>OX387608.1:112500-1312500 GCA_947568835.1 Protonemura montana | reverse complement strand
TGATGTGGAGGACATAAAGTCTTTGGAAAACATAAAAAAAAATCATGAACAATTTGAACAAACTACCAAATACTACCTTTTAATTCAGGAAATCAGTGCTTGTTTTACCGAAGTTAACTCGTGAACCACAGCACAGATATCAGTCAGATGACATATCTTGACCATTGATATATATATTCAAACATATTCTATCTTCTCTCGTCTGGAAGATATTTCTCCAACTCACATTATTTTCTCTGACGAGCGTTGTTTTATTTGCAAAAGTTGACAAATCCTGAGGCAATTATCGCGAACCCGCTTCAGCAAGCCTACTTCACAACGGTCGAGCGCAACAGCTGATCCTTCGACTTGGAATTTTCGTGAACGATATTTGTTTGGTTGCTAGTAAAACTAAAAGCAGTCTTTGCTCTCATTACCTTAGAAGGTGCGGAACGAAATGGACTCTTATTATAAATAGTTCATCAAATTAACTGAGTTTTATGAAATTGTGAATAAGCCATGTCTGACGATGGAGACAATGACAATGATAAACGAGTCATGCTGTTTGGAAGAGATCTTGCAAGCATACCGTGTTTTCGAAACAGCTTCCTCTATGGCATTGGTGGTGGGATCGGAACCGGCCTGGTATTCTTCATGTTCACAAGCCGGACACGGATGGCCTGCCACGTTGGATTCTCTGGGTTCATGGGGATAACGATGACTTACTGGTTTTACTGCCGTTACCAATTCTCAAAGACTAGATTCGAGATGAATCAACTCCAGGCTGCCATGCAGAAGCAAGTGATGTATGAAGGAACAGGCAGCGAGAAAGAAATGCCGATACCGAAACAAACAAGTTGATAGTTGAATTGCACTTTTGTAGCTTAATAAAATGGTTAATTAGTAAAGTTACTTATTAAAGTACTTATTTTGTTCCTACATACATTTTTCCTCATGCAAATGTTAGTCTTCTTTGTGCCGTAATCGTTAAGGAAACATATAATAAACTCCGTATCTAACTAATAATATACGACTTCATTAATTTCTTCTATATTTACGCAGTGCAGTTAAGTTTGTTTACTGGCTGGGCGAAGAAGTTGCACACGTCATGCTTATTGATTGATTGATTGATTGATTGATTAAATGTCCTTTACGTTGGCATAAATGTGTTGAGTACAAACCATTGACCCTACTTGGGGTTGTCAGGAGCTTAGCATTATAATCTCTCTTGATGCAGAGCATTCACATTGAAAGTACACCTCAATAAGTACCATACAAGAGAATCGAGTACTGAAAGTACTGAGAATCTGTACATAAGTACCACATCGTGGTCGTCCATCACGGGAATAATCTGCGCCTGGTCGGAGTACAATGCAAAGAACAAGAATGGTGCGAAATTTCAAGTCGGCATATTCTTTGTTGACTTCAATTTTATTATTACGAACACTCATAATTTAAATGGGGCTTGGAACCCCGATCTCCACCTGTCATGGCTGTTGCCCTAACCCATTGAGCTACTTGGACCCCGATCTCCACCTGTCATGGCTGTTGCTCTAACCCATTGAGCTATTTGGGCCAAAGATTCACAAGGGTTTAAAGTTCCTTGGAGACACATAAACCCAATTTTTGATCACTTCAACCAATCCCTCCAACCTCTCTCCCGAAGAGAACTGGTCTTGTGTATGATGGCCACCCATCCAATACCTGACTCAGCACAGTGTTGCTTAACTTTCATCCCTCCAACCTCTCTCCCGAACAGAACTGGTCATGTGTATAATGGTCTCCCATCCAATACCTGACCCAGCGCAGTGTTGCTTAACTTTCATCCCTACAACCTCTCTCCCGAACAGAACTGGACATGTGTATGATAGTCACCCATCCAATACCTGACCCAGCGCAGTGTTGCTTAACTTTCATCCCTCCAACCTCTCTCCCGAACAGAACTGATCATGTGTATGATGGTCACCCATCCAATACCTGACCCAGCACAGTGTTGCTTAACTTTCATCCCTCCAACCTCTCTCCCTAACAAAACTGGTCATGTGTATGATGGTCAACCATCCAATACCTGACTCAGCGCAGTGTTGCTTAACTTTCATCCCTCCAACCTCTCTCCCGAACAGAACTGGTCATGTGTATGATGGTCACCCATCCAATACCTGACTCAGCGCAGTGTTCCTTAAATTTCATCCCTCCAACCTCTCTCCCGAACAGAACTGGTCATGTGTATAATGGTCTCCCATCCAATACCTGACCCAGCGTAGTGTTGCTTAACTTTCATCCCTCCAACCTCTCTCCCGAACAGAACTGGACATGTGTATGATAGTCACCCATCCAATACCTGACCCAGCGCAGTGTTGCTTAACTTTCATCCCTCCAACCTCTCTCCCGAACAGAACTGGTCATGTGTATGATAGTCACCCATCCAATACCTGACCCAGCGCAGTGTTGCTTAACTTTCATCCCTCCAACCTCTCTCCCTAACAAAACTGGTCATGTGTATGATGGTCACCCATCCAATACCTGACTCAGCGCAGTGTTGCTTAACTTTCATCCCTCCAACCTCTCTCCCGAACAGAACTGGTCATGTGTATAATGGTCTCCCATCCAATACCTGACCCAGCGCAGTGTTGCTTAACTTTCATCCCTCCAACCTCTCTCCTGAACAGAACTGGTCATGTGTATGATGGTCACCCATCCAATACCTGACTCAGCGCAGTGTTCCTTAACTTTCATCCCTCCAACCTCTCTCCCGAACAGAACTGGTCATGTGTATAATGGTCTCCCATCCAATACCTGACCCAGCGCAGTGTTGCTTAACTTTCATCCCTCCAACCTCTCTCCCGAACAGAACTGGACATGTGTATGATAGTCACCCATCCAATACCTGACCCAGCGCAGTGTTGCTTAACTTTCATCCCTCCAACCTCTCTCCCGAACAGAACTGGTCATGTGTATGATAGTCACCCATCCAATACCTGACCCAGCGCAGTGTTGCTTAACTTTCATCCCTCCAACCTCTCTCCCGAACAGAACTGGACTTGTGTATGATAGTCACCCATCCAATACCTGACCCAGCGCAGTGTTGCTTAACTTTCATCCCTCCAACCTCTCTCCCGAACAGAACTGGTCATGTGTATGATGGTCACCCATCCAATACCTGACCCAGCACAGTGTTGCTTAACTTTCATCCCTCCAACCTCTCTCCCTAACAAAACTGGTCATGTGTATGATGGTCACCTATCCAATACCTGACTCAGTGCAGTGTTGCTTAACATTCATCCCTCTAACCTCTGACTCTCTCCCGAACAGAACTGGTCATGTGTATCATGGTCACCCATCCAAAACCTGACCCAGCGCAGTGTTGCTTAAATTTCCAACCTCCAAGTTCAGGTAGTTCAAGTTCAAGTCCAAGTCCAGGTTCAGCTCTGGTATTTTATGTAACTGTGACCGGCTTACCTTCACCATGGCGAAATCCACGTTGTCGCCATTTACCCTGCGTAGGTGCATTTCTTTAATTGAGATGACCAAACAGATTCACGCTTAAGATTTGTGGCGTGATTTCATTTTTAATCATTAAGAAGTCCAGGTTTTTACTTTAAAGGGCCAGTAGGGGAAGCCGGGCTAAAGGGGCGGAATCTTGGGGGCGGACTGGGTAGGTAATTGTCGTTGGAGATCCTAGAGCCATATAGGTTCCAATGGCGAAACCAAGCAGCCGAACTAGATGAAATATAATATAAAGTATAGAGTGCTAAACAGTGTTGGTTTTTTAAGTAAAACATTCAACGAAATTAATTTCTCTGTGGTGTCGGAATCAAATCGATGATTTTAATAGATGATCCAAAGCGAGGTAAAACCATAACTAGACAAAAATAAAGGCGTTTCTTTGCACGGGAACAGCTTGCTGGAGAATATACTTCAATAAGCCTGCAAACATAAAGAGTGTTTCGCAACCACGGAAAAGTAAGTGCCATGCTAAATATTTTCTGGAAGAATGACCACTTAGTTAGCAAATTTGAAAAACAATACTATCGAGCACCATTCAATGGTAGAATCAACGTTTGATTGCCATGGAGATGCTGAGATTGCCTGACAGAGCTTCTCAATTCTGCTATCTTATGTTACCACGGGTATATCATGGCCTAGCATAGGAGGTTCAATGGTGGATTCAACGTTTGGTAGCCATGGTGATGCTGAGATCACCTGACAGAGCTTCTCAATTTTGCTATCTTATGTTACCACGGGTATATCATGGCCTAGCATAGGAGGTTCAATGGTAGATTAAACGTTTGGTAGCCATAAGGATGCTGAGATCACCTGACAGAGCTTCTCAATTCTGCTATCTTATGTTACCACGGGTATATCATGGCCTAGCATAGGAGGTTCAATGGTAGATTCAACATTTGGTAGCCATGGAGATGCTGAGATCACCTGACAGAGCTTCTCAATTCTGCTATCTTATGTTACCACAACTATATCATGGCCTAGCATAGGAGGTTCAATGGTAGATTCAACGTTTGGTAGCCATGGAGATGCTGAGATCGCCTGACAGAGCTTCTCAATTCTGCTATCTTATGTTACCACAACTATATCATGGCCTAGCATAGGAGGTTCAATGGTAGATTCAACGTTTGGTAGCCATGGAGATGCTGAGATCGCCTAACAGAGCTTCTCAATTCTGCTATCTTATGTTACCACGGGTATATCATGACCTAGCATAGGAGGTTCAATGGTAGATACAAGAATTGCAACAAAACAGGACTCTCTACCAAACCATTACAAAAAAAAATAACAATAATCCAGACAGATATAATAAACAATGTTTAATACAATAATAATCTCACACATTAAAATGGAATGATAAAAGTATTCTAACTATGGACGGTTGGCGGTGATATTCGCACGGTTCACTCTTTGATATACTTGTCGACAGGTGTAGTTTTCTACTGCTGCTGTTGAAATGTTGCGCTCTGAGTTAAAAGTTAAAACAAATACACACGGCTGCGTACCACGGCAGAGGCACAGAAATAGGTACATATAATAACATATTCCCTCCTATAAAAACAGTCGATATTATACAACAATATTAATTTTCTAGCTATCATTAACCTAACTATCTTTATATTAAATCATTTAAAATTTTTTTCTTCTTCTAACTGCTCTATACTTGCTTATAGATAAGAAAATATATTCACATCAATTGGATGGATGGTTTATATTTACTATATGTATATTATGTAGATATTTCTGCATCACCAGGACCCAATAGAAAAATACTTGTTATGCCTTTTTGCTTTGCATCATCAGCTCCGAATTGCGTCCAGTGTTTCACTATATATTCAACAACGCTTTTAAAAACCCCCATGGTGAGATTATTCTCAACAATGCCAGAGCATTCCAGTAATTTTGGTATGTACAAACTGTAACAGAACTTATCGTAAAGCCCTCCCTCCCCCTAAAAAAAAACCCTTAAATAGATACTAAACTTTGTCTCGAAACGTGATCGGGAAACATTGCAGACCATCTCTTAGTTGCACCAAGTGGAAGAAGCCATTAGAATTTTAAAAAGGCCAGCCAAGTCTTTCAGGCACGGCCACCTACGGTTATCGTTCTAAATCAACTAGCGTAACGGCAATAAATAGGTGTGTCCGATATGAAAACTCTGAAATCCAGATCTGAAGTCTGGCACGGCAACGCTGCCGATTGCAAGACGCAAGGTACGCTTTCTCTGGTCTCCGCCAACGCACAACACACGTCTACGATTGAGCCCAGATTCCCACAGCCAAATCACCAGATGTCTCTCCATTGCGCTTCCACCCGCACATCGGCGTTATTTTCACAGAAAACTTCGCGGCGGGATCGATTTGCCAGCGGCGAGGGTTGAGCGAGGGATTTTCGAAATGGTTCGACACAATTTTACTTGAACGCCAGAAGACATTCAGAGTAAAGAGACGTTAACAAACTGGGCCTCAAATCCGAAGACCTTTCACTCTGCCACGTAAAGTAGCCGATAACATCACTAAATTCTGTTAACGCACTCCATTTTCCTGCTAGCAATTCAATAAAAAAGTTCTTTCGTCTTATTGCCAATTAACCTTCCGCCAAAGCTTTCACGAGAACCTCTCTTGGAAGCAAAGTCCAGCCCATTTTATTTTGAGCCATTTTTGGTTTTGCCCTGCCTTGGCTTCAAGCCATCTCGACTTTGAGCCACCTTGGTTTTGAGCCAGCTTAGCTTCGAGCCGCTTTGAGCCTACTTATCTTCCTCCACAAGTTTCTGTGTATCTTTGCCGGAGTCTGTCTGCGCCGGATCGAGCTCCCTGTGTTTGGCGCGAGGAGAGCCGCGAGTCACCACGCTTGAAGGCGCGAGAACGGCCGAGGCTGGCTTGCCGACTTCGCCGGGAACCTCGTAGATCCCCGGGGCGTCCGCCGGGGCGGGGGACGTAACCGCGTCGTACATCGGGTTCGAGAAGTCCCGGCTCTTGCCCGAGACGTCGCCCATGTTGTACTCAACGTCCAGCGGTTCCTGCGTTCGTGAGAAGAGCACTGGCGTTAGTTCACTGATGTTAAAAACTACGTTGCTGTCTTCTTATATGAAGAAATAATGCATCAACAATTCTAAGTGGGAATGTGTTTAGATGCAAGAATGGTCAAAGAATCGTAGCGCAGCACAATTTTACAGCATGTAAAGCATAATCAACGGAGTATTTTATTATTAGGAACACTTATAACCTCTCAGAAACTGATGCACAAACGGGGAATCGAACCCTGATCCCCACTTGTCAAGGATGTTGCTCTAACCATAATGGGGAATTTTTTGTCTGAAAATTGTACCTACGGTGGTTAGCTCATTATGAAAAAGGTTTTTAATTTCTAACAAGTAAATATATCACTCAGGCACGATAAACATCACACAAATCTGCTTCAGATAAATATGCATCGTTGTTTACCTATTTGTTTTTTGTTTTTGAGTTTGAGTGCGAGTATTTTTTAATTTGATTAATTTTTTTTTTGTATCAACGGGTAGCCCACTTGGATGGCTCCAAAAATCACTACCAAACAGCAATCCTTAATTGAACGTAATTCTACGAGCAAAGAACCTAACCTGTATGTAGGGTTAAAGATTATCTTTTACTTCATTTCTAGACCCACAAAAACCCACTGAAAACGACGTCGAATCTCTCAACGTCTGGACCCGTGAGAGATTTATCTGCGGTAACTCACAGCACGTGGAGCGTTGCTGTCAAAGGTCGGGGAGCCGAACTCGACGTTGGTTCCCTGACGGAACGAGACGCTCTGCGAGGTTGTCAAGCCTCCGAGCACGGCGCCCTTGCCGCTGAAAAACAAACAGACACGTAAGCTCGGAGTCCGACCTCCCAGACCAAGCATTGGCCTCTTGGTCATTGATGGTAACAATTCATTAGCCTCTCATTACGTTTCCCCAAATTTACACACACATATGATAAAAATAAAACCAAACGATTTGGTGAGTTGGCAACACTCATGAGATCGCCGAAGTTAAGCAACACTGCGCTGGGTCAGGTATTGGATGGGTGACCATCATACACATGAACAGTTCTGTTCGGGAGAGAGATTGGAGGGATGAAAGTTAAGCAACACTGCGCTGGGTCAGGTATTGGATGGGTGACCATCATACACATGAACAGTTCTGTTCGGGAGAGAGGTTGGAGGGATGAAAGTTAAGCAACACTGCGCTGGGTCAGGTATTGGATGGGTGACCATCATACACATGACTAGTTCTGTTCGGGAGAGAGGTTGGAGGGATGAAAGTTAAGCAATACTGCGCTGGGTCAGGTATTGGATGGGTGACCATCATACATGACCAGTTCTGTTTGGGAGAGAGGTTGGAGGGATAAAAGTTAAGCAACACTGCACTAGGTCAGGTATTGGATGGGTGACTATCATACACATGAACAGTTCTGTTCGGGAGAGAGGTTGGAGGGATGAAAGTTAAGCAACACTGCGCTGGGTCAGGTATTGGATGGGTGACCATCATACACATGACTAGTTCTGTTCGGGAGAGAGGTTGGAGGGATGAAAGTTAAGCAATACTGCGCTGGGTCAGGTATTGGATGGGTGACCATCATACATGACCAGTTCTGTTTGGGAGAGAGGTTGGAGGGATAAAAGTTAAGCAATACTGCGCTGGGTCAGGTATTGGATGGGTGACCATCAAACACATGACCAGTTCTGTTCGGGAGAGAGGTTGGAGGGATAAAAGTTAAGCAATACTGCGCTGGGTCAGGTATTGGATGGGTGACCATCAAACACATGACCAATTCTGTTTGGGAGAGAGGCTGGAGGGATGAAAGTTAGTACAGCAACTTCACTCGCCTTGCTTATCAACCTCTCGACAGCATGGATTTGTGGAGGAATCCTGTTATCCACGTTTGCCGTCACAGGTTACTATTGTGTGTTTCTAGACGAATAAAGCATTTTTTTTCCATGACCTTCATTCAAATATCAAACTGTTTTGAAACAAATATTGAAAACTGTATAAACCCTATATTAGCAACTGATTCTTTTGTCCACACTAATAATAAATTGCATTTGATTTGATAATGGTCATTTGTTAATGTCTGCTGGGTTTCTATTCAAGCAGCCCGATCTATTACAGAGCCACCAGCGTCGACTTACAAAGGTTTCTTGCGGATGACGTAGAGCGCCGCGGCCGCGATGAGCGCGAGCAGCAACGCCACGACGATCGGCACGACGATGGCTGCGGCGCCGGCCGCGGACGAGGCCGCGTTACGTCGTAACGAAGTCTCGCAGTTCTCACCGAGGAAGTCGGTCGGACACTCGCAGGACAGCGAGCCGTCGGTAGACTCCCGGCAAAGACCACCTGCGACAAGGATAGAGAGGTTAGTACAATTACAATGAGTTATATTATAATAATAACAATGTTTATTGTAAGTAGATGAAATCTGATTTAAATTGCAAACGCTTGCAATTCGCGGGGTATTTTATTATTATGAACACTGTTACGTCTGTCTTAACTGTCTTAACGTCTTTAGATTGATCAATTACTTGATATGACAGTCAATTTTCTAGGCTGATTTATAGATACATTTAAAACATTTATACATAATGCTGAATATTTATAAAACTGGTCAATGGAATGAAAAAAATGTTTAATTAGGTAGGTACAGTTTGACTTTGTTTTTGAAGGTAAGGCCAGTTTTTCCTGTAATATGTCAAAGTTATCTGTAATAATAATAATTGTATGCCCATAGACATTGACCCATGTGACCATTTGTTTACTTTACATAAGTCAGTTTGAAAGTTTGATTTATTTCTTATTAATGGTATTACAATGATTTTTAACTCCGAGTTAACCTCCTAACTCTCAGAAACAGCTGACTTTCACTGCCTTCGATTGGTTGTTGCCATATCGATTGATTTAACTCCCGTGTTATCTAGGACTTAAGAAAATTGAAACACTGGGCCAAAGGGCGACTCGGGGCGTAAACACGATACAAAAACTGGACAAAAATATGATTTGATTGCTCGAGTAACGTATCATTCCCGCCAATCCTCTCGGTTTTGAGAAATGGCCGTTAGGAAATTTGCGAGATGGAAGTTAAGTCAGAATGTACGGTGTTAATGCATAGTAATGAATTACCCAACGTTTCGTAACTTGTACCTGTTACTTTATCAAGGACTGCTTTAACCCTTGATAAAGTAACAGGTACAAGTTACGAAACGTTGGGAAATTTAGTTGTTCTTCACTTAGCATTCAAAACCCAGTTGAAATAGTTTTTGTTAAAACTAGTGCTAAGTTTACATCAAGTAGATATGAGTCTAAAAACTATCAGTATGCAAATAATACTATTATTAAAGGCAGATATTGACTAAATTTTAAAACTCGTGGTCATGTGATCGTATTAGACTGAATTGTAAGCCAAATTGTAATAATTTCACAACAATCAAAAAATTAAATAAAATCTGTCACAGACTCTGAGGACCAATAACATGTGTATTGGTCGTTTGTTCGTAATAATAAAATACCTTGTGCATTTAAACATTTTTAAATAATCAAATTTATAATAACCAAATAATTTTATACCATTAACGATTATGCTTTATGATTATTACCACGACTAGACTTGAACGAAAACTTTGACAATGTATTGCGTTTAACACATGTATATTACGGCTTAAATGAAAATAAAAAATTGGAAGCGTTTGCAACTTGAATGAGAAGTCCCTCGACTCACCGTTGCGACAGAGACAGACTCTCGGTGCCGGTCTGGTCCTCTCCACCGCAGCATCGCAGGTCACCTCACCGACTGCCCGGGTACCGGCCGTTGAGTCCGGGCAGAGACAGCGATGTCCGCCCGGCACCAGCAGACACAGGTGGGAACACCGGGAGTTCCGGCACGGGTTGGCCAGACTGGTGTTGTATCGGGCCACGTGGTAGACTGGAGCAGGTTACAAGGAGTTACAACATTTATCACGCTTTTCAGTTTTTAGTATTAATATATCAGAGGAACAACGTGTGATTTTCAGACTCCAGGTCTACTTTGTATGACCTTAGCACAGGTTTTGAAACAAAATCTCTTTCAAACCTATGTTTTTTTTAATGCTCTTCTCAATGAAATTTTAAAATTTTAAAATTTTAAAAATATTAATATTAATTTACTTCAATTAATTTAATTTAATTAATTAAATCAATTTAAACCAATAAAAAAAAAAATTAATGCATTTTTAGAGTTTTTAAAATTAGTTTTTAACCAATTTTTACCATTAAAGCTGTAAAAACAACAAAAAACCCATGGAAACTAATATTTGAAATCAGGGACTCTCTTCATGGTCTCTCCATGGCAACTGCTGTCCAGGTTATTTGAAATCAGGAACTCTCTTCATGGTCTCTCCATGGCAACTGCTGTCCAGGTTATTTGAAATCAGGGACTCTCTTCATGGTCTCTCCATGGCAACTGCTGTCCAGGTTATTTGAAATCAGTGACTCTCTTCATGGTCTCTCCATGGCAACTGCTGTCCAGGTTATTTGAAATCAGGAACTCTCTTCATGGTCTCTCCATGGCAACTGCTGTCCAGGTTATTTGAAATCAGGGACTCTCTTCATGGTCTCTCCATGGCAACTGCTGTCCAGGTTATTTGAAATCAGGAACTCTCTTCATGGTCTCTCCATGGCAACTGCTGTCCAGGTTATTTGAAATCAGGGACTCTCTTCATGGTCTCTCCATGGCAACTGCTGTCCAGGTTATTTGAAATCAGGAACTCTCTTCATGGTCTCTCCATGGCAACTGCTGTCCAGGTTATTTGAGATCAGGGACTGTCTTCATGGTCTCTCCATGGCAACTGCTGTCCAGGTTATTTGAAATCAGGGACTCTCTTCATGGTCTCTCCATGGCAACTGCTGTCCAGGTTATTTGAAATCAGGGACTCTCTTCATGGTCTCTCCATGGCAACTGCTGTCCAGGTTATTTGAGATCAGGAACTCTCTTCACGGTCTCTCCATGGCAACTGCTGTCCAGGTTATTTGAAATCAGGAACTCTCTTCATGGTCTCTCCATGGCAACTGCTGTCCAGGTTATTTGAAATCAGGAACTCTCTTCATGGTCTCTCCATGGCAACTGCTGTCCAGGTTATTTGAAATCAGGGACTCTTTTCATGGTCTCTCCATGGCAACTGCTGTCCAGGTTATTTGAAATCAGGGACTCTCTTCATGGTCTCTCCATGGCAACTGCTGTCCAGGTTATTTGAGATCAGGAACTCTTCATGGTCTCTCCATGGCAACTGCTGTCCAGGTTATTTGAAATCAGGGACTCTCTTCATGGTCTCTCCATGGCAACTGCTGTCCAGGTTATTTGAAATCAGGAACTCTCTTCATGGTCTCTCCATGGCAACTGCTGTCCAGGTTATTTGAAATCAGGGACTCTCTTCATGGTCTCTCCATGGCAACTGCTGTCCAGGTTATTTGAAATCAGTGACTCTCTTCATGGTCTCTCCATGGCAACTGCTGTCCAGGTTATTTGAAATCAGGGACTCTCTTCATGGTCTCTCCATGGCAACTGCTGTCCAGGTTATTTGAAATCAGGGACTCTCTTCATGGTCTCTCCATGGCAACTGCTGTCCAGGTTATTTGAAATCAGGGACTCTCTTCATGGTCTCTCCATGGCAACTGCTGTCCAGGTTATTTGAAATCAGGGACTCTCTTCATGGTCTCTCCATGGCAACTGCTGTCCAGGTTATTTGAAATCAGGGACTCTCTTCATGGTCTCTCCATGGCAACTGCTGTCCAGGTTATTTGAAATCAGGGACTCTCTTCACGGTCTCTCCATGGCAACTGCTGTCCAGGTTATTTGAAATCAGGGACTCTCTTCATGGTCTCTCCATGGCAACTGCTGTCCAGGTTATTTGAAATCAGGGACTCTCTTCATGGTCTCTCCATGGCAACTGCTGTCCAGGTTATTTGAAATCAGTGACTCTCTTCATGGTCTCTCCATGGCAACTGCTGTCCAGGTTATTTGAAATCAGGGTGTTGTTGTTGTTTACCTTTGACTCCCGAGGGGTTGACCAGATCCTTGGCGATGACAACAGGAACTCCGCGACCGAACTTGTCTTGCTTGATGAGTTCACCGGTGTCCCGAGTCATCCAGAACAAGTTGCTTTCAAACACGTCCAGCGAGATCGGGTGATGCAGTGACTCTGAAAACACAGACACGAGTCAGGCATCGTTCCAAGCTAAAGTTGACACAACGAGGATTAAACACTTTGTGTTGAATCTGATTTAAATTTAGCTTGCAATGCGCGGGGTATTTTATTATAATCAAAACCCTAAAACCTCTCTAAAGTTGATGCCCAAACGGGGACACAAATTTGGTGATCATCGTTTGAGCATCAATTTTTGAGAGGATAATAATGTTCCTAATAATAAAAAAAAGGAATTAAGGCTTATTGGTATTTTCTGTCCAGACTCGAGAGCTTTTTTTTATGCCAATTTGTATCTTTGATTAAAGTCGGCTTGATTCAAGTTTGATCATTTATAAATGATCAAGATTAATCGACTTAAATTACAAATGTAATTGAGTTCTGTTAATTTGTGTCCCGGTTTGTACATTAGTTTTTGACAAGTTATTTGTGTTCCTAATAATAAAACACCCTGCGCATAAATAAATAAAAATCTCACCTCCACTGAGTATGGTCTGCCGATGGGATCCATCTTGCTTCATGACTTGAATCGTGTTGAGTTTGGTGTCGACCCAGTAGAGGGCGTGGTCCATGGCGTAGTCGACTGCGAGACCGGCAGGGTGTCGGATACCTTCCATCAGCAGCGTCCGTCGCTTAGAGCCGTCCATCCAGCTGACTTCAATCTTCGGTGCCGACCCAGCGTCAGCCCAGTACATGCGCCCTGCAACACACAAGTCACTCATTTAGCATTTGTCTAGGTAGGTACTTTTATATTTTAGCAGATGCTATTTTGAAATACATTTTCACATGAAATATACTCACACATAATATAATGATATTAACATAGGAACAATTATAATCGTTTCACTTTGGTTATATTAGGTTATTTGGTTATTAGGTTATATTTGGTTATTGATATAGCATGTCAAAGTTGTGAAATAAATAAATATAATAATATAATACCAATAAACATACAGTCGTTCAGTTTACTCTTTACTAATACACGTTTTTCCTGATCTTCTATCAATAATTTCTTTAACCTCAACTTAAACTTTTCAAAGTCTAATTTTCTCATATTTCCTGGTAAACAATTGTAATTGTTCACTCCTTTAAACGCTTTGCTATTTCTATATTTATTACCTTAATATTACAGTTTTATTGTGCTTTAGCACATTACAAATCAACTAAGGTTAGGTAAAGTAGAGATGAGTCTAAAAACCTTGATAAGGTTCAGTCACTTCTTGCAACTGTCACCAAAATATGTTCTATGCAAGCAAATTTTGTACATAACTCGAGTCCTGCTGGCTTCTTCACAGATTTTTAATCTGCTCAAGTTTATACAAAATATTGTATGTCTTGTTTTTTTAAAGGACATGAACTTTTATAAAGCTGAGCATTGCGATGATAAAATTGAAATCAAGTCTTGGCTGGTTTCAACGTGCAACTCACCGAGCTGTGGGTCCACCACGACAGACGTGGGACTCTCAAGGTTGGATGCGATTATCGCACGACGATACCTCCCGTCAGACTTGGCGACCATGACGCGGCCGCGAGGCTTCTGTCCCGCGCGGTCGGTCTCCGTCCAGTACAGATTCCCCGCCACCCAGTCGACAGCCAGACCAGTCTGCTTCGAGCTTCCCTTCATGTTCAGGTCCTGGGCATAGCCAGTCTAGAGAGATTGACACAGAGTTAGTACAACAATAGCAAGGAGATTGTGGCATTTACAACGAGATTACCACTCACTTTCCCATCCGTTTGATTGTTGTCTTGTCCAGAGTTTTGATAATTTAAATATTAGTTGCATTTAGTTTGACATTTTGCATCAAGTTCAATTTGGCCCAAACAGAATTCTTTCCCAGTGCAACATTAATTTAACTTAATGCTTTAATGTGATTTCTTACTGGTAGTTATCGACTACCAGGATATACTAATAATGTAATACAAACAAATTGTTCAATTCTTTGAGCTGTGTCGTAAAGAAGTAAAAGTACGGGCAGCTATTACAACTCATTATCGCTCAGCCTTGGCACCAAACGTAACGACTTACAGACCGTCACATATTGATGCCCAATTACACAACGCAGTAAAAGCATGAGAAATGGGTGAAGCAACAGATGACCGACTCACCTTGACTTCTCCTGCGTGGGCGTTGACCATGTACGAACGCTTGATAGTCTTCTCGTACGAGTCCGCCCAGAACACGATCTCCGTCTTGGCATCGTAGTCGACGGCCTCGATGCGTTTCTCCTCCCGTATCACGTCGCCTGCAACGACAGATCGTAACGTTTCACTGCATTATTCTTTGTTATGCAAATCAATGTTGGCGTGAAGATCATGAATAACCTTCCACAACAACTGAGATGCATTGCAAGCAGGGATGCAGTCAAGACAAACCTCAAAATCTTCCTCCTCCAAGAAGAGTTTTAAAATTTAGAGGAATTTTATAAATAATAATAATAATATTTATTCTCATGCTTAGGCATGGTTCATGTTATATGATTGCCGGTTGTATGGTGTCCGGTTGGAGTTCGCTACGTTATTTACAGGACTAGTTGTTTGGATTATTCCGTCTTTGATTTTCTTTTAATCGGCGTCTAAATTCCTTTGCGTTCTTGGGGAAGGAGGACATGACCATGGCATGATAGAGATTATTAAGTTAGGGCGTGCTTGGCTAGACTGTTGCTAGTAATATTGTCTGATGACAATGTATATACATTGAAGAATGTATGACAACAGCTAATAAAATACAAATACATAAGATGAGACTGCAAAAAGGCTGGTCGATGAACTACGGAGAAGGAAAGTGCCGAGGAATAACGGCCCTTCGCAGATAAAAGCAGAAGCGAAAAAGTCCGAGCACCTTGCTTCGTCTTCCCATTTAATGGAACCATTTCAACCATTTCTACGTAAATAAGTTGCTTTTCTGTCTTCCTTTTTCCCAGAAGTACACAAAATAACTACGTATGATTCTTTCTTCCCGTTACAAAAATCAAAAGTTCCCAAAAGTGCAGTAACTTTCTTGGGTTTTCTGGTGTTCTCCACAGCTAGGATTGGGTTTGTTGGATGGGAATGTGTTTTTAATAGGAAAGGTTGCGTACGGTTAGGTTAAGTTAGGAAAGGTAAGGTTAGGTTCCGCAATGGATGAAAGGGGAGTGAAGTGGAAGTGGAAAGAAACCGTGGCATAACCCTGGGACTTTCAAATTGCCTGGAAATGAATAGAAATGAATTGAATGGATTGTTCCACTCACCTTGCTGGCGCTTGAGTAGACTGTACGATCGTATCTCGGGGCCGTTAGCATAGATGAGCGTCACCTCCGCGTTGTCTGCCTTGCAAACGCCGCTGAGCCCGTCGGAGAGCGTGAATCCCGAGCGGCAGCCGCAGCTGTATGTCCCGTTGAGGTTCGTACAGATCTGAGAGCACTTGTGCGTGCCGGTCGCACATTCGTCCACGTCTGCAACGATTCAACACAGTCAACAACAAGTCATTCAAAGACACTTCACTTGTCTCTCTAATTTAGGATCAACGATGGAGCTCGTACCATCCAACCATCGCACTTCTTTGGAAAAAATAACTTTTTTAAAACCGAGTTTTTGAATGCTTAGTAGAAATTAACACATTTTTTTCTGAAGTTTCTTAACCTTTCACTTCATCAAGAGTGAAAGCAGTTGACATTTCTCCAATAACAAAAGAACAAAAAAAAAAATTAAATAAATAAATAAAAGTAATTACATAGAATTTTGTGGTTAGTTTATAAATTTACAGTGGTATTTCACATTTTTTGGAAATGTAGTCATTATATCGTGGGCCAACGCATTCCACAGTCTAATTGATCGAGCCAAGAAGGCTTGATGGCCCATGTCGCTATTCTACCCAGGGAGGTACAAGAAGGCTTGATGGCCCATGTCGCTATTGTATCTAGGGAGGTACAAGAAGGCTTGATGGGCCATGTCGCTATTGTACCCAGGGAGGTACAAGAAGGCTTGATGGCCCATGTCGCTATTGTACCTAGGGAGGTACAAGAAGGCTTGATGGCCCATGTCGCTATTGTACCCAGGGAGGTACAAGAAGGCTTGATGGCACATGTCGCTATTGTACCCAGAGAGGTACAAGAAGGCTTGATGGCCCATGTCGCTATTGTACCCAGGGAGGTACAAGAAGGCTTGATGGCCCATGTCGCTATTGTACCTAGGGAGGTACATTTTCAGATGCTTACCGAGGCACTTCTTGCGGTTCTCTGGGGAGATGATGAAGCCGCTGTAGCAAGCGCAGATGTACCCGCCGTCAGTCAGGTTGTGACAATGATGCTCGCAGCCTCCCTTGTTGTCATCCGTGCAAGTCTTGGCGTGGTCTGCAAGGCAAAACAAGAGAATCTTTACGACTCGATCGGGGTTTCATTTCGGTCAATTTCATACTTAAAATGTGGTGTTTTCTGTAAACGAGATTCGAGATTTAGGGACGTTGTAGCATAATTAGCCCCCATCTCATCCTGTTTCATTGACTATAATATTTATAGGAACTAGTACTCGTTGTTCCAGGCAAGTGTTGTCGTTTGGGGCAATAAAGAAAAGCATAAAATTAGCAGTGTTTTTGGCAGAACTTGCCTTTTTCAAATTTGATTTCAATGATTTTGCGAGAGATTTTAACTGTGCAGTTCAGTTTGATCTTTGGCACGCGTCAGGCCTTAGTTTCACTATCGGTACGGTTATATATATAAGAGAGGTTTCAAGCAAGTTAGAGTAATTATGGGCAGAATTTACAGCCTGAAGACCCTCGAGCCTGTCAATTGTCTCTGAGTTGTTGAAAATCTGTTTCAGAACCCGCCAAGCAATCGAGTTTGTATTTTCATTTTGCATCTGTTTGAAGTACGAGCAGGGAACGATTGATTTATATTTCTGTATTATTCTGCATCGATATGGAAAACAAGACAAAAAAAACGCCAAGTTTTAGAGACGATTGTAGGTCGTTGTACTGTGAAAGTGAGAGAATTTTGCCGACAAGGTGTTTGTATGAATTAGCCTCTTCTTTCCTTGTACGTTGTTTTGAACTTAGTTTAAAAGTGAATTTGTAAGGAGTTTATGTCATTAAGTGGAGTTTAAAATTAAAAAAAGGACTTTGTAAAAACAAAATTAAACTTTTTTTCTACAACATAAGCTAGAAAACTTGATCCGAATCGGCTGCGATTGTTTTGTTTCAGAAAGCTAACGGAGAACTAACAACGGAAACTCAAAAATCACAAAAACGGAGGCCGTCTTCAACTCACGGCATCCGAGCTCGTCGGACGAGTCACCGCAGTCGTCGGCAAAGTCGCAGATCTTGACTCGATCGATGCACTTCCTGTTAGCGCACTGGTACTCGGCGTAGAGGTTACAAGGCTTGGTACGTGCGGCACATAGCGTCATGTTGTTCTCGTCCGATCCATCACCGCAGTTGTCCACGCCGTCGCACAGTTGGTAGCGTGGCACACAACGCCGGTTGTCGCATTGGTAGCGTCGTGTAGGGTCACAGCTGAACGTACCTGTACAGCGAGGAATGGTCAGTCAATGATTGGTTAGGTTAGGCTTAAGAGGGGCGTGGTCGAGCTGGGCATCGATTGTCAAAGTGAAGTTAATTTTTTTTATTAATATGAACACTAAAACCATCTCAAAAATCAATACCCGGGGACTCAAACCCCGATCTCCACCTGTCGTGGGTGTTGCTCTAACCCATTGAGCTACTTGGACACTGACTTTTTGAGATGATTTTAGTGTATTTGATGAGAATGACGGATCTCCAAGGAGTAGAACCAAGAGGCTGTGAATACTCACAGTCACTCTGATTCTAGTGACGCTATATCACGTCACAACCTGTCAATCTCGAGTAACTCCAATTTGACGTTGGATGCGTTTTATTCAAATGAAAGCTTATTTCAGATGACGTTGATTTTCAATTGATTAATTGAAAGAGTAACACTGTGAAAATGTCCTGAAGATTCTGACCACCAGATTAATGCTTCTGTGTTTCCCACATTGTCAATAAACCAAAATTGAAATTAAAATCAAGCCTTAGAACAATTACGATCACAACCACAACGTAACGCCACTACAATCTGACTTCCACCTTGCACTAGAAGCGAACTTCACGGTCGACTCACTGCAAACGCTGGCGCTCTCGTCGGACATGTCTCCGCAGTCGTCCGATCCGTCGCAGAGGTCAGCGTGGCTCACACAGAGATGGTTCGCACACTCGAAGCGACTCTCCGGGCAGTAGCGACCGGCCGGGTATCGCGGCGGACAGTTCATCTCGTCGCTAGTGTCGCGGCAGTCACGGTCTCCGTCGCAGCGGAAGTACGACGCGATGCAGTGACCGCTGGCGCACTGGAACGTGTTGTTCTGCGGGACGGAGATCCGGGTTCAGTTTGCGAGTGGGTATGGAAAGCGATCGTAGGTGTGGGACCTACTAATTCCTACTTAGACCTACTAAGTTTACTTTTATTAATAACCCTACCACAGAGTAGGACCAACCATTACTTTATTATGAGGTACTCTACTGATCGTAGTCTTAATCACTATTATTATTATTATTATATTTTACATCACTGTTTACAGCTCCATATGTAAACTTATTCTGTAAGGTCATACAATTACTATGTCTCTTGTCAGTAGCCAAATAAAGCAAATAAAAAAAAGGATTTTGTAAGATTCTTTTATCAGAGTGAATCGATATATATCATAAATCTATAAATATAATAATATATCATAATCTATATATCATAAATCATATATCTACACCCACTATTACTTTATTATGAGGTAATCTACTGATCGTAGTCTTAATCACTATTATTATTATTATTATATTTTACATCACTGTTTACAGCTCCATATGTAAACTTATTCTGTAAGACCATACAATTGCTATGTCTCTTGTCAGTAGCCAAATAAAGTAAATAAAAAAAAAGGATTTTGTAAGATTCTTTTATCAGAGTGATCCATATCTATCATAAATCGGATGCAATCGACAGAATGACCAATAACTGGAGACAATCGGCCCGACCTTGCATGTGAATCCCGTGCAGCTGATCTCGTCAGAGTTGTCACCGCAGTCGTCGTCATGGTCGCAGCGCCAACGGTTCGGGATGCATTTGTTGTTTCCGCAACGGAACTCAGACTCGGAGCATTCACGGTACGAGCCTGGACAGACAGAGTATCGTAGTGAGAAGAAGTGGAACATAACCGTAAAAAAATACATTGCAAGCACTGATTTCAAATAACCTAGATAGAGCATAGGATCCAGCCAGCTGATCTCAAATAACCTGGATAGAGCATAGGATCCAGCCAGCTGACCTCAAATAACATGGATAGAGCATAGGATCCAGCCAGCTGATCTCAAATAACCTGGATAGAGCATAGGATCCAGCCAGCTGATCTCAAATAACCTGGATAGAGCATAGGATCCAGTCAGCTGATCTCAAATAACCTGGATAGAGCATAGGATCCAGCCAGCTGATCTCAAATAACCTGGATGGAGCATAGGATCCAGCCAGCTGATCTCAAATAACCTGGATAGAGCATAGAATCCAGCCAGCTGATCTCAAATAACCTGGATAGACCAGAGGATCCAGCCAGCTGATCTCAAATAACCTGGATAGAGCATAGGATCCAGCCAGCTGATCTCAAATAACCTGGATAGAGCATAGGATCCAGTCAGCTGATCTCAAATAACCTGGATAGAGCATAGGATCCAGCCAGCTGATCTCAAATAACCTGGATGGAGCATAGGATCCAGCCAGCTGATCTCAAATAACCTGGATAGAGCATAGAATCCAGCCAGCTGACCTCAAATAACCTGGATAGACCAGAGGATCCAGCCAGCTGATCTCAAATAACCTGGATAGAGCATAGGATCCAGCCAGCTGATCTCAAATAACCTGGATAGAGCATAGGATCCAGCCAGCTGATCTCAAATAACCTGGATAGAGCATAGGATCCAGCCAGCTGATCTCAAATAACCTGGATAGCACATAGGATCCAGCCAGCTGATCTCAAATAGCCTAGATAGAGCATAGGATCCAGCCAGCTGATCAATTGCAGTCAGGGAATCCATTGTTGGCAACAGGTAGGAGTCACTAAATGCAAGGTGTAACTGGACACCTCACATAGAAATTATTTGAGAAATGAATGATAATTCAACTGACCGTGACAGAGTGCGTCCTTCTCGTCAGAGTTGTCTCCGCAGTCGTTCTCGAAGTCGCAGAGCCAGCGCTTGGGAATGCATCGGTTGTTGGCGCACTGGAAGTCCCCGGTGTCAGAACACTTGGGGCAGTTCTCGGGCAGTTCGTCAGAGTTGTCGCGGCAATCATCCTTGCCGTCGCAGAACAGCCACTTGGGTATGCATCGATAGTTGGAACGGCCCGGACAGCGTTGCCAGCCGCTCGTGCAGTTGCGTTGCCGGCATCTGCACGGGAGTGAAATTAGGTTAGGTTGACAATGTCTAGCCTCTTGGCATCCTATTCACAATTTCCAGCTTCTTGGCACCCTATTCACAATATCCAGCCTCTTGGCATCCTATTCACAATATCCAGCCTCTTGGCATCCTATTCACAATATCCAGCCTCTTGGCATCCTATTCACAATATCCAGCCTCTTGGCACCCCATTTACATATTCCACCTTTGACACCCTGGTTGCATTATCTTTAGGTAATAAATTTAAATAATTAAATCTTTAAAAGTTCTGGCCAATTAGAACATAGCCAAGGTTCTTGATAAGTTTCCATAACGCAGTGACCCACAGCAGCAAAGGTGCTTAAGTTCAAATACAGAGACAAGTTATCGAATTATAAAAAGGGCAATACAATTATTTGCGTGTTACCTGTACGCTGGTTCATCCGAGTCATCACCGCAGTCGTTGTCAAAGTCACAGACCCAGAGCTTGGGGATGCACTTCCCGTTGCCGCAGCGGAACTCTGTCTGAGCGTCGCAGGCTCGATCGTGGCAGGTGGCCGGGTCCTCGTCGCTGCCGTCCTTACAATCAGCGTCTCCGTCGCAACGCCACGCGTTCAGCACGCAGCGGCCGTTGGATCGGCACTTGAACTCAAGCTCCGGGCATCTAGCAACACAGAGTTTGTGCAATTTATTATATTGATCTTGCTTAACTTTGCTGATCTACACATGACCAGTTCTGTTTAGGAGAGAGGTTGGAGGGATGAAAGTTAAGCAACACTGCGCTGGGTCAGGTATTGAATGGGTAACCATCATACACATGACCAGTTCTGTTCGGGAGAGAGGTTGGAGGGATGAAAGTTAAGCAACACTGCACTGGGTCAGGTATTAGATGGGTGACCATCATACACATGACCAGTTCTGTTTAGGAGAGAGGTTGGAGGGATGAAAGTTAAGCAACACTGCGCTGGGTCAGGTATTGGATGGGTGACCATCATACACATGACCAGTTCTGTTCGGGAGAGAGGTTGGAGGGATGAAAGTTAAGCAACACTGCTCTGGGTCAGGTATTGGATGGGTGACCATCATACACATGACCAGTTCTGTTTGGGAGAGAGGTTGGAGGGATGAAAGTTAGTACAGCAACTTCACTCGCCTTGCTTATCAACCTCTCGACAGAATGGATTTGTGGAGGAATCCTGTTGTTCGCGTTGTACCGTCCTTCGGAAGGGACGTTAAGTCGGTGGTCCCCTTGGTCTTCAACAGGAGTAGGCTACATGCCGACACCGGGTTTCTCATCCACCCTTGTAGGCTAGGCTAGGTTAGGTTCATCATCATCAACCTAATTAGTCTAGTTTCGGTGATCTCACGTGGACCGGTGTTTCCAACACAACAAACTGTTCAGTGGTCATTTATCAAGGAATTAAACTCTGGACACCACATTTCACATAAGTTGTACAAACCGACTGCAAACCTGGACTTGAACCTTTCAAGAGGTTATTATTGTTTTTAAAAAGTTTGACAGGTTTAAGTAACACTCGAAACAGTAATTCTCTTGCAATTGAGGTTATGTTGACTCACGGCAGATCGCAGTGCTGTTCGTCCGAGCGGTCTCCGCAGTCGTCGGTGCCGTCGCAGATCGTGGCAGAGGCGGTGCAGTTGTTGTTTGTGCACTGGAAAGTACCGGCGCGGCAGTGTCGTGGCGGGCACGATGCAGGCTCGTCAGATCCATCGCGGCAATCTCCCTCGCCGTCACATCTAGCGAGGTACAGGGCGGAGTACAGTTAGTTTACAGATCACCCTCATTCAAATCACAAGCACCCAAGTCAGATCCCACCCTGACCTACTCCCACCTAACTCCTCGGTTCACTATCCGAGCCCTTCCCCCACAAAACCACACTTTTGATACACAGCCCCCTACGTCTTTGTAACAGAATCCACAATCACTTTCCCGTCCTCGGCAAAGACTCCCCAACCTGCAGCTGCTTTGACTCTAAACTGCGTCTCTTCCTTCTGAACGACCACTTCTACTCCCTTCATGAATATAACCCTTCTAACAATTTTCAAAACTGTCATCTGTCAATATGTTTATCTCTTGGAACAAAACCAATTATTAAATGATAATTTCTATTATACATAACCCTTATCAATATTATATTCCTATAGTATCGCTATCCTGACGTCGCCCATACTTGTATACTATAACTGTCACGGACAAAATAAATGCAATACAATACGATACAGTTTCTAGTTTGTATTATATAAGATATTATTAATATTAAATTATGAGAATATTTGTTGACTTGGAAATACAAACAAAATATCAATGTGACTTCTTACTTTGACCTCCAAATGACAGTTTAAAAGTTAAACCCCATCCTTCCAGGTTCAAATATTAAACGGTGATTTGGACAGAGAGAAAATAGTGACGGCTGCTAAATAAAATTTCTTTTATGTGACAGGACAAAGCCTTCCTGAATTATCACCAAATTCAAACTTAAATTTACATCTTTTTTGTGTATTTATCTAAAAATAATCTTTCAAATCTTGTAAAATTTCGGCTCAAGGGGGAAAATCAATTTTAGCCTAAAATCTCCCCTAAACTCTGATTAAGCAAGATTTAAACCGCGTCTGTGAAATCGGCCGCGATAACAGCGACATCGAGGTTGGTACTAACTTCCAGAACCACGGGATGCACTTCTCGTCGGTCCCGCCGCAGCGGTGCTGTCCGGCCGTGCAGTTGGCCGTGCACGTTCTGTTGTCGGCTCCGAGCGTGAACTGGTTGGGACAAGCGCAGATGAAGCCTACGCCCTGTAAAAACAAACACACCGTTATTAGACTTATGTCTACCAAACCTAACCTTGTGCTAAGAGGGTGCCAAGAGGCTGGATATTGTGAATAGGGTGCCAAGAGGCTGGATATTGTGAATAGGATGCCAAGAGGCTGGATATTGTGAATAGGATGCCAAGAGGCTGGATATTGTGAATAGGGTGCCAAGAGGCTGGATATTGTGAATAGGGTGCCAAGAGGCTGGATATTGTGAATAGGATGCCAAGAGGCGGGATATTGTGAATAGGGTGCCAAGAGGCTGGATATTGTGAATAGGGTGCCAAGAGGCTGGATATTGTTAATAGGTTGCCAAGAGGCTGGATATTGTGAATAGGATGCCAAGAGGCTGGATATTGTGAATAGGATGCCAAGAGGCTGGATATTGTGAATAGGGTGCCAAGAGGCTGGATATTGTGAATAGGGTGCCAAGAGGCTGGATATTGTGAATAGGATGCCAAGAGGCTGGATATTGTGAATAGGTTGCCAAGAGGCTGGATATTGTGAATAGGATGCCAAGAGGCTGGATATTGTGAATAGGGTGCCAAGAGGCTGGATATTGTAAATATGGTGCCAAGAGGCTGGATATTGTGAATAGGGCGCCAAGAGGCTGGATATTGTGAATAGGGTGCCAAGAGGCTGGATATTGTTAATAGTTTGCCAAGAGGCTGGATATTGTGAATAGGGTGCCAAGAGGCTGGATATTGTAAATATGGTGCCAAGAGGCTGGATATTATGAATAGGGTGCCAAGAGGCTGGATATTGTTGGAAACACCGATCCTCGTTAGATCACCGAAGTTAAGCTACACTACGCTGGGTCAGGTATTGAATGGGTGACCATCATACACAAGACCGGTTTTGTTTGGGAGAGAGGTTTACGATGAGAATATTAATTTAATCGTGTTGGTTACCTGTGTGGTGTCTGCATTTGGCGACAGAAGACAGAGGTGAGAGCAAGCGTTGCCCGCGCAGGGGTTGGGGTAGGGCAGCTGACGGAGCTGGTGCGTCACGTGGATATCATAAGGTCTGTGCGTTGTATTGCGAATCACCTGAAATACACAATCGTTTACGGTCGTTCACAGATTTTGAGATATCGTTTGAAAGCTTTGGGACCTCACTATATTCATATAATTTCACATGGCAGTTTGGACCCTTTTTGGAAGTGTTTTATGTTTTTTTTTCGTATTTGCAGGCTACCCTATCTCTTCCATTCTACCAATTATTCTTGATCATAACTAAAAAGGCAGTAACATTGATAGCAAACAAAAATAAAAATGAGAAACATGAAAGTATTTTCAAGCACCGACCTGCAAACCTGCGCCCGTGAACTTGTTGGCCTTGGAGATGGCCTTGAGATTCCAGTCGGTCCAGTATAGGTTGTCATCGAACAGCGTCAAAGCGAAGACGTGTGGGACGGTCGTGCCGGAGAGCACCACGTGGCGGTGGTGACCCTCGAGATCCGTGAACGCCACGTAGTCCAGGTGGGCGTCGGCAAAGTAAACCTGTCAAATTGTACCGCGTGTTGGAAAACTTTCAACGTTGATTGTTTTTTAGACTCATGTCTACTTGATGTAAACTTAGCACTAGTTTTAACAAAAACTATTTCAACTGGGTTTTCAATGCTAAGTGAAGAACAACTAATTTCCCGACGTTTTGTAACTTGTACCTGTTACTTTATCAAGGGTAAGAGCAACTTTCAACAAATTTTATTAGGAACACTAAAAACCTCTGAAAAATTGTTGCCCAGACAGGGAATTTTTGTGAGGTTATTATTGTTCCTAAAATGAAATACTCTGCGAATTAAAAGCGTTTGCAATTTAAATCAGATTTCATAAACTTTGAACGAATATCTTACTTTATTTTCACATAAGTACCATCATACAGTAAAAATTGTTCAAAAAAGGTTAATCCTTATTTATTTTTTTATTTTTTTAACTAATGTCCAAGTAGCTCAATGGTTCAGAGCAACACCCGTGACAGGTAGAGATCGGGGTTCAAGTCCCCGTTTGGGCATCAATTTTTGAGCTGGTTATAGTGTTGATAATAATAAAATACCCAGCGCATTGCAAGCGTTTGCAATTTAAATAAGATTTCAAAGGCTAATTCTCAACTACATTTGCCTTGATTTGATTATTGCTGGACTTGTGCGTGGTAAGCCCGTGGCCAGATACGACTACACTCCTAAAAGAGAGGCTGAAGGGATTGAACTATATTATATTGTAACTATATCATTGTAGAATGAAGGATGATACAAATTATATTCATTATTTGTACTGAATATATAAGGGGAATAAAAAAAAAATACAAAAATTACAACTATCACTTACAAGAGATATACCACACCAATATATCAACGGTACTTTGGTTAATTTGAACTTACATCTGAATTGTTTGTAATGTAAAAATTGGCTTCTGAACTATCAAAGAAACCTTATTATTTTTATTTTAATAGCTATCAGATAATTGAGTGAAATCTGAGGTATCTTATGGATGTCGTGGCCAAGGTTTGAACAGCAAACGGGCGGAGTTTTGGTTCCCGTTATCTCATGTTATCGACGCCCCGTTCTGTTACCTTGTCAGTGAAGTAGTCGATGGTGAGCGCGTTCGGCCAAGCGATGTCGTCTTCCCACGTGAGGATCCGGGTGAAGTTGCTGCCGTCCATGCCGATCTTGCCGATATAAGCCTGGCGAACGGGAAGATGTTAGCTACGTCGATGTTTATCTTGACATTTCTTAAACTAGGCATTACTAGACATTTCTAAACATTACAAATTAACATATTTAGTTACTGTCAATTTGGTTTTTTTAAGTTACCTAAAAACGTCATTTAACAGGGAAGTTTTAAATTGTAAATCGCTTGAGAGCTACTTAGACACATCATTTTTGAGAGGATTTCTGAGGAAAATTTCTCTCAATAAATGCCGGATGTCCAAGTAGTTCAATTGGTTAGAGCAACGCCCGCGACAGGCGGAGATCGGTGATCCAGTCCACATTTGGGCATCAATTAATGAGAGGTTATTAGTGTTCCTAATAATAAAATACCTCGCGCATGCCAAGTTTTTGCAATTTAAATCAGATTTCACAAATAATGGTATTATTTCTGTTACCTGCAGGTGCCAGCTGGTGAAGTACAGGTATCCAATGCCAGGGTGAGCTGCCAACGCACGAGGGTCAGCGACCCCAGGCTTGATCGTACGTCGGTTGGTGCCGTCTAGCTCGGCAACCTGTCGCGGAGAAGAAAACAATCATAATACGTCGACAGGTGTGCATTCCACAGCGAGATCTCAAACAGATTTCGTTTGAAATTTGTCTCCAATGTTGACTTAACAGAGAGTGGCAATAACCTGGATAGCAGTTGCCACGGAGATACTTTGAAAATTAGGTGTAAAAATCCAGTTGTACATAATTTCTTTCAGAACCAAAGTCACAAAGCAACCAAACTCTACTCGAAGCGTGCACGGCGGATGTTTTCACGATTGTTAGACTCATGTCTACCTTTTCTAACCTCACTGGCTTTGAAAAAAATTATTAAAAAACTGGGTTTTTGAATGCTGACATTTTGCAACTTATGCCTGTAACTTCATCAAGCAACGGCTTATATCCTTCATGAAGCAACAGACGGGAAAGTGAGATGTTTAACTGAGCATTAAAAACCCAGTCATGTTATTTAGAAGACGGTCGCTATGACGATGTTTGTACCTCGAGATGCTTGCTGTGTCGATCGAGCCAGTAGAGCTTGCGACCGATCCAGTCGACCGCGATGCCTTCCAGTCCGTGACTGTCATGTCGAATCACAGCCTCCTTGCTCTCCGTGCCGTCCAGAGTCGACCTGGGACCGAAACATGACATAACACTTTATTATTGATTCTCATTGTTGAACGACGCACTGTTTTGACAACGTGCCATGTGGCACTGGTCTAATGGCGTCGGTGAATGAGTGGATGATGATAAACCTTACTCAGCATAGATTGGAGGCAGGGGTAACCCGGTGCCGGCACGTAGCCTACTCCTGTCGAAGACCAAGGGGACCAACGGCTTAACGTCCCTTCCGAAGGACGGTACAACGCGAACAACAGGATTCCTCCACAAATCCATGCTGTCAAGAGGTTGATAAGCAAGGCGAGTGAAGTTGCTGTCAAAGTCAACCTCTCGACAGCATGGATTTGTGGAGGAATCCTGTTGTTCGCGTTGTACCGTCCTTCGGAAGGGACGTTAAGCCGGTGGTCCCCTTGGTCTTCGACAGGAGTAGGCTACGTACCGGCACCGGGTTTCCCCTCCTCTCTTCTAGACTAGGTAAGGTTTATCATGATCCACTCATTCACCTTAAAATATATGCAAAATTCCGATTTTAACCTCAAAACGTAGAGGACGGCAACTCACCGGTAGATGGTTTTAGCGGAGACGTCTGAGAAGTACATGCGGTTCTCCTTGGAGTCAAAGTCGAGTGCTACAACGTTCATCAAGTCTTGGTGCACGAGGTTGTACGTCTTGGCATCCAGCGACATGTTGCGTACGTAATACTTGTTGGTGAAGATCAGCCACGGCTCCGTCTTGTCCTGCAAAACAATCGGCCGGGCGTTGATAACATCTGTCACAGCCAGTGCGTACAATTACAAGAGATCTTTTACTTTGCAAGAACACAAGAACAATTAATAAATTCAATAACATGACAATCGCAATTTCTTTGCTAACAATCCTGGTTATGATTGTTATTAGACTCATGTCTACTTGATGTTAACTTAGCACTTGTTTTAACAAAAACTATTTCAACTGGGTTTTCAATGCTAAGTAAAGGGCTACTAAATTTCCCGACGTTTCGCAACATATGCTAGTTGTCATATAAAGTTGTCAGGACTTGAAGAAGTAATTAGTATATTTTGCGAAACGTTTGGGAATTTAGTAGTCCTTTACTTAGCATTCAAAACCCAGTTGAAATAGTTTTTCTTAATCCTGGTTAGTTATGAAGCTGAAACCAAGTTTCTACCAAGATTATGATTGTCTAGTGGTTAAGTAGCCTTCATTTGTTCCATTTTGAGCATACAAAAAACTGCCAGATTTCATTCCAATGAAATAAAAGTTGCAGAATCACGTTCCAAACGGCACCGAGATCACTAACCTTGCGCTTGCACGTGTGTTCGTCAGCTTCTCTCTCGTAGTAATGATCGTCGCACTTGCAGTAGAACGAGCCGGGCGTGTTCGAACAGAACTGAGAACAAACGCCGGGCGTTTCCGAGCACTCGTCGATGTCGGCACAAGCTTTGTTGTCTGCGAGCAATCTGGCGGAGCGAACACGTTCTTATTACTCTTGGTTTAGCAATATTTTAGTTTAAGTTGCAGTGGCTTTACGTACAGAACAACGTAGGTACAAATAACAAGGCTACCAACATACATTGACCAATGCGACTTCTGAGTAGGATTTGATATTGGATATGAATTATGGATACTGTAGATAAATGAATTGTAGCCCAGTGTAATGAACTGAAAACAAGAAAGCATCATAATAATAATAACCATGGCTTTGCAGATGAGCGTTAAGTGCAATGAAGAAGTTAAGTGAGACAAAAAAGTGTAAAAAAAGAAGAAGTCAATATATTTGCAAAATATAATCAAGTTTTGATAACATTTTTGGCACATAGAAGGATTTTAAGTTAGCAAAAAATAAAAAATAATTGTAAAAATCTTTAAAAAAAATTTATATTTATCCAGCTAGTTGTTTAAAAAACGTAGCAGATTTAAGGTCAGAGATTTTTAACGACTCGTAAAAATTTCTTTCAAAACAGACCGGTCATTTAAACAGCGGCTTAAACAATTATTTTTTTTAGTATATTCTTTAGGGCAGCCAAATAGAGTCTGCTTCATTCGTTACACGCATCCAGGAAATGTACGACGGTCAGATCTGAAATAAATGTCAGTACGTACTTGTATCCGTCATTGCAGGAACAGTAGAAGCTGGTGGGCGTGTCGATACACTTGTGTCCACATTGATGTATCTCCACCTTGGAGCACTCGTCCACGTTGCAGTGCAGAGGTTCATCTGAGTCATCCGTACAATCCGATACTTTGTTGCAGACCAGGGTCATGTCGATGCAGTCTCCGTTAGTGCAGGCAAACTGCGTTGGTGGGCACGTCTTCTTGGCCTTCTCTGCTCAGACACAAACACATAATCCATCGTTAGCCAACTTGCTCAAGTACAATTCATGTTTAAAATAATTATAATTATAACAAGAAATGTTTGAAATGGGTTTTAAATGGTAAGTAAAGGACAACTTAATTTCAACTTAATTTAGTAGCCCTTTACTTAGCATTAAAAACCCATTTCAAATAGTTTTTGTTAAAACTAGTGCTAAGTTGACATCAAGTAGACATGAGTCTAGAAAAAAAAATATTATTATTATAATTCATTGTGTCACAATTGGCAGATTTACGATGCATAAGAAAAGCCAGATAATTACAATTAATACTTAAAATTATTTATATTCTAGAAATTATTTTACAGGGTAAAAGGCATTGTCAATTAAATAAGCTTTTTTAAGTTATCATAGCAATATTGTTAATATCTAGGTGAAGATGGTTAATATGTTAATGTTGTTATTAAGTCTCGACCCAGTGAAGTACAGGTCTGTTTTCTTGTATTTCATTACTTTGGCATCTAGGGTTCAATTGGAATTAAATTGCTTTCCGCAGCTTGAATTTTCAATGACAAACCAAATTAACCGAATTTTGTTTTGTTTTGGTGAAGAAGGGAAGTGAGAGAGAAGGCTGTGAGATATAATTAGGGGGGTTAGGAGTAGGTACCTAAGATTTGGTAAATATATCGGAGAAGTTCCTAAAATAATTTCAAGTAAAAAGCTGCAGCGAAACTGGAGCTTGATGAATCAAACAAAAACAGACTCCTATGAATAAAGCAGCAGAGAAATGAGAGCAATTCTGCTCGATTCAGTTCACTTTATTCTAACCTCACTTTTAATATTATTTTTAAAGTGATGTGACTTAGAGCTACGCAAAAACAAAGCAATAATATACTCAGTACCAAAGAATGGTTTAGGACAAACAGGATCTGACTTGGATCCTGTTTGGGGCTAATTTAAATTTTACCGAATTACCGTCGCATGACCGAATTTAATCAGCTGGAGATAAAAGCTGTCAATCTGTGGCCAGAGACAGCAAATCAGTTTAGTCAGGGAACTACAGGCTATAAATAAATAAAAACAATTACTACGGTTAGGTTCATGATGCGCTTAATAAAGTTACTCACTGTCGCATCCGACTTCATCAGACTTGTCACCGCAGTCGTCTTCTCCGTCGCAACGATACGTGTTACGGATGCACTTGAAGTTCTGGCACGCAAACTCCTGCGGCCCGCAAGTCTTGTATGTGTCGTGACAATCCTTGCCTTCGTCCGTCCCGTCCCCGCAGTCGTTGTCATGGTCGCACAGCCAGCCCTGAAAACAACGTCAAACACGTCAGCAAGCCATGTCTTGAGCTGGACAACAGCATGGACTGCAAGCTTTGTTTGGCAAGCCATGACTTGAGCTGGACAACAGCATGGGCTGCAAGCTTTGTTTGACAAGCCATGTCTTGAGCTGGACAACAGCATGGACTGCAAGCTTTGTTTGGCAAGCCAAGTCTTGAGCTGGACAACAGCATGGACTGCAAGCTTTGTTTGGCAAGCCATGTCTTGAGCTGGACAACAGCATGGACTGCAAGCTTTGTGTGGCAAGCCATGTCTTGAGCTGGACAACAGCATGGACTGCAAGCTTTGTTTGGCAAGCCATGTCTTGAGCTGGACAACAGCATGGACTGCAAGCTTTGTTTGGCAAGCCATGTCTAGAGCTGGACAACATACCTTGTTGATACACCTGCCGTTAGCGCAGGCGAACTGATCGTCTTGGCACGGTGGCGTGGGTGGACACGAGTGCAGAGTTGAGTTCTCGTCGGCTCCGTCCACGCAGTCGGGATCGCCGTCACAGAGCCACTTGCGCGGGATGCACTGCGCACGGTTCCACACTTTGTTCGCCGTGCAGGTGAACTCGGTGAGAGCATCGCACTTCCGTTCGTCTGCGAGAGGACACGATGGGTCAGTGTGGGGTCGATAAATGATTGGGCAGAACATTTCGTTATTAGGAACACTGTTAACCTCTTTGAAATCGGTGTCCTACTGAGAACTTGAACCTCGATCTCCACCTGTCGAGAGAGTTGGTCTAATCAGCATTTGTTGAGATGATTTTAATGCATTTCATAAGATTGACGAAGTTCCAGGGAGTAGAACCACGAGGCTGTCGAGAGGTTAATAGTGTTCCTAACAAAAATAAAATAAACTTGACGTTACTTGACGATATTTGTTATCGAATCTGATTGAAAGCAATCCGCTTGCAGTGAACGTTTTAATTTGTAATAACAATAACAGCAAAATAACGATCAAGTATTGGTAGGAACACTGACACTTACAAAAATCAGCTTTTAATCACAGACTAAATCCATTTAAAATCGGTAGAAAGTAGAAATCTTACGATGAAACTTGAGCAGTTAAGTATGTTCATATGTAACTTTTAATATTTGGAGTTATTTGTTTGAAACTGAAGAGCTAAGTCTAGGAAACCCAGACAGAAAACTACGTCGGAAGCGTTTGACTCTCGACTTAATACTAAATAACTGCGTTATTTACCTCTTTATTTACATACATAGCTATTCTCTCATTCCATAACTTTAATCATCAGTATTATGTATTTACATCCTATGCAAATATTACTGCTAATCTAGAGGCTAGGAAACTGACAGAACCAACGACAGTTGCTATGTCAGTTTTAAATTTATTTATTGATATTTAAACGATGATGATATTATTTATCATATTAATATGATTATTTAATATGATATTTATTTATTTAATAATTGTCCTGATATTGAAATGAATGAATCAACTCACTGCACTGATGCCTGTCGTCCTCGTCAGAGTTGTCCAAGCAGTCGTTGTCCCCATCGCAGATGTAGATGCGCGGGATGCAGTTACCGTTATCGCACGTGAACAGATCCCCAAAGCAAGTTCGTCCCTCGGACTTGCAGTATTCCGGCGGCTCGTCGCTGCCGTCTCCGCAGTCGTCGTCTCCGTCGCAGTACCACGTCGCCGGGATGCAACGGTGGTTCGGGCATCTGCACACGAGCGGGAGAAACACGATGTGAAATCAGGCGCTGCCAACACGATGCATGCGCCCTGAACGCCCCACTTTTATTATTGAGTTGCGGTCAAAAACATTTTAGCTAAAATATCAGTACGTTGTGTTTCTACTTTGATAATGCTCGTACAATTACTGAAAACTTTCACCAAGAGATTAAAAATTGAACAAAGAAAATAACAATTTGGCAGCTTAGGAACACTTATACCCATTCAAATTTTTAATTTGTATGAACGCTATAACCGTCTCAAAAATTGAAATCGAACCCCGATCTCCACCTGTCGCAGGTGTTGCTCTTACCCATTGAGCTACTTGGACACTGGCTTTTTGGCAGGATTTAAGTGTATTTGATTAATTTTAAACTCAATTCAAAATCAATATTTGAGACAGTTATAGTGTTCCTAATAATAAATTAACCCGCGCATTGCAAGCGTTTGCAATTTAAATGAGATATCACAAATCTGACAGCTCTTTGTGGATTAAAAAATAGAAAAAACAACGAGCAAAAACAGAAAAAAAACTACAGACCATAAAAACATCCGAAACCAACTCCATCTTTTAGCATCCTACATTTTTACTGCGATAAATCAGTCCTACGGCGGAAAGAGTTTATGAGCATTAACATTTTGAACACAAGCAGCAGAGAATAAAAGCAAAGTGTCAACCGACCTGAAGCTGTTCTGCGGGCAAGTCCGCTGCGCGCAGTGCAGGACGTCTTCATCCGAGTTGTCTCCGCAGTCGTTGTCTCCGTCGCAGAGCCAATACGGCTCCACGCAGATGTTGGTCTTGTCACACTTCAAATGATTCACAGGACACGTCACGTTCTTCGGACAACGCTCGTGAGTCTCATCTGACGTGCTGTTGTCTTTACAGTCGTTGACACCGTTGCAAACCTGACAAAACAAGGAGGTTCAACGTTTGGTAGCCATGGAGATGCTGAGATCGCCTGACAGAGCTTCTCAATTCTGCTATCTTATGTTACCACGGGTATATCATGGCCTAGCATAGGAGGTTCAATGGTAGATTCAACGTTTGGTAGCCATGGAGATGCTGAGATCACCTGACAGAGCTTCTCAATTCTGCTATCTTATGTTACCACGGGTATATCATGGCCTAGCATAGGAGGTTCAATGGTAGATTCAACGTTTGGTAGCCATGGAGATGCTGAGATCACCTGACAGAGCTTCTCAATTCTGCTATCTTATGTTACCACGGGTATATCATGGCCTAGCATAGGAGGTTCAATGGTAGATTCAACGTTTGGTAGCCATGGAGATGCTGAGATCACCTGACAGAGCTTCTCAATTCTGCTATCTTATGTTACCACGGGTATATCATGACCTAGCATAGGAGGTTCAATGGTAGATTCAACGTTTGGTAGCCATGAAGATGCTGAGATCGCATGACAGAGCTTCTCAATTCTGCTATCTTATGTCACCACGGGTATATCATGGCCTAGCATAGGAGGTTCAATGGTAGATTCAACGTTTGGTAGCCATGGAGATGCTGAGATCACCTGACAGAGCTTCTCAATTCTGCTATCTTATGTTACCACGGGTATATCATGGCCTAGCATAGGAGGTTCAATGGTAGATTCAACGTTTGGTAGCCATGGAGATGCTGAGATCGCCTGACAGAGCTTCTCAATTCTGCTATCTTATGTTACCACGGGTATATCATGGCCTAGCATAGGAGGTTCAATGGTAGATTCAACGTTTGGTAGTCATGGAGATGCTGAGATCGCCTGACAGAGCTTCTCAATTCTGCTATCTTATGTTACCACGGGTATATCATGGCCTAGCATAGGAGGTTCAATGGTAGATTCAACGTTTGGTAGCCATGGAGATGCTGAGATCACCTGACAGAGCTTCTCAATTCTGCTATCTTATGTTACCACGGGTATATCATGGCCTAGCATAGGAGGTTCAATGGTAGATTCAACGTTTAGTAGCCATGGAGATGCTGAGATCGCCTGACAGAGCTTCTCAATTCTGCTATCTTATGTTACCACGGGTATATCATGGCCTAGCATAGGAGGTTCAATGGTAGATTCAACGTTTGGTAGTCATGGAGATGCTGAGATCGCCTGACAGAGCTTCTCAATTCTGCTATCTTATGTTGCCACGGGTATTTCATGGAGTTATGATGGTTTTTAGACTCATGTCTACTTGATTTATCCTTCGCATTTAATCATTAGGAAATTTAGTAGCCCTTTACTTAGCATTCAAAACCCAGTTCAAATAGTTTTTCTAAAAATATCATGGAGTTCTACATACCTGTGACATCGGGATGCACCGATGGTTGGTGCACGTGAACTCCCCAGCTGCGCACGGAGGGTAAACGCATCCCACTTCGTCGGAACCGTCTTTGCAGTCGTTCTCGTGATCGCACTTCCACGACTTGAAGATGCACCGGCCGTTCGCGCAGCGGAACTCGTTGGGCGAACACGAGTGGTACGCTGGAAACGAGCACGCCATATATTCCTGGCACTCACGGGCTCTGTTACTCATCCTGACAGCTGGAGAGTTTTTAACTTCTCTTCTAGACTTTAACCAGGTCCAGAACTTGACGTTAAGTAATAATCGTCAAACATCTAACTAATATTTCGTTTTCATTTCATGTGACTACGTTTTAAAACTTCTGTCATGTGATCATATTTGTGTGGATTGCAAGCCAAATTGAAATCATTTCTAAACAATCAGGGCAATTATTAAAATATCATTGTTTTAGAGCAAATTACTGCCCCAGTTAAAATCACTTGGTGAAATCTGTCTCGATTGTTGTGAAATTATTACAATTTGGCTAACAATTTACTCAAATACGATCACATGACCACGAGTTTTAAAATACCTGCCTGTAATAATCGTTGTATTTACATTCTATTTACAGGCTATTAGTTTATTACAAAGTACAGCTCTGTAACTCTGCACATGAACAGTTGGTTCTCTTTAAATTATCTTTGCTTGTATAAAATGCATGATTCAGTTGACAGTCTTTGATTTTATTTTTAAACAAGTGCCTACTTATATCCAGTGTTTTAAGATAATTTAGGAGGCCGTTTATATAATAATTGTTAGATATTATTGTATCTAAATCTATTACGACAAATCATTGATGTGGTAAATCTTAAGATCGCCAGAGTAATCCTGAGTTGTTAATAAACAAAGTCTAGCGCGACTCACTGCAGTAGTTCTCGTCCTCGTCGCTGTTGTCTCCGCAGTCGTCGTCTCCGTCGCAGGACCACATGCGCGAGATGCACTTGCCGTTGCGGCAGTAGAACTTGTTGGAGTCGCACGTCAGGTTCTTGGCAACGCACATCCGACCTTCGTTCACCAGCTTCAGGTTCTCACTGCACTTGCATTCCGCCTGCGAAACACACGAAAAGAACCGTTTGCAGATAGCTTCACCCAGCGTCCAACCAGACTGGTCTTACCCACACCTAACTTTGGTTAACCCTTGTCGTGGTCAACCCTTACCCTTATCAGTGGACAGTATATAAGTTCAACTACAGAGCATCAGTGGGAAGTGTATATGTTCAACTACAGAGCATCAGTGGGAAGTATATATGTTCAACTACAGAGCATCAGTGGGAAGTATATATGTTCAACTACAGAGCATCAGTGGGAAGTATATATGTTCAACTACAGAGCATCAGTGGGAAGTATATATGTTCAACTACAGAGCATCAGTGGGAAGTATATATGTTCAACTACAGAGCATCAGTGAGAAGTATATATGTTCAACTACAGAGCATCAGTGGGAAGTATATATGTTCAACTACAGAGCATCAGTGAGAAGTATATATGTTCAACTACAGAGCATCAGTGGGAAGTATATATGTTCAACTACAGAGCATCAGTGGGAAGTATATATGTTCAACTACAGAGCATCAGTGGGAAGTATATATGTTCAACTACAGAACATCAGTGGGAAGTATATATGTTCAACTACAGAGCATCAGTGGGAAGTATATATGTTCAACTACAGAGCATCAGTGGGAAGTATATATGTTCAACTACAGAGCATCAGTGGGAAGTATATATGTTCAACTACAGAACATCAGTGGGAAGTATATATGTTCAACTACAGAGCATCAGTGGGAAGTATATATGTTCTACTACAGAGCATCAGTGGGAAGTATATATGTTCAACTACAGAGCATCAGTGAGAAGTATATATGTTCAACTACAGAGCATCAGTGGGAAGTATATATGTTCAGCTACAGAGCATCAGTGGGAAGTATATATATGTTCAACTACAGAGCATCAGTGGGAAGTATATATGTTCAACTACAGAGCATCAGTGGGAATCATATATGTTCAACTACAGAGCATCAGTGGGAATCATATATGTTCAACTACAGAGCATCAGTGGGAAGTATATATGTTCAACTACAGAGCATCAGTGGGAAGAATATATGTTCAACTACAGAGCATCAGTGGGAAGAATATATGTTCAACTACAGAGCATCAGTGGGAAGTATAAATGTTCAACTACAGAGCATCAGTGGGAAGTATATATGTTCAACTACAGAGCATCAGTGGGAAGTATATATGTTCAACTACAGAGCATCAGTGGGAAGAATATATGTTCAACTACAGAGCATCAGTGGGAAGTATATATGTTCGACTACAGAGCATCAGTGGGAAGTATATATGTTCAACTACAGAGCATCAGTGGGAAGTATATATGTTCAACTACAGAGCATCAGTGGGAAGTATATATATGTTCAACTACAGAGCATCAGTGGGAAGTATATATGTTCAACTACAGAGCATCAGTGGGAAGTATATATGTTCAACTACAGAGCATCAGTGGGAAGTATATATGTTCAACTACAGAGCATCAGTGGGAAGTATATATGTTCAACTACAGAGCATCAGTGGGAATCATATATGTTCGACTACAGAGCAACATACAAAAGTGTGCAACTCACGGTCTTGTCAGTGCCAGGATGGCAGGATTGCGCGCACCCTCCGTTGTTTATGTGGCACGGGTTTACGCTGCACTTCTGCCGAGTCTCCGAGAAGACATGGATGTCCCGCGGTGAGTCTTCCAGCCGCTTCACCATCTCGATCATGTTGGCACCCGTGTGCTTCTCGGCTCGGTACACTCCACGCAGTTGCAAGTCCGTCCAGTAGATGTAGTTGCGGAAGACGGTGATCGCGAACGGGTAGATCGTAGCCGAGATCAGTACCTGCGGTGGCGGGGAATCGGTCAGCGGGTCTCACAAGTTGTTGTTTTATTATTCATACAAAAGATGGATAGAAAAAGTACAAGCAGACGTGAAGGAAAGAGGTGGGAAATAGAATGAAGTGGTGAAAGAATGCTGGCGAGATGAGGAGATAAGGAAGAAGTTGGTGAATGAAAAGGAAAATGAAAAAAGGCATGAAGAAGACGAAAAATGATTTGGCATAAACTATCTTAATGCCTTCAATTAAGGATTTTCTACCTGTTGTTGTAAATGGATGAAAAATAAAATAAAACTAATTTTATAAAGTTACAAACACTGAAACTCTTTCAATAATTGGTGCCCAGACGAAGACCAATCTGTCTTGGAACTTTTCACTGATTTTGGTGGGTAATATAGAAGAGCAGTTGACTATCTCAGGGCCTTGCCTATCAACCTCTCGACAGCAACTTCACTCGCCTTGCCTATCAACCTCTCGACAGCAACTTCACTCGCCTTGCTTATCAACCTCTCGACAGCAACTTCACTCGCCTTGCTTATCAACCTCTCGACAGCAACTTCACTCGCCTTGCTTATCAACCTCTCAACAGCAACTTCACTCGCCTTGCTCATCAACCTCTCGACAGCAACTTCACTCGCCTTGCTTATCAACCTCTCGACAGCAACTTCACTCGCCTTGCTTATCAACCTCTCGACAGCAACTTCACTCGCCTTGCTTATCAACCTCTCAACAGCAACTTCACTCGCCTTGCTTATCAACCTCTCGACAGCAACTTCACTCGCCTTGCCTATCAACCTCTCGACAGCAACTTCACTCGCCTTGCTTATCAACCTCTCGACAGCAACTTCACTCGCCTTGCTTATCAACCTCTCGACAGCAACTTCACTCGCCTTGCTTATCAACCTCTCGGCAGTAACTTCACTCGCCTTGCTTATCAACCTCTCGACAGCAACTTCACTCGCCTTGCTTATCAACCTCTCGACAGCAACTTCACTCGTCTTGCTTATCAACCTCTCGACAGCATGGATTTGTGGAGGAATCCTGTTGTTCGCGTTGTACCGTTCTTCGGACGGGACGTTAAGCCTGTGGTCCCCTTGGTCTTCGACAGGAGTAGGCTACGTTCCGGCACCGAGTTTTCTCTCCTCCCTTCTAGGCTAGGTTAGGTTTATCATCATTTGCATACTTACAGACGCCACATGGCCAGTTGTCAAAACAGTGCGTCGTTAAACAGCAATAATCAATCAACATTATGAACGCTTTAGATCACCTACCTCCCTATTGGCCCCGTTCAGCGATGATCGTTCGATCTTCTCCCTGACTGCATCCGTCCAGTACAACATCCGGTCTTCGTAGTCAATCGCCAGACCGCTGGGTTGACTCAAGTCTTTGTCGACGATGGCTTTCTTCAGCGAGCCGGCCATGGTGGTACGGAAGATCTTGCCCGACGTGCCGAAACGTCCCCAGTCCGTGTAGTAGAGCGAGCCGTTGCAAGGGTCCACGACAATCGCACGAGGACGCTCCACGCGGGCGATCATCACGAGGTCAGACCCGTCCAGGTTCATGGCGTAGATGCTGCAAGCAACCGAGTGGTGATTGGAGGTTAGGTTAGAAGAATCCTTGACTTCAGTGAACTTCGAGCAACCTTGCTCCAACCTCATTCTCATCAAATACACTAAAATCGTCTCAAAAAGCCAGTGTCCAAGTAGCTCAATTGGTTAGAGCAACACCCGCGACAGGTGGAGATCGGGATCCAAGTAGCTCAATTGGTTAGAGCAACATCCGCGACAGGTGGAGATCGGGGTCCAAGTAGCTCAATTGGTTAGAGCAACACCCGCGACAGGTGGAGATCGGGGTCCAAGTAGCTCAATTGGTTATAGCAACACCCGGGACAGGTGGAGATCGGGGTCCAAGTAGCTCAATTGGTTAGAGCAACACCCGCGACAGGTGGAGATCGAGGTCCAAGTAGCTCAATTGGTTAGAGCAACACCCGCGACAGGTGGAGATCGGGGTCCAAGTAGCTCAATTGGTTAGAGCAACACCCGTGACAGGTGGAGATCGGTGTCCAAGTAGCTCTATTGGTTAGAGCAACACCCGCGACAGGTGGAGATCGAGGTCCAAGTAGCTCAATTAGTTAGAGCAACACGTGCGGTGGAGATTGGGGTTTGAGTCCCTGTTTAGGCACACATTTTTGAGATGTTTATAGTATTGTTAATAATAAAATACCCCGCGCATTGCAAGCGTTTGCAATTTAAACAAGATATCATCTAATAACAGATATTACCTGTTGTTTGAGGAGTCGGTCCAGTAGACTTTCTTCTGCGTCCAGTCGTACGCGATGCCCTCCGGGTTGATGTTACGGTTGATTACGTTGTGGACGTCGGACGCCGACGGCGCCGCGCTGGACGTGTACGCGATGCGCACCCACGGTCGGATTTGTGTGAAGAACAGACGATGGTCGGCGTAGTCAAAGTCGATGCCCACGACGTTGGTCAGGTTGGCCTGGGGGGCGGAGCTTTGTTAGATTGTTATCACGTGAATGGGAACGATCCCTGAATTGTTCTGCGCTGGATATTTGATATTTTGATATTTTTCGATATTTTTAATTTTATCTTACAATTGTTTGTGGTAAGAAACTATTCTACTAGGGAACTGACTATTTTAATATAATTAAATATAATACTATTATTACTAGTTTTATTACCTGGTGGATCATTTTAAGTTATACATAGGAAAAATACACAACTTTAGTTGAAAATAAACTTTCATTAGAAATTAATTCACTAATTTTGCAATAGTCAGCCCTTTGGGTGTTCAGGCTTTAAGACATTCCACTCTTGAACTGAATAGTGAATACTGAATGAGATTTTTTTTGAAAATCCATCTCAGACTCCAAAAACCAATCAAATGTGTATTTCCCCAGAGTTGCAGTAGACGCAGGCTAACCAATGCTTGACTAGTATATCTTTTTTTATTTTTCATTCTGAAAATAAGTGATGCCTTACGGAAATAATCAAGAAAAAAGCCAGATATTACGCTACATTCTTTTATCCTGATCGTTTCGCAACTGAGGCATTGCTTAGTCAAGGGTGAACACAGCAAAACAATTGCACTTTCAGGCATTATTTACAAAACATTAGCAAAATTCTAAATCCAATTCGCATCCAAAAACCCAGATTTAAATAGTTTTTGTCAAAGCTACTGCTAAGGTAAGATAAAGAAGACATGAGTCTGAGACCTAAAGTCGTTGAGTGTAGGTTCTAGGTAGAGAAACAACGTCAATGTTACAGTCTCTGCGTGAAAGATGGCCGCCAAATGACTACTTTACCGACAAAAATGCAGAGTACCGGAACATCACGTTAAGTGGAGCCACTGTCGTATGAAATTTAATTTCGATATTTCTCGTAGGTTAACTCGCTTTTGAGACTTTTCATGCTCAAAAAATCTCCATCAATGTTGACCTCAACGATTGATATACACGTAACGATATTAAAAAGCGAGTTAACCTACGAGAAATATCGAAATTAAATTTCATACGACAGTGGCTCCACTTAACGTGATGTTCCGGTACTCTGTATTTTTGTCGGTAAGGTAATCATTTGGCGGCCATCTTTCACGCAGAAAGTTCAACATTAACGTTGTTTCTCTACCTAGAACCTACACTCAACGGTTCCATTCAGCCCTATACATAAAGTCTAGAATACTGTATTATATTTAACTCACGACAGGTTTGAACGGCACGGTGGTGGACGCAGGATCGAGGTTGATACCCCGGATCTCCGTCCGTGTGGAGAAGACGAGATACTCGGAGACCGAGTCACACTTGGTCATGTCCCCGGTCGGCCCGGGAATCAGCTGACCCGTCGCACAGGCGCAGGTCACCTTCGATCGCGGCGATAAATCAGAAGCGGCCGGGAACGAGAAGCAAAGCTGCTCGCAACCGCCGTTGCCTGTCAAGACGGGGACAAGATTATTATTATTGGTTAGAGCAACACCCGCGACAGGTGGAGATCGGGGTCCAAGTAGCTCAATTGGTTACAGCAACACCCGCGACAGGTGGAGATCGGGGTCCAAGTAGCTCAATTGGTTAGAGCAACACCCACGACAGGTGGAGATTGGGGTCCAAGTAGCTCAATTGGTTAGAGCAACACCCGCGACAGGTGGAGATTGGGGTCCAAGTAGCTCAATTGGTTAGAGCAACACCCGCGACAGGTGGAGATCGGGGTCCAAGTAGCTCAATTGGTTGGAGCAACACCCGCGACAGGTGGAGATCGGGGTCCAAGTAGCTCAATTGATTGGAGCAACACCCGCGACAGGTGGAGATCGGGGTCCAAGTAGCTCAATTGCCAATTGGTTACAGCAACACCCGCGACAGGTGGAGATCGGGGTCCAAGTAGCTCAATTGGTTAGAGCAACACCCGCGACAGGTGGAGATTGGGGTCCAAGTAGCTCAATTGGTTGGAGCAACACCCGCGACAGGTGGAGATCGGGGTCCAAGTAGCTCAATTGGTTAGAGCAACACCCGCGACAGGTGGAGATCAGGGTTCAAGTAGCTCAATTGGTTAAAGCAACACCCGCGACAGGTGGAGATCGGGGTCCAAGTAGCTCAATTGGTTAGAGCAACACCCGCGACAGGTGGAGATTGGGGTCCAAGTAGCTCAATTGGTTAGAGCAACACCCGCGACAGGTGGAGATCCGGGTCCACATCCCCGTTTCCACATACATTTTTAAAAAAGGTTTTTAGTGTTCCAAATAAAATACCCGACCTTGTTGCTTTAGTGCTAAACAGTTTGGTTCAGGCAAATGAGAACAGAGGCTAGAAAATGTTAGCAAATTTCTCAAGTGCAGTTAAAAACAGATAACCTGAGCATAAATTCCAATCTGCACCAATTGACAAATTAACATAAATTGACTTTCTACCAATAGGACAGTTATGAATTGGTTATCTAATTGATCTAAAAAGAATTGCCATGTTTTATTATATAAAATAACTGCTACAACACCGCAGTAGCCGTCATAGTTTTCCCCGCATACCTAGCCTCCTGCAGGGGTTGGTGTCATCCATTGGTTGATTGGTCACGTCAAAGATCGCAATGTCTCTCAGCCGCTGCAGGTTTGTCCTGACAGCGACAGGTAGCGACGTGTTGCCGGGCAACTTGGAAGCTTTGAACACCGTGTTCAGGTTACGATCGACCCAGTAGACGTCTCCCATGTGGACGGCGATTCCCATCGGGTTCGGAAGATTTCGTCGGATTACCTGGACGGGACAGGTTAGTTAGTCAACGAGCACAGATTTCATAAAAAAAATATCGGTACACATTACAAAATCTGATTTTAATTGCAAAAGTTTGCAATGCTTTCAATGCATTCACAGCCTTGTGGTTCTACTCCGTGGAGATCTGTCATTCTCATCAAATACACTAAAATCCTCTAAAAAATTTCGTGTTCAAGTAGCTCAATGGGTTAGAGAAACACCCGCGACAGGTGGAGATCAGGGTTCGAGTGCCCGTTTGGGTATCAATTTTTGAGAGGTTATAGCATTGAGTGTAGGTTCTAGGTAGAGAAACAACGTCAATGTTACAGTCTCTGCGTGAAGATGGCCGCCAAATGACCACCTTACCGACAAAAATGCAGAGTACCGGAACATCACGTTAAGTGGAGCCACTGTTGTATGAAATTATATTTCGATATTTCTCGTAGGTTACTCGCTTTTGAGACTTTTCATGCTCAAAAAATCTCCATCAATATTTATCTCAACTATAAATATACACGTAACGATATTAAAAAGTGAGTAACATACGAGAAATATTTAAATTAAATTTCATACGACAGTGGCTTCACTTAACGTGATGTTCCGGTACTCTGCATTTTTGTCGGTAAGGTAGTCATTTGGCGGCCATCTTTCACGCAGAGACTGTAACATTGACGTTGTTTCTCTACCTAGAACCTGCACTCAACAGTTATAGTGTTCCTAATAATAAAAAAGAAAATAAAGGAACACAACGTGACAAGGTTGCAGTGAGCAGTACGATGTTTCAGCTTTGTCATCGACACATTTAACTCCATTCATATAAACTCAAGTCCTGAGTACTCGTTGGTTTTTGCACAAACATAATATTAACGACACCGCTAGGTCCGTACCTGTCTGTTGCCGCCACTGAAAGATACTTTCTGAATCATGTCCAGCTTCGTGTCCACCCAGAACACGTCGTGCGTCAACATATCTACGGTGAGATCGCGTGGACTGCTGATCCCGGACGTAACGATCGGAGTCCAAGCAGAGCCGTCCAGCATCGCCTTGCCGATGCGTGGGTATTGTCCGTAGTCGATCCAGTACAACACCCTGCGCAGAGAAGTGGGATCAGCATCAAAACAACGGCAAGTTAATAATAATAATAATAATGAAATATATTTTATTCTGGCAACAATAGTACATTACAAAGTAAGTAAGGTTTGTTATAGAATACGTCATGGATAACATGAAGTGAGAGAAGCAACAGACAGTAGGATAGATTGTCATAGATTTATACATTAAAGCTGGGTCGAGCGTATTGCGTTTTGTTTCGAGTGTTGATGCGTTCCGTGCATTGTGTTGGGGTCAGCATATTGTGGGTTGTTGTTTATAAGATAGATGAGAAACTAAGTCTTTGCAAACGCAATTTGAGCTGCGTTGTAAGAAGAGTGCGGCAATATTGTAGCAAAACGGACAAAATTCACAAAATTTAGCTGGAAATTTGTGAATAAAAAGGCTCAGAAACATTGCACTACTTAATTTTGATGTTTTTTACATCTCAGCAAATTTTGGTGAAAAAAAATCAAACGGTTTTGGCGGTACAACTCCAAAACGTTTAAACAAAATCGGAAAAATTTCGTAAATTTTGAACAGTTCCAATAATATTTGACAGGTTTTTCTGAAAAACCATCAGAATCAATGCCGCAGCCCAAGAAGAGAATAAATAGAAACAATATTCACAGATGAGCTCAATTAGAAAACGCAGTTGCAATTTCAACCGCATTTTGCAATATTTTGTACCCTGAACCAGCAACATCAACAACCTAACATCGATCGAACCAATTTTTAAATGAAAACCTCAAGAACTGCAACGAAGCAAGCAAACGTTGAGAGTTTTCTTTGTATCTGGTTTGCTCACCTCTTGATTGGATTCACCGCCAGCTCCCTCGGAGAGTCCGTTGTCTTCTTCACGATGATCTTGCGGTTTGATCCGTCGAGCCAACACACCTCCAAGTAGTTCTCGTGGGGGAACGCGTTTGTGAAGTAAAGATTGCCAGCGATCCAATCCACAGCCAATCCTGCGAGTGGCACAAAGCAAGGGCTAAGTTGGGGTTGGCAGGGACCTGACTTACATTTGACGGTAGGTGCTACATAATACAACCGATGGTATTATATAACCCCGACCTAGAGCGGTTATTTGGCTGTGCTACCATGGTGCTACATAATACAACCGATGGTATTATATAACCCCGACCTAGAGCGGTCATTTGGCAGTGCTACCATGGTGCTACATAATACGACCGGTGGTATTTTATAACCCCGACCTAGAGCAGTCATTTGGCGGTGTTACCATGGTGCTACATAATATGACCGGTGGTATTATATAACCCCGACCTAGAGCGGTCATTTGGCGGTGCTACCATGGTGCTACATAATACGACCGGTGGTATTATATAACCCCGACCTAGAGCGGTCATTTGGCGGTGCCACCATGGTGCTACATAATATGACCGGTGGTATTATTTAACTCCGACCTAGAGCGGTCATTTGGCGGTGCTACCATGGTGCTACATAATACGACCGGTGGTATTATATAACCCCGACCTAGAGCGGTCATTTGGCGGTGCCACCATGGTGCTACAAAATACGACCGGTGGTATTATATAACCCCGACCTAGAGCGGTTATTTGGCTGTGCTACCATGGTGCTGCATAATACGACCGGTGGTATTATATAACCCCGACCTAGAGCGGTCATTTGGCGGTGCCACCATGGTGCTACATAATACGACCGGTGGTATTATATAACCCGGACCTAGAGCGGTCATTTGGCAGTGCTACCATGGTGCTACATAATACGACTGGTGGTATTATATAACCCCGACCTAGAGCGGTCATTTGGCAGTGCTACCATGGTGCTACATAATACGACTGGTGGTATTATATAACCCTGACCTAGAGCGGTCATTTGGCGGTGCTACCATGGTGCTACATAATACGACCGGTGGTATTATATAACCCCATCCCTCCTCCTAACCCCCCCTTCCGAACCTTACGTATGAAAGAAGCATTAAATAAGTATGATACTCTGTTCAACAGGTCTCTTCCTGCACCCATCTCTCCACACCCCAGTTTGTGTAGTTTTGAAACCGTGTAAGCTTGCAACGCGTACCTCGAATCCCGTTAGAGCCGATGCCGTCGCGTACGACGTGGGTGAGTTCCGTGCCGTTCGGTCTCACGCGGTAAATGCCGTTCCAGCCGGCGCGGTTGTACTCCGCCCAGTAGATCCAGCCGTCGCCAACGTGCACGTCCACGTGCAGTGTGTGGTGACCTGGTTACAGTTACACCAACATTATTCTACAAAAGGTAGTTTTCGTTGCCAATCAGCAAACATAAAGTTTTGACAAATAATGACTTTGAAAAAAAATGCTGTTGCTTCTATTTGAAATCATTGAAAAACAGGGTTTTATAGTTTTTCTTAGTGATTATTGAAATATTTACTGATTTGTTATTGATCAAAATTGTTTTTTTCCTCTTTCTTCTATTTTTTTCATGTTTGTACTAACTGGTGGCAGCCATTACAGACCTGCAAACATAACAACTGTGATTGTTTGGTTTGCAGCTGTCACTAGGAACCTTCTTATGTATGTGTTACCACATGACTATCTTACATGTATATAAAAACTGACATGGTCTACATATTCCAATATATCCTAAAGACCAAATAAAATAAAATACAAATATATGTTTGATAAAATTTGTTAATTATAAACGACGATGTACGATGCAACGTAGCTCCAACTCACCAGGTCCGCTGATCGGGAACATTGCCTCGGCAGAATACTTCAAGCTGTATCCCCGCGTGATCTCCAGCTGGGACACGACTGCGAACGTCTTGTACGGAAGACAAGCCGTCTCACCGTCCTTCTTGTACCCGACCGAGCAACCGCAGACGCGGGCAAGTCCGTCGGACGGGATACAGATGTGTTCACAACCACCGTTGTTGGTCAGGCACGGGTGGGAGCTCGCTGAGCAGACAAACAGGTTCATGTACACTTCTAGCGTTGACTGCTCAGGTCAGGTTAGGTTAGAGAGAAAGCGCTGTTGCTTGTCGTTGCTTGCAATTTGTTGCAGACAAAAATGAAGCATGTTGTTGAGTGAAGTCACCGTCGTTTGAAATATCATTCATCCTTTTTTTGAGAGTATTTTAGTGTATTTGATGAGAATGACAGATATTTACGAAGAAGATCCACGAGACTGTGAATGCTCACAGCCGTGATTGAAAAGAGCAAACTGTTTTATTATTAGAAACTCTAGTAGCTTCTCAATTGATTGATTTTTTGTGTTTAGCGACGCACTGTTTTGACATCTGGCCATGTGGCACTGGTCTAATGGCGTCGGTGAATGAGTGGATGATGATGAACCTAACCTATCCTAGAAGGGAGGAGGGGAAACCCGGTCCGGCACGTAGCCTACTCCTGTCGAAGACCAAGAGGACCACCGGCTTAACGTCCCTTCCGAAGGACGGTACAACGCGAACAACAGGATTCCTCCACAAATCCATGCTGTCGAGAGGTTGATAAGCAAGGCGAGTGAAGTTGCTGTACTAACTTTCATCCCTCCAACCTCTCTCCCAAACAGAACTGGTCATGTGAATGATGGTCACCCATCCAATACCTGACCCAGCGCAGTGTTGCTTAATTTTCATCCCTCCAACCTCTCTCCCGAACAGAACTGGTCATGTGTATGATGGTCACCCATCCAATACCTGACCCAGCGCAGTGTTGCTTAACATAGGTGATCTCACGAGGACCAATGTTTCCAACACACCAAACTGTTTGAGTAAAACCTCTCAAAAATTGATGCCCAGCCAGGGACTTGAACCCTGATCTCCACATGTCCACCTTCTACTGTCAAACCATGACAAAAATAAACAGTTACCCAGACCCAATCTTGCCACTACAAGGCTCCTGTAAGATGCCAGGAAACTCACCCTGTCTCTTCTTGAAGACAGTGAAAGTCTTCAGGTCTGGTTCGTTGTCCATCAGCAGCTTGGGATTGTCACCGTTAGGTAAGTCAACACGTTCGATCTTGTCGTACATCGGGTCGAGGTAATACAGTCGCGAGTCAAGCACGGCCAGCGCCTTGGGTTGCGCGATGTTGTTTGCTTCGGAGAGAAGCTTCCGTATGTCACTGCCATCCACCGACATCGACTTGATCTGCAAACAGAGACACCCAGTGAGGGGTTGGGGAAAGTTGATGGCCATCTATAGACAGCACTAATTTCAAATATCCTGAAACAACATAGGATCCAGCCAGCTGATCTCAAATAACCTGGATAGAGCATAGGATCCAGTCAGCTGATCTCAAATAACCTGGATAGAGCATAGGATCCAGCCAGCTGATCTCTAATAACCTGGATAGAGCATCCAGCCAGCTGATCTCAAATAACCTGGATAGAGCATAGGATCCAGCCAGCTGATCTCAAATAACATGGATAGAGCAGGATCCACCCAGCTGATCTCAAATAACCTGGATAGAACATAGGATCCAGTCAGCTGATCTCAAATAACCTGGATAGAGCATAGGATCCAGCCAGCTGATCTCAAATAACCTTGATGTCAATTCTAATTTTAGATTTTATGAAACATTTTTTTAACGAATATTGACCATTTACGTGGTTCTGACACCACACCATCTCTGCGTGTCATGCCAGTCTCGTATTGTCTTCATGTAACTTACAAAGCTGGGATACTGTTCGCTGAAGTAGAGCGTCTTCTTCTCGATGTCGATGGTGATGGCCAACGGGCGGTCGCTGTCCTCAACGAGCACTACCGGGTTTGAGCCGTTCATGTTCACCTTGCCAATCTTGGAAGGCACCCCGAAGCCACCCTCGTCCACCCAGTACAGCTTTCTGTAAGCAAAGGCCAATATTAGCATGTAACTATATATCAACAAAATATAAAAAAATGTACATGAACATCTACCATTGAAGATGCCAACCCAGCTGTACACATCCATGCTTGCACCATGCCCTATGACACACATGTCTCTGGCTCCCATTGAAGATGCCAACCCAGCTGTACACATCCATGCTTGCACCATGCCCTATACCTTGACACACATGTCTCTGGCTCCCATTGAAGATGCCAACCCAGCTGTGCACATCCATGCTTGCACCATGCCCTATACCTTGACACACATGTCCCTGGCTCCCATTGAAGATGCCAACCCAGCTGTACACATCCATGCTTGCACCATGCCCTATACCTTGATACACATGTCCCTGGCTCCCATTGAAGATGCCAACCCAGCTGTACACATTCATGCTTGCACCATGCCCTATACCTTGATACACATGTCCCTGGCTCCCATTGAAGATGCCAACCCAGCTGTACACATCCATGCTTGCACCATGCCCTATACCTTGACACACATGTCCCTGGCTCCCATTGAAGATGCCAACCCAGCTGTGCACATCCATGCTTGCACCATGCCCTATACCTTGATACACATGTCCCTGGCTCCCATTGAAGATGTCAACCCAGCTGTACACATCCATGATTGCACCATGCCCTATACCTTGGCACACATGTCCCGGGCTCCCATTGAAGATGCTAACCCAGCTGTACACATCCATGCTTGCACCATGCCCTATACCTTGACACACATGTCCCTGGCTCCCATTGAAGATGCCAACCCAGCTGTGCACATCCATGCTTGCACCATGCCCTATACCTTGATACACATGTCCCTGGCTCCCATTGAAGATGTCAACCCAGCTGTACACATCCATGATTGCACCATGCCCTATACCTTGGCACACATGTCCCTGGCTCCCATTGAAGATGCTAACTTAGCTGTACACATCCATGCTTGCACCATGCCCTATACCTTGACACACATGTCCCTGGCTCCCATTGAAGACTTTTTATAAACTAGAAGTAAAGAATCTAAAAATCAAAGTTTTGCCAAACTTACCCTTCAGTCGGATCTAAGCACATGGATCGAGGTTTGGCCACCGACGTCTTGTTCCCGTCGTTGGCAAGAATGATGGTTCGGTGTTTGACCTTGCCGTCCACCTTGACTGCCTCGAAGTTTGATGCGAGACGGTTGCCGATGTACAAGTTGCGTCCGAGCCAGTCGAACGCGATCACGTACGGAGCTCCGACGATGCCGGCAGCGCTGCCGAGGAACTCAGTCTTGTTGCCGCCGCTGACTGGCGTCGAGAAAATCGTTCCCTGCAACGTCGAGGTTGAGGTTAGGTTCACTGTCAAGCTCAATGCTCGTGGTGCTCTGCATTATAGTGCACGGACGGTTAAAAAAAATTTACAATCAATGATTTCGAAGAGTCCTTAGTGCGAAGGTATAGAAATAAAATATAAAGATATTGTTACCAAGTAAATAAGTTGAAAACAATGAATAAATAGAAACAAAAATTCACTCTATATGTTATTTTTATCTGACCTTAGCACTAGTAAGGAAAAAGAGAAAAAGTAATAATACTGGGTTTTGAAATGTGGGGACTGCTTTCACTCTAGATAAAATAACAAGTTAAATTGCAAAAAGTTGGGATAATTAGATGTTCTTCACTTAGCATTCAAAACCCTGATTTAAATACTTTCTCTTCCCGCTGCACTCACGTTATCTCCGTCGGAGTCCTTGGCTTCCACCCAGAAGAGAGTGCCGGTCTTGCGATCGAAGTCCAGCGTGACTGCGCCGTCCACCCCGACGATGGAAGTCAAGAAGCCGGATGTTTTGTCTCCGGGAGTGAGGCTCACGTCTACCACCTGGGTCGCGCGCATCACCAGCAAGAACGGTTGCTCCTCTGCAGACAAATCAACAGTCAGTGGGATGTCAACTTCAAACACACACAATACAAGCTCTTACATCATAGCTTGCAATTACAAACAATTACATAGAGATTTATCAAATAATAAATAAATAAATAATCTTTTATTGTCTTAAAATCAGTAAATAAGCACAGACATTTTCAATAAAGGCCAGCTACGCCTGATGCTCCGTATTTCCTGCATCTTTCATTCTCTGCTGTCGTCTTCCTCATTAAAATTAAAATCTTTCCCAACGGCAAGACTTCGACAAAACAATTCAATTATGAGCGAAGCAAAATCTTCACACACACTCGAGGCAAAAGTCTATCTTTTCTTTTCTTTCTGTCAGTGTGTTTGTTCGCGTTCTAGCGTCAAACGCCGGCTCCGATTTGAACCAAATTTTCTGAGCAAATTTTTGTGTTTTTAACTTTAACTCCATGCGTTTTTCAGAAAAGTGAATCAAATAGTTTTGTAATTATTAAAAAATGTACAAAAATATTCACATTTTAAAGCAAATTGTTAGTAATTAATAAATAACTATTGTTGTATTAGTTTGCAGGAATAGTTTCCGAGCAGCTCACCTTCAGTACACCTGCCATCAGGACTAAGTCTGAATCCTGGTCTACATCGACAAGAGTAACCAGACGCTGTCGAGGGAGAGAGAAGACAGAGCTGCGAGCAAGTAGCCCCCGCGCAAGAGTTGCCTCCTGGAGGCTGAAGTGACGGGTGGTGTACGTGGATACTCAGCGGCTGAGATATCAGGTGCGACACAACCGTTTGATTCACTCCAGCAAACTTGTTGGCCGATAGCACGCGATTCAGCTGACGATCCGTCCAGTACATTGTGTCTAGCAGGGAACAAGAGTTAGGTTAGAAACATCGGAAGGGAGTTTATTGAAAATAGTGGGAACAAGTAGCGGAGTTTGTTAACTTGTCGTCATTTTTGGGTTTAAGATCAAATAGAAAAATCTCTTTAAATTTGAAACAATTTTTTTTTTTTATGAAAAAATCATGAACACGTATTTTTTTTTCTTCTAAATCCAATTTTGAATAAAATATCTCTGTTTAAAATGTTTGCGGGTCAATCTCGTACGAAAACGAGGGTCGCCATTTTTTATGACATGAAGTGAAATCTGACGTCAGTTTGACGACAAAAAACATCAAGAAACAGAAGCGAACGCAAAGGTGACCAAAAATGACGTGAGAACTTTTGTTCTGACGTCACAGCCCGTTTTCATCCCTCCACGAGAATTTATATTTTAGCCATTCTTAAAACAAATATAAATAGAAAAGTTATGATCGGATTCTAAAAATAAAAAATACGTCAGATTTTATTTTAAACGCTTATTTGAACACAATGATAATAATTAAATAATAATCTTAAGGAGATTTCCCACTTGGCTTTTGCAAAATGTCTATAATGATAATATGGAGATGATGGATCATATTTTAGGACCATATTAAACTTGTAAGATATTTTAAAATAACCTGAAATGAACTCTACTGAAAACACAAGTGACAGCAAGTCAAAGCCTGCTTTGCAAAGCGCCAGATCAGAAACTCAAGGCGGCCGGTGATCGTTGAATTCTCTGTGAACGTTGAATTCTCTGTGAACGTCAATTGAAGGTTTAATACATAACCAAACAATTGCGTGAACGTCATCTACCTTCAAACAGCGTCAGCGAATGCGGGTGGAGCAAGTAATGGCTGCCGGCCAAGACTTGCTGTCGTCCCGAACCGTTGTAGTAGCAGAAGTCGATGAAGTCGAGCTTGGAGTCGGCAAAGTAGACTCGACGATTGGCAACGTCGAGGGTCAGTCCGTTGGGCCAGTAGATCTTCGTGTTGATGATCGTGGAACGGTTCGTTCCGTCCATGCCGACACGTTCTATGCGTGGGTTCTCGCCCCAGTCGGACCAGAACAGCCACCGGGCGCTGGGGAACGAGGCATGCACTTTTCAAGGGACAGTTGTATGCAAATAAAATCAGTTTCAGGATTTTAACCCTTAAATATAGCCATAGTAACCTTGCTTTGATGAGAAAATCTCTTAGGGTCCAACTTTACCTAACCTTTGAGGTCTTTTTTATCAATTCTGAAAGTCTCCATCGTCAGTTCTGAACAATAATAATTTAAAAAAATACACATTTTTATCCAATGTGATATTATAAATCACAGAATGCTTCTCACCCAAAATTCACCAATTAATTTTTCAGTTTCTCAGGTAAGTAAAAAAACAGCCAGGATTTTTTAGGATCAAAAACATTTCCGCACAGAGCTAAGCCGTCAACACGTTGTACAAAAAACCAATTCAACCTTTTTTCCAGATATTTGACCGCAGTTATACGAGGATAGTTAGGTTATGTTCACTCACCCGGGACTAGGATCCAGACACATTCCTCTCGGCTGCGTGATGTTCTCCTTGAGAAGGACCATGCGATGCGAACCGTTCTCTCGAGCCACCTCGATCGTGTTCAGTCTCGAGTCCAGCCAGTAAATGTTTCCGCCGACCCAATCGTATGCGAGGCCCTCCACGAGGTCCAGCCCCGTCGATACTATGTCCTGTAGGGCAAGCGTTGAGTGTCAGATGAGGTCGAGTCTGCTTTGAGGTTAGGGGTTCACATTGCCACAGATAACTAATACATTGTTTTGGTGAAGTGGTTCAGAGCCGTGAGTGAATGTTGTGGTGAGTCAAGGACTTGATCTGTTATAATTGACTTGTGACCCTAAAAAGACTTTAGGATCACAAGTCAATTATAAAAGAGCAAGTCCATCACTCACCACAACAAATAATACATTGTTTATATATTTGAAGCCACATCGCTGATGAAATGGTTAAACCGTTTTTTAGTTTTGCAAATCTGTCCAGAAATGTAATACACATTTGTGATTTTTCTAATAAAAAAAAAAAATCAGAGTAATTTTATAGTTGAATTACGTCTTGAAGATGTTTTCTATATGTAGAGACACTTATGCACTCCAAACTACAGTGTGCAGTCAAAATTCTCGGGAATTCTAGAAATTTCTTGACAAGTTCAATATTTCTTTGCCAATAAACTGCGCTGATCTGATGCAGTCATAATTGTACATGATATGATTTTGCAGATATGATAAGAAATAAGAATAAATTGTGAACATATTTGTAATATATCTATATAATAAAGTGTATTGTAGACTTAGAAAAAATGGAACTATCAATAAGTGAATACAATTTCTAGGTTTAAAAAAAAATAAGGTATTTGATTTGAAATGTGGATCGATTGTGGTTGCTACCTGAGGTTCGCTGCCGCGATCGAGCCGCGATATCTTCTTAAGTTTCATGTCCGACCAGAAGATGGTGCCAGTGTTCATGTTGGAGGCGGTAGCGACAACGTTCTCCACGATAATCGGGACACGTTCCAAGCCCTGCTCCTTGAGGTCGGCCACCAGGATCGAGTGGCGGTTGGAGATGATCAGGAACGCAGCGCTGTGATCTGACAAAAACAGGCAACAACAGGTTAGTCTACCAGAGACAAATCACAACAGATTTATTGTTCAAAGACGCTGGACTATATTTTACGGAAACTTTCTTTCGTGGTTAACTCGAGGGATTTGTCAAATTCCAATTAACTGCTGGCTGGATCATATGCTCTATCCAGGTTATTTGAAATCAGCTGACTGGATCCTATGCTCTATCCAGGTTATTTGAGATCAGCTGGCTGGATCCTATGCTCTATCCAGGTTATTTGAGATCAGCTGGCTGGATCCTATGCTCTATCCAGGTTATTTGAGATTAGCTGGCTGCATCCTATGCTCTATCCAGGTTATTTGAGATCAGCTGGCTGGATCCTATGCTCTATCCAGGTTATTTGAGATCAGCTGGCTGGATCCTATGCTCTATCCAGGTTATTTGAGATCAGCTGGCTGGATCCTATGCTCTATCCAGGTTATTTGAGATCAGCTGGCTGGATCCTATGCTCTATCCAGGTTATTTGAGATCAGCTGACTGGATCCTATGTTCTATCCAGGTTATTTGAGATCAGCTGGCTGGATCCTATGCTCTATCTAGGTTATTTGAGATCAGCTGGCTGGATCCTATGCTCTATCCAGGTTATTTGAGATCAGCTGGCTGGATCCTATGCTCTATCCAGGTTATTTGAGATCAGCTGACTGGATCCCATGCTCTATCCAGGTTATTTGAGATCAGCTGGCTGGATCCTATGCTCTATCCAAGTTATTTGAGATCAGCTGACTGGATCCCATGCTCTATCCAGCCTTGCCAGGCATGGTCTACTCACTGAAAGCTTTGCATGAGCGCTTGTCTGGTTCCAGAAGATACCCGGACTGACAGCTACAGAAGTAGCTTCCCTTGGTGTTGGTGCAAGTCTGGGAGCAGATGCCCGGTGGATCACATTCGTTGATGTCGTGGCACTCGCGGCTGGCGTTGCCGAGAGCTTCTCCTGCCGGACACAGACACATGGCGCCCTGGGGACAGGCGAGAATATGACGTTAATAAAAGTTGCGTTCCTTGCCTTATTTTCTGTTTCGTAGATCGTATGTATTCGTTAATCTGCCGGGAGGTGCAGTTATACCACTGTCAAAAACCTCTTAAGAAATGAAGGCTAAACTTAGCAATATTCAAATAAGATAACAACATCTGATAGCATTTATAAAGAAATGCATGTCAAAGTTGTGAAAGAAAATAAATAAATGTATTTATTTATTTATTTGATTTCTCACAGCTTGTTTTGTTAAGAAGTGTTTGTAAATTTTTGCATTTTCTTTTTTCGTAAAAAAAAATAATCGAGTTTTACGGTTTTTTTATTACAGAAAAAAATGGGCAAAAAAACAAAATCCCATGATGTGAATCAGTGTTACTTGAGTGCTGCGCTGTTTATAAACTAACTTTACTCAGTGCAATTACAGGTGAGTGTTTGTAATAACAAGGCTTGTCATGTACATTGAAATTCATCTCTAAATCATAACAAACATTTTAAATATCAAGCTTGTTAGATCTCTTCTTTCCTTCATTTGTTTCCAGTGTTTTTATCTCTGTGTACTTACAGTGGGAGTTTGAATGCATCTGTTTGAACAAAGTCCAGCCTGATGGTCGCATTGTGCAAGATCACAACCGGGTCCCTCGTCAGCGCCGTTCGGGCACTCCGTGGTGCCATTACATACTCCTGATAGCGGTACACATCTGTAACCAATCATCATCAACCTTCATCATCGTCCACTCATTCACAGACCCAATCAGACTGCATGGCACGTTGTCAAAACTGTGCATCGTCCTCGAGATGGCTTATTATTTATTTATTTGGCTACTGACAAGTTACATAGTAATTGTATGGCCTTACAGAATAAGTTTACATATGGAGCTGTAAACAGTGATGTAAAATATAATAATAATAATAATAGTGATTAAGACTACGATCAGTAGAGTACCTCATAATAAAGTAATAGTTGGGCCTACTCTGTGGCAGGGTTATTAATATTAGTAAACTTAGTAGGTACCTATCTAATTTAGTAGTGGTAGTTTAATAAAAAATAAAAAAAAACAATAATGATATTCTATAGTAATAATAATACTACATTTTAGGCCAAAAAGTTTGGCCCAATATTGTAAATATTGTAAATTCTATAAACACTATTGTGCAATAGTGTTTGTAGAATTTACAATATAATTACATATCATTTTGTGGTTTGTTTATAAATTTACAGTGGTATTTCACATTTTTTGGAAATGTAGTCATTATATCGTGGTGCAGCGCATTCCACAGTCTAATTGATCGAGCCAAGAAGGCCGGAAAATAATGAGGGATAGCTTCGGTATTAATAAAATAATAAAAAATAAACATAAGCGCTGTGACTGTGAAGCCTCGTACCTGTTGGTAACTCCCGGACAAGCCCAGTGGTCGGCCGGGCAGCGGAAGGCGGGCGGAGTGCACGCGTGCCGGGAATCTTCGTCCGAGCCGTCGCCGCAGTCGTTGTTACCGTCGCAGATGTACGTCTTGAACACGCACTTGCCGTTGTTGCACTTGAAGAAGCCGGTGCCGCAGTGCACCTGGCGGGACAATCCAGACAACGTTACCGAGCGATGATTTACAATCACCAAGAAGCTTACTTTTATTGGACTTTTGCAAAGATGTCGTGCAATGATATTAAAGCGGTGGTTTCTAGAGGAGCCAACGTCTCTAGCTTAAACTATATATTTAGTATTTATTTGTTCTCTTACAAATGTGCATTTGCTGCACTGTGCTAAGGTACCTACTGCATAGAACCGTAGGTACGTAGGTACACATGGAATGAATATTTACAACTATAGTCCATAGACCAACAAATAATTAAACATCTAATATGTAATTACAAATATTGTTACGCAAAATATAATTGCTAGGAACACATATTATTTTATTTATTTTATTTATATATATTTTTCATTTATTAATATCCAACTCAGGATTTGTAAATTCACTTTGTAATTCAAGTTCCTCCGGTGGTTGCTTCAAGGGTTTTGATTACATCTAAGATTTTGTCATTAGGTTCTTCTTATCTAGATGCTAAATATTGAATCACTTAATGTTTTTTGCACTCTTTACAGCTTTCATGACGCAGTTGGGGACGTTGTTCTAGTCTCGAATTGTTTTGCTCGGGAGCGAGTTGAGGTCTGGATCTGTCTTGTAACGCGGTAGGAAGATTGTTTTTTGTGGTCGTTTTTTCCAATGAAGGTGAAAATAAATTGTTCAACAATCGACTGAAATGAATAAAAAGCCTGTGCCGGTTCAGACTCTGATAATCAAGATCCTATTGTAACAGTGATTCGCTCCTTGAGTCGTTGTACCAGTCACGTATTGAAGGTTGGATAACAAAACAAAAATAGTATTTATTATTGCTAGCAATACATTTTATAATCAGCTGCCAATGATGTGTGAAATCTGATTTAAATTGCAAACGCTTGCAATGCGTGGGACATTTTGTTGTTAGGAACGCTACTTTGGTTGTTTGGCAATATTGAATATTGCCTTTTTTGTACTCTATATACATTATATTATTTCACTTCCTGAGTATATGTATTTTACGAAATAAAGAAAAATTGAATTGAATTGAATAGTTTTTTTAGTATTAAGTTGCCGTTTCATTTAATATCTCTGTCTGGGAACAATTCTCACAAGACTAAGAGAGGACGCCACAATACAGTTGCAAAGTAATTAGAGTGATTGCACGTACCTCGCCGCACGAGTGAGGTTCGTCAGAGTCATCATCGCAGTCTGGTGTCCCGTCGCAGTGCCAGGAACGCGGGATACAGATCCCGGAACTGCGGCACTGAAACTGCTTCTCGGGATCGCACTGGTTCGGGGCCAGAGACGCTGGAAATCACAAGAAAAGTCACGGTATTTGAACGTTCGTCACGAAATCCACGGCTAGGTTGTGATATCCATGCAAAATAACAGATTTGAGGACAAAACAGTACTTTTTCTTAAATGTGTAAAGTCAGATTTAAATTGCAAATGCTTGCAATGTGAAAGTAATTTTATTATTAAGAACACTAATAACTTAATAACCCTAAAGAAAAACTATTTCAACTGGGTTTTGAATGCTAAGTAAAGGGCTACTAAATTTCCCAACGTTTTGCAACATATACTAGTTACTTCTTTAGAGGTTTGAGAAGTTACTTTGTTAGTTACTGAAGAAGTAACTAGTATATGTTGCGAAACGTCGGGAAATTTAGTAGCCCCTTACTTAGCATTCAAAACCCAGTTGAAATAGTTTTTCTTAAAACTAGTGCTAAGGATAAATCAAGTAGACACGAGTCTAAAAACTATCATTAACTTGATAACCCATTTGGGTATCGAATTTTTGAGAGGTTATTAGTATTCCTAATAATAAAATAAAAAAGCTTCCTCTTAAAACTTTGTACTCACGGCATCCGACTTCATCCGATCCGTCGTTGCAGTCCGGAATGCCATCGCATTTGTACGTCTCCTGGATGCACTGCTTGAGGTCCGTGCACTTGAACTGCGATGCCGAGCAAGTGATCGGAGGACAGCCCTCCTCGTCTTGGTTGTCGAAGCAGTCGTTGTCCCCATCGCAGACCCACGACTGGGGGATGCAGTGACCAGACCTCGGGCACGTGAACTGGACAGAGACATGACGTTCACTTAATATGATTGTTTGTAGACTCATGTCTACTTGATGTAACCTTAGCACTTAACCTTAGCATAAAACTTTTCATGCACAAAAGATCTCTATCAATGTTTACCTCAACGATTGATATACACGTAATGATATTCAAAAGCGAGTTAACCTACGAGAAATATCAAAATCAAATTTCATACGACAGTGGCTCCACTTAACGTGATGTTCCGGTACTCTGCATTTTTGTCGGTAAGGTAGTCATTTGATGGCCATCTTTCACGCAGAAAGTTTAACATTAAATTCTGTCTCTACCTAGAGCCTGCACACTCAACGGTTTAACATTAACGTACTGCCTCTACCTAGAACCTGCACACTCAACGGTTTAACATTAACGTTCTGCCTCTACCTAGAACCTGCACACTCAACAGTTTTAGTCAAGATCATATTCTGTTTCTAGAATTATAACAGGATAACCAGGATAGGAAAGTAACAACTAGATATCTGAAAACACTCGTGGATCTTCCATTCACAAGGAGTCCCGATCTGAAACCTTGTGATCCTCGCAACGCACCTGAAAGTAAGCGCACGTCTTTTCAGCACAGAAGTCTCCCTCGTCCGACCCGTCCCCGCAGTCATTCTCCGAGTCGCACTTCCACGTTGCCGGGATGCACCGACCGTTCTCGCACGGGAACTGCGACGCAGCGCACGTCACGTTCACGCAGCCCATCTCGTCGGAGTAGTCTCCGCAGTCGTTCTCTGCGTCGCACTTGAACGTTGCCGGGATGCAACGACCGGAGCCGCACTGGAACTCTCCGCCGCCGCACGTTGGCTCTGTTGACGGGACAAGCGTTGGAAATCAGTAGCTCGAGGATAAGAGTTTTTTTTTTTTAAACTTTTACACTGATCTCAAAGAACCTTCATTTTAAGGCATAGAGAAGCTTTAAAACCAAAGAGCCGACTCACTGGTGCAGTTCTGTTCTTCGTCGGAGTTGTCAATGCAGTCATCGTCTCCGTCACAGACCCAAGCCTTGGGAATGCATCGCTGATTGTTACACGTGAAGTCCCAAGCGTTGGGGCAAGCCTGGATCGGAGGCTCGTGACCCGGATCAGCAGCGCACGTTGCGTTGTCCGCCTCCAAGCGCTCTCCGTACGGACACGCGCACTTAGCCTGCGAGGAGAAGCACAATGTTTGGTACTCAATCGAGTTGTTGATTGATTATTGGTGTTTAACGACGCACTGTTTTGATATCTGGCCATGCGGCACTGGTCTTATGGCGTCGGTGAATGAGTGGATGATGAACCTAGCCTAGAAGGGAGAAGGGGAAACCTGGTGCCTACTCTTGTCGAAGACCAAGAGGACCACCGGCTTTACGTCCCTTCTGAAGGACGGTACAACGCAAATAACAGGATTCCTCTACAAATCCATGCTGTCGAGAGGTTGATAAGCAAGGCGAGTGAAGTTGCTGTACTAACTTTCATCCCTCCAACCTCTCTCCCGAACAGAACTGGTCATGTGTATGATGGTCACCCATCCAATACCTGACCCAGCGCAGTGTTGCTTAACTTTGGTGATCTCACGAGGACCGGTGCTTCCAACACGCCAAACCATTCCGTTAGAATTTTAAAATGAAAAAGTTTAATTGAAAATTGATCTTTTGAAATAAAAGAGCATGCCATCAGGTGCTATAAGCATCTTAGTAATTGGATACGAGCACAACCGTCCTTCGGAAGGGACGTTAAGCCGGTGGTTCCCTTGGTGCTCTTCGACAGGAGTAGGCTACGTGCCAGCACGGGGTTTCCTCCTCCCTTCTAGATTAGGTCAGCTTTATCATGATCCACTCATTCACCGACGCCATTAGACCAGTGCCACATGGCATGTTTTCAAAACATTGCGTTGTTTAGCCCCTGATATTGTGCCGGGGAATCGATCGTACCTGGAGTTGTGAGCTTCCTGTGTCGTTCGAGGGAACGGCAAAGCAGAGTTTGTCGCAACCAGCGTTCGTGTGCGAACACGGATGCGTTCGGTCGCGCGTCTGCACCGTTCGGCTGTAGACCTTAACGCCGTACAAGCGATTGGTCGACGGCTCTTTGACGAGCACTTCTTCCAATTCGCCGCTCAGTTTGTGCAGCTTGACGATCGCATCCAGTCGCCAGTCCGTTATGTACATGAACTCTGTTGGGAAAAAAAGGCAAAACTCGAGTTGAAAAATAACTATTTAAAAACTGCGTTTTTGAGTAACAAGGAACAGTTAGGGCATCCAGTGGCAATATGCAAGCAGGTTGTCATAGACAAATCCGGGGCGCAACCTAGCTTTGGGAACTCAAAAACACCAGTCATTCTCATTTCGTCATTCTCATCAAATACACAAATTGTCTCAAAACGCATGTGTCCAAGTAGCTCAATTGGTTAGAGCAAAACTAAATGCTACTAAAGCATTTGTGTTAATTTAGTATTTTGTCCACATCCCATTATTGGCATTGGTATCATATATATTTTAATGTTTATAATGTTTGATAATTCTCATGCTAATCGTGAAATAACTTGATTATTATTACAACGATCCCACCGACTCACCCATGTGTATAACGATGGAGAACGGATGTCGAATGAGCCTTGAATTGACCGTCCTGACATCGGTTCCGTCCAGATTGGAATGCTGAACGTGATCGAGCAGGGCATCGCACCAATACAGCCGATCCTTGGCGAAGTCGACCGACAGACCGTTGGGCCAACCCAGAGTCACGTTCTTGAACACCATCAAGTTGGATCCGTCCGTGTGGGCTCGAGAGATGTTTGCTGGACGATCCCATTCGGAGAAGAAGATGTAGCTGGAAGGGGAAAGACAATTTTAAGCCAAAATATCAAATTGGTAATCAAATTGAGCTCATACAAAAATGTAATAAAATCAGTCTCTTCTCTCCAGTGATAAGAGCAACGGCCAAAACGTTAACAAAAAGTTTACTTTATCGCGGCCTGCCACTCATCGCTCGATAAGTTCCCTTCTCTCCCTTTACTTTCCCAATCAACATATTCTTGGTATCCCAGCACTTTGACACATTACAAATCAACATATTCTTGTTATCCCAGCACTTTGACACATTACAAATCAACATATTCTTGTTATCCCAGCACTTTGACACATTACAAATCAACATATTCTTGTTATCCCAGCACTTTGGCACATTACAAATCAACATATTCTTGTTATCCCAGCACTTTGACACATTACAAATCAACATATTCTTGTTATCCCAGCACTTTGACACATTACAAATCAACATATTCTTGTTATCCCAGCACTTTGACACATTACAAATCAACATATTCTTGTTATCCCAGCACTTTGACACATTACAAATCAACATATTCTTGTTATCCCAGCACTTTGACACATTACAAATCAACATATTCTTGTTATCCCAGCACTTTGACACATTACAAATCAACATATTCTTGTTATCCCAGCACTTTGACACATTACAAATCAACATATTCTTGTTATCCCAGCACTTTGACACATTACAAATCAACATATTCTTGTTATCCCAGCACTTTGGCACATTACAAATCAACATATTCTTGTTATCCCAGCACTTTGACACATTACAAATCAACATATTCTTGTTATCCCAGCACTTTGACACATTACAAATCAACATATTCTTGTTATCCCAGCACTTTGACACATTACAAATCAATATATTCTTGTTATCCCAGCTCTTTGACACATTACAAATCAACATATTCTTGTTATCCCAGCACTTTGACACATTACAAATCAACATATTCTTGTTATCCCAGCACTTTGGCACATTACAAATCAACATATTCTTGTTATCCCAGCACTTTGACACATTACAAATCAACATATTCTTGTTATCCCAGCACTTTGACACATTACAAATCAACATATTCTTGTTATCCCAGCACTTTGACACATTACAAATCAATATATTCTTGTTATCCCAGCTCTTTGACACATTACAAATCAACATATTCTTGTTATCCCAGCACTTTGACACATTACAAATCAACATATTCTTGTTATCCCAGCACTTTGACACATTACAAATCAACATATTCTTGTTATCCCAGCTCTTTGACACATTACAAATCAACATATTCTTGTTATCCCAGCTCTTTGACACATTACAAATCAACATATTCTTGTTATCCCAGCACTTTGACACATAACAAATCAACATATTCTTGTTATCCCAGCACTTTGGCACATTACAAATAAACTACTGAAACAAAATCAACAATTCAACGTTGTTTGTGTGGTCTTACCCTTTGTTGGGATGCACGACGATGGCCCTCGGTCGCTTGAGATTCTTGAGCAGCGTTCGTTTCAATGTAACGTTCCGCGTGCTCAGCACGTTCAGCGTTCCCTTGCGACTGTCAATGTAGTACAGGTTCTTGGAGGCCCAGTCGACGGCAAGTCCCTCCACGCCCTCGTTCTGGGACGCGAGCACGATCTCACGGCCTGGCGGACAAACACTCGCTGTCACCATACGCAGACAAATATCGTAACACACTTCACCATTATTCAGTTTATCAGAAAGAATCAGAGAGATGGAGTGTAACTCAATGTAACGTTGTGCTCTTGTGAAGTAATCCCTAGAATTGCCAAGGATCTGATCCAAAGACAATAGATTGGGTATCTAAACTTGCTGAAATCTCAAAATTCTAGAAATCTCTCGACAGGTGCACCACGCGATGCCAATTTATTTTCCAAGTAAGTTGCACTTTGTCTCTCTTTCCTTCTTCACCACAACAAATGAGCCGCCGTATTCCTTGTGTAAAATCTGGTTTAATTTGCAATTAAAGGGGTATTTTATTACTATGAACACTAATGCAATGCAAGCGTTCGCAATTTAAATAAGATTTTAAGTGAATAAAACTCATCCAACGTCAAATTGGAGTTACTTGAGTTTGACAGGTTGTGACGTGATATAGCGTCACTAGAATCAGAGTGACTGTGAGTATTCACAGCCTCTTGGTTCTACTCCTTGGAGATCCGTCATTCTCATCAAATACACTAAATTCCTCACAAAAATTATCTGTCCAAGTAGCTCAATTGGTTAGAGCAACACCTGCCAATGGTGAAGATCGGGGTTCGAGTCCCCGTTTGGGCATCAATTTTTGAGAGGATATTAGTGTTCATAATAATAAGTGGCTGTGTTCCTTATTTCCTCTTTCCCATTTCATTAGCCAGTCTTACCATGAACTAGAATTATAGATACTACAGAATCCCAAGCAAACCACTCCAAGCAAAGTAACGATCGTGAGATCGTCGCAGATTAATATTACGATCGTGCTCACCGGAGCCGTTGCGGTGAATGCGGTAGATGACGTCTTGCAACACGTCCGAGTAGTAAATGTACTCGTCCTGTGCGTCGAAGTCGAGTCCCACGAAGCGAGCGCGCTTGGAAACAACGGGCAACATTGCCTCACTGAATCCTTCGATAACTGGGTCCAGGACTCTGCCCTTGATGAAACGCTGCTGGGAATACATCAGGAACTCGTTCACCTCTGCAAGGAGCAAGAAATACATCGTTTACATTCACGTCTAATTTGTCACGGAGTTGTAATTGCTATGCAGGACGTTCATCTCCGTGCCATTATGTGTCCAAGTAGCTCAATTGCTTAAAGCAACACCCGCGACAGGTGGAGATCGGGGTCCAAGTAGCTCAATTGCTTAAAGCAACACCCGCGACAGGTGGAGATCGGGGTCCAAGTAGCTCAATTGGTAAGAGCAACACCCGCGACAGGTGGAGATTGGGGTGCAAGTAGCTCAATTGGTTAGAGCAACACCCGCGACAGGTGGAGATCGGGGTCCAAGTAGCTCAATTGGTTAGAGCAACACCCGCGACAGGTGGAGATCGGGGTCCAAGTAGCTCAATTGGTTAGAGCAACACCCGCGACAGGTGGAGATCGGGGTCCAAGTAGCTCAATTGGTTAGAGCAACACCCGCGACAGGTGGAGATCGGGGTCCAAGTAGCTCAATTGGTTAGAGCAACACTTGCATTAGTGGGTTAGAATGTAGTGTATTTTAAGCCCCGACTTACGATTACAGCTTCTCTGGTCGCCCGCGAGTCTCCATCCGATGTGACAAGCGCAACGGAATGCCAGCTGGCCGAGACCATCTGTTGCTGTGATGATGCACATGTGTTGACAGCCACCGTTGTTACTTCCACACGGGCTGTTCACTGCAACGAGAACAAAACCAAGATTCATTTGTTTGTTATTTAAGTGTCATAAATCCCGTGCTGTGGATCAGCAGGATGAGTCGACCATCAACACAAACAAGAATACAAAGAAGTTCATATAAAGATAATATAAAAATATTTAATTAGAATAATTATAGAAAACTAAAAGAAAGAATCCACATTGTGTCCCGCATGACTCCCCTGGATACGTTGAATACTGCCCTCTATACAAGTAATGAACTAAACATTCAAAGGTATTATGCAATTCTAATAACACAATTAAAAACAATAATTTTATTTGGAATGAGGTAAGTAAGATGTCTGAAAACTTGTTATTCTCTTAAGATTAGTATTGTTGATGTTATAACAAATTGTCGAATCTCTCAACTCTATTACTTCTCATAAAACCGATTGTGGCAACAAAAAGTTTGTTTTACCGAGTTTTCCAAAAATTTATAGCAGAATAAATATTGGAGTATTTTATTAATGACTCAGCAACACATGAGCATAACGCCATGCACACAGATTTGCTCGAATGTTGATTTCACCAAGTTAAACCCAACTAATCAAACAATTGAAATCATCTGACTTACGTTGTGACTCCACCAGGCTGTGGACTGCTTTGACAATCATCTGACTTACGTTTAGACTCCACCAGGCTGTGGACTGCTTTGACAATCATCTGACTTACGTTTAGACTCCACCAGGCTGTGGACTGCTTTGACAATCATCTGACTTACGTTGTGACTCCACCAGGCTGTGGACTGCTTTGACAATCATCTGACTTACGTTTAGACTCCACCAGGCTGTGGACTGCTTTGACAATCATCTGACTTACGTTGTGACTCCACCAGGCTGTGGACTGCTTTAACAATCATCTGACTTACGTTGTGACTCCACCAGGCTGTGGACTGCTTTGACAATCATCTGACTTACGTTTAGACTCCACCAGGCTGTGGACTGCTTTGACAATCATCTGACTTACGTTTAGACTCCACCAGGCTGTGGACTGCTTTGACAATCATCTGACTTACGTTGTGACTCCACCAGGCTGTGGACTGCTTTGACAATCATCTGACTTACGTTGTGACTCCACCAGGCTGTGGACTGCTTTGACAATCATCTGACTTACGTTTAGACTCCACCAGGCTGTGGACTGCTTTGACAATCATCTGACTTACGTTCAGACTCCACCAGGCTGTGGACTGCTTTGACAATCATCTGACTTACGTTGTGACTCCACCAGGCTGTGGACTGCTTTGACAATCATCTGACTTATGTTGTGACTCCACCAGGCTGTGGACTGCTTTGACAATCATCTGACTTACGTTGTGACTCCACCAGGCTGTGGACTGCTTTGACAATCATCTGACTTACGTTTAGACTCCACCAGGCTGTGGACTGCTTTGACAATCATCTGACTTACGTTTAGACTCCACCAGGCTGTGGACTGCTTTGACAATCATCTGACTTACGTTGTGACTCCACCAGGCTGTGGACTGCTTTGACAATCATCTGACTTACGTTGTGACTCCACCAGGCTGTGGACTGCTTTGACAATCATCTGACTTACGTTTAGACTCCACCAGGCTGTGGACTGCTTTGACAATCATCTGACTTACGTTGTGACTCCACCAGGCTGTGGACTGCTTTGACAATCATCTGACTTACGTTGTGACTCCACCAGGCTGTGGACTGCTTTGACAATCATCTGACTTACGTTTAGACTCCACCAGGCTGTGGACTGCTTTGACAATCATCTGACTTACGTTTAGACTGCACCAGGCTGTGAACTGCTTTGACAATCATCTGACTTACGTTTAGACTCCACCAGGCTGTGGACTGCTTTGACAATCATCTGACTTACGTTGTGACTCCACCAGGCTGTGGACTGCTTTGACAATCATCTGACTTACGTTGTGACTCCACCAGGCTGTGGACTGCTTTGACAATCATCTGACTTACGTTGTGACTCCACCAGGCTGTGGACTGCTTTGACAATCATCTGACTTACGTTTAGACTCCACCAGGCTGTGGACTGCTTTGACAATCATCTGACTTACGTTGTGACTCCACCAGGCTGTGGACTGCTTTGACAATCATCTGACTTACGTTTAGACTCCACCAGGCTGTGGACTGCTTTGACAATCATCTGACTTACGTTTAGACTCCACCAGGCTGTGGACTGCTTTGACAATCATCTGACTTACGTTTAGACTGCACCAGGCTGTGAACTGCTTTGACTGCTCTCGGTTCTTTGACGTCTTTCATCCGATACACGGATTGGATCGAGTTGGCGCCCGTGTATTTGTCAACGCTCATGATTCCCTGCTTGGTTCCGTCCGACCAGAAGATACGACTCTCAAAGACTGTCAGTCGAGAAGGTGACGGCACGGGCTGACCTGCATAGCAGACAAAAACATTGTATAGTATTCCTCCACGATTGAATACATGTCTGGTAACATTTGAAAACTCAGGTACATAAAAGATAAATAAAACAAAAGAGTGAGATAAAGAAGAAAAACAGTTCCTTCAGTGCATTCTTAAAAACCAGACCATCCTTACTTTGTACTCGATTTTTCAAAAGATGAAGATCAAAAGATCTCCATCAATGTTTACCTCAACGATTGATATACACGTAACGATATTCAAAAGCAAGTGATCTACGAGAAATATCTAAATTAAATTTCATACGACAGTGGCTCCACTTAACGTGATGTTCCGGTACTCTGCATTTTTGTCGGTAAGGAGGTCATCTTTCACGCAGAGACTGTAACATTAACGTTCTGTCTCTACCTAGAACCTGCACACTCAACGGTTTAACATTAACGTTCTGTCTCTACCTAGAACCTGCACACTCAACGGTTTAACATTAACGTTCTGTCTCTACCTAGAACCTGCACACTCAACGGTTTAACATTAACGTTCTGTCTCTACCTAGAACCTGCACACTCAACGGTTTAACATTAACGTTCTGTCTCTACCTAGAACCTGCACACTCAACGGTTTAACATTAACGTTCTGTCTCTACCTAGAACCTGCACACTCAACGGTTTAACATTAACGTTCTGTCTCTACCTAGAACCTGCACACTCAACGGTTTAACATTAACGTTCTGTCTCTACCTAGAACCTGCACACTCAACGGTTTAACATCAACGTTCTGTCTCTACCTAGAACCTGCACTCAACGGTTTAACATTAACGTTCTGTCTCTACCTAGAACCTGCACACTCAACGGTTTAACATTAACGTTCTGTCTCTACCTAGAACCTGCACACTCAACGGTTTAACATTAACGTTCTGTCTCTACCTAGAACCTGCACTCAACGGTTTAACATTAACGTTCTGTCTCTACCTAGAACCTGCACACTCAAAGGTTTAACATTAACGTTCTGCCTCTACCTAGAACCTGCACACTCAACGGTTTAACATTAACGTTCTGTCTCTACCTAGAACCTGCACACTCAACGGTTTAACATCAACGTTCTGTCTCTACCTAGAACCTGCACACTCAACGGTTTAACATTAACGTTCTGCCTCTACCTAGAACCTGCACACTCAACGGTTTAACATTAACGTTCTGTCTCTACCTAGAACCTGCACACTCAACGGTTTAACATTAACGTTCTGTCTCTACCTAGAACCTGCACACTCAACGGTTTAACATTAACATTCTGTCTCTACCTAGAACCTGCACACTCAACGGTTTAACATTAACGTTCTGTCTCTACCTATAACCTGCACACTCAACAGTTTAACATTAACGTTCTGTCTCTACCTAGAACCTGCACACTCAACGGTTTAACATGAACGTTCTGTCTCTACCTAGAACCTGCACACTCAACGGTTTAACATTAACGTTCTGTCTCTACCTAGAACCTGCACACTCAACGGTTTAACATTAACGTTCTGTCTCTACCTAGAACCTGCACACTCAACGGTTTAACATTAACGTTCTGCCTCTACCTAGAACCTGCACACTGAACGGTTTAACATTAACGTTCTGTCTCTACCTAGAACCTGCACTCAACGGTTTAACATTAACGTTCTGTCTCTACCTAGAACCTGCACACTCAACGGTTTAACATTAACGTTCTGCCTCTACCTAGAACCTGCACACTCAACGGTTTAACATTAACGTTCTGTGTCTACCTAGAACCTGCACACTCAACGGTTTAACATTAACGTTCTGTCTCTACCTAGAACCTGCACACTCAACGGTTTAACATTAACGTTCTGTCTCTACCTAGAACCTGCACACTCAACGGTTTAACATTAACGTTCTGTCTCTACCTAGAACCTGCACACTCAACGGTTTAACATTAACGTTCTGTCTCTACCTAGAACCTGCACACTCAACGGTTTAACATTAACGTTCTGTCTCTACCTAGAACCTGCACACTCAACGGTTTAACATCAACGTTCTGTCGCTACCTAGAACCTGCACACTCAACGGTTTAACATTAACGTTCTGTCTCTACCTAGAACCTGCACACTCAACGGTTTAACATTAACGTTCTGTCTCTACCTAGAACCTGCACTCAACGGTTTAACATTAACGTTCTGTCTCTACCTAGAACCTGCACACTCAAAGGTTTAACATTAACGTTCTGCCTCTACCTAGAACCTGCACACTCAACGGTTTAACATTAACGTTCTGTCTCTACCTAGAACCTGCACACTCAACGGTTTAACATCAACGTTCTGTCTCTACCTAGAACCTGCACACTCAACGGTTTAACATTAACGTTCTGCCTCTACCTAGAACCTGCACACTCAACGGTTTAACATTAACGTTCTGTCTCTACCTAGAACCTGCACACTCAACGGTTTAACATTAACGTTCTGTCTCTACCTAGAACCTGCACACTCAACGGTTTAACATTAACGTTCTGTCTCTACCTAGAACCTGCACACTCAACGGTTTAACATTAACGTTCTGTCTCTACCTATAACCTGCACACTCAACAGTTTAACATTAACGTTCTGTCTCTACCTAGAACCTGCACACTCAACGGTTTAACATGAACGTTCTGTCTCTACCTAGAACCTGCACACTCAACGGTTTAACATTAACGTTCTGTCTCTACCTAGAACCTGCACACTCAACGGTTTAACATTAACGTTCTGTCTCTACCTAGAACCTGCACACTCAACGGTTTAACATTAACGTTCTGCCTCTACCTAGAACCTGCACACTGAACGGTTTAACATTAACGTTCTGTCTCTACCTAGAACCTGCACTCAACGGTTTAACATTAACGTTCTGTCTCTACCTAGAACCTGCACACTCAACGGTTTAACATTAACGTTCTGCCTCTACCTAGAACCTGCACACTCAACGGTTTAACATTAACGTTCTGTGTCTACCTAGAACCTGCACACTCAACGGTTTAACATTAACGTTCTGTCTCTACCTAGAACCTGCACACTCAACGGTTTAACATTAACGTTCTGTCTCTACCTAGAACCTGCACACTCAACGGTTTAACATTAACGTTCTGTCTCTACCTAGAACCTGCACACTCAACGGTTTAACATCAACGTTCTGTCGCTACCTAGAACCTGCACACTCAACGGTTTAACATTAACGTTCTGTCTCTACCTAGAACCTGCACACTCAACGGTTTAACATTAACGTTCTGTCTCTACCTAGAACCTGCACTCAACGGTTTAACATTAACGTTCTGTCTCTACCTAGAACCTGCACACTCAAAGGTTTAACATTAACGTTCTGCCTCTACCTAGAACCTGCACACTCAACGGTTTAACATTAACGTTCTGTCTCTACCTAGAACCTGCACACTCAACGGTTTAACATCAACGTTCTGTCTCTACCTAGAACCTGCACACTCAACGGTTTAACATTAACGTTCTGCCTCTACCTAGAACCTGCACACTCAACGGTTTAACATTAACGTTCTGTCTCTACCTAGAACCTGCACACTCAACGGTTTAACATTAACGTTCTGTCTCTACCTAGAACCTGCACACTCAACGGTTTAACATTAACATTCTGTCTCTACCTAGAACCTGCACACTCAACGGTTTAACATTAACGTTCTGTCTCTACCTATAACCTGCACACTCAACAGTTTAACATTAACGTTCTGTCTCTACCTAGAACCTGCACACTCAACGGTTTAACATGAACGTTCTGTCTCTACCTAGAACCTGCACACTCAACGGTTTAACATTAACGTTCTGTCTCTACCTAGAACCTGCACACTCAACGGTTTAACATTAACGTTCTGTCTCTACCTAGAACCTGCACACTCAACGGTTTAACATTAACGTTCTGCCTCTACCTAGAACCTGCACACTGAACGGTTTAACATTAACGTTCTGTCTCTACCTAGAACCTGCACTCAACGGTTTAACATTAACGTTCTGTCTCTACCTAGAACCTGCACACTCAACGGTTTAACATTAACGTTCTGCCTCTACCTAGAACCTGCACACTCAACGGTTTAACATTAACGTTCTGTGTCTACCTAGAACCTGCACACTCAACGGTTTAACATTAACGTTCTGTCTCTACCTAGAACCTGCACACTCAACGGTTTAACATTAACGTTCTGTCTCTACCTAGAACCTGCACACTCAACGGTTTAACATTAACGTTCTGTCTCTACCTAGAACCTGCACACTCAACGGTTTAACATTAACGTTCTGTCTCTACCTAGAACCTGCACACTCAACGGTTTAACATTAACGTTCTGTCTCTACCTAGAACCTGCACACTCAACGGTTTAACATCAACGTTCTGTCGCTACCTAGAACCTGCACACTCAACGGTTTAACATTAACGTTCTGTCTCTACCTAGAACCTGCACACTCAACGGTTTAACATTAACGTTCTGTCTCTACCTAGAACCTGCACTCAACGGTTTAACATTAACGTTCTGTCTCTACCTAGAACCTGCACACTCAAAGGTTTAACATTAACGTTCTGCCTCTACCTAGAACCTGCACACTCAACGGTTTAACATTAACGTTCTGTCTCTACCTAGAACCTGCACACTCAACGGTTTAACATCAACGTTCTGTCTCTACCTAGAACCTGCACACTCAACGGTTTAACATTAACGTTCTGCCTCTACCTAGAACCTGCACACTCAACGGTTTAACATTAACGTTCTGTCTCTACCTAGAACCTGCACACTCAACGGTTTAACATTAACGTTCTGTCTCTACCTAGAACCTGCACACTCAACGGTTTAACATTAACGTTCTGTCTCTACCTAGAACCTGCACACTCAACGGTTTAACATTAACGTTCTGTCTCTACCTATAACCTGCACACTCAACAGTTTAACATTAACGTTCTGTCTCTACCTAGAACCTGCACACTCAACGGTTTAACATGAACGTTCTGTCTCTACCTAGAACCTGCACACTCAACGGTTTAACATTAACGTTCTGTCTCTACCTAGAACCTGCACACTCAACGGTTTAACATTAACGTTCTGTCTCTACCTAGAACCTGCACACTCAACGGTTTAACATTAACGTTCTGCCTCTACCTAGAACCTGCACACTGAACGGTTTAACATTAACGTTCTGTCTCTACCTAGAACCTGCACTCAACGGTTTAACATTAACGTTCTGTCTCTACCTAGAACCTGCACACTCAACGGTTTAACATTAACGTTCTGCCTCTACCTAGAACCTGCACACTCAACGGTTTAACATTAACGTTCTGTGTCTACCTAGAACCTGCACACTCAACGGTTTAACATTAACGTTCTGTCTCTACCTAGAACCTGCACACTCAACGGTTTAACATTAACGTTCTGTCTCTACCTAGAACCTGCACACTCAACGGTTTAACATTAACGTTCTGTCTCTACCTAGAACCTGCACACTCAACGGTTTAACATTAACGTTCTGTCTCTACCTAGAACCTGCACACTCAACGGTTTAACATTAACGTTCTGTCTCTACCTAGAACCTGCACACTCAACAGTTTAACATTAACGTTCTGCCTCTACCTAGAACCTGCACACTCAACGGTTTAACATTAACGTTCTGTCTCTACCTAGAACCTACACACTCAACGGTTTAACATTAACGTTCTGTCTCTACCTAGAACCTGCACACTCAACGGTTTAACATTAACGTTCTGCCTCTACCTAGAACCTGCACACTGAACGGTTTAACATTAACGTTCTGTCTCTACCTAGAACTTGCACACTCAACGGTTTAACATTAACGTTCTGTCTCTACCTAGAACCTGCACACTCAACGGTTTAACATTAACGTTCTGTCTCTACCTAGAACTTGCACACTCAACGGTAAAACCTAATCACAATCAGTATGTTGCCTACCCCTGAGCACGAGGAACCGCTTCTGTCCGTTGTAGTCGACGGTCTCGATGTAGTCCAGCAGGGAGTCGCACCAGAAGACGCGCTTGGCGAACACGTCGACCGCAACGCCAGACGCTTTGTATGCCGCCTCCGAGACGATCGCGTGAGCGTTCGTGCCGTCCATGTTTGCTCGGAGCACCTGATTGCTGTCCGCCACGAACATGTAGCTGCACGGAGAAGAATGAGGTTAGAGTGGCGAAATATGATTTCAATTATTAGTGTTCTTAATAATACAATCATAGGTTTAAGTTTTTTTTATAAAGATTTGGTTTGGGGTAGACAGATGTGCTGACAGATATTAATGTAGTTGACCATAGTGTTAAGGGTGAGATATACCCACTGAACCTGGATAGAGCATAGGATCCAGCCAGCTGATCTCAAATAACCTGGATAGAGCATAGGATCCAGCCAACTCATCTCAAGTAACATGGATAGAGCATAGGATCCAGCCAGCTGATCTTAAATAACCTGGATAGAGCATAGGATGCAGCCAGCTGATCTCAAATAACCTGGATAGAGCATAGGATCCAACCAGCTGATCTCAAGTAACATGGATAGAGCATAGGATCCAGCCAGCTGATCTCAAATAACCTGGATAGAGCATAGGATCCAGCCAGCTGATCTCAAATAACCTGGATAGAGCATAGGATCCAGTCAGCTGATCTCAAATAACCTGGATAGAGCATAGCATCCAGCCAGCTGATCTCAAATAACCTGGATAGAGCATAGGATCCAGCCAGCTGATCTCAAATAACCAGTATAGAGCATAGGATCCAGCCAGCTGATCTCAAATAACCTGGATAGAGCATAGGATCCAGCCAGCTGATCTCAAATAACCTGCATAGATCATAGGATCCAGCCAGCTGATCTCAAATAACCTGGATAGAGCATAGGATCCAGCCAGCTGATCAAAATTGAAGTCAAGCAATCCATTGTTGGCAACAGGTAGCAGTCCCTGAATCCAAGGTGTCCCTATGATTTCAATGCTAACTTAAGAGTTTTCAACCAATTTTGGCCAATAAACCGATGAAAACTACAATTATGAATCAGCCATCGAACATGAAGCCACTCACCCGACTGTTGGATCCAACGCTATGTCAGCCGGTCCGGAGAGGTTGCTGCCGAGGACGATCGCGTTCCACCGTCCGTTGAGCTCGAAGACATCGATCTTCTGTCCGACGGAGTCAGCGACGTACAGCTTGTCTCCGACCCAGTCCACGGCGACGGCAACCGGACTCCACGTGCCAGGCAACGTGATGTCAGTCCCGACGCCGGCGCCGTCAATCGTTGTTCCTTCGTTCAACGGCTGAGAGTGAACCTGCGGAGCGGAGGACTCGGTAAGAGATGCAGGGGGCTCGTATTTTCTTAGCACTGATGGTTCTTAGACTCATGTCTACTTGATTTAGCCTCAGCACTAGTTTTAAAAAAACTATTTCAACTGAGTTTTGAATGCTAAGTAAAGAACAACTTACGTTAGTTGACCTTTACTTAGCATTCAAAACCCATTTGAAATAGATTTTATTATTAACCTTAGCGCTATTTTTTAAAACAACAATTTACAACTGGGCTTATAAATGCCAAGTAAAAAAGACGGCTGAATTTCCCGATGTTTTGCAACTAATGCCTCCCACTTTCTCAAGTTCGACACAACGCCTTACCTTGCGGGTTTTCGTGTCTGACCAGAAGAGCAAGTTCTTGCGGTAGTGGAAGTCGATGCCGCTCGCCGCAGTCGTGTTGGCAACAAGTCGAGGGTCGTTGCCCTGGGCGTCCATTTTCCACACAAAGCGGTCGTGAGCGAAAAACAGCGCCAACTTTACGAACAAAAAAACACAAACATTTATTGCCACAATTCTTTGCCAAGGCCAACTTGTTCCATCCAACTTTCTCTCTTTTATTTCACTCAATTTTCCTCCAAGTTAGCTCGTACTTGTTTCAATCCATCTTCCACTTGGTCTTCTTCTTCCCTTCTCTTATATTCTATACCGAAACTTTTTAAAACAATTTCAGTCGTTTTTTTCCAATTCCGAGTCTGCATTTCTCCACATTTGCTCGTTTCAGCAGAACTTTACTTTTTATTTTACCCTTTGTATGTATCTTTGTTACCCACCCTTTTAATTTTTTTTAAATAATGTTAATTTTTCCATCCATTTCTTACAAAAGGGGGAAAATGTATAATTTAAGGCATTTATCTTGATTATGCCAAATCATTTTTTGTCTCATAATGCTCTTTTGTATGTTCCTTTTCAGTAACCCACTTCTTCCATCTCCTTATCTCACCAGCTTTCTTTCTCTTCTCCTTCATTCTCTTTCCCATCTCTTTCCTCTGCACCATCTTGCACTTTTTGTATCCATCTTTCTCTTGGTCTTCATTTCAATATAAATAGCGATCATGACAATGTGTGTTGACTTACCGGGAGTCCTGTGGGAGCCTTGCAGTGCGAGCGGCCGGTCAGTTCGTAGCCGGGAACACAGGAGCAGACGTACGAGCTCTCGGTGTTTGAGCAGAGTTGCTCACAGAAACCCCATTCCCCACACTCGTCCCGATCTAGAGAAAGTCACAGACAAAGTTTAGCATGCTTACATGTTTATCTGAAAGTTTTAACAAAAACTATTTCAACTGGGTTTTGAATGCTAAGTAAAGGGCTACTAAATTTCCAGACGTTTTGCAACATATACTAGTTACTTCTTCAGAGGTCTGAGAAGTTACTTTGTTATTTACTGAAGAAATAACTAGTATATGTTGCGAAACGTCGGGAAATTTAGTAGCCCTTTACTTAGCATTCAAAACCCATTTCAAATAGTTTTTCTTTAAATCAAGTAGACATGAGTCTAAAAACTATCTTAAAGTTAATGATTTCAGAGCAGATTTTCAGTCAGGCAATCCATTGATGGCAACAGGTCCCTAAATACGAGGTGTCCCTATGATTTCAATGATAACTAGCAGTACCCGCTGCCTGACGGCCGCTGTTGATGTCGAGGGAGTGGGCATTTTGGTTGAAAAGTTTCTCGATTTAAAGTATATTTTACAAAGTTTCCTGAGTTTTGTCAGATGCCCTTCCCAAAGCCATTTATAGACCCACAAGCAAAAGTACTAAGAAAATCAAGTTTTATGCCTGAAGCCTTTTGCCTCCACGCCAGTACCTTGAACATTGATGGGTTGTATGGCTAAGGGCCACAATCATTTGATTTGCTTTTTGGACAGAAATCACTCATTACTCAATTACGTATAATTATATTAATAATTTTGTTTACATTGCTGATGTACATCAGTTTGAGGTTAGAAACAGTTGTGTTTTGCTTACCGATGCAGGTTCGACTGTCGTTGGCTATCTTACGTCCCTCCGCGCAGTAGCAAGCGCCGCCCGTGAGCGAGGCCTGGCATTTGTATTCACAACCTAGCGTGGCACAGCTGCTTGTGGCTGGAACAGAAGATCAAGGCAGGTCAAGGTTCCATCTTCTAACTTTCACAGTTTAAATCCCACTTGTTTACAGCAGATATTCCGGATTATTTCTATCAGAGTAGGGAGACCAGACGGCTTGGGATGTTTCAAGAAAAGTTGCTTGTCACGATAGGAGGATATTCTTGCATTTTCTTCTTTCCAGGAGCAAAACGAGAGCTTATTAGGACGTGTTTAAAATCCGACTTGTATGTTTTCACCCAACTAATCGAACAGCTGGGCCAAATTAAATGACACTTCAAGAAGATCATTAAAAAATGTTGAACGTAGATCTGCTACTTTTTAAAAACAGTTTGATTGCCTTTCGTTATTGGATTTTTACAATTTAAAAATTTTTTTTTTTTTGAGAACTTAATAAAACTTAATGAAATTTTGCAAAAATATTGACTGCATCCAGAGTTATTCAGGTGTCTTTTTATTGTTGGATTTTACGCCTCATTCACCTCTTTATCGGTGTTTCACGCTTGTTATTTCAACAAAATAAAGAGAATTCACTACGCTCTAGTCTAGATATGTGTTTATAAAACCACGATGTCTCAACTCACAACAAGCAGTTTCTTCATCAGCCAAATCCTCGCAGTCTTTCTTCCCGTCACAAAGCTGTGACCTTGCGATGCACTTGGGCTGAGCGCCAGGTGCCCCACGAGGACAGAGGAACTTGTTCTCAGGGCAAGCGATTGCCGTGCAGTTTGTCTCGTCGGTTCCGTCGGAGCAATCCTGGTAGCCGTCGCAGCGGAAACTGCCCGGAATACACAATGCGTTCGCACAACGAAACTGCCCGTTGTGGCACGGAGGGAAGTCTGGAAGACAAAGACACAACTCACGTGATGCAACGTTTAGGATGGAAATGTTGGTTTATTTGATTGTTTTTAGACTCATGTCTACTATATTTGGAACTAGATTTAGAACTAAACGTAATGAATAAGGAAATTTTGATTATATCACATAACGTTAGGACAACCTCGAAAAATTGGCGTTTTTTCCATACACCTAATTGGTTAGTTAGTAAAAATGCCAATGTGTTCGAGATCTTATTTCAGAAAATACAAAATATGTTAGTTTTTGAGTTATTGACCCTGATTATTTTATTTAGATGCATTTAGGAAGCTTGAACTTGGTAATTGTTATAATTTTGTGTGGTTCTTTTGTTATTGGAAAATTGTCAGGACTGCTCTAACCCTTGATAAAGTAACAGGTTCAAGTTACGAAACATTGGGAAATTTTGTTGTTTTGGAAATTTGTGCAGGGAAATGGCTGGACGCTTTAAAATTTGAAAGCACGCGACACTTTTCTCTCTCATATTGCGTCGGCTGAAGAATGCTCTTTCTTATCAAATAGTTAGATCTTGTCCATATTTAAACCCTCGCCCCCTCAACTATTTTATTTTTACACCCCTATTATCTGTAAAGGGTGTTTTTATAGGAGCGGCACCTATTTTTACTAAAAGTGAACTACTGACTTGGGTATTTATAATTGTTAAATCCTGAGAGTTAGAAACAGATGAGTTGATCTTAAAATGAATGCAAGTAAAAGAGTTGCAGAAGCAAGCGCTTGCACTTAAAGATGCTTCAGTTGAAAACATTTATTTTGAATTAGTTATCAAGGAAATAAAGGAAATTAAATTAATTTCTAAGCCTATTCGTTTGCCAAATCATGAATCAGCAGAAGTAGAAATAAAAGTACCATAAATAAATGTTAAGAAACAAGCGCATTGACTCACTGCACGCGATCTCGTCGCTGTTGTCTCCGCAGTCGTTGCGATGATTGCACTTCAAAGCAGCGTCAACACAACGCTGGCCGTTGGCGCAACGGAACTGTTGCAGCGGACACGACACGCCGTGCGACATCCCGCAGTCGTGTTCATCGTTGCCGTTACGACAATCCACGTAGCCGTCACAACGCTTCTCCTTTGGCAGACACGGACCTGCGCTCCCAGACCCGCAGCGGAAGTCATCCGTCTGGCACTTGCGATACGCTGCAGAAATAACAGGGCGTTTCTTTAGTTTAGTTTTAATTGTTGTTATGTGTTTTTCAGTTTAAGAAAAGAAGTTTATTTACAACTTTGAATGATACATAAAATGGAATGGTCACATTTTTTCTTCCCATTGGTTGCAATAAATTGTGAAGTTCATATTAAGTTAACAAGTCAGTTTCCTATTAGTTACATCGTACCATGATATATCTATTAAATTAATTTATTACTAGATTAAGTAGTTTTGTAATTCTAGTGGTAGGTAACTAAAAGTCCTTTGCTCTGCGTTGAAGAGGTTTGCGGCCCTAGAAAGGGTCTCGCGTCTCTTTCTAGAGCCGCAAATCTCTTCAACGCAGAGAAAAACCGAAAAACACATCATAACATCAAACCATGGCTCTGAAAACAACCACTCAACAATTAGTTTGATTTCATTACAACTTAGGAGCAGATGCAAGTACATATTGTAGGCGTCCGGTGGCTGAATAGTGGCTTAGAAGTGTTGTTGCAAGTGTTGAGCAATAATAATAATATAAAGTACTACATTTATAAATATTATATAATGTAATAGAATATAGTATCAAGTTTATACAGTGGCAATGTTAGTAACAAGGTTTTAGGTTAAACATTGTCACGGCATATCTTCAAGCGGGAAAATGTACAACAAGCTTCCAGTAGTAACAAAAACTATTTCAACTGGGTTTTGAATGCTAAGTGAAGAACAACTAAATTTCCCAACGTTTCGTAACATGTACCTGTTACTTTATCAAGGGTAAGAGCAGTTGAAATAGTTTTTGTCAGAACTAGTGCTAAGGTTAGATAAAGTAGACATGAGTCTAACAGCTATCATCGCTTCAAGTAGCAATGAAAGACGCAAAAAATTGTCGTGCCTTCAAGAATAGGCTGGCAAAATGCCTGAAACAAAAACAATTTTCCAGCCTAGATGAGTTCCTTACACCTAATCTTGATGGAATTAACTTGATGTAGCTACCTACAGACTGGAACCTTGACTTGATTTATAATTAGGGAATAGTTGTACTAATCGTTATTTAAAATAAATACAAGAACAAAACAAAATACAATGGGTGTTGTTTCGTGGGACAGCAGATCTGGGAGCTTGCTACGGTTTGGTTTCACCGTTTGCTGAGAGCTAGTTTCACAGTGTTCTGTGAAAATTATCTTGACAGAACGCACAGATGGAAGAAGGAGAAGAAGGTAAAATAAAGTGTCATCAACCCAAGGGACCTGCTTTATAAGAAAGATAAAAGCAATGATTGAAACAAAGTGCTTCCAGAAACAAGCGAGGTGGAGATTAAAGAAAAAAATGTGGCCTTGGATTTGAAACTTAAAGTTGATGATTAAAGATGTAAATTTATGTAAGTATTTTGTAGTATTAAGTATTTGTATAGGTACCTACGTAGTGTTGACTACCTAAACAATTTGAGCGGCATAAGTTACAAAAGAATGGCAAAGGAATTTAAAGCAAGCAATCAGAAAGACTTCATAAGAAAGATTTAAGTAAATTGTCAGTTTCAAAAAAAAATTAATGGTTTAGGTTCGGAAATATCAAAATATAGGCTAGCTATAATGAAAAGTAGTGGAACAAACACTGTAAAACAACGCACAAAGTGTAATATCGTTGAAATTGACACAAAACTCACTGCAATCGGCTTCGTCGGTGCCGTCGACACAGTCCACGGTCATGTCGCAACGGTAGTGAGGCGGAATGCAGTACGTCTTGTTCCACACGTATTGACTGCACGACATCTGTCCGGTCTCGCAGTCGGGCGGAGCTGGGGACAAACAATGAACGCTACATGAACAACGGAAACACAAATACATGGCCACGTTCTCCGATTGCATTACCATGGCCAAATTCGAATAGCCGCTAGTTTAAAAAGCTCAAAAAATTTAGTCTATGCTATTGTCCAGCTCAAGACATGGCTTGCCAAACAAAGCTTGCAGCCCATGCTGTTGTCCAGCTCAAGACATGGCTTGCCAAACAAAGCTTGCAGTCCATGCTGTTGTCCAGCTCAAGACATGGCTTGCCAAACAAAGCTTGCAGTCCATGCTGTTGTCCAGCTCAAGACATGGCTTGCCAAACAAAGCTTGCAGTCCATGCTGTTATCCAGCTCAAGACATGGCTTGCCAAACAAAGCTTGCAGCCCATACTGTTGTCCAGCTCAAGACATGGCTTGCCAAACAAAGCTTGCAGTCCGTGCTGTTGTCCAGCTCAAGGCATAGCTTGCCAAACAAAGCTTGCAGTCCATGCTGTTGTCCAGCTCAAGACATGGCTTGCCAAACAAAGCTTGCAGTCCATGCTGTTATCCAGCTCAAGACATGGCTTGCCAAACAAAGCTTGCAGCCCATACTGTTGTCCAGCTCAAGACATGGCTTGCCAAACAAAGCTTGCAGTCCATGCTGTTGTCCAGCTCAAGACATGGCTTGCCAAACAAAGCTTGCAGTCCATGCTGTTGTCCAGCTCAAGACATGGCTTGCCAAACAAAGCTTGCAGTCCATGCTGTTGTCCAGCTCAAGACATGGCTTGCCAAACAAAGCTTGCAGTCTATGCTGTTGTACAGCTCAAGACATGGCTTGCCAAACAAAGCTTGCAGTCCATGCTGTTGTCCAGCTCAAGGCATGGCTTGCCAAACAAAGCTTGCAGTCCATGATGTTGTCCAGCTCAAGACATGGCTTGCCAAACAAAGCTTGCAGTCCATGCTGTTGTCCAGCTCAAGACATGGCTTGCCAAACAAAGCTTGCAGTCCATGCTGTTGTCCAGCTCAAGACATGGCTTGCCAAACAAAGCTTGCAGTCCATGCTGTTATCCAGCTCAAGACATGGCTTGCCAAACAAAGCTTGCAGCCCATACTGTTGTCCAGCTCAAGACATGGCTTGCCAAACAAAGCTTGCAGTCCGTGCTGTTGTCCAGCTCAAGGCATAGCTTGCCAAACAAAGCTTGCAGTCCATGCTGTTGTCCAGCTCAAGACATGGCTTGCCAAACAAAGCTTGCAGTCCATGCTGTTATCCAGCTCAAGACATGGCTTGCCAAACAAAGCTTGCAGCCCATACTGTTGTCCAGCTCAAGACATGGCTTGCCAAACAAAGCTTGCAGTCCATGCTGTTGTCCAGCTCAAGACATGGCTTGCCAAACAAAGCTTGCAGTCCATGCTGTTGTCCAGCTCAAGACATGGCTTGCCAAACAAAGCTTGCAGTCCATGCTGTTGTCCAGCTCAAGACATGGCTTGCCAAACAAAGCTTGCAGTCTATGCTGTTGTACAGCTCAAGACATGGCTTGCCAAACAAAGCTTGCAGTCTATGCTGTTGTACAGCTCAAGACATGGCTTGCCAAACAAAGCTTGCAGTCCATGCTGTTGTCCAGCTCAAGGCATGGCTTGCCAAACAAAGCTTGCAGTCCATGATGTTGTCCAGCTCAAGACATGGCTTGCCAAACAAAGCTTGCAGTCCATGCTGTTGTCCAGCTCAAGACATGGCTTGCCAAAGCTTGCAGTCCATGCTGTTGTCCAGCTCAAGACATGGCTTGCCAAACAAAGCTTGCAGTCCATGCTGTTGTCCAGCTCAAGACATGGCTTGCCAAACAAAGTCTGCGGTTGTCCAACTCCAAATAACATGAATAGTGCTTGTAACCCACCGAGCTGATGCCGACCTCCTTGGAGTAAGAAATGCACATCGCTGACTTTTGAAGCGTCTCAATAATCCACACATTTCTATCTTCTTCTTGTCCCACAACCAACTTTGGTCTCAAAGCACCCAGTCCTCGATATCTAACCTGATATAACCAACGCTAACAAAACCTACTTCGCAGTCCGAAACCCAAGCTAGCTCGGTCGCTCGTTAGTAGCTTGGTCTGTGTATGAGGGGAGGATGGCGTCAGTATCATGACGTATGTAGGGGGTGTCATGTGACCAAATATCAAGAGTTACTACCGTGAGGAGAGATTGGTGAAAATGTTGAAACTGTATCTTTCCTGAACAAACCAGACAATCATATTTGGTGTAATAAAGTTATGGGTGGACAATTGATATTGAATTTATTAAAATGTCGCTGGTGGAATCACGAGTTTACCATCCGCAGAGGTGTGAAATTTCTTACCAATGTTGGTATTCTCTGAAAACGCTGCAAGCAAGACGCTTCTGACAACGAATTTACTGAGATTTTAACAAAAAAACCACGATGAGACAAATTATGATGAAAGAATCAAAAAGGAAATATAAGATTGATTATTGGGACTTAACGACGCACTGTTTTGACATCTGGCCATGTGGCACTGGTCTAATGGCGTCGGTGAATGAGCGGATGATACTGAACCTAACCTAGCCTGGAAGGGAGGAGGGGAAATCCGGTGCCAGCACGTAGCCTACTCATGTCGAAGACCAAGGAGACCACTGGCTTAACGTACCTTCCGAAGGACGGTACAACGCGTACAACAGGATTCCTCCACAAATCCATGCTGTCGAGAGGTTGATAAGCAAGGCGAATAAAGTTGCTGTACTAACTTTCATCCCTGCAACCTCTCTCCCGAACAGAACTGGTCATGTGTACGATGGTCACCCATTCAATACCTGACCCAGCGCAGTGTTGCTTAACTTTCATCCCTCCAACCTCTCTCCCAAACAGAACTGGTCATGTGTATGATGGTCATCCATCCAATACCTGACCCAGCGCAGTGTTGTTTAACTTTCATCCCTCCAACCTCTCTCCCGAACAGAACTGGTCATGTGTATGATGGTCACCCATTCAATAACTGACCCAGCGCAGTGTTGCTTAACTTTCATCCCTCCAACCTGTCTCCCGAACAGAACTGGTCATGTGTATGATGGTCATCTATCCAATACCTGACCCAGCGCAGTGTTGCTTAACTTTCATCCCTCCAACCTCTCTCCCGAACAGAACTGGTCATGTGTATGACCCATTCAATACCTGAACCAGCGCAGTGTTACTTAACCTCGGTGATCTCACAAGAACCGGTGTTACCAACACGACAAACCGTTCGATGGAAATAAATGGAATAGAAAGAAAAACATATTAAGTGTCATATAATACCGCCAATAAATTGGCGAATTTTTAAATTTACATTCACTATCAATTTTCTTTAGTGATGCATTGCAAAGACCTAGTTTTTAATTTTCAAATTTAGCAATTAGCTTTTCGCGCGGCTTGCCTACCCCTAACTTAGTCCACAGCCCCTTCTACCCATGGAATTGTGTCTAAATATTCCCCCCCCCCCCCCCCCCCCCATCACGAAACACACAACGAACATGTGAACCCATGCCATGCACTACCGGCAACCGCTGGCCTCGACTTATGATTTATGGAATAATATAAAGTCTAGCAAAGTAAGAGAGGCGATGAGTGTTGACCACTTGAGTGGTGGAAACTTGTGGGGAATCGGAACGAATACAAATACAATACGAATGGGAATACAATGTGGCAAGGTAAGGCTAACACGACTGTACGGCGTCGATTTCACCCATTGTCGTTAATCATCACTGAAATAATTGAGCGAGGGCAGCGAGACATTCGTTTAAAAAAATAACAGAATGTGTTATGATGGTTTTTAGACTCATGTCTATTTAATTTATCCTTAGCACAAGTTTTTAGAAAAACTATTTGAACTGGGTTTTGAATGCTAAGTAAAGGGCTACTAAATTTCCCTTAATTTAGTAATTTAGTTAATTTAGGGAAATTTAGTAGCCCTTTACTTAGCATTCAAAACCCAGTTCAAATAGTTTTTCTAAAAACAGAATGTGTTGTTGCTGATTGACTTGGATTTCAGAGAGAAAATCAATTTATTAACTGACAGCTCTGCAAACACATGGCTGACCATTGGGATCCAGCGCACTAATCTATATTATAAAATATAATTTCTTAGAAAAGTAGCAATAATATTTTGGTAAGAATATGGTATTGCCTATAGTTATTTATGAACATTGTGCATTAATATCAAGTATTGATAATATGTTAAAGATACCTAGATTGAAGATATTAGCTTTAAGATAAGAGTAATGATGAAAACTTTGAAATGTTAGACCACTTCTACCCTACCTACGACTTGGATACTCAAGAAACAGTCACGTGGTCGTTAATACTCGCTTTGTTTATGAAATGTAATTGTGAAGATTTGCAACGTGTGTAGCTGGAAACGGCCGCTTCGTGTTCTTCCATCAAAACATGCCTCGTCTTCTAACGAGCGGCATATCTTGCAAGCGATGCTGTATTCATGCTTAAACCAAGCTCGTAGGTAAGTAGCTGCTAAGTCCGTTATTCTAGGGACGCTACTCATCGATCAAGTTCATAGTTTTACAACTTTCTAATCTCTGTTGTAAACTTCAATAATAAGTAAGTCGCCTAAATACTTGCAAGAATATTCGGTGTAATTAATTACAAGGGATGGAGAGAAGATGGCTGCAAAGAAGGGCCAGTCATTTTATTATTGGGAACACTTATCACCTCTCAAAAATGTATGTCCAAACGGGGACTCGAATCCCGATCTCCACCTGTCTCGGGTGTTGCTCTAACCAATTGAGCTACTTGGACCCCGATCTCCGCCTGTCGCGGGTGTTGCTCTAACCAATTGAGTTACTTGGACCCCGATCTCCGCCTGTCGCGGGTGTTGCTCTAACCAATTGAGCTACTTGGACCCTGATCTCCGCCTGTCGCGGGTGTTGCTCTAACCAATTGAGCTACTTGGACCCTGATCTCCGCCTGTCGCGGGTGTTGCTCTAACCAATTGAGCTACTTGCACCCCGATCTCCGCCTGTCGCGGGTGTTGCTCTAACCAATTGAGCTACTTGGACCCCGATCTCCGCCTGTCGCGGGTGTTGCTCTAACCAATTGAGCTACTTGCACCCCGATCTCCAACCTGTCGCGGGTGTTGCTCTAACCAATTGAGCTACTTAGACCCCGATCTCCACCTGTCACGGGTGTTGCTCTAACCAATTGAGCTACTTGGACCCCGATCTCCACCTGTCGCGGGTGTTGCTCTAACCAATTGAGCTACTTGGACACTGGCTTTTTGAGATGATTTCAGTGTATTTGATGAGAATGACAGTTCTCCAAGGAGTAGAACCAAGAGGCTGTGAATACTCACAGTCACTCTGATTCTAGTGACGCTATATCACGTCACAACCTGTCAAAATCAAATAACTACAACTTGACGTTGGATGCGATGCATTTTACACCCGCGATAGGTGAAGAGATCGGGGTTCAAGTCCCCGTTTGGACATCAATTTTAGAGAAGTTATTTGTGTTGATAATAATAAAATTCCCCGCGCATTGCAAGCGTTTGCAATTTCAATCAGATTTCACGTACAGATCAGTCAGAGCAAGCCCTCATCGACTGAAGCTGTCCTTATTTTTGACAGCTGTGGAAAGTGGGGGGGGGGGGGATTTATCTTTTTAAAAACAAAAATGACAGAACCACATCAATGTGACCTAAATTTATATAAAAAATTTTACAAAAAAAAATCACAGAATTCTTAAAAGAAAAACAGCGAAATAAGAACACAATTTAGCGAGTGGATCAAAGCCTAAATGCTAAACGTCTTCGGCCGGCTCTGCAAGATCAAAGACCGACAAAGATGGCCTACGTAACGTCTCGACTCCAAGCTTTTATCGGCGAACCTCCAACCACCCGATCTCAACACACGGCCCCGTTGAACGATCGACCTTCCGATACATTGATTCGTAGTCACGTCGTCGATCTGATCGCAGGGATGACAGGTCCTGACCCGGGGGAGACGTCGGGTGTAACTTCATCCAGGAAACCAACCACGAACAGGGATAACTTCCCGACTGATTGTCGGGAGAGCGGGAAGACGAACGGGAATATTAGATTTTAACGCTTCTCGCTTGTCGCTGGTGCAAGGGCTGGGCGAACGCGTCTGTATCTCGTTGAAGAATGAGCGTTGCAGTGTAATAAAGTGGTGGAATAAAGCGGTGAAACTGAGCAAAAAATCTCGAAAGACTATTTTTTATTATGAACACTAAAACCGTCTCAAATATTGATGCCCAGACGGGGACTCGAACCCCGATCTCCAACTGTCACGGGTGTTGCTCTAACCAATTGAGCTACTTGGACCTCGATCTCCACCTGTCGCGGGTGTTGCTCTAACTAATTGAGCTACTTGGACCTCGATCTCCACCTGTCGCGGGTGTTGCTCTAACCAATTGAGCTACAATTGGACCCCGATCTCCACCTGTCGCGGGTGTTGCTCTAACCAATTGAGCTACTTGGACCCCGATCTCCACCTGTCGCGGGTGTTGCTCTAACCAATTGAGCTACTTGGACCCTGATCTCCACCTGTCGCGGGTGTTGCTCTAACCAATTGAGCTACTTGGACCCCGATCTCCACCTGTCGCGGGTGTTGCTCTAACCAATTGAGCTACTTGAACCCCGATCTCCACCTGTCGCAGGTATTGCTCTAACCAATTGAGCTACTTGGACCCCGATCTCCACCTGTCGCGGGTGTTGCTCTAACCAATTGAGCTACTTGAACCCCGATCTTCACCTGTCGTGGGTGTTGCTCTAACCAATTGAGCTACTTGAACCCCGATCTCCACCTGTCGCGGGTGTTGCTCTAACCAATTGAGTTACTTGGACCCCGATCTCCACCTGTCGCAGGTATTGCTCTAACCAATTGAGCTACTTGGACCCCGATCTCCACCTGTCGCAGGTATTGCTCTAACCAATTGAGCTACTTGGACCCCGATCTCCACCTGTCGCGGGTGTTGCTCTAACCAATTGAGCTACTTGGACCCCGATCTCCACCTATCGCGGGTGTTGCTCTAACCCATTGAGCTACTTGGACCCCGATCTCCACCTGTCACGGGTGTTGCTCTAACCAATTGAGCTACTTGGACACTGGCTTTTTGAGATGATTTTAGTGTATTTGATGAAAATGACGGATCTCCAAGGAGTAGAACCAAGAGGCTGTGAATACTCACAGTCACTCTGATTCTAGTGACGCTATATCACGTCACAACCTGTCAAACTCGAATAACTCCAATTTGTCGTTGGATGAGTTTTATTTTTCATTCGTGATCGGGGTTCGAGTCCCCGTTTGGGCATCAATTTTTGAGACGGTTATTAGTGTTGATAATAATAAAATACCCCGCGCATTGCAAGCGTTTGCAATTTAAATCAGATTTCATCTAAAAATCTCTTAACGACAGTTGAAAAATGTGAATAATTCTGGAATGTGTAAGCGATTTGAAGAGCGGCGAACTGAATTTAAAAACTATGCAAAGTTCCTCATTAAGATAAAGTTTATGTGACAATTTCTTATGTTTTAATGAAACTACGCCGTGGGCGGTCGCAGAACACAAAGAAATTAATTACTTGATTTATTTTAGTCGTTCTACGTCACACATTAAAACAACGTTAGTCATGAAATTACTTCAAACAAATGCCTGTTCATTAGTTATTATTTTGTAAATGTTTTCCAGGCAGTGTTTTCCAGTCAAAACAAATGACGTCAATTGTAAACTACTCGGATTATTTCAATATAAGGAACAAAAAGTGCAAGTATATTTTAAATGAATTGTTTATCATTATTGTCAGTTGTCATGGCGACCAGTATTTCTTGGAATCACAGCGTCATGACCGGTACATGAATGTTCTTAGACTCATGTCTACTTGATGTAAACTTAGCACTAGTTTTAACAAAAACTGTTTCAACTTGGTTTTGAATGCTACGTGAAGAACAACTGAATTTCCCAACGTTTCGTAACTTGTACCTGTTACTTTATCAAGGGTAAGAACAGTCTTGACAATTTTCCGATAACAAAAGAACCACATAAAATTATAACAATTACCAAGTTCAAGCTTCCTGAATGCATCTAAATAAAATATTCAGAGTCAATAACTAAACAACTAACATATTTTGTATTTTCGGAAATAAAATCCCGAACAAACTGGCGTTTTTACTGACTTATTATGTGTATTGAAAAAAATGTGTTCGAGATCTTATTTCAGAAAATACAGAATACATTAGTTTTTGAGTTATTGACCCTGATTATTTTATTTAGATGCATTTAGGAAGCTTGAACTTGGTAATTGTTATAATTTTATGTGGTTCTTTTGTTATTGGAAAATTGTCAGGACTGCTTTAACCCTTGATAAAGTAACAGGTACAAGTTACGAAACATTGGGAAATTTTGTTGTTCTTCACTTAGCATTCAAAACCCAGTTGAAATAGTTTTTGTTAAAACTAGTGCTAAGTTTACATCAAGTAGACTTGAGTCTAAGAACAATCAAATCAAAGTGGTTGCCGATATCTGTTAAGACTTTTGGGTTTTTTTTTTCAAGCAATCTCTGGAATAGAATCGCGAGGTCGCTATCAAGGTAAACGGGATGATGCACCTTCATTAACGTTCCCGGCTGAGTCCCGTGGGAGCACGCAACCCTCCCCTGCCCCTAGACCCCGTCGACAGGAGGGTGGGGTCCAGCCCCCCTCCCCCTCCCCCCGTCCCCTTCACGTTCTAGCCGTGGTATGAGTTTCAAAACATGAACGTTGCGTCAGGATGCGGGGAAATTTCTGATTACGACAATCAAAAAAAAAAAATCTGGAACTGAACGGTTTGTCGTGTTGGAAACACCTGTTCTAGTGAGATCACTGAAGTTAAGCAACACTGCGCTGGGTCAGGTATTGGATGGGTGACCATCATACACATGACCAGTTCTGTTCGGGAGAGAGGTTGGAGGTTGTGGGAAATGGGGCATGGGACATGGGGCATGGGGCATGGGGCATGGGGCATGGGACATGGGACATAGGACATGGGACATGGGACATAGGACATGGGGCATGGGACATGGGGCATGGGGCATGGGGCATGGGGCATGGGACATGGGACATGGGACATGGGACATGGGACATGGGACATGGGACATGGGACATGGGACATGGGACATGGGACATGGGACATGGGACATGGGACATGGGACATGGGACATGGGGCATGGGACATGGGACACGGGGCACGGGGCATGGGGCATGGTACATGGGACATGGGGCATAGGACACGAGGCATGGGGCACGGGGCATGGGACATGGGGCATGGGACATGGGACATGGGACACGGGGCATGGGGCACGGGGCATGGGGCACGGGGCATGGGGCATGGGGCACGGGGCATGGGGCACGGGGCATGGGGCACGGGGCATGGGGCACGGGGCATGGGGCACGGGGCATGGGACATGGGACATGGGACATGGGACATGGGACATGGGGCATGGGACATGGGGCATGGGACATGGGACATGGGACATGGGACATGGGGCATGGGACACGGGGCATGGGGCATGGGACATGGGACATGGGGCATGGGACACGGGACACGGGGCATGGGGCATGGGACACGGGACATGGGACATGGGACATGGGACATGGGGCATGGGACATGGGACATGGGACATAGGACATGGGGCATGGGGCATGGGACATGGGACATGGGACATGGGACATGGGGCATGGGACATGGGGCACATGGGACATGCGGCACATGGGACATAAATCTTCATCTCCTCTTCATCTCCTCTTAGTCCATTATTTGATTCCCCAACTTTTCAACGCGAGTTCATTTCACGTGAAGATTCTCTCAGTGAATTATCCTTCCGATTGTTGTCATTGAGTTAGTATTCCAAGGAATCCGGTGAGGGCAGCACTGGTCTTTTGTACTAAAAAAGTGCGTCTACAGCTAATTAGTCAATTACCGAGCAATTACGCGTCCCCCTCCCACCCAACCCCCTACACAGGCCACCTAATTAGAGCATTGCGCTAGACATAGAGAGTTAACTAGCGGTCAGAGAGTGGCCATCTCCAAGCAATGGCCGCCATGTTGGCACGGTCAGAGAGTTGCCATCTCCAAACAATGGCCGCCATGTTGGCACGGTCAGAGAGTGGCCAACTCCCGGCAATGGCCGCCATGTTGGCACGGTCAGAGAATGGCCATCTCCAAACAATGGCCGCCATGTTGGCACGGTCAGAGACTGGCCATCTCCAGGCAATGGCCGCCATGTTGGCACGGTCAGAGAGTGGCCATCTCCAAGCAATGGCCGCCATGTTGGCACGGTCAGAGAGTGGCCATCTCCAAGCAATGGCCGCCATGTTGGCACGGTCAGAGAGTGGCCATCTCCAAACAATGGCCGCCATGTTGGCACGGTCAGAGAGTGGCCAACTCCCGGCAATGGCCGCCATGTTGGCACGGTCAGAGAGTGGCCATCTCCAAACAATGGCCGCCATGTTGGCACGGTCAGAGAGTGGCCATCTCCAGGCAATGGCCGCCATGTTGGCACGGTCAGAGAGTGGCCATCTCAAGGCAATGGCCACCATGTTGGCACGGTCAGAGACTGGCCATCTCCAGGCAATGGCCGCCATGTTGGCACGGTCAGATAGTGGCCATCTCCAAGCAATGGCCGCCATGTTGGCACGGTCAGAGAGTGGCCATCTCCAAGCAATGGCCGCCATGTTGGCACGGTCAGAGAGTGGCCATCTCCAAGCATTGGCCGCCATGTTGGCACGGTCAGAGAGTGGCCTTCTCCAAGCAATGGCCGCCATGTTGGCACGGTCAGAGAGTGGCCTTCTCCAAGCAATGGCCGCCATGTTGGCACGGTCAGAGAGTGGCCATCTCCAAGCATTGGCCGCCATGTTGGCACGGTCAGAGAGTGGCAATCTCCAAGCAATGGCCGCCATGTTGGCACAGTCAGAGAGTGGCCATCTCCAAGCATTGGCCGCCATGTTGGCACGGTCAGAGAGTGGCAATCTCCTAGCAATGGCCACCATGTTAGCACGGTCAGAGAGTGGCCATCTCTAAGCAATAGCCGCCATGTTGGCACGGTCAGAGAGTGGCCATCTCCCATCTGACCGTGCCAACATGGCCGGGCCACTCTCTAGACTGACATGCTGACCACCAGGAGGATAATTAGGACCGAGACGCTGTTACGTCCCAACAATGAACGTCTCAAGAAATAAGACGACGCTTCTTTGTCTCGCTGTTCACCAAGCAAGACAAAGCAGCCCAAGATCGGGCGTCGCGACGCCACCTACCGACGTCGCGACGAGGACACTTCTCCATCTTAGTTTACATTACACTTTAAAATATCAGCCATACACAACAATTTCTCATAACATCCTAGAAAATATGACACCAAGATGCTACTGTTAACTATCCGATTTAAAAGCAACTAAATAATGTTTTTGTTTGGTTGAAACATTTAATAATTTCAGGAAAACAAAATATTTAATGAAAAACAATAAATGTTAATCAACCAAAGTTAAAATTAATATATTTTGGATTACTTTTAACTTTTATCAGGTTTAGGCAGGAAACCAAGCTCGCAAACTGCTTTTTGGCAGCCATTGCTAGAATCCGCTAGTGTACGGTGGGTATTTAGCAGAAGTCATTAGGACTTTTAGTTTTGCATTTAAGTTCTTATTTTTCAATAGAATTAATTTCACGTAAATAAACTGTTAAATTCACAAAGAATTTAAGTGCATGATGCATTGTTTGGTCATAATTTACTGGTTAATTTTCAAACTCCGCGGTGAAGACTGGCTTTATTTTGCATTCTTAAGTTGGCAATGTGTAGTTAGAGTCCACCAGGTTGTGGTAAGGTTAGGTTAGGTTAGGTTAGGTTAGGTTAGGTTAGGTTAGGTTAGGTTAGGTTAGGTTAGGTTAGGTTTGGTTAGGTTAGGTTAGGTTAGGTTAGGTTAGGTTAGGTTAGGTTAGGTTTGGTTAGGTTAGGTTAGGTTAGGTTAGGTTAGGTTAGGTTAGGTTACGTTAGGTTTGGTTAGGTCACGTTAGATTAGGTTAGGTTAGGTTAGGTTAGGTTAGGTTTGGTTAGGTTAGGTTGGGTTAGGTTAGGTTAGGTCAGGTTAGGTTAGGTTAGGTTAGGTTAGGTTAGGTTAGGTTACGTTAGGTTTGGTTAGGTCACGTTAGATTAGGTTAGGTTAGGTTAGGTTAGGTTAGGTTTGGTTAGGTTAGGTTAGGTTAGGTTAGGTTAGGTTAGGTTAGGTTAGGTTTGGTTAGGTTAGGTTACGTTAGGTTTGGTTAGGTTAGGTTAGGTTAGGTCAGGTTAGGTTAGGTTAGGTTAGGTTAGGTCAGGTCAGGTTAGGTTAGGTTAGGTCAGGTTAGGTTAGGTTAGGTTGGGTTAGGTTAGGTTAGGTTACGTTAGGTAAGGCTAACACGAGTGCATGGTTTTGACGTTTTAAAAACACCGATCCTCATGATATTTCTTAAGCCAATCAACACTGAGTAACCACCCTACGTCAGCACGTGTTGCCGGCCTCGTTTGCTCAGCAGAAAGCTTAACATCAACGCTGGCTCTGTGACATCACCTACAAACTCAACTTGTCATCAAAGTGGTCATCCATCCAATACCAGATCAGACGCAATGTTGCTTAACCCCACGCACCCAAACTATGACTTAGCACTTACCACAAGCCTGGAACTCGTCTTCGCCCTTCTCGCAGTCTTGCTGGTAGTTGCACACCCAGAGGGAAGGGATGCATTTTCCCTCTGGACACTTGAAGGTCCCTGGACCGCAGACAGTGCTGCTGACATCTGTGAACAGCCACGAGATCAAGTCAGTCATAGCAACTTTAAAACATAACCTTAGGTAGCTGATCTCAAATAACCTGAATAGAGCATAGGATCCAGCCAGCTGATCTCAAATAACCTGGATAGAGCATAGAATCCAGCCAGCTGATCTCAAATAACCTGGATAGAGCATAGAATCCAGCCAGCTGATCTCAAATAACCTGGATAGAGCATAGGATCCAGCCAGCTGATCTCAAATAACCTGGATAGAGCACAGGATCCAGCCAGCTGATCTCAAATAACCTGGATAGAGCATAGGATCCAGCCAGCTGATCTCAAATAACCTGGATAGAGCATAGGATCCAGCCAGCTGATCTCAAATAACCTGGATAGAGCACAGGATCCAGCCAGCTGATCTCAAATAACCTGGATAGAGCACAGGATCCAGCCAGCTGATATCAAATAACCTGGATAGAGCATAGGATCCAGCCAGCTGATCTCAAATAACCTGGATAGAGCATAGGATCCAGCCAGCTGATCTCAAATAACCTGGATATAGCATAGGATCCAGCCAGCTGATCTCAAATAACCTGGATAGAGCACAGGATCCAGCCAGCTGATCTCAAATAACCTGGATAGAGCACAGGATCCAGTCAGCTGATCTCAAATAACCTGGATAGAGCATAGGATCCAGCCAGCTGATCCTAAATAACCTGGATAGAGCATATGATCCAGCCAGCTGATCTCAAATAACCAGGATATAGCATAGGGTCCAGCCAGCTGATCTTAAATAACCTGGATAGAGCAAAGGATCCAGTCAGCTGATCTCAAATAACCTGGATAGAGCATAGGATCCAGCCAGCTGATCTCAAATAACCTGGATAGAGCATAGGATCCAGTCAGCTGATCTCAAATAACCTGGATAGAGCATAGGATCCAGCCAGCTGATCTCAAATAACCTGGATAGAGCATAGGATCCAGCCAGCTGATCTTAAATAACCTGGATAGAGCATAGGATCCAGCCAGCTGATCTTAAATAACCTGGATAGAGCATATGATCCAGCCAGCTGATCTCAAATAACCAGGATAGAGCATAGGGTCCAGCCAGCTGATCTTAAATAACCTGGATAGAGCATAGGATCCAGCCAGCTGATCTTAAATAACCTGGATAGAGCATATAATCCAGCCAGCTGATCTCAAATAACCAGGATAGAGCATAGGGTCCAGCCAGCTGATCTTAAATAACCTGGATAGAGCAAAGGATCCAGTCAGCTGATCTCAAATAACCTGGATAGAACATAGGATCCAGTCAGCTGATCTCAAATAACCTGGATAGAGCATAGGATCCAGTCAGCTGATCTCAAATAACCTGGATAGAGCATAGGATCCAGCCAGCTGATCTCAAATAACCTGGATAGAGCATAGGATCCAGCCAGCTGATCTTAAATAACCTGGATAGAGCATAGGATCCAGCCAGCTGATCTTAAATAACCTGGATAGAGCATATGATCCAGCCAGCTGATCTCAAATAACCAGGATAGAGCATAGGATCCAGCCAGCTGATCTCAAATAACCTGGATAGAGCATAGGATCCAGTCAGCTGATCTCAAATAACCTGGATAGAGCATAGGATCCAGCCAGCTGATCTCAAATAACCTGGATAGAGCATAGGGTCCAGCCAGCTGATCTCAAATAACCTGGATAGAGCATAGGATCCAGCCAGCTGATCTCAAATAACCTGGATAGAGCATAGGATCCAGCCAGCTGATCTCAAATAACCTGGATAGAGCATAGGATCCAGCCAGCTGATCTCAAATAACCTGGATAGAGCATAGGGTCCAGCCAGCTGATCTCAAATAACCTGGATAGAGCATAGGATCCAGCCAGCTGATCTCAAATAACCTGGATAGAGCATAGGATCCAGCCAGCTGATCTCAAATAACCTGGATAGAGCATAGGATCCAGCCAGCTGATCTCAAATAACCTGGATAGAGCATAGGATCCAGCCAGTTGATCTCAAATAACCTGGATAGAGCATAGGATCCAGCCAGCTGATCTCAAATAACCTGGATAGAGCATAGGACCCAGCCAGCTGATCTCAAATAACCTGGATAGAGCATAGGATCCAGCCAGCTGATATTAAATAACCTGGATAAAGCATAGGATCCAGCCAGCTGATCTCAAATAACCTGGATAGAGCATAGGATCCAGCCAGCTGATCTTAAATAACCTGGATAGAGCATAGGATCCAGTCAGCTGATCTCAAATAACCTGGGAAGAGCATAGGATCAAGCGATCGTAATTTTACGGAAAAAAAATCTGAAAAACATATCAAATGTTTGCAGGTATAAAATTGATCGAAAGGTTCTATTAGAAAAACCTAATCCGAGTAAGTAGCAGAGAAAGACGAGCGTTTGAGAGAACTTTGATGGAAATCGAAGTATTCCGGGAATCAGCAGCGATAAAGGTTGAAATTCTGGAGTTTAAACTTATTTCACGTTGAGGAGGGGAGGACCCCCCTCCCCCCTGACGTCGATGAAAGGTCAACTACAGTTCCTCTCTACTAAGTTGACTTTGCAACAATTATCACAATTTAACTTCAGTTTTACAGAGGGGTTCTCTTTTTAATGAAACATTCAAAAACCATTTTGTAATCGCCATTTCATTGGAAATTAAATGCAGCTATTTGCTTATATCTCTTCAAATATCAAAAACTATTTGAAAGAACAACTAAAATTCTAAATTAAAGGGAAATTTAGTTGTTCTTCACTTAGCATTGAAAACCCAGTTGAAATAGTTTTTGTTAAAACTAGTGCTAAGTTTACATCAAGTAGACATGAGTCTAAAAACAATCTCTTAATATAATTATGTGAGGTAATTATTAAATAATATTGAATATAATGATATAATAAGCATCTTACATCTGATGGTTGTAACTACTTGTATAGTAAAATGTTGAGTTACTTCTTGCTTCTTATGCTGAACAGATCGTAGTGGTTCTAGGTCGGGGGATCTATGCCGAGGTTCGGGGGGGAAGAAGGTGCTCAGTTAGGGGTTGGGTGGTCGAGGGGTTGGGTGGTCGAGGGGTTGGGTGGTGGGTGGTGGGTGGTTGGGGGGTGAAAAGTTGAGCGATCAAGGCGGCCCCAGCTCATCACCGATGAATGGGGAACTTTTAAATTACGTTATAATTCTAGCGGCGAGCCACGTTCGGGAAGATTCGCTTCTCCCTCGAGACTCGGGATGAAACTGTCCCGTGGATCGGCGAGGTTCACAGACAAGCTTCGATCCCGGTAACCTCTTTACTGTGTGGTGGTCACCCATCCAACACACATGCGCCTGCGCAATGTTGCTTAACTTCAGTCATCTCTAAGACAATTTAGACCGAACAGTTTGTCGTGTTGGTAACACCGGTTCTCGTGAGATCATAGAAGTTAAGTAACACTGCGCTGAGTCAGGTATTGGATGGGTGACCATCATACACATGACCAGTTCTGTTTGGGAGAGAGGTTGGAGGGATGTAAGTTAAGCAACACTGCGCTGGGTCAGGTATTGGATGGGTGACCATCATACACATGACCAGTTCTGTTCGGGAGAGAGGTTGGAGGGATGAAAGTTAAGCAACACTGCGCTGAGTCAGGTATTGGATCGGTGACCATCATACACATGACCAGTTCTGTTCGGGAGAGAGGTTGGAGAGATGAAAGTTAGTTCAGCAACTTCACTCACCTTGCTTATCAACCTCTTGACAGCATGGATTTGTGAAGGAATCCTGTTGTTCGCGTTGTACCGTCCTTCGGAAGGGACGTTAAGCCGGTGGTCCCCTTGGTCTTCAACAGGAGTAGGCTACGTGCCGGCACCGGTTTTACCCTCCTCACTTCTAGGCTAGGTTATGTTCATCATCATCTACTCATACACCGACGCCATTAGACCAGTGCCGCGTGGCTAGATGTCAAATCAGTGCGTCGTTAAACACCACAAATCAATCAACTATCGACAACTTACAGAGGTAACGATTTTTGTAAATGAATTGATCATTATTTGGTTGTTTCTGATGTCAGATTTGAGCTGATTTTAAATCTGAAAGTCACGTGATTTTGTTGCTGTTTGGGTTCGACTCGACCATTGAGCGGTCAAACTTTTCGGGGTCGAAATTAAGTGGAAAATAGAAGAAGAAAATTGGGTATAGAAAACGGCTGAAGTCATGGTTACTAATATTTAAAACTTTGATTTAAAACACGTTGACACACAAAGCCTTCAAATCTGTGCATATTGACAAAAATAAAAATAAATCAAATAAAAATAGTTTACGTTTTTAAAATATCAAAACGTGAAAAAGTAGAGAATCAAGAAAGCCACTTTTCCTCTGTACTCTGATTTGTGTTGCAAGACAGCGATACTTTCCTAGTGTTCAATATTTGACCGCTACTCGGGTAGATGATGGGGAAGATGTTTTCAAACCAACTTGAAAGCCGCCCGCCAAACGCAACGTGAATCGCACCCAACAAAAGGAAATGGAGAACTCAGGAACCAGCACGGCCCATCAATCTCACGCGGCACTGAGAACAGGAATCGAGCTGAAAAAGCGTGGGAAATCCCGAGGGAAATCCCAGGGCAAGGAAGATGCATCCTTGTGAGATCGCCTCTGGGAGAGCATCGACCCTCAGGGTAATTATTACGGAGAACCACGATAGAAGTTCGACGTCACGGCTGATTACACGATCCACTTTTCCCTGATTGCCTGGTCTAGCCTTGCAGTCTAATTACTGAATTTGTAATTTGAAATGCTTGGAAGAAGTCACTGATTCCAAATAACCTGGATAGAGCATAGGATTCAGCCAGCTGATCTCAAATAACCTGGATAGAGCATAGGATCCAGCCAGCTGATCTCAAATAACCTAGATAGAACATAGGATCCAGCCAGCTGATCTCAAATAACCTGGATTGAGCATAGGATCCAGCAAGCTGATCTCAAATAACCTAGATAGAGCATTGGATCCAGCCAGCTGATCTCAAATGACCTGGATAGAGCATAGGATCCAGCCAGCTGATCTCAAATGACCTGGATAGAGCATAGGATCCAGCCAGCTGATCTCAAATGACCTGGATAGAGCATAGGATCTAGTCAGCTGATCTTAAATAACATGGATAGAGCAAAGGATCCAGCCAGCTGATCTCAAATGACCTGGATAGAGCATAGGATCCAGCCAGCTGATCTCAAATAACCTGGATAGAGCATAGGATCCAGCCAGCTGATCTCAAATAACCTGGATAGAGCAAAGGATCCAGTCAGCTGGTCTCAAATAACCTGGATAGAGCAAAGGATCCAGCCTGCTGATCGTAAATAACCTGGATAGAGCATAGGATTCAGCCAGCTGATCTCAAATAACCTGGATAGAGCATAGGATCCAGCCAGCTGATCTCAAATAACCAGGATAGAGCATAGGATCCAGCCAGCTGATCTCAAATAACCTGGATAGAGCATAGGATCCAGCCAGCTGATCTCAAATAACCTGGATAGAGCAAAGGATCCAGTCAGCTGGTCTTAAATAACCTGGATAGAGCATAGAATCCAGCCAGCTGATCTCAAAGAACATGGATAGAGCAAAGGATCCAGTCAGCTGATCTCAAATAACCTGGATAGAGCATAGGATCCAGCCAGCTGATCTCAAATAACCTGGATAGAGCATAGGATCCAGCCAGCTGATCTCAAATAACCAGGATAGAGCAAAGGATCCAGTCAGCTGATCTCAAATAAACTGGATAGAGCATAGGATCCAGCCAGCTGATCTCAAATAACCTGGATAGAGCATGGGATCCAGCCAGCTGATCTCAAATAACCTGGATAGAGCATGGGATCCAGCCAGCTGATCTCAAATAACCTGGATAGAGCATAGGATCCAGCCAGCTGATCTCAAATAACCTGGATAGAGCATAGGATCCAGCCAGCTGATCTCAAATAACCTGGATAGAGCATGGGATCCAGCCAGCTGATCTCAAATAACCTGGATAGAGCATGGGATCCAGCCAGCTGATCTCAAATAACCTGGATAGAGCATAGGATCCAGCCAGCTGATCTCAAATAACCTGGATAGAGCATAGGATCCAGCCAGCCAGAGCAGACGACCGGGTGTTCTCGGCTAAGCTGTGATTACGAGCAATCTAGTGAGAGTAGCTCGCCTCGCCCGCGACATCACGACATCATCTGTGCTCGGCACTTGACAATTCAGTCACGTGGCGAGATTCATTCATAGAATGGTACGATCTACGACAGCCTACGTCATCGGGCTTCATAAGAGAGTTTAGTGCGAAGGAACTTAGAAAATGTTAAGTTGATTTAAAATGTTGGCACTCCTTTGGCATCGGCCCCAGTGGCACTGGTTGAATGACTTCGGTGAAAGAGTTGGGTGATGATAAGGATAAAAATGATGATAAACATAACCAAGTTACGAAAGGTGGAGGGTAAACCCGGTTCCGGCACGTAGCCTACTCCTGTCGAAGACCAAGGGGACCACCGGCTTAACGTCCCTTCCGAAGGACGGTACAACGCGAACAACAGGATTCCTCCACAAATCCATGCTGTCGAGAGGTTGATATGCAAGGCGAGTGAAGTTGCTGTACTAACTTTCATCCCTCCAACCTCTCTCCCAAACAGAACTGGTCATGTGTATGATGGTCACCCATCCAATACCTGACCTATCGCAGTGTTGCTTAACTTTCATCCCTCCAACCTCTCTCCCGAACAGAACTGGTCATGTGAATGATGGTCACCCATCCAATACCTGACCCATTGCAGTGTTGCTTAACTTTCATCCCTCCAACCTCTCTCCCGAACAGAACTGGTCATGTGTATGATGGTCACCCATCCAATACCTGCCCCAGCGCAGTGTTACTTAACTTCAGTGATCTCACGAGGACCGGTGAGGGCAGTCACGTCAAACAAGTGCAGTTTTCAGCGCAACTTATTTGTACCTACTTTCATGAGTCAGCGCTTGCCGATGCGTAACAAATGCAAGACAAGCACTTGTTGTAATTGCATCTTTGTTTCAGTGAGATGGGTAATGGAGTCAGATGGTAATTAGTAATTGCCACAGATTTGTGTGTTTAATGAAACGGAATTCATTTGAATTGTTTCATCCGCGAGGAGCGGCAACAGGAAATGTATTTTTAAACGTGAAAATCACTTTTCAAACGTTGAAATTTCTCGAGGGAAATGAATTTGTATGATGGAAGCAGAACTGATTGTGATTTTATCGGCCAATAATTGAGTTGGACTGAAAAAGCAAAATTTAATTAGGAAATTAGCATACAATATCGTTGAGCGAACACAAATATTTGGCGACGAAATCCTGTTTCGAAACGCAGTAATCGAGTCATGACAATGGAAGGTTTGGCGTTTCAAAAACATTGACTGAGAGATTACTTTTTATAGGGTGAGTTGGTCTGGAAATAATTGATTCGGAATATTTTCGAGAGTATAATTCGGACAGGAGCAGCCAACACAGTGTGTCAAAGTGACAAGGCTAAGCGGTGGCCGGTCCTTAGTGCTGTTGGACAGGAGCAGCCAACACAGTGTGTCAAAGTGACAAGGCTAAGCGGTGGCTGGTCCTTGGTGCTGTTGGACAGGAGCAGCCAACACAGTGTGTCAAAGTGACAAGGCTAAGCGGTGGCTGGTCCTTGGTGCTGTTGGACAGGAGCAGCCAACACAGTGTGTCAAAGGGACAAGGCTAAGCAGTGGCTGGTCCTTGGTGCTGTTGGACAGGAGCAACCAACAGTGTGTCAAAGTGACAAGGCTAAGCGGTGGCTGGTCCTTGGTGCTGTTGGACAAGAGCAGCCAACACAGTGTGTCAAAGTGACAAGGCTAAGCAGTGGCCGGTCCTTGGTGCTGTTGGACAGGAGCAGCCAACACAGTGTGTCAAAGTGACAAGGCTAAGCGGTGGCCGGTTCTTAGTGCTGTTGGACAGGAGCAGCCAACACAGTGTGTCAAAGTGACAAGGCTAAGCGGTGGCCGGTCCTTGGTGCTGTTGGACAGGAGCAGCCAACACAGTGTGTCAAAGTGACAAGGCTAAGCGGTGGCCGGTCCTTGGTGCTATTGGACAGGAGCAGCCAACACAGTGTGTCAAAGTGACAAGGCTAAGCGGTGGCCGGTCCTTGGTGCTGTTGGACAGGAGCAGCCAACACAGTGTGTCAAAGTGACAAGGCTAAGCGGTGGCCGGTCCTTGGTGCTGTTGGACAGGAGCAGCCAACACAGTGTGTCAAAGTGACAAGGCTAAGCGGTGGCCGGTCCTTGGTGCTGTTGGACAGGAGCAGCCAACACAGTGTGTCAAAGTGACAAGGCTAAGCGGTGGCCGGTCCTTGGTGCTATTGGACAGGAGCAGCCAACACAGTGTGTCAAAATGACAAGGCTAAGCGGTGGCCGGTCCTTGGTGCTGTTGGACAGGAGCAGTCAACACAGTGTGTCAAAGTGACAAGGCTAAGCGGTGGCCGGTCCTTGGTGCTGTTGGACAGGAGCAGCCAACACAGTGTGTCAAAGGGACAAGGCTTAGCGGTGGCCGGTCCTTGGTGCTGTTGGACAGGAGCAGCCAACACAGTGTGTCAAAGTGACAAGGCTAAGCGGTGGCCGGTCCTTGGTGCTGTTGGACAGGAGCAGCCAACACAGTGTGTCAAAGGGACAAGGCTAAGCGGTGGCCGGTCCTTGGTGCTGTTGGACAGGAGCAGCCAACACAGTGTGTCAAAGGGACAAGGCTAAGCGGTGGCCGGTCCTTGGTGCTGTTGGACAGGAGCAGCCAACACAGTGTGTCAAAGGGACAAGGCTAAGCGGTGGCCGGTCCTTGGTGCTGTTGGACAGGGTCCACCGGGTTAATCCTAGATCCCATCTAGACTAGACCAGCTTCATCATCGGCTTGCTGTTGATCATCACCTGACGGCTGTCAGTGCTTGACGCATGCAGATTTGCCAAACATTTCGTTGTTAAACAATGTTAATCAATCAACAATGTCCCTGGAGAATTATGGAAAGGTAATGTAAATGAAAACAGTCGAATCACGTGCAAACTAGTGGATGTTTTCAAGTGAAAGCACTTTAATGAATTGCCCATTATTGAAACAGCGTTGTGAGCTCATTCACGTTTCCAACGGCATGAGACGATATTGCAGCGGGTGACAGTCTGTGGCTCCCAAACAGAATGGTACGGGACTAACACAGCTCTAATGACTCTTCACAGCAACAAACATAGTCGAGGATCCAGCGAAGTTGAGTCACCGTAGTTTCTAGCTTTAATGTACGGTTTTACCGAAATCTCGCCTCCTAGCTGAACATTTTGTTGAAACTGTTGCCATGACGACTTCCAATCACATGCAGTGAAATTCAGATGTTTCTGTGAGCTAGAGATCCAACTTATAGTTCAACATTTTGTTGAAACTGTTGCCATGACGACGTCCAATCACATGCAGTGAAATTCAGATGTTTCTGTGAGCTAGAGATCCAACTTATAGCTGAACATTTTGTTGAAACTGTTGCCATGACGACTTCCAATCACATGCAGTGAAATTCAGATGTTTCTGTGAGCTAGAGATCCAACTTATAGTTGAACCTTTTGTTGAAACTGTTGCCATGACGACCTCCAATCACATGCAGTGAAATTCAGATGTTTCTGTGAGCTAGAGATCCAACTTATAGTTGATCATTTTGTTGAAACTGTTGCCATGACGACTTCCAATCACATGCAGTGAAATTCAGATGTTTCTGTGAGCTAGAGATCCAACTTATAGTTGAACATTTTGTTGAAACTGTTGCCATGACGACTTCCAATCACATGCAGTGAAATTCAGATGTTTCTGTGAGGTAGAGATCCAACTTATAGTTGAACATTTTGTTGAAACTGTTGCCATGACGACTTCCAATCACATGCAGTGAAATTCAGATGTTTCTGTGAGCTAGAGATCCAACTTATAGTTGAACATTTTGTTGAAACTGTTGCTATGACGACTTCCAATCACATGCAGTGAAATTCAGATGTTTCTATGAGCTAGAGATCCAACTTATAGTTGAACATTTTGTTGAAACTGTTGCCATGACGACTTCCAATCACATGCAGTAAAATTCAGATGTTTCTGTGAATGTTTCTGTTCCCCGTTTGCTCAGCAGCAAGCGCCATCTGGTGGCACCTACCGTTACCACGTGTTGCCGGCCTCGTTTGCTCAGCAGCAAGCACCATCTGGTGGCACCTACCGTTACCACGTGTTGCCGGCCTCGTTTGCTCAGCAGCAAGCACCATCTGGTGGCACCTATGTTACCACGTGTTGCCGGCCTCGTTTGCTCAGCAGCAAGCACCATCTGGTGGCACCTACCGTTACCACGTGTTGCCGGCCTCGTTTGCTCAGCAGCAAGCACCATCTGGTGGCACCTACCGTTACCACGTGTTGCCGGCCTCGTTTGCTCAGCAGCAAGCACCATCTGGTGGCACCTATGTTACCACGTGTTGCCGGCCTCGTTTGCTCAGCAGCAAGCACCATCTGGTGGCACCTACCGTTACCACGTGTTGCCGGCCTCGTTTGCTCAGCAGCACGTTTAATATTAGCGCTGTGACTATAAACTCAATGCTGGTTCGGTATGTTGGATAAGAGAAGGATGTTTTCACGGGGAAAATGTCCTTGTTGTCCGATGACAGCAATTATCTGGTCGCAAATAATATGATTACCTCTAACAGCGCCGCGGGCGGAAGTGATATTAGTGTATAATGATGCGACGATGTGCATGGTAATCCCCCCCCCCCCTCCTTCCCCACCCTCTCCCCACACCCAGCTGCCACATTTTTGCAGAGATGTGCCAAGGGGAGAGAGTGGCCATCTCCAAGAAATGGCCGCCATGTGTGCATATCAGGCTTAACGTGTTGGTTACACAGGTTCCCGTAAGGTCATCAAAGTTAAGTCACACTGTGCTGGGTCAGGTATTGGATGGGTGACCATCATACACATGACCAGTTCTGTTCGGGAGAGAGGTTGGAGGGATGAAAGTTAAACAACACTGCGCTGGGTCAGGTATTGGATGGGTGACCATCATACACATGACCAGTTCAGTTCGGGAGAGAGGTTGGAGGGATGAAAGTTAAGCTACACTGCGCTGGGTCAGGTATTGGATGGGTGACCATCATACACATGACCAGTTTTGTTCGGGAGAGAGGTTGGAGGGATGAAAGTTAAGCAACACTGTGCTGGGTCAGGTATTGGATGGGTGACCATCATACACATGACCAGTTCTGTTCGGGAGAGAGGTTGGAGGGATGAAAGTTAAGCAACACTGTGCTGGGTCAGGTATTGGATGGGTGACCATCATACACATGACCAGTTCTGTTCGGGAGAGAGGTTGGAGGGATGAAAGTTAAGCAACACTGCGCTGAGTCAGGTATTGAATGGGTGACCATCATACACATGACCAGTTCTGTTCGGGAGAGAGGTTGGAGGGATGAAAGTTAGTACAGCAACTTCACTCGCCTTGCTTATCAACCTCTCGACAGCATGGATTTGTGAAGGAATCTTGTTGTGCATTTCTAGAGAATTCACACTTTTATGTGCTCTTCAAAATTGATGCTGCTGTGTAATATAATAGTTTATACCAAGATGGCGGTCTTTGTTTGGAGATACCCACTCTCTGACATAAAACTACGTACTAAACTCTCTACTCATAAGCTGAGATTTCAGGACAATTTCTCTCTTTGTCAGCTGAAATTCCGTTGTTAAATGCAATCCTCTCTTTCCATCTCTCTCTAGCGTGTGGTGAAACGTAATCACGGTATCTCCATCTCTCTCTTGCAAGTTAATGCTTTATTGTTCGTTGTCTCTATGGGAAATTTAGCGGGGGAAGTCACAGCCTTCCTGTATTCACGTCGAGAACGTTTTACTTGGTGAAATGTGAAGTGTATCAAGGTACCTCTTGTCTTCGGGGTGCAATTTGTCTTTCAATGTTTGATCCCAGGTGGCTTATTACACGGCCCGGGTGAGACTTTACTGACCCCAACCCATGGTATAACTCTTATACTAAATCCACGCATTTCATTGGTCACAATTACTGGCGTCACTCGATTGGACCAATCACTGTTCGTACAATTTGTAACGACCTTCACGCGTACCAACATTGCTTTTAAATCTGACTGACAGCTGGCTGTCATAACCTCAAATGTTTAAACACATTTAGTGTCAAAAGTTGATTTTGTTTTTGATTTATGTTTAAATCTAGGAATTTCTTTGCTGAGCAAGAGCGGAATGTGCGGAATGTGCGGATTATTAATAATATTTCTAGCATTCGGACTCAACTGAAAGACACTAAATGTGAATGAAATCTGACTTCTTTTTAAAAAAATCCAGCGACAAATATTGTTGTGCTGAAACTGATATTAAAGAACGATGGGTTATAACTTTAAATTTTAAACTTCGACTCGCTATCTCCGCTGCACGCACATCCAGATATTAAATCGTGTAAAGAAACTGATAAGAAAAACAATCTCATGACATAATCGTGCTTTTATTTTGAAAAATTCCTAAATTTCACAAATATGTCTTCCATAAGAAGCACCGACATAACGCCGAGGAAATCATCGCACTTTCAAAAAGTTGACGCGTTACACAGCGTGTGAAGTTACGTACAAAATCCAGTTTGATATCGGGATTAAAATGTTAGCCACTTTGAAGTCCATATTACAAACCAGACCTGAAACCAAGCCCCAAGAAATCCCTCAAGACTGCAAGACATGTAATTTATTGATGAAGATATTTTAAAATTACATCAAGAGGGTGGTAAATGGCTTCGCCTGTAAAACACCTAATCCTCGGGTAACTTGATTTTAAGATTGCAAGAAGAAAATGATAATCACTCGGCTGTTTGCTGACAAATGCCAGGGAGTGGGATTAGGGCATGCCAGAGCATGTTAGGTCGTTCACTTTCAACTGATTTACATAATTAAATCATCAAAGCAGATCGAATTGTCTTTGTCAGGGAGAAGCGTGCGTTTTATAAAAGGTACATCGCATGTTTCGTCAATGTTCACCACCTTTTTATGAACTGAAAATACTGAGTTAATTGGCTTAAGATTTACCTGATGCAACGAGATTAACTGAAATTCAATGCGTTTATAAAGTAGCGTTCAATTTAAATCTCTTTCAGAAACGAAATGGTTTGCAAAGAAGTGATCTGATTGTAAACGTTTCACTCAAAGTAAGGCCCAGAGTTCAACATCTACTTAAAAACATCTTGCAAAATAAATTATTTATGACAAAAAACTGTTTGAACTGGGATTTGAATGCTAAGTGAAGAACAACTGAATTTCCCAACGTTTCGTAACTTGTACCTGTTACTTTATCAAGGGTAAGAGCAGTCCTGACAATTTTCCAATAAGAAAAGAACCACACAAAATTATAACAATTACCAAGTTCAGGCATGAAATTTACAAATCGTTAAGAAATTTAGTTGTTCTTTAGTCTTTACTTAGCATTCACAGCCCAGTTTTAAAAGTTTTTGTCAAAACTAGTGCTAAAGTCAGATAAAGTAGACATGAGTCTAAACCCATAATAAAGTATTTATGTTTCAAGAATAGCCAAAGATTTCAGGTTAGCTGAAACATTCGAATCAGAAATATCAAGTAACGCACATGGAATGTGAATAATCGTCATAAAACCTTGCTCCCGAATTCATACGGTGAAACACATGGAAGATTATAAATCAGATCCCATAAGACAAAAACTACCTCACATCGATTTCAACCCCGAACCACTCTGACCCTCACCCCTAGCCGCGTGCCGTCAGCCGCAACAGCTGTTGTCGGGGACACCGTCGACCCATGGTCTAGAGGGTCGTGATCAAACCATAGGAACAAGATACACCGGCGACTGTCGACAGGGGACAAACGATAAGGCGGGGCGTTTCTCTGCTTCTGTTCAATTATTTAAGACGGGGTATAAGTTCGCCGTGCTGAACGGTACTGAAGGGAAGGGGTTTAGCGGGGGTGACGGGCTGTCTTTGCGTGGAGGCCCTCTGGGGATTGAAGGATAGCTTTTCTTGCAGGATTTCGGGTGGAAAAGAAGCTTCTTAAATTTACTCTGCGCCTGGAATTATTAAGCGTTAACGGCATCGTGGGTTTGCCGGGATAAAGAATGTTTCCCACAGGAATAAACATAGCTTTATAAACAAGATTCATCGCGGGGAGATGTAATTTCTTGAGTTAGAGATGTAAGACAATTTAATAAAAAATAAACATAATTTACCGAATGCTTCTAAAAACGTCTTCTTCGTTGACAACTTTTCAACAAAAATGACTATCAAGTACATGAGATTCAAAGGTAGATTCAACGTTTGGTAGCCATGGAGATGCTGAGATCACCTGACAGAGCTTCTCAATTCTGCTATCTTATGTTACTACGGGTATATCATGGCCTAGCATAGGAGGTTCAATGGTAGATTCAACGTTTGGTAGCCATGGAGATGCTGAGATCGCCTGACAGAGCTTCTCAATTCTGCTATCTTATGTTACTATGGGTATATCATGGCCTAGCATAGGAGGTTCAATGGTAGATTCAACGTTTGGTAGCCATGGAGATGCTGAGATCGCCTGACAGAGCTTCTCAATTCTGCTATCTTATGTTACCACGGGTATATCATGGCCTAGCATAGGAGGTTCAATGGTAGATTCAACGTTGGGTAGCCATGGAGATGCTGAGATCACCTGACAGAGCTTCTCAATTCTGCTATCTTATGTTACCACGGGTATATCATGGCCTAGCATAGGAGGTTCAATGGTAGATTCAACGTTTGGTAGCCATGGAGATGCTGAGATCGCCTGACAGAGCTTCTCAATTCTGCTATCTTATGTTACCACGGGTATATCATGGCCTAGCATAGGAGGTTCAATGGTAGATTCAACGTGTGGTAGCCATGGAGATGCTGAGATCGCCTGACAGAGCTTCTCAATTCTGCTATCTTATGTTACCACGGGTATATCATGGCCTAGCATAGGAGGTTCAATGGTAGATTCAACGTTTGGTAGCCATGGAGATGCTGAGATCGCCTGACATAGCATCTCAATTCTGCTATCTTATGTTACCACGGGTATATCATGGCCTAGCATAGGAGGTTCAATGGTAGATTCAACGTTTGGTAGCCATGGAGATGCTGAGATTGCCTGACAGAGCTTCTCAATTCTGCTATCTTATGTTTCCACGGGTATATCATGGCCTAGCATAGGAGGTTCAATGGTAGATTCAACGTTTGGTAGCCATGGAGATGCTGAGATCACCAGACAGAGCTTCTCAATTCTGCTATCTTATGTTACCACGGGTATATCATGGCCTAGCATAGGAGGTTCAATGGTAGATTCAACGTTTGGTAGCCATGGAGATGCTGAGATCGCCTGACAGAGCTTCTCAATTCTGCTGTTATGCTACATGTAACTTTAGTCCAAGTAGCTCAATTGGTTAGAGCAACACCCGCGACAGGCGGAGATCGGGGTTTGAGTCCACGTTTGGGCAACAATGTTTGAGAGGTGATTGGTGTTCCTAATAATAAATTACTTCCCACAAATCTGATTTCACACGAGTAATTGCATTTGTAAAAAGAATGGTGTTGCCTGGTTGAGTGTTTTGATTGAACAGTCAGCCGCCGGTCTGTGCAAGTTAATTGATTGACTGGGAGAGAGAGTCCCATGTTCCTGTTTCTGTGATGGAGTGGATGAACCCATGTTAGGACGATGCTCTGGTCCCGGCCCGGCAGAGTATTGTTGACACTGACAGCTTCATCTATCTCAATGCAAGAAACAATCGCAAGAACATGGCAACAATATTTCTTGGAAAGACGGGCGAGACCACGAGAAAAACAACCGGCCATTGATATCTGCGAGCTTGACGGCTAGAGAGTGGCTATCTTCAAGCAATGGCCGCCATGTTGGCACGGTCAGAGAGTGGCCATCTCCAGGTAATGGCCGCCATGTTGGCACGGTCAGAGAGTGGCCATCTCCAAGCAATGGCCGCCATGTTGGCACGGTCAGAGAGTGGCCATCTCCAAGCAATGGCCGCCATGTTGGCACGGTCAGAGAGTGGCCATCCTTTCAATCTCCAGTGACACCCATATGATCTCTGTGATTTGATTCTGTGATCTCTGATTTAAATTGCAAATGCTTGCTAATGAGCAACGTGTTTTACTAAAGGTTAATAATTCGGTTGTATGAGCAAATCATGAAGCACGTATAGATTTTCAACAACTCGCTGCCTGTGAAGGATATCGCCAACTTGGAGCGACTCTACGTTCTGTGAAACTGACAAATCATTTCTCAAATCATGTTTTGTGAATATGAAAAGTCCTCCATGGATTGGGCTGGGGTTTGGTGGCAAGATATAGGGGTTTGTCACGCTCATGATTTGTGAATATGAAAAGTCCTCCATGGATTGGGCTGGGGTTTGTTGGCAAGATATAGGGGTTTGTCACGCTCATGTTTTGAAAATATGAAAAGTCCTCCCTGGATTGGGCTGGGGTTTGGTGGCAAGATATAGGGGTTTGTCACGCTCATGATTTGGGTCACGGAACCCCGCGTGATGGAAAACGTGGGACAGCGAGTCGCCATGGCAACTTCGTTGTTTACATTACAGCGAAGAAAATATAATCAAATCGAGATGTGATCTACACAAGACTAGTGTACGTGCTTTCAGCGTTAATTCAACAAGAGTACCTACGTGCCAGTTGGGATCAGTTCCTAGGTTATGTTTGCTATATTCTAGTGCTACATTTCACGATGGTTTCGAAGAGGTCTCCGTGGCTTCTAGCCAATCAGCGGGCTTGATTTGGTCACGTGACACGTTAAACAGACTCGGTACCTGTCGAATATTTTCAGCCGCCTTCGCCGAAATCTCGCACAAAAGCAACATTTTAGAATCGTCTGTTTTGACTCCAGCAAGAAGATAAATTCCACGATAATCTGCAAGGTGGGCATCAAAACCTAAATTTCTGTCCTACTTTTTATTTATTTCAATTTGAATACAACTGTACTCGACTGAAACGTTTATTTATAGGTTAAGTCCGACATCTTCCAGCTAACTTGCTTGTGCCGCAACTTTGGTACCGCTGATCGCACAGGAGGCATTACGCGAGGAATTAGCCCGAATAAGCATGGCTTACACGAGCCGAGTCCAAGTCCAACTGGACTGGAATCCATATCAGAAGCTCTGTCACCACGTTCAACTGCTAAGCCGACCAAACCGAACTTTCTAAGTGGTTCGAAATTACATTTGCTTAGATTACCTCCGCGTGCACAATTCAATGAGCTCAATTCAAGTTTAGTTCATATTTTCGCTAAAGTGCGTTCAGATTTCTTTGAGCGAATAACTTCCAAGTTTTTCCGCCTTGAACCGACTAACCGACTTGAATTACAATTTCATTTGCGATTTTTTTTTAAATACTTTTTTTGTTTCTGGGTTTGTAGCCGAAATTTTTCAACCATTTTTAAATTATGTATTCACTTGCCTTGCTTATCAACCTCTCGACAGCCACTTCACTCGCCTTGCTTATCAACCCCTCGACAGCAACTTCACTCGCCTTGCTTATCAACCTCTCGACAGCAACTTCACTCGCCTTGCTTATCAACCTCTCGACAGCAACTTCACTCGCCTTGCTTATCAACCTCTCGACAGCAACTTCACTTGCCTTGCTTATCAACCTCTCGACAGCAACTTCACTCGCCTTGCTTATCAACCTCTCGACAGCAACTTCACTCGCCTTGCTTATCAACCTCTCGACAGCAACTTCACTCGCCTTGCTAATCAACCTCTCGACAGCAACTTCACTTGCCTTGCTTATCAACCTCTCGACAGCAACTTCACTCGCCTTGCTTATCAACCTCTCGACAGCAACTTCACTTGCCTTGCTTATCAACCTCTCGACAGCAACTTCACTCGCCTTGCTTATCAACCTCTCGACAGCAACTTCACTCGCCTTGCTTATCAACCTCTCGACAGCAACTTCACTCGCCTTGCTTGTCAACCTCTCAACAGCAACTTCACTCGCCTTGCTTATCAACCTCTCGACAGCAACTTCACTCGCCTTGTTTATCAACCTCTCGACAGCATGGATTTGTGGAGGAATCCTGTTGTTCGCGTTGTACCGTCCTTCGGAAGGGACGTTAAGCCGGTGGTCCCCTTGGTCTTCGACAGGAGTAGGCTACGTGCCGGCACCGAGTTTCCCGTCCTCACTTCTAAGCTAGGTTAGGTTCATCATCATCCACTCATTCACCGACGCGATTAGACCAGTGCCGCATTGCGCGTTGTCAATTTAGTGCGTCGCTAAACACAACTAATCATCATTACAGATGAATAATACTTAAATAAATGAATACAACTTTTGTTTTGATATCTTTAACAATAAAGTGCTGTAACGAAGATGATACAGAACTTAGATCCTTCTTAGGGTGACATTTAGCGAGTGGGCTACTTTAGTGCGAGACGATCAACTAATTGGAAACTCAAAACATTCAAGTAAATCTGAGTTATGAAAGAGATTGCTAAGAAAGTGGAGAGGGAAAGGGAGGAAGAGCAAAGGGGGACTAATGGAACAATTGATTTCGCTCGTAATTTCAACGAGAACCAAAGTCAGGCGTTCCCTATTAGGATCGAATCTGCAACGGAAGGGGGGGGGATATATTCCCGTACGATGTAATGTATTTAATATAAGCTTGCCCCCCCCCCCCCCCCCCCCCCCAACCACCGAGATCAAAGACTTGCCGCGTTGGTAGCTCCCGACTCTTTGGTACCTAGCACAGAAGTTAGCCGTCTTATCAGCAGCCTCGAGCAGCTTCGTCTCGGTGCTTTGATGGATCGCCGACAACAGAACTTGACTCGGATCTTTGATAGCACTGACAACGTTTCAATTCAACTCTTATAAGGATATTATCAGACTACTGCGATTACAATCAAAACGATGAAATAATTGTACCAAAAGAGGATGAAAGTTAAGCAACACTGCGCTGGGTCAGGTATTGGATGGGTGACCATCATACACATGACCAGTTCTGTTCGGGAGAGAGGTTGGAGGGATGAAAGTTAAGCAACACTGCGCTGGGTCAGGTATTGAATGGGTGACCATCATACACATCATGACCAGTTCTGTTCGGGAGAGAGGTTGGAGGGATGAAAGTTAAGCAACACTGCGCTGGGTCAGGTATTGGATGGGTGACCATCATACACAAGACCAGTTCTGTTCGGGAGAGAGGTTGGAGGGATGAAAGTTAAGCAACACTGCGCTGAGTCAGGTATTGGATGGGTGACCATCATACACATGACCAGTTCTGTTTGGGAGAGAGGTTGGAGGGATGAAAGTTAAGCAACACTGCGCTGGGTCAGGTATTGGATGGGTGACCATCATACACATGACCAGTTCTGTTCGGGAGAGAGGTTGAAGGGATGAAAGTTAGTACAGCAACTTCACTCGCCTTGCTTATCAACCTCTCGACAGCATGGATTTGTGAAGGAATCCTGTTGTTCACGTTGTACCGTCCTTCGGAAGGGACGTTAAGCCGGTGGTCCCCTTGGTCTTCGACAGGAGAAGGCTACGTACCGGCACCAGGTTTCCCCTCCTCCCTTCCAGGCTAGGTTAGGTTCATTATCATCCACTCATTCACCGACGCCATTAGACCAGTGCCGCATGACCAGATGTCAAAACAGTGCGTCGTTAAACACTACAAATCAATTAAATAAATCCAGCAGTGGTAATAATTGTTAAAAGTACACGCGCCTAACAATCTGTTAAATATATCCAGTAAAACTCAGTGAACTGATGTTAAATGTTAACATGGCGTTATACCTAACCATCTACCCGGGGGCCATTCCTTGCATTATAAATAACTTCCTGCAATACAAGCTTCTTTAACTCAACTTAAAGACAGTCTTATGTTATTTTGATGATATTTATATTTAATTACCACCCAGTAATTTCAATTCTGCTGCAGGTAATTACGTAAATATTGACAAAAACTTGTTCGGAGTTTCGCCGACTGAATTGACTTGAGTTTCTTTGCATCGCTGTGATTGGTCGTTGAACGGCAAAGTTTCTGTCTTTGTTTGACGGAACAGTGGCGTCGAGTGGCGGACCCGAGAAGCTCATTAGTGAACCCCAAGTCAAGTTCTAGTCCGGCGCTTGCAACTTTCATGTTTTGTCTCATTTCTTTAAACACATTTTCAAAATTCAAATTTTTTTTTAAATTAACAGACAAAATTCTGTTAATTAAATGAAATCTGTATTTAAACTGCAAACGTTTGCAATGCGCGGGGTATTTTATTATTATCAACACTATTATAATAATACCCCGCGCATTGCAAGTGTTTGCAGTTTAAAATAAGATTTCATCCTAATACAGCAACGAATCCAACGTAAAATTGGAGTTACTCGAGTTTGACAGGTTGTGACGTGATATAGCGTCACTAGAATCAGAGTGACTGTGAGTATTCACAGCCTCTTGGTTCTACTCCTTGGAGATTCGTCATTCTCATCAAATGCACTAAAATCATCTCAAAAAGCCAGTGTCCAAGTAGCTCAATTGGTTAGAGCAACACCCGCGACAGGTGGAGATCGGGGTCCAAGTAGCTCAATTGGTTAGAGCAACACCCGCGACAGGTGGAGATCGGGGACCAAGTAGCTCAATTGGTTAGAGCAACACCCGCGACAGGTGGAGATCGGGGTCCAAGTAGCTCAATTGGTTAGAGCAACACCCGCGACAGGCGGAGATCGGGGTCCAAGTAGCTCAATTGGTTAGAGCAACACCCGCGACAGGTGGAGATCGGGGTCCAAGTAGCTCAATTGGTTAGAGCAACACCCGCGACAGGTGGAGATCGGGGTCCAAGTAGCTCAATTGGTTAGAGCAACACCCGCGACAGGTGGAGATCGGGGTCCAAGTAGCTCAATTGGTTAGAGCAACACCCACGACAGGTGGAGATCGGGGTCCAAGTAGCTCAATTGGTTAGAGCAACACCCGTGACAGGTGGAGATCGGGGTCCAAGTAGCTCAATTGGTTAGAGCAACACCCACGACAGGTGGAGATCGGGGTCCAAGTAGCTCAATTGGTTAGAGCAACACCCGCGACAGGTGGAGATCGGGGTCCAAGTAGCTCAATTGGTTAGAGCAACACCCGCGACAGGTGGAGATCGGGGTCCAAGTAGCTCAATTGGTTAGAGCAACACCCGCGACAGGTGGAGATCGGGGTCCAAGTAGCTCAATTGGTTAGAGCAACACCCACGAAAAGTGGAGATCGGGGTTCGTGTCACCGTTAGGGCATCAAATTTTGAGACGGTTATAGCGTTCATAATAATAAAAAGCGATCTGTTATCTTTGTAATTGAAGCCCCCGTGAGTTTGAAAGAACATTTGTTGAAACTTCCCTCCAGCTTTGAGTTGTGTTAGTTTTATGCTCGTGAGCGCCGAGGTCCGCAGATCTCTTAGGGAAGCAACGCTCAACTTCTCTGCAGCCAACACACGCATGAGTCACGCATGACTCACGCGTGACTCACGCATAGAAGTGTGAGCGTGAATGAGTGTGCACGCACGTGAAGTTACCACGCGTGAATCTTGGCACGCGTTTCACAAGGTGAAGATGAAACTGATTAAAATTCTTACAAAATTAGCATCTTGCTGCTTTTATATGGCGATCAATTAATTGGTGGTCAACCCACGAAACAAACATCTGATATTTCTCGATGGTTATCAATCCATTTTCACACAGAAATGTAATTTTTTTTGTATAATTATCCAAATATATTTGCAATTTGTATCAGATGCTATCGGTGATCTAAGAAATATTTCAAGAAATCATACACGGAAATCTTTTAGACAGCCAACGTCGTTTGTTTTCGAAATTGTCATCGTGGTCACATTGGAATTCACAGAGTTTCCACAATGCAGTGACCCCGACTGACATAAGCGGCAAATTTCAAATAAAATAAATGGGGGTACTGTATGGTATTGCATAGTACTTTTAGTTGTGGTCCCATTTAAACCAAAATGCCCACTCCCTCAAAATCTTCAGCGGCCGTTAGGCAGCGGGTACTGCTAGTTATCCAAATATATTTGAAGTTGGTATCAGATACTATTGGTGACTTCATGGTAACGGCTGCCATATTTAAAATTGTATGTAGTTTTGTTGTGTTGAGTGCCCTGCTATGCATCGAGCGGTTGAATAATTTTACTCAAACGTAAAGTGCTCGCCAGTATTTTAGCTTTCATCTGTTTACTAATAAACATAATTACCTCGCGTTAACAAGTACGCGGCGCTGATGGAAGTGAACTTCAATTAATGAAATCAAACAATTAACCGATAAACAATCAATATTTCTGCCAGTTGTAAAAGCATTCACATTTCACAGAATAAAACGCATCCAACGTCAAGCTGGAGTTACTCGAGATTGACAGGTTGTGACGTGATATAGCGTCACTAGAATCAGAGTGACTGTGAGTATTCACAGCCTCTTGGTTCTACCCTTGGAGATCCGTCATTCTCATCAAATACTCTAAAATCATCTCAAAAACCCAGTGTCCAAGTAGCTCAATTGGTTAGAGCAACACCCGTGACAGGTGGAGATCGGGGTCCAAGTAGCTCAATTGGTTAGAGCAACACCCGTGACAGGTGGAGATCAGGGTTCAAGTAGCTCAATTGGTTAGAGCAACACCCGCGACAGGTGGAGATCGGGGTCCAAGTAGCTCAATTGGTTAGAGCAACACCCGTGACAGGTGGAGATTGGGGTCCAAGTAGCTCAATTGGTTAGAGCAACACCCGCGACAGGTGGAGATAGGGGTCCAAGTAGCTCAATTGGTTAGAGCAACACCCGTGACAGGTGGAGATCAGGGTTCAAGTAGCTCAATTGGTTAGAGCAACACCCGCGACAGGTGGAGATCGGGGTCCAAGTAGCTCAATTGGTTAGAGCAACACCCGTGACAGGTGGAGATTGGGGTCCAAGTAGCTCAATTGGTTAGAGCAACACCCGCGACAGGTGGAGATCGGGGTTCAAGTAGCTCAATTGGTTAGAGCAACACCCGCGACAGGTGGAGATCGGTGTCCAAGTAGCTCAATTGGTTAGAGCAACACCCGCGACAGGTGGAGATTGGGGTCCAAGTAGCTCAATTGGTTAGAGCAACACCCGCGACAGGTGGAGATCGGTCTCCAAGTAGCTCAATTGGTTAGAGCAACACCCGCGACAGGTGGAGATTGGGGTCCAAGTAGCTCAATTGGTTAGAGCAACACCCGCGACAGGTGGAGATCGGGGTCCAAGTAGCTCAATTGGTTAGAGCAACACCCGCGACAGGTGGAGATCGGGGTTCAAGTAGCTCAATTGGTTAGAGCAACACCCGCGACAGGTGGAGTTTGGGGTCCAAGTAGCTCAATTGGTTAGAGCAACACCCGCGACAGGTGGAGATCGGGGTCCAAGTAGCTCAATTGGTTAGAGCAACACCCGCGACAGGTGGAGATCGGGGTTCAAGTAGCTCAATTGGTTAGAGCAACACCCGCGACAGGTGGAGTTTGGGGTCCAAGTAGCTCAATTGGTTAGAGCAACACCCGCGACAGGTGGAGATCGGGGTTCGAGTCCCCGTCTGGGCATCAATTTTTGAGACGGTTATGGTGTTGATAATAATAAAAACCACTAAATCTGATTTAAATTGCAAACGCTTGCAATGCGCGGGGTATTTTATTATTATGAACAGCGCTCTCCTTTATCTAATCAAATATCACTTGAGCTAGAAGTATGAATACGATATCGAAGAAGCTTCATTCATCTTGGAATGGAATGCGACGCTGTTTATTAAAGATGGAGACAATGTTCCTGAATAACAATATCATCTCAATGAACTTGGGCGTCGTCTTCTGTCGAGCTCAAGATGTTGAATGCTTTGTTATTTAGATCCGACTTAGAAGGGAGAGCGAGATACGGGACTTGACACTGGTCGATTCATTGATTAGTTGTGTTTAACTACGCATTGTTTTGACAACTGGTCATGTGGCACTGGTCTAATGGCGTCGGTGAATTAGTGGATGATGATGAACCTAACCTAGTCTAGAAGGGAGGATGGGAAACCCGGTGCCGGCACGTAGCCTACTCTTGGTCAAAGACCAAGGGAACCACCGGCTTAACGTGCCTTCCGAAGGACGGTACAACGCGAACAACAGGATTCCTCCACAAATCCATGCTGTCGAGAGGTTGATAAGCAAGGCGAGTGAAGTTGCTGTACTAACTTTCATCCCTCCAACCTCTCTCCCGAACAGAACTGGTCTTGTGTATGATGGTCACCCAATCAATACCTGACCCAGCGCAGTGTTGCTTAACTTTCATCCCTCCAACCTCTCTCCCGAACAGAACTGGTCATGTGTATGATGGTCACCCATCCAATACCTGACCCAGCGCAGTGTTGTTTAACTTTCATCCCTCCAACCTCTCTCCCAAACAGAACTGGTCATGTGTATGATGGTCACCCATCCAATACCTGACCCAGCGCAGTGTTGCTTAACTTTCATCCCTCCAACCTCTCTCCCAAACAGAACTGTTCATGTGGATGATGGTCACCCATCCAATACCTGACCCAGCGCAGTGTTGCTTAACTCCGGTGATCTCACTATAGGTTGATGTGTTTAAGCCATTAGTTACGAAGGCAGTTTTGATTGAATTTAATCAGTAATTATATTTTGTAAATTCTTGTTTGATGATACAATGACGATACAACTTGCTACTAAATCAACAAATGGCCAGCACTGCTCGACACCTGACAGCGGCATTCGATATCAGCTGACAATTTACAATTACAATTTACAATTACAATTTACAATTACACGTGGCCTCATGGTTGGTAATAAAGCAATTAAAGTTCGGAAATACAGAGCGGTGATTAAAAGCAAAGAATTGAAATACTGTGCCGGCGAGCGCCGAGCTGTTGGGTGGGGGTTGGGTGGGGGTTGGGTGAGGGTGGGTTCTGCATCAGAATGGTTCGGACATGCTTTGGTCCAACATCGATCTGTACTGCGTTGTGCGGAATGACAAAACCAAACGGGCATTTTTCATTTGCAAAAATGATTTAACAACAGCAACATGTTCTTGTTTTATTCTCTTTCGCCAGATATATGCCGATGTTTCTGAATAAACTTGTTTATTCATTTGGGAATGTGGACCAAATATGGTAATTTCACCCCGGCGCCGTGTTATGGGGCAGGAATTGAGTACCTTTTTTGCAAACCACTGATCTCATATAACATGGAAAGCGGTTGCACTGGAGATACTTAAATATTATTCCAATACCTGACCCAGTGCAGTGTTGCTTAACTTTCATCCCTCCAACCTCTCTCCCGAACAGAACTGGTCATGTGTATGATGGTCACCCATCCAATAACTGACTCAGCGCAGTGTTGCTTAACTTGTATCCCTCCAACCTCTCTCCCGAACAGAACTGGTCATGTGTATGATGGTCACCCATCCAATAACTGACTCAGCGCAGTGTTGCTTAACTTGTATCCCTCCAACCTCTCTCCCGAACAAAACTGGTCATGTGTATGATGGTCACCCATCCAATAACTGACTCAGCGCAGTGTTGCTTAACTTGTATCCCTCCAACCTCTCTCCCGAACAAAACTGGTCTTGTGTATGATGGTCACCCATCCAATACCTGACCCAGCGCAGTGTTGCTTAACTTTCATCCCTCCAACCTCTCTCCCGAACAGAACTGGTCATGTGTATGATGGTCACCCATCCAATACCTGACTCAGCGTAGTGTTGCTTAACTTGTATCCCTCCAACCTCTCTCCCGAACAAAACTGGTCATGTGTATGATGGTCACCCATCCAATACCTGACCCAGCGCAGTGTTGCTTAACTTTCATCCCTCCAACCTCTCTCCCGAACAGAACTGGTCATGTGTATGATGGTCACCCATCCAATACCTGACCCAGCGCAGTGTTGCTTAACTTTCATCCCTCCAACCTCTCTCCCGAACAGAACTGGTCATGTGTATGATGGTCACCCATCCAATACCTGACCCAGCGCAGTGTTGCTTAACTTTCATCCCTCCAACCTCTCTCCCGAACAGAACTGGTCATGTGTATGATGGTCACCCATCCAATACCTGACCCAGCGCAGTGTTGCTTAACTTTCATCCCTCCAACCTCTCTCCCGAACAGAACTGGTCATGTGTATGATAGTCACCCATCCAATAACTGACTCAGCGCAGTGTTGCTTAACTTTCATTCCTCCAACCTCTCTCCCGAACAGAACTGGTTATGTGTATGATGGTCACCCATCCAATACCTGACCCAGCGCAGTGTTGCTTAACTTTCATCCCTCCAACCTCTCTCCCGAACAGAACTGGTCATGTGTATGATGGTCACCCATCCAATACCTGACCCAGCGCAGTGTTGCTTAACTTTCATCCCTCCAACCTCTCTCCCGAACAGAACTGGTCATGTGTATGATGGTCACCCATCCAATACCTGACCCAGCGCAGTGTTGCTTAACTTTCATCCCTCCAACCTCTCTCCCGAACAGAACTGGTCATGTGTATGATGGTCACCCATCCAATACCTGACCCAGCGCAGTGTTGCTTAACTTTCATCCCTCCAACCTCTCTCCCGAACAGAACTGGTCATGTGTATGATGGTCACCCATCCAATACCTGACCCAGCGCAGTGTTGCTTAACTTTCATCCCTCCAACCTCTCTCCCGAACAGAACTGGTCATGTGTATGATAGTCACCCATCCTATACCTGACTCAGCGCAGTGTTGCTTAACTTTCATCCCTCCAACCTCTCTCCCGAACAGAACTGGTCATGTGTATGATAGTCACCCATCCAATAACTGACTCAGCGCAGTGTTGCTTAACTTGTATCCCTCCAACCTCTCTCCCGAACAAAACTGGTCATGTGTATGATGGTCACCCATCCAATAACTGACTCAGCGCAGTGTTGCTTAACTTGTATTCCTCCAACCTCTCTCCCGAACAAAACTGGTCATGTGTATGATGGTCACCCATCCAATACCTGACCCAGCGCAGTGTTGCTTAACTTTCATCCCTCCAACCTCTCTCCCGAACAGAACTGGTCATGTGTATGATGGTCACCCATCCAATACCTGACCCAGCGCAGTGTTGCTTAACTTTCATCCCTCCAACCTCTCTCCCGAACAGAACTGGTCATGTGTATGATGGTCACCCATCCAATACCTGACCCAGCGCAGTGTTGCTTAACTTTCATCCCTCCAACCTCTCTCCCGAACAGAACTGGTCATGTGTATGATAGTCACCCATCCTATACCTGACTCAGCGCAGTGTTGCTTAACTTTCATCCCTCCAACCTCTCTCCCGAACAGAACTGGTCATGTGTATGATGGTCATCCATCCAATACCTGACTGAGCGCAGTGTTGCTTAACTTGTATCCCTCCAACCTCTCTCCCGAACAAAACTGGTCATGTGTATGATGGTCACCCATCCAATAACTGACTCAGCGCAGTGTTGCTTAACTTGTATCCCTCCAACCTCTCTCCCGAACAAAACTGGTCATGTGTATGATGGTCACCCATCCAATAACTGACTCAGCGCAGTGTTGCTTAACTTGTATCCCTCCAACCTCTCTCCCGAACAGAACTGGTCATGTGTATGATGGTCACCCATCCAATAACTGACTCAGCGCAGTGTTGCTTAACTTGTATCCCTCCAACCTCTCTCCCGAACAGAACTGGTCATGTGGATGATGGTCACCCATCCAATACCTGACTCAGCGCAGTGTTGCTTAACTTTCATCCCTCCAACCTCTCTCCCGAATAGAACTGGTCATGTGTATGATGGTCACCCATCCAATACCTGACCCAGCGCAGTGTTGCTTAACTTTCATCCCTCCAACCTCTCTCCCGAACAGAACTGGTCATGTGTATGATGGTCACCCATCCAATACCTGACCCAGCGCAGTGTTGCTTAACTTTCATCCCTCCAACCTCTCTCCCGAACAGAACTGGTCATGTGTATGATGGTCACCCATCCAATACCTGACCCAGCGCAGTGTTGCTTAACTTTCATCCCTCCAACCTCTCTCCCGAACAGAACTGGTCATGTGTATGATAGTCACCCATCCTATACCTGACTCAGCGCAGTGTTGCTTAACTTTCATCCCTCCAACCTCTCTCCCGAACAGAACTGGTCATGTGTATGATAGTCACCCATCCAATAACTGACTCAGCGCAGTGTTGCTTAACTTGTATCCCTCCAACCTCTCTCCCGAACAAAACTGGTCATGTGTATGATGGTCACCCATCCAATAACTGACTCAGCGCAGTGTTGCTTAACTTGTATTCCTCCAACCTCTCTCCCGAACAAAACTGGTCATGTGTATGATGGTCACCCATCCAATACCTGACCCAGCGCAGTGTTGCTTAACTTTCATCCCTCCAACCTCTCTCCCGAACAGAACTGGTCATGTGTATGATGGTCACCCATCCAATACCTGACCCAGCGCAGTGTTGCTTAACTTTCATCCCTCCAACCTCTCTCCCGAACAGAACTGGTCATGTGTATGATGGTCACCCATCCAATACCTGACCCAGCGCAGTGTTGCTTAACTTTCATCCCTCCAACCTCTCTCCCGAACAGAACTGGTCATGTGTATGATAGTCACCCATCCTATACCTGACTCAGCGCAGTGTTGCTTAACTTTCATCCCTCCAACCTCTCTCCCGAACAGAACTGGTCATGTGTATGATGGTCATCCATCCAATACCTGACTGAGCGCAGTGTTGCTTAACTTGTATCCCTCCAACCTCTCTCCCGAACAAAACTGGTCATGTGTATGATGGTCACCCATCCAATAACTGACTCAGCGCAGTGTTGCTTAACTTGTATCCCTCCAACCTCTCTCCCGAACAAAACTGGTCATGTGTATGATGGTCACCCATCCAATAACTGACTCAGCGCAGTGTTGCTTAACTTGTATCCCTCCAACCTCTCTCCCGAACAGAACTGGTCATGTGTATGATGGTCACCCATCCAATAACTGACTCAGCGCAGTGTTGCTTAACTTGTATCCCTCCAACCTCTCTCCCGAACAGAACTGGTCATGTGGATGATGGTCACCCATCCAATAACTGACTCAGCGCAGTGTTGCTTAACTTGTATCCCTCCAACCTCTCTCCCGAACAGAACTGGTCATGTGGATGATGGTCACCCATCCAATACCTGACTCAGCGCAGTGTTGCTTAACTTTCATCCCTCCAACCTCTCTCCCGAATAGAACTGGTCATGTGTATGATGGTCACCCATCCAATACCTGACTCAGCGCAGTGTTGCTTAACTTCGGTGATCTCACGAGGACCGGTGTTACCAACTCGACAAACCGTTCGATTCTTGGTCACTTTTAACGGATTTCTCTCGACGCACGTGTCCGATGTCCGATGGCCGTCTCATGCAACCGTGACGTCACGTCCGGCACGTAGTGTTGATAGCGCAGCGAGCAGCTTCCGGGTCACCCCCCTCCCCTCCCCCCTAGACACCACTACTTCCTCTCTGGCGCTGCATTCGTGGCGTGGGGAGGGGAAGAGCTGACCTCCGTTAATCCAGGTTGAAATTTTAAACTCAGATTAACACGAAGAGAAAATATTGACAGCTAGAAAATTAATTTTGTTTCATTTGACAGAACACAGCCTTCTGGAATTAAAACCAGATTTAAACGCAAATTTCAACCAAGGTTTTTTTTAGTATTTGTCTGATTTTCTTCTTTTAAACTTTTGAAAATAACAGAAAATCGGTTAATATGGATGCAAATTGACGTCAGTGTTGGTACCACTGCCTGGTAGAGTCGCATCTAGTACGCCACTGCCAGGTAGAGTCGCATCTAGTACGCCACTGCCAGGTAGAGTCGCATCTAGTACGCCACTGCCAGGTAGAGTCGCATCTAGTACGCCACTGCCAGGTAGAGTCGCATCTAGTACGCCACTGCCAGGTAGAGTCGCATCTAGTACGCCACTGCCAGGTAGAGTCGCATCTAGTACGCCACTGCCAGGTAGAGTCGCATCTAGTACGCCACTGCCCGGTAGAGTTGCATCTAGTACGCCACTGCCAGGTAGAGTTGCATCTAGTACGCCACTGCCTGGTAGAGTTGCATCTAGTACGCCACTGCCAGGTAGAGTCGCATCTAGTACGCCACTGCCAGGTAGAGTCGCATCCAGTACGCCACTGCCAGGTAGAGTCGCATCTAGTACGCCACTGCCAGGTAGAGTCGCATCTAGTACGCCACTGCCAGGTAGAGTCGCATCTAGTACGCCACTGCCAGGTAGAGTCGCATCCAGTACGCCACTGCCAGGTAGAGTTGCATCCAGTACGCCACTGCCAGGTAGAGTTGCATCTAGTACGCCACTGCCAGGTAGAGTTGCATCTAGTACGCCACTGCCAGGTAGAGTTGCATCTAGTACGCCACTGCCAGGTAGAGTCGCATCTAGTACGCCACTGCCAGGTAGAGTCGCATCAAGTACGCCACTGCCCGGTAGAGTTGCATCTAGTACGCCACTGCCAGGTAGAGTTGCATCTAGTACGCCACTGCCAGGTAGAGTTGCATCTAGTAGATGCAGTGCAGTGGAAGTGCATCCCAGCGCTTGGTTGAATGCACATGCACTTGCAGCGTTGGCAAAGTGCATCGTTGGAAAACTCAGTCGACCGTGGCGGGTGCAATCGTTGGATGCAGCGAGGCGCGGCGAGGGTAGGGTAGGGTGGGGTAGGGTAGGGTAGGGTGGGTGGTCATTAAGGGTTGGTAGGGATACTGAATCTACGAGCAGACTGTTTAGAGTTGGAAGATGAGCGTAGCAGGTCCAGTTAGAAAGACAATCCTGTCAAGGTGTGAAACTTCAGGTAGATTCAGGAATGAAGTCTTCTGGGTGACTTCTAGTCTCCTGTTAAACAATGGTATTGTCATCACTGTTAACCAAACAAATTGAACCACAAGCGAAGAAAGTTACAGTGTGTTTGCTTCGAAACAGAATATTTGGTGACTTGGAAATACAAACAAAATATCAATGTGACTTCTTACTTTGACCTCCAAATGACAGTTTAAAAGTTAAACCCCATCCTTCCAGGTTCAAATATTAAACACTGATTTGAACAGAGAGAAAATAGTGACGGCTGCTAAATTAAATTTCTTTTATGTGACAGGACAAAGCCTTCCTGTATCATCAACAAATTCAATTTTTTTTTGTGTGTATTTATTTGAAAGATCCTTTTTCATATATTTTAAAATTTCGGCTAAACGGGCAAAAACAATATTAGTTTTAAACCGCTATTAAACGCTGATTAAGCAAGATTAAGATGGTGATTGTGAAATGAGTCCGTTACTTTATTAGCCCTGGTCGATGACAGTAAAACAGTTGCCCAAATCTCCGCCGACTTCCTCAGAGTTAAACACTTGATTAACCTTTCGTCAAGCTTCTGCCAGATCGCATTCAAGTCATCGTCGATAGCCAAAGAAACGTCTGCAATTGTTAACCAGCGTGTAATTCTACAGCACAGCGTCGCTACACAATTTCCCTGGCATTCGGCCCAGCGATGATAGGCAAAAAAAAAATGCGGAAAACTTCTCCCTTACAAAAAAAAAAGCCACTGCCCCGATGAACTGGCAGTGGGTGGGGGGGGGAGGGTGGGGGGGAGGGCGTTAAAGCTGAATAAAAACTCGAGTTCGCTGCTCTGCGAATTTTAATAAACTCTCTGGCAGCGCACAAAACGACAAAAGTTTAGAATTTGAATTTGAACGCGCGCGATTATCATCGCAAAGTACTCCTGTGATCTCGACATACCATAAAGTTCAACCATCATATACCCGTGGTAACATAAGATAGCAGAATTGAGAAGCTCTGTCAGGCGATCTCAGCATCTCCATGGCTTCCAAACGTTGAATCTACCATTGAACCTCCTATGCTAGACCATGATATACCCGTGGTAACATAAGATAGCAGAATTGAGAAGCTCTGTCAGGTGATCTCAGCATCTCCATGGCTACCAAACGTTGAATCAACCATTGAACCTCCTATGCTAGGCCATGATATACCCGTGGTAACATAAGATAGCAGAATTGAGAAGCTCTGTCAGGCGATCTCAGCATCTCCATGGCTACCAAACGTTGAATCTACCATTGAACCTCCTATGCTAGGCCATGATATACCTGAGGTAACATAAGATAGCAGAATTGAGAAGCTCTGTCAGGTGATCTCAGCATCTCCCTGGCTACCAAACGTTGAATCTACCATTGAACCTCCTATGCTAGGCCATGATATACCTGAGGTAACATAAGATAGCAGAATTGAGAAGCGTTATGTGACATTATAACGCTCGGTAATCGGCGAGATCAGACATTCTCGCAACGATAAAAGTTTTGAATTTGAATATCATTCGATGATCGTCTCAGAAATGTCTCCCTGCAGAGTTTACCCGACGTTTGCACAGAGACAAATTCTCCGTTGCTATCGCCGTCCCACATCTCGCCATCGCTCTCCATGTGTTTAATCGTAAAGAACTCGATAATCCGCACCGAAAGGGAAAAAAAGAGCGACACAATAAAAGCACGATCGCGAAGTAGTTCCCGTAGGAAGAGAAACAGGATCTCGGGAAGACGGCAAAGTAAACGCACGCCGAGCGAACGATGCTTGCACTGGATCGGTGACATCGATGAGTGTGCAGGTTCTAGGTAGAACCTTTTAACGTTCTGCCTCTACCTAGAACCTGCACACTCAACGGTTTAACATTAACGTTCTGTCTCTACCTAGAACCTGCACACTCAACAGTTTAACATTAACGTTCTGTCTCTACCTAGAACCTGCACACTCAACGGTTTAACATTAAAGTTCTGTCTCTACCTAGAACCTGCACACTCAACGGTTTAACATTAACGTTCTGTCTCTACCTAGAACCTGCACACTCAACGGCTTAACATTAACGTTCTGTCTCTACCTAGAACCTGCACACTCAACGGTTTAACATTAAGGTTCTGTCTCTACCTAGAACCTGCACACTCAACAGTTTAACATTAACGTTCTGTCTCTACCTGGAACCTGCACACTCAACGGTTTAACATGAATGTTCTGCCTCTACCTAGAACCGGCACACTCAACGGTTTAACATTAACATTCTGTCTATACCTAGAACCTGCACACTCAACGGTTTAACATGAATGTTCTGTCTCTACCTAGAACCTGCACACTCAACGGGCTAACATTAATGTTCTGTCTCTACCTAGAACCTGCACACTCAACGGTTTAACATTAACGTTCTGTCTCTACCTAGAACCTGCACACTCAACGGTTTAACATTAACGTTCTGTCTCTACCTAGAACCTGCACACTCAACGGTTTAACATCAACGTTCTGTCTCTACCTGGAACCTGCACACTCAACGGTTTAACATTAACGTTCTGTCTCTACCTAGAACCTGCACACTCAACGGTTTAACATTAACGTTCTGTCTCTACCTAGAACCTGCACACTCAACGGTTTAACATTAACGTTCTGTCTCTACCTAGAACCTGCACACTCAACGGTTTAACATTAACGTTCTGTCTCTACCTAGAACCTGCACACTCAACGGTTTAACATTAACGTTCTGTCTCTACCTGGAACCTGCACACTCAACGGTTTAACATTAACGTTCTGTCTCTACCTAGAACCTGCACTCTAAACGGTTTAACATTAACGTTCTGTGTCTACCTAGAACCTGCACACTCAACGGTTTAACATTAACGTTCTGTCTCTACCTAGAACCTGCACACTCAACGGTTTAACATTAACGTTCTGTCTCTACCTAGAACCTGCACACTCAACGGTTTAACATTAACGTTCTGTCTCTACCTAGAACCTGCACACTCACCGGTTTAACATTAACGTTCTGTCTCTACCTAGAACCTGCACACTCAACGGTTTAACATTAACGTTCTGTCTCTACCTAGAACCTGCACACTCAACAGTTTAACATTAACGTTCTGTCTCTATCTAGAACCTGCACACTCAACGGTTTAACATTAACGTTCCGTCTCTACCTAGAACCTGCACACTCAACGGTTTAACATTAACGTTCTGTCTCTACCTAGAACCTGCACACTCAACGGTTTAACATTAACGTTCTGTCTCTATCTAGAACCTGCACACTCAACGGTTTAACATTAACGTTCTGTCGCTACCTAGAACCTGCACACTCAACGGTTTAACATTAACGTTCTGTCTCTACCTAGAACCTGCACACTCAACGGTGATATTGGAGAGATGCAAACACTGCTTGCCGAGCAGGTGATGACGCCACTAGTTGGCCAACGCTCATCCTTCAACACTCATCCTTCAACGCTAAGGTATACAGAATCAGGGCAATTGTAACTGAACGTCACCGTGGCAACGTTTAGGAAGACAAAAGCTGGTTTTTAAAACAAGCGTCCAATCATGAAAGTTGCAATTATATTTGCAAATTAATCAATATTGATTGCAATATCAGCTCCACATTTAATTGACATATTTTCGTTGATTATTTCTTATGTTTGACTAGAATTTAATGAAGTTCTCAGAATCAATATCACGCGAGCGTCGCTTGCATGGCAACAAAGCCGTGAACACATATTGATGCGCTGCTGTTTACCGATGGAATGTTGCTGCGTTGAAAGAATCTAAATTTAAATTCTATTCCGCTCAATTTGATCAAAAATTTCAGACAAAATAACATTCAATTTTAGAAGATGAAATTGAAAAACACGCGCGTTCTCGCTTTGTACGTTCAGCTAGACTGACAAAATTCGTTGGGAAATATATCAAGTGCGATGAAAGTAATCTTCCTAACATAACAAAACCTAACTTAACATAAACAAACCTCACCTAACCTAACCTAACCTAACAGAACCTAACCTAACCTAACGGAACCTAACCTAACCTAACGGAACCTAACCTAACCTAACGGAACCTAACCTAACAGAACTTAACCTAACCTAACCTAATCTAACCTTACCTAACCTAACCTAACCTAACCTAACCTAACCTAATCTAACCTAACCTAACCTAACCTAACCTAACCTAACCTAACCTAACGGAACCTAACCTAACCTAACGGAACCTAACCTAACAGAACTTAACCTAACCTAACCTAATCTCACCTAACCTAACCTAACCTAACCTAACCTAACCTAACCTAACCTAACCTAACGGAACCTAACCTAACAGAACTTAACCTAACCTAACCTAATCTCACCTAACCTAACCTAACCTAACCTAACCTAACCTAACCTAACCTAACCTAACCTAACCTAACCTAACCTAACCTAACCTAACCTAACCTAACCTAACCTAACCTAACCTAACCTAACCTAACGGAACCTAACCTAACCTAACGGAACCTAACCTAACAGAACTTAACCTAACCTAACCTAATCTCACCTAACCTAACCTAACCTAACCTAACCTAACCTAACCTAACCTAACCTAACCTAACCTAACCTAACCTAACGGAACCTAACCTAACAGAACTTAACCTAACCTAACCTAATCTCACCTAACCTAACCTAACCTAACCTAACCTAACCTAACCTAACCTAACCTAACCTAACCTAACCTAACCTAACCTAACCTAACGGAACCTAACCTAACAGAACTTAACCTAACCTAACCTAACCTAACCTAACCTAACCTAACCTAACGGAACCTAACCTAACAGAACTTAACCTAACCTAACCTAATCTCACCTAACCTAACCTAACCTAACCTAACCTAACCTAACCTAACCTAACCTAACCTAACCTAACCCAACGGAACCTAACCTAACAGAACTTAACCTAACCTAACCTAACCTAACCTAACCTAACCTAACATAACCAAACCTAACCTAACCTAACCTAACCTAACCTAACCTAACCTAACCAAACCTCAAGCCTATAACTGTATATACTAGAAGTGAGGAAGGGAAATTTGTTTGCTGGGTGTAATAAGTCAAACACGACGGCAGAAATGTACTTGGGCAAAGATGTCAACCCTTACCAGCTTCGTAGAGCAAAGAAAAGAATTGAATAGAGAAGAGCAGGGGTATCCCATTAACACACACACACACATTTGTCTGGAGGCATTTTCTTTGCCAACTTTGCAAACAACAACAAAAAATTCAAGCAAACGGTTCAATGCTAGATTCAACGTTTGGTAGCCATGGAGATGCAGAGATCACTTGACAGAGCTTCTCAATTCTGCTATCTTATGTTACCACGGGTATATCATGGCCTGGAATGGGAGGTTCAATGGTAGATTCAACGTTTGGTAGCCATAGAGATGCTGAGATCGCCTGACAGAGCTTCTCAATTCTGCTATCTTATGTTACCACGGGTATATCATGGCCTGGAATGGGAGGTTCAATGGTAGATTCAACGTTTGGTAGCCATTGAGATGCTGAGATCGCCTGACAGAGCTTCTCAATTCTGCTATCTTATGTTACCACGGGTATACCATGGCCTAGCATAGGAGGTTCAATGGTAGATTCAACGTTTGGTAGCCATGGAGATGCTGAGATCGCCTGACAGAGCTTCTCAATTCTATTTCAAACTATTCGTGACGAATCGACTCTCGCATCTCATGTGGGATCCATATGATTTATTTCTGCATCCCAATAATATCTGACAGTAAAATATCGGCGAGCGGTTTTGAAATTGATCGTCTGGAAACATTGATTGATTTACTTCTTGTGGATAAGAAACTGGAAAGAAGAGACTTGACATTGGGTTTGCTCGCTTCACTGAGCTCTGAAGCTCGAACGTGAAGACGGTTGACAAAGTTTGTGCGGCTGATACTTCGCTCTGCGGTTTTTTTACAACTTATGTGGACATGGATGTTCGGAAATTCCCCCACAACCTCAAATGACGTTTCTACCAACAAGGAAATCAAAATGATGAAATCTTTTTATTAATATTTAATCTTCGGTTTTAAACGCTTGGTAAAGAACAGCTAATTTTCCCGATATTAACCATTTTATGCCCGTTACTTTATCAAGAATAAAAACTTTTGCGACATTTTTCCGATGATAAAAACTAAATAGGCAACTCTAGGCAATCTAATGCAACAAAATCCGGGGCAAAATTTCAAAGAAAAACAGGAAAATTATTTCTTGTACTTAGCATTTAAAACCCAGTTAAAAAATCAAACCTACGGCTTAAACCGCGTTTACCGTGATGTTGGTAAAATCTGCTCAAAACATAGCCAATTTCAACAATTGTTTTAAGTGCACGTAGTTAACCAATACTGCGTTGGGTCAGGTATTGGATGGGTGACCATCATACACATGACCAGTTCTGTTCGGGAGAGAGGTTGGAGGGATGAAAGTTAAGCAACACTGCGCTGGGTCAGGTATTGGATGAGTGACCATCATACCAATGACCAGTTCTGTTCGGGATAGAGGTTTGAGGGATGAAAGTTAAGCAACACTGCGCTGGGTCAGGTATTGGATGGGTGACCATCATACACATGACCAGCTCTGTTCGGGAGAGAGGTTGGAGGGATGAAAGTTAAGCAACACTGCGCTGAGTCAGGTATTGGATGGGTGACCATCATACACATGAACAGTTCTGTTCGGGAGAGAGGTTGGAGGGATGAAAATTAGTACAGCAACTTCACTCGCCTTGCTTATCAACCTCTCAACAGCATGGATTTGTGGAGGAATCCTGTTGTTCGCGTTGTACCGTCCTTCGGAAGGGACGTTAAGCCGGTGGTCCCCTTGGTCTTCGACAGGAGTAGGCTACGTACTGGCACCTGGTTTCCCCTCCTCTCTTCTTGGCTAGGTTAGATTCATCATCACCCAGTTATTCACCGACGCCAGTAGACCAGTGCCTCGTGGCCCCCGCGCCAGTCTGTGAAGCCGGGACGATGCTCTACGAGGCGACGGGAAGCTCTTCGAGCGCTCGACGGCATGCAAATGTCAAGTTCAGCGACCCTGGCGGCTCGCGTCACTAATTAGCGACAGATTTGGCGAAAAAGTCGCAGGCCTGTCAGAGAGTGGCCAACTCAAAGCGGCGGTTATTGCCTTGAGATGGCCACTCTCTGACCGTGCCAACATGGCGGTCATTGCTTGGAGATGGCCACTCTCTGACCGTGCCAACATGGCGGCCATTGCTTGGAGATGGCCACTCTCTGACCGCGCCAACATGGCGGCCATTGCCTGGAGATGGCCACTCTCTGACCGTGCCAACATGGCGGCTATTGCTTGGAGATGGCCACTCTCTGACCGTGCCAACATGGCGGCCATTGCTTGGAGATGGCCACTCTCTGACCGTGCCAACATGGCGGCCATTGCCTGGAGATGGCCACTCTCTGACCGTGCCAACATGGCGGCCATTGCCTGGAGATGGCCACTCTCTGACCGTGCCAAAATGGCGGCCATTGCTTGGAGATGGCCACTCTCTGACCGTGCCAACATGGCGGCCATTGCCTGCACATGGCCACTCTCTGACCGTGTAATGTAATTAGCAAGTTCCGAGCGTGCATTAGCTCGGCGTGATACCTGAACATAAACCTGGCCGTGCAGAGGTCGGCGACTTCAATCATGCGGATTGGGCGACCATATTCGGCAGTCAACCATCGACTTCACGCTCGGTGTTTGTTTCAATTATATTTCATTCATTTGTTGTGTTTAACGACGCACTGTTTTGACATCTGGCCATGCGTCACTGGTCTAATGGCGTCAGTGAATGAGTGGATGATGATGAACCTTACCTACTCCAGAAGAGAGGAGGGGAAACTCGGTGCCGGCACGTAGCCTACTCCTGTCGAAGACCAAGGGTACCACCGGCTTAACGTCCCTTCCGAAGGACGGTACAACGCGAACAACAGGACTCCTCCACAAATCCATGCTGTCGAGAGGTTGATAAGCAAGGCGAGTGAAGTTGCTGTACTAACTTTCATCCCTCCAACCTCTCCAATTAAAATAAGATTTACATGAATAGAAAACTCATCCAACGTCAAATTGGAGTTACTCGAGTTTGACAGGTTGTGACGTGATATAGCGTCACTAGAATCAGAGTGACTGTGAGTATTCACAGCCTCTTGGTTCTACTCCTTGGAGATCCGTCATTCTCATCAAATACACTAAAATCTTCTCAAAAAGCCAGTGTCCAAGTAGCTCAATTGGTTAAAGCAACACCCGCGACAGGTGGAGATCGGGGTCCAAGTAGCTCAATTGGTTAGAGCAACACCCGCGACAGGTGGAGATCGGGGTCCAAGTAGCTCAATTGGTTAGAGCAACACCCGCGACAGGTGAAGATCGGAGTCCAAGTAGCTCAATTGGTTAGAGCAACACCTGCGACAGGTGGAGATCGGGGTCCAAGTAGCTCAATTGGTTAGAGCAACACCCGCGACAGGTGGAGATCGGGATCCAAGTAGCTCCATTGGTTAGAGCAACACCCGCGACAGGTGGAGATCGGGATCCAAGTAGCTCAATTGGTTAGAGCAACACCCGCGACAGGTGGAGATCGGGGTCCAAGTAGCTCAATTGGTTAGAGCAACACCCGCGACAGGTGGAGATCGGGGTCCAAGTAGCTCAATTGGTTAGAGCAACACCCGCGACAGGTGGAGATCGGGGTCCAAGTAGCTCAATTGGTTAGAGCAACACCCGCGACAGGTGGAGATCGGGATCCAAGTAGCTCCATTGGTTAGAGCAACACCCGCGACAGGTGGAGATCGGGGTCCAAGTAGCTCAATTGGTAAGAGCAACACCCGCGACAGGTGGAGATTGGGGTCTAAGTAGTTGAATTGGTTAGAGCAACACCCGCGACATGTGGAGATCGGGGTCCAAGTAGCTCAATTGGTTAGAGCAACACCCGCGACAGGTGGAGATCGGGGTCCAAGGAGCTCAATTGGTTAGAGCAACACCCGCGACAGGTGGAGATCGGGGTCCAAGTAGCTCAATTGGTTAGAGCAACACCCGCGACAGGTGGAGTTTGGGGTCCAAGTAGCTCAATTGGTTAGAGCAACACCCGCGACAGGTGGAGATCGGGGTCCAAGTAGCTCAATTGGTTAGAGCAACACCCGCGACAGGTGGAGATCGGGGTTTGAGTCCCCGTTTAGACATCAATTTTTGAGACGGTTTTAGTGTTCATAGTAATAAAATACCCCGCGCATTGCAAGCGCTTGCTAATTAAATCACAGTTTAAATGATATATCTCCTGATTAGCTTAGCAAATAATAAATTAACGGGCTGATGAGTTCTAAAAAGATCTCTGAAAAGTCGGCCACGAATCTTACCTGTGTCTGGTAACGTCTCGCCTTTTAAAAATTCTGAAACAGAAAAAAAATAGCAATTAGTAACCGCACGTCGAGGAAAGAAATGCACCGGGTATTTCCGGCAGTGAGTTGCGTCATTACATATTGACCTTCGCGACAAATTTCAACAAAAACCAATCACGTAGGCACTGAACTGACCAGACAAATAACCTGGATAGAGCATAGGATCCAGCCAGCTGATCTCAAATAACCTGGATAGACCAGAGGATCCAGCCAGCTGATCTCAAATAACCTGGATAGAGCATAGGATCCAGCCAGCTGATCTCAAATAACCTGGATAGAACATAGGATCCAGCCAGCTGATCTCAAATAACCCGGATAGAGCAAAGGATCCAGCCAGCTGATCTCAAATAACCTGGATAGAGCATAGGATCCAGCCAGCTGATCTCAAATAACCTGGATAGAGCATAGGATCCAGTCAGCTGATCTCAAATAACTTGGATAGAGCAAAGGATCCAGCCAGCTGATCTCAAATATCCTGGATAGAGCATAGGTACCAGCCAGCTGATCTCAAATAACATGGCTAGAGCATAGGATCCAGTCAGCTGATCTCAAATAACCTGGATAGAGCATAGGATCCAGCCAGCTGATCTCAAATAACCTGGATAGAGCATACGATCCAGCCAGCTGATTTCAAATAACCCGGATAGAGCATAGGATCCAGTCAGCTGATCTCAAATAACCTGGATAGAGCATAGGATCCAGCCAGCTGATCTCAAATAACCTGGATAGAGCATACGATCCAGCCAGCTGATCTCAAATAACCCGGATAGAGCATAGGATCCAGTCAGCTGATCTCAAATAACCTGGATAGAGCATAGGATCCAGCCAGCTGATCTCAAATAACATGGATAGAACATAGGATCCAGTCAGCTGATCTCAAATAACACGGATTGCAACCCATTAGTAATGGGTAGCATTCCATTGATGTAGGAGTCCATATGATTTCAATGCTAATTTTAGAGTTTTTTGAACCCTTATCAACAAATGTTTACCAATTTTAGGTGATAAACACATCGAAAGCAGGAAAATAGCACTGGCTCTTTGAGAGAATTAAAAATGAGAGACTCTCAAGATGGCGGCCTTGGCTTCAAAGTCTCTCTATGGCAACCGCTATTCAGGATATTTGAAATCAGATCATGGGATTTGAACCTGTAAAAATGTTTGGAAAAGTAGGAGCTTGAAAACGAAATAGAATCCGAATGTTCCTAGAGATTTTCCGTCACTAAAAAGCTGAGTTGCTAAAAAGATTTCGTTGCTTTCTAAATAAATGTTCGCTATCAGAAGTAATGCTGTATTTAGTTGCCAGGTCGCACTGTCCTTGAGAAGGACGAGGAAACCGTTGAAAGGGGCTGATAAACCATGGGTAGAAGGAGTTGGAGGAGGAAGAGGAGGATGAGAAGGGTTTCCTGGACGGACCCCGGCTCGACAATGCGCCGCATGAAAGGTATTACCAGGAAACATCTACATTCGCTTTCCCTGCTTTGTTCACGTTCCTCTAAGCTTAGCGGGAGTCAGTTTTTATTCCTGAATAGATCATTCGGAAAGTGGCTCACATAATACAGCCAACAGGTAACGGCATTGTACCATAGCGCTAAAGTTGAACTGTACTACCATAGCGCTAAAGTTGAACTGTACTGCCATAGCGCTAATGTTAAACTGTACTACCATAGCGCTAATGTTAAACTGTGCTACCATAGCGCTTAAGTTGAACTGTACTGCCATAGCGCTAATGTTAAACTGTACTACCATAGCGCTAATGCTAAACTGTGCTACCATAGCGCTAATGTTGAACTGTACTACCATAGCGTTAATGTTAAACTGTACTACCATAGCGCTAAAGTTGAACTGTACTGCCATAGCGCTAATGTTAAACTGTACTACCATAGCGCTAATGTTAAACTGTACTACCATAGCGCTAATGTTGAACTGTACTACCATAGCGCTAATGTTGAACTGTACTACCATAGCGCTAATGTTAAACTGTACTACCATAGCGCTAATGTTAAACTGTACTACCATAGCGCTAATGTTAACCTGTTCTGCCATAGCGCTAATGTTAAACTGTACTACCATAGCGCTAATGTTAAACTGTACTACCATAGCGCTAATGTTAAACTGTACTACCATAGCGCTAATGTTGAACTGTACTACCATAGCGCTAATGTTAAACTGTACTACCATAGCGCTAATGTTGAACTGTACTACCATAGCGCTAATGTTGAACTGTACTACCATAGCGCTAATGCTAAACTGTACTGCCATAGCGCTAATGTTAAACTGTACTACCATAGCGCTAATGTTAAACTGTACTACCATAGCGCTAATGTTGAACTGTACTACCATAGCGCTAATGTTGAACTGTACTACCATAGCGCTAATGTTAAACTGTACTACCATAGCGCTAATGTTAAACTGTACTACCATAGCGCTAATGTTAACCTGTTCTGCCATAGCGCTAATGTTAAACTGTACTACCATAGCGCTAATGTTAAACTGTACTACCATAGCGCTAATGTTAAACTGTACTACCATAGCGCTAATGTTGAACTGTACTACCATAGCGCTAATGTTAAACTGTACTACCATAGCGCTAATGTTGAACTGTACTACCATAGCGCTAATGTTGAACTGTACTACCATAGCGCTAATGCTAAACTGTACTGCCATAGCGCTAATGTTAAACTGTACTACCATAGCGCTAATGTTAAACTGTACTACCATAGCGCTAATGTTAAACTGTACTACCATAGCGCTAATGTTGAACTGTACTACCATAGCGCTAATGTTGAACTGTACTACCATAGCGCTAATGCTAAACTGTACTGCCATAGCGCTAATGTTAAACTGTACTACCATAGCGCTAATGTTAAACTGTACTACCATAGCGCTAATGTTAAACTGTACTACCATAGCGCTAATGTTGAACTGTACTACCATAGCGCTAATGTTGAACTGTACTACCATAGCGCTAATGTTAAACTGTACTACCTTAGCGCTAATGTTAAACTGTACTATCATAGCGCTAATGTTGAACTGTACTGCCATAGCGCTAATGTTAAACTGTACTACCATAGCGCTAATGTTAACCTGTACTGCCATAGCGCTAATGTTGAACTGTACTAACATAGCGCTAATGTTAAACTGTACTACCATAGCGCTAATGTTAAACTGTACTACCATAGCGCTAATGTTGAACTGTACTACCATAGCGCTAATGTTAAACTGTACTACCATAGCGCTAATGTTAAACTGTTATACCATAGCGCTAATGTTAAACTGTACTACCATAGCGCTAATGTTAAACTGTACTACCATAGCGCTAATGTTAAACTGTACTACCATAGCGCTAATGTTGAACTGTACTACCATAGCGCTAATGTTAAACTGTACTACCATAGCACTAATGTTAAACTGTACTACCATAGCGCTAATGTTAAACTGTACTACCATAGCGCTAATGTTAAACTGTACTACCATAGCGCTAATGTTAAACTGTACTACCATAGCGCTAATGTTGAACTGTACTACCATAGCGCTAATGTTAAACTGTACTACCATAGCACTAATGTTAAACTGTACTACCATAGCGCTAATGTTAAACTGTACTACCATAGCACTAATGTTGAACTGTACTGCCATAGCACCAATGATAAACTGCACGTTGGAAGCTCACTCTGGCCTCCCCGTGCACGTTGGAAGCTCACCCTGGCCTCCCCGTGCACGTTGGAAGCTCCCCGTGCACGATGGACGCTCATACTAGCCTCCCCGTGCACGTTGGAAGCTCACTCTGGCCTCCACGTGCACGTTGGAAGCTCACCCTGGCCTCCCCGTGCACGTTGGAAGCTCACCCTGGCCTCCACGTGCACGTTGGAAGCTCACCCTGGCCTCCCCGTGCCCGTTGGAAGCTCACCCTGGCCTCCCCGTGCACGTTGGAAGCTCACCCTGGCCTCCACGTGCACGTTGGAAGCTCACCCTGGCCTCCCCGTGCACGTTGGAAGCTCCCCGTGCACGATGGACGCTCACACTAGCCTCCACGTGCACGTTGGAAGCTCACCCTGGCCTCCCCGAGGAAATCAGCGAGCCATCCCGCTCATCTTCGGGGTCCATCTTAACTTCGCAAAGAAAAAAACTGGCAAAAATCTGGTCGTGTACCGTATTTGCGCTGCGGGCAAACCTATTTCTATACTGAATCAAGTTCGCAAATAGTTTGACCACCCAGAGCTTGGTGCTGTAAGATTCCCATCAATCAACATTATCCAACAATCCAACAAAAAAGTAATGACCCTTACAGTTATACCAGCACAACGTCTCTCAGTTGTTCATGGCAAGTTTTCAAGCGCCATGCTCAGAGTCAAATGAATTACATAACACTTCATTGGCTGATTCCTTTCCAACACATCTTGGAATACTTTGAATTGAGAGCTTTATTGAAGGAGACTCATTTCTTAATAAGTGCCCCAAAACAAGTGATTACCAAGCAAATCACGGCGAGCTGGAAACTTGACGAGTCCCAGATTTCTTGCATCTGAATGCAAAATGTACTTGCAGTTCATATGTTTTGTTCCTACAAAGCGATTAACAGGTAACTGAGCGGGATAGAAGCTTATGAAGGCGCGCGCCGGTGCTGCCATCAACGAGGACATACAAAACCTTCCCAAAACACCATTTGTGAGAAGTACAACCTTGGGTTAGCCACTAAACAAAATGGCCGATTACAGCAACGTCAACCGATAAAGTGCCAATAACTTACAAGACTTATGTGAGATCTGATTTCAATTGCAAAAGCTTGCAATGCGCGGGTTCTATTATTATTAGAAACACTAATAACCTCTCAAACATTGATGCCCAAACGGAGACTCGAACTCCGATCTCCACCTGTCACGGGTGTTGCTCTAACCAATTGAGCTACTTGGACCCCGATCTCAACCTGTCGCGGGTGTTGCTCTAACCAATTGAGCTACTTGGACCCCGATCTCCACCTGTCACGGGTGTTGCTCTAACCAATTGAGCTACTTGGACCCCGATCTCCACCTGTCGCGGGTGTTGCTCTAACCAATTGAGCTACTTGGACCCCGATCTCCACCTGTCACGGGTGTTGCTCTAACCAATTGAGCTACTTGAACCCCGATCTTCACCTGTCGCGGGTGTTGCTCTAACCAATTGAGCTACTTGGACCCCGATCTCCACCTGTCGCGGATGTTGCTCTAACCAATTGAGCTACTTGGACCCCGATCTCCACCTGTCGCGGGTGTTGCTCTAACCAATTGAGCTACTTGGACCCCGATCTCCACCTGTCGCGGGTGTTGCTCTAACCAATTGAGCTACTCGGATATTCGACATTTGTTGACAAAATTCCAGTGCATTTGTTTGGGCATCAATCTTTGAGAGGTTAGTAGTGTTCCTAATAATAAAAAAAATAACAAGACATATTTGTGTATTTTCTGTTGAACCTATTTTTAAAATAAAATAAAAAATGTGTGGATCTTCTTTAATTTTGTGAGCTGTCAAAGTACTAGTCAAGTCTCTGCTAGTTTTCTACGTCAGATATTAGCGCCATCTTTTGTCTGCTGTGATGATTGCACGTTGTTTCAAATCGAGCCGTTATTGTTTTTAAACCTGCCCTGCAGCGCTGGTATTATGACGTCTGTGAATGATTGTGTGAAAATGAGGATAATGAATGAGTTAGCTAATAGTCTGTACATATAGATGGAAGGGTGCCTCGGGGAGACCCGGCGCCTTGAAGTTACCAATGCTGAACACTACCAAACAGAACCTGAAGCCACTTGGTTAGAATCCCTTCCGAAGGACGTTACGATGCGAACAACAGGATTCATCCTAATATAGGTGCTGTCAACGAGAAGTTCATAAGCAAGGCAAGTCAAGTTATAGCTATTTCAATTAAATTATGTTTTATTTCCATTTCTTTAAATACAGCCAAAAAAGAACACTCTTGGAGATGGTAAATGTATATGAGCGTGGAAACGAGTTAAATGTATTAGGTCTTAAAGTTCTAGATGAAAGCTTAACAATATTCACATTTACAATTCTTTGTTGATTCAAATTCGTCTATTGTATAAAAACCATGATTCAATCAAAACAGTTTTGTTGTTGTTTTAAAAATTTACATTTTGATGTTCTACCCTTTAAAATGTTCTGGTAATTTGTTAAAAATATTTGCTCCTACGCTTTTTGGTGTATTTTCTGTAATTTTACGTCTCTTTCTTATCTGTCGGTAATTTTGCCCTCCTCTTAGATTCTAAAATTGCTTTGTTAAAAGTTTATTTTGTTTTATATCTAATTATAAAACTGGTCAGAACCGTGTTTGGCGATCGTAGTTGCTGGTCACCCATCCTTTATGTGACTCAATAAAAGTGTTGCTTAACTTAGGTTAATCTGAGCTGTCAAGCGGTAACCCATCTAAAAAGTGTTGCTTAACTTAGGTTAATCTGAGCTGTCAAGCGGTAACCCATCTAAAAAGTGTTGCTTAACTTAGGTTAATCTGAGCTGTCAAGCGGTAACCCATCTAAAAAGTGTATCTTAACTTCATCTGTCAAATTAGAACGGTTCCACCATGCAACGGTCGTATCCACGAAGACGATCGACTGAGTTGAAAGACCAAGATTACAACCGCATCTTGAAGACGCGCGGTTTCTTTACTCTAAAAACCCAGTTCCCATTGATAGCGTCGACCGCACGCCACCGCGGCACGTCGCCACTGATCGTGACCAGTCGGTGCACGAAGAACGCCCGGGGGCTCGAGGGACGGTGGAAGATTGAAGATGAATTAACGCCCTACTTGGGTTAGAAACACACGGAGCGTTATCAGCACACGACCATCGCTAGCATCGAAGTTGCCAGCACAGATCGGCGATGTCGTAACGTAGTATCTAGGTAACGTGGAATGCGTAGACCACGCATTAAAGTGCGTATCATTGTTATTTACAGTTGGGTGAAATCGCTTTATTTTACCTGATATCCGGAGTGAACTGCTTTAGCTGGTTGAACATTTGAGCGCCAAAATAATTTTTAGGTTAGGTGGACATAACTTTGATCACTTTTGTATTTTGATTGCTAAAAAGTAAGAAAAAATTAAAATTGAGGCAATGACTTGTTATGACAATGTGTTTTTATTAAATGTACAACCAATTATATAAGTATTGTTAAAACAGTGGTTCCAGTTCATGCCAAACTGTCAGCTGTCATTTTCTCGGTCATTTCATATCTGAGATGGAAAGCAATGACATGGCATACAGAATTATGAGCGGAATTAATTTTTACTCGGCTTGGAAATAATGTGCATTACTCTGCGTGGTCGTTGATGACAGCGACTTCGGTGAGTTTCTTTGCTTTGTTTACTCCATGCTCCAAGTCTACCATGTTCTTAAGGATATGCTACAGCGATTATTTTTTATTATAATCATCTAATCCTCTCCGTCGATTCACAATGCAACATTTCGCTACAATTTCACATCTTTTGTTCACAGCTGCCGTATCGTTTAGCCTAAAAATATGATTCAAAATTCTTTGGATAGGTGCATGTGTTCTCCTACCGCCCTGTACGTTTCAATCGGTTCCAATCAATATTCTTTATGCAATTGACCGAAGAAGAAGGGACTGTTTTTCAGCTAATGCCAAGATTGCCACGAAACGACTTGAGCTACAAACTTGAAATTAAACACTTATGTTGTTGACACAGAAACCATGTTTTGTGCCCACGACTTTTTCGAAATTCGATTTGGTTCACACATAAATGCATTTTATATTTTTTTATCAAAATTGCTGATATCTTTTTTCGGAGTGCAAACTTCGTATAAAAACGAAGGCCGAACACTAGATTATGTAAATATTTGTTTTGAAAAAAATCACGAACGCTCTATCTTTAATGAGCTAGGCGGTACACGAGCATTACCTAATTGTAAACAGAGGTGAATCGATGCAATTCTCTGTCCAAAAACTGCTAGTTTTTCCCCTCTTGCGGCTGTCGAAGCAGCGTTATCGCATTCGAATTCCTAGCGCACGACGGAAATAGCTCGGGATTATAATAATTGCCGAGCGACTGCAGTGACTGAGCGAGCAACACATTCAATCCTTCCAGATTCAGAGGCTGCCCGAGTCTTGAGAAATATCATCGGCAAAATTTAGCGTCAACTTGTGCGGCATAATGGGATGGCAGTGGTCTGTTCAATTACTAACTTTTTGCCTAATGTCGTCATGATACGTAAAATCCAATGAAAACGTTTGGACTTTCGGCCTGTTAGACTATTCAAATTGCCGGTCTTTCATTAGCGCCATGTGCATACAGTTTTGGTGCTGCGTGGTTCAATAAGAAATCAATAAAAAATAGTAATAAGTATAGAAAGGGTGATTTCTTGTTCCCTGCTTTGTTGTATATTTTCATTATTAGTTACACCGTTAATTAGTTCAATTTCTTGCACCGAGAAGTTCAGTTTGGTACAGAAAGAATATTGTCACAATGCACCTCAGAGCGATGTCATGAAGGAGTTTTCTTAGCTATAAATCGTACACGCGATATGTCCAATCTAGTCGGCTGCTTATTTCGGTAAGTAAAATGCTTGCTACTGAACTAAATTGTAATACCATATTGCAGCCCGATAAACTCGGTGGATATCGCTTATAAAAACACGTTTGGAAGTCGCTGGCAGCCTCTCATTGCATAAATTCACGATCATGACCATGTCACATTGAAATTGTTGGGTGAGAAATTATGTCAAATCGCTAAATCTGGGGCTAGGATGTCGATCAAAAAAGATTTCCGCATAGAAAACTTCGGAAAGTAATGTGGATTGTTTCAAATTTCGGAAATCGATCAAATGATAGGTACTGTGACTTGGCGGGTGCTTATCTCAATGTTGATTTTCTTGGAATTCCCGCATTACTAGGTTTTATAATAATATCGCCAGGCGATTACGATGGTTTGGCGAGATGGAGCACGAGCAGCCCAGTGACCTTGCTGGTTGATCACGGTAAATTGATGCTAGAGAGGGTAGTTTCAACATTAGAACAAACATTTAAACTGATTTGAAATCAGGTCTCAGAGCCGAATGTTATGGTGCTTTAAAAAATTTCAAAATTCAATTATTAGCATCAGATGGATTTTTGAGTTAAATGGCTCTGGTATTAGCGATTCTCGGAACATTTTTATCGCAAATCGGCTTATACATTCAGTATCATATGGTTCCCAATCAAATCTCCAGACGCAAAGCGAGACACCCACGTGATACACTCCCCTTGTGCCACGGTAGAAAATGTGTGGAAAGGGAAAATGCACACCGCGTCCCGTATTACTCCCCCGGATGCGTTTAACACTGCCCTCTATACAAGTAATGAACTAAATATTCAAAGCTATGGCGGGTTCTTAACGACAGGAAGTAAAGACCTCTGACAGGATGGCATAAACAGGAGGACCAACTTCTGCTAGCATTTCAAAGTATTGCTGGGTCTTTGCTTGAAGTAGCCACAAGTTTATTATGGACATTTGTGAGAATATTGTGCCTTGAGAGAGCAATGGGTCCCATTTAAATATGTAAAACCCACCGATCCTTTTCAGGCTCTAAATAGAGAAAATGTATACGGAATGAAAAGTACACAACTAACGGTTCCTAAGAAGATTTACACAATAAAAAATAAGTAATCTGTAGGCATTTCATTTGTAATTATATTTGGTAGCCAAGTACCACGTTGAAGTTGCAGGTTAATTTACCTGAAGTATTTACTTCAAGTTGCCTTGCGGTATTCCATTTGGTACCTACTCGCAAAAACTTAATTAAACATCTTTTCCTGCATAAGCCTCAGTTTCATTTTCGTATCCATCAAGAAAAAGTGTTTCATGCAAAAAAAAACTCCAGCAGCAAGAAGAGCTTGCACTTCCTAGCATTTCTAGGAGAGCGGTGAGAGGATTTGATTACCACACAGAAGTACCACTTGATGATTACCTCGGACCCCACGGCAACATCAAAGTCTATTCCCTCCAACACTGTTTGCCGTCTCAAGAGTCAGATACGATCAACTTTACCAAAGTGTTACTACAATGAACTCGTATACCTACGTGTGGTGGTTTCGATTTCGAATCCCCGTTAGGCCATTGAATGTGCGGGTAACTGTTCATACCTTCCCAGCCGAGCCCATGCGTCGTGCATTGTTGTTAAACCAGGATGAATCAGGTCAAAGTTGCTTCGAGATACTATTTTCGCATGAGGCCATTTTCACGTTTCAATTTCGAGCTGATCAACTCAAATAGTTCGCTCATTGTTATCAGATGAATAAACTTCGGCAATAAAGTCACCTACTGAGTAGTTCCAAATCCGGACTTAAGAAAGATTAAAGAAAATTAATTTAAAAACTAGCAAAGATACACTGCAGCATATTATCAAACAAAGCTTGCAGCCCATGCTGTTGTCCAGCTCAAGACATGGCTTGCCAAACAAAGCTTGCAGTCCATGCTGTTGTCCAGCTCAAGACATGGCTTGCCAAACAAAGCTTGCAGTCCATGCTGTTGTCCAGCTCAAGACATGGCTTGCCAAACAAAGCTTGCAGTTCATGCCGTTGTTTAGCTCAAGACATGGCTTGCCAAACAAAGCTTGCAGCCCATGCTGTTGTCCAGCTCAAGACATGGCTTGCCAAACAAAGCTTGCAGTCCAAGCTGTTGTCCAGCTCAAGACATGGCTTGCCAAACAAAGCTTGCAGTCCATGCTGTTGTCCAGCTCAAAACATGGCTTGCCAAACAAAGCTTGCAGTCCAAGCTGTTGTCCAGCTCAAGACATGGCTTGCCAAACAAAGCTTGCAGTTCATGCTGTTGTCCAGCTCAAGACATGGCTTGTCAAACAAGGCTTGCAGTCCATGCTGTTGTCCAGCTCAAGACATGGCTTGCCAAACAAAGCTTGCAGTCCATGCTGTTGTCCAGCTCAAGACATGGCTTGCCAAACAAAGCTTGCAGCCCATGCTGTTGTCCAGCTCAAGACATGGCTTGCCAAACAAAGCTTGCAGTCCATGCTGTTGTCCAGCTCAAGACATGGCTTGCCAAACAAAGCTTGCAGTCCAAGCTGTTGTCCAGCTCAAAACATGGCTTGCCAAACAAAGCTTGCAGTCCATGCTGTTGTCCAGCTCAAGACATGACTTGCCAAACAAAGCTTGCAGTCCATGCTGTTGTCCAGCTCAAGACATGGCATGCAGTTTATGCTGTTGTCCAGCTCAAGACATGGCTTGCCAAACAAAGCTTGCAGTCCATGCTGTTGTCCAGCTCAAGACATGGCTTGCCAAACAAAGCTTGCAGTTCATGCTGTTGTCCAGCTCAAGACATGGCTTGCCAAACAAAGCTTGCAGTCCATGCTGTTGTCCAGCTCATGACATGGCATGCAGTTCATGCTGTTGTCCAGCTCAAGACATGGCTTGCCAAACAAAGCTTGCAGTCCAAGCTGTTGTCCAGCTCAAGACATGGCATGCAGTTCATGCTGTTGTCCAGCTCAAGACATGGCTTGCCAAACAAAGCTTGCAGTCCATGCTGTTGTCCAGCTCAAGACATGGCATGCAGTTCATGCTGTTGTCCAGCTCAAGACATGGCTTGCCAAACAAAGCTTGCAGTCCATGCTGTTGTCCAGCTCAAGACATGGCTTGCAGTTCATGCTGTTGTCCAGCTCAAGACATGGCTTGCCAAACAAAGCTTGCAGTCCATGCTGTTGTCCAGCTCAAGACATGGCTTGCCAAACAAAGCTTGCAGTCCATGCTGTTGTCCAGCTCAAGACATGGCTTGCTAAACAAAGCTTGCAGTCCATGCTGTTGTCCAGCTCAAGACATGGCTTGCCAAACAAAGCTTGCAGTCCAAGCTGTTGTCCAGCTCAAGACATGGCTTGCCAAACAAAGCTTGCAGTCCAAGCTGTTGTCCAGCTCAAGACATGGCTTGCCAAACAAAGCTTGCAGTCCATTCTGTTGTCCAGCTCAAGACATGGCTTGCCAAACAAAGCTTGCAGTCCATGCTGTTGTCCAGCTCAAGACATGGCTTGCCAAACAAAGCTTGCAGTCCATGCTGTTGTCCAGCTCAAGACATGGCTTGCCAAACAAAGCTTGCAGTCCATGCTGTGGTCCAGCTCAAGACATGGCTTGCCAAACAAAGCTTGCAGTCCAAGCTGTTGTCCAGCTCAAGACATGGCTTGCCAAACAAAGCTTGCAGTCCATGCTGTTGTCCAGCTCAAAACATGGCTTGCCAAACAAAGCTTGCAGTCCAAGCTGTTGTCCAGCTCAAGACATGGCTTGCCAAACAAAGCTTGCAGTTCATGCTGTTGTCCAGCTCAAGACATGGCTTGTCAAACAAGGCTTGCAGTCCATGCTGTTGTCCAGCTCAAGACATGGCTTGCCAAACAAAGCTTGCAGTCCATGCTGTTGTCCAGCTCAAGACATGGCTTGCCAAACAAAGCTTGCAGCCCATGCTGTTGTCCAGCTCAAGACATGGCTTGCCAAACAAAGCTTGCAGTCCATGCTGTTGTCCAGCTCAAGACATGGCTTGCCAAACAAAGCTTGCAGTCCAAGCTGTTGTCCAGCTCAAAACATGGCTTGCCAAACAAAGCTTGCAGTCCATGCTGTTGTCCAGCTCAAGACATGACTTGCCAAACAAAGCTTGCAGTCCATGCTGTTGTCCAGCTCAAGACATGGCATGCAGTTCATGCTGTTGTCCAGCTCAAGACATGGCTTGCCAAACAAAGCTTGCAGTCCATGCTGTTGTCCAGCTCAAGACATGGCATGCAGTTCATGCTGTTGTCCAGCTCAAGACATTGCTTGCCAAACAAAGCTTGCAGTCCATGCTGTTGTCCAGCTCAAGACATGGCTTGCAGTTCATGCTGTTGTCCAGCTCAAGACATGGCTTGCCAAACAAAGCTTGCAGTCCATGCTGTTGTCCAGCTCAAAACATGGCTTGCCAAACAAAGCTTGCAGTCCATGCTGTTGTCCAGCTCAAGACATGACTTGCCAAACAAAGCTTGCAGTTCATGCTGTTGTCCAGCTCAAGACATGGCATGCAGTTCATGCTGTTGTCCAGCTCAAGACATGGCTTGCCAAACAAAGCTTGCAGTCCATGCTGTTGTCCAGCTCAAGACATGGCATGCAGTTCATGCTGTTGACCAGCTCAAGACATGGCTTGCCAAACAAAGCTTGCAGTCCGTGCTGTTGTCCAGCTCAAGACATGGCTTGCCAAACAAAGCTTGCAGTCCATGCTGTTGTCCAGCTCAAGACATGGCTTGCCAAACAAAGCTTGCAGTCCATGCTGTTGTCCAGCTCAAGACATGGCTTGCCAAACAAAGCTTGCAGTCCATGCTGTTGTCCAGCTCAAGACATGGCTTGCAGTCCATGCTGTTGTCCAGCTCAAGACATGGCTTGCCAGATATTAATAAAAGGGGATGATATTTAGCGATGAGAGTTCCCACCAATGAAAAGGTCGACTGGTTTTCACCAGCTGGCAGTAAGACCGTTCCGGCTCGATCTCATCTCGGCCAACGAATGTGCATTGTGCAATGAAGCTGTGACTCCACTTTCGATTGCATTCGATGCACAGTGTGCAAAAGGCTGCCGCTCAAGGATTATTACCGAGGAGATCTTCGACGCCTTCCGTGGTGGAGCTGATTACATTTGCCACCACCGAGCGCTGGCGAGACGTCGCATGGTCAGAGAGTGGCCATCTCCAAGCAATGGCCGCCATGTTGGCACGGTCAGAGAGTGGCCATCTCCAAGCAATAGCCGCCATGTTGGCACGGTCAGAGAGTGGCCATCTCCAGGCAATGGCCGCCATGTTGGCACGGTCAGAGAGTGGCCATCTCCAAGCAATGGCCGCCATGTTGGCACGGTCAGAGAGTGGCCATCTCCAAGCAATGGCCGCCATGTTGGCACGGTCAGAGAGTGGCCATCTCGAAGCAATGGCCGCCATGTTGGCACGGTCAGAGAGTGGCCATCTCCAAGCAATGGCCGCCATGTTGGCACGGTCAGAGAGTGGCCATCTCCAAGCAATGGCCGCCATGTTGGCACGGTCAGAGAGTGGCCATCTCCAGGCAATGGCCGCCATGTTGGCACGGTCAGAGAGTGGCCATCTCGAGGCAATGGCCGCCATGTTGGCACGGTCAGAGAGTGGCCATCTGAGAGGCGGTCATTGCCTGGAGATGGCCACTCTCTGACAGAACATTGGGTTCCCTAGCAACAGATTGACTACGTGTTCGCCCCACCCCGCCGAGTGGCGGCGCTCACTGCCAGGTTGTTCATTCTCAATTAGTTCTGATGTGAAAACTTATTATCCACGTGGCCGACGTGTTTTGAAACCAGGGATTGCCGACGATCATAGTGGGCGTTGAACGGAGACAGACACGACTTGTTTTGCTTGTTTTGTGCTGAGTTTCGCTGTCACATTAGTACGAGATTTGTATTGCATTATTTCCCAACAAATCGATAACATGTCGATAATAAAGGAAATGATTACTAAATAAACAAGTTTCATGGCAAGAGGATCTTCCCTGCATTGAAACTGCTGGTTTTATCTTCAATCGTTTGTTGATTGATTTATTTATGTTTTTATGATGTCGGTAAATTGTCGGATGATGACGATGGTGGTAGTACTTTGAGTAACTAGGAGGGAAGAGGGGAAACCCGGTGGCGGCACGTAGCCTACTCCTGTCGAAGACCAAGAGGACCACCGGCTTAACATCCCTTCCGAAGGACGGTACAACGCGAACAACAGGATTCCTCCACAAATCCATGCTGTCGAGAGGTTGATAAGCAAGGTGAGTAAAGTTGCTGTACTAACTTTTATCCCACCAACCTCTCTTCCGAACAGAACTGGTCATGTGTATGGTGGTCACCCATCCAATACCTGACTCAGCGCAGTGTTGCTTAACTTACATCCCTCCAGCCTCTCTCCCGAACAGAACTGGTCATGTGTATGATGATCACCCATCCAATACCTGACTCAGCGCAGTGTTGCTTAACTTACATCCCTCCAACCTCTTTCCCGAACAGAACTGGTCATGTGTATGATGATCACCCATCCAATACCTGACTCAGCGCAGTGTTGCTTAACTTTCATCCCTCCAACCTCTCTCCCGAACAGAACTGGTCATGTATATGATGGCCACCCATCCGATACCTGACTCAGCGCAGTGTTGCTTAACTTTCATCCCTCCAACCTCTCTCCCAAACAGAACTGGTCATGTGTATGATGGCCACCCATCCAATACCTGACCCAGCGCAGTGTAGCTTAACTTTCATCCCTCCAACCACTCTCCCGAACAGAACTGGTCATGTGTATGATGATCACCCATCCAATACCTGACCCAGCGCAGTGTTGCTTAACTTTCATCCCTCCAACCTCTCTCCCGAACAGAACTGGTCATGTGTATGATGGTCATCCATCCAATACCTGACCCAGCGCAGTGTTAGGTTAGGTTAGGTTAGGTTAGGTTAGGTGGTCATGTGTATGAGTATGATGATCACCCATCCAATACGGTGACCCAGCGCAGTGTTGCTTAACTTCTGTAATCTCACGTGGACCGGTGTTACCATTATGACTGAAGGTAGCTACGCGAGTGAGTGTGACGAGGTCGCCCCGGGGGTCGCTGCAAATTGGGTCATTTTTACTCGAACTTGATTTGTATTTTTATTCATTTAAGCCAAGCTAATTAAATACAGACGCTAATTGTAATTGTATTAATTGTTGACTGGTATTTCAATGTCAATGCAATTCCCTTTGTGGCAAACCAGCGTGCACCAGCCGCCACTTGCTGGGATATTTTGAAATATTTTTTTATTTCATATATTTATTTCTGCCATTGGCTTGTTTCATTACATAATAACTAACAAACACAATCATTAATTGGTGTTGTATGTAGCTATGTAGATTGTACATTCCTTTCAAATTATAAATATATTATTTATTTGCCTCATGCTCAGTAGAGTTTTATTGTAAAATTGTGCTTCTAGTAAATAGTTTTCATTGCCTGAGAATAACGAAGTCGTGGGTTTATATGACGATTTGGTTGGAAGGACTTAACTCTAAATCCTGATTTATATTTCTATGATAAATGTACAAAAATAATTACAATTAAAATAACTGTGGTCAAAGTATCAAATGATAAGAATACAGAAGATCTAAAACGAGAAAATTTGAAAAAATAAATGGAAAGAAATAGGCAAGCTGATTTATTTCTATAAATCTTTTTGAGGGTGGAAGATATGGCAAGAGATACGGGATGAAATGAACGAGGCAAAGTTTAGAGGTGAAATTTGAGATGAATTTCGGTTAATTTCAGGGAAATTGCTAAGAAATGAGACTAGAATTTTATTAAAGAGGGTGGAGAAGAGTGTAATAAGATAAATGTGATACAAGATAAGCATTTTATAAATGAAATGTGGATCTCGGGGTCTTCCCTCTTTAATATCGAATGTTTCCTGAAATCCAGCTCGAGTATACCAGCAGCACACGAAGCTTTAAAAACTGTTATTGATTTCAAAACTGCCCGAGGCTTGCACAGACCAAAAATTTCCCATTTTGCCTCGATTTGGGGCACAAATTGTTTCGGAAGACTTGAAGATTTCTGGTTATCTTTGAGAAAACAGACGAGAATCATCTTGTTACAAGTGCGCTCGTGTTGGTCATAGCGGTGATGAAGAGATGGTGAGTTTATCCTAGAAGGGAGGAGAGGAAACCCGGTGCCGACACGTAGTCTACTCCTGTCGGAGACCAAGGGGACCACCGACTTAACGTCCCTTCCAAAGGACGGTACAACGCGGACAACGGGATTCCACTAATAGTCAATAACGTTTCCTCAATTCCTCCCCAAATACTGGAGATTTGAAGAAAGAAAATCTCATTTAAATTGCAAAAACTTGCAATGCGCGGAGTGTTTTATTATTATCAACACTATAACAGTCTCAAAAATTGTTGCCCACACGGGGACTTGAACCCCGATCTCCACCTGTCCCGGGTGTTGCTCTAACCAATTGAGCTACTTGGACCCCGATCTCCACCTGTCGCGGGTGTTGCTCTAACCAATTGAGCTACTTGGACCCCGATCTCCACCTGTCGCGGGTGTTGCTCTAACCAATTGAGCTACTTGGACCCCGATCTCCACCTGTCGCGGGTGTTGCTCTAACCAATTGAGCTACTTGGACCCCGATCTCCACCTGTCGCGGGTGTTGCTCTAACCAATTGAGCTACTTGGACCCCGATCTCCACCTGTCGCGTGTGTTGCTCTAACCAATTGAGCTACTTGGACCCCGAACTCCACCTGTCGCGGGTGTTGCTCTAACCAATTGAGCTACCTGGACCCCGATCTCCACCTGTCGCGGGTGTTGCTCTAACCAATTGTTGAGAGGTTGAATTAGTGTTTCTAATATTAAAAAAGCGCATTGCTAGCGTTTTCAATTAAAATAAAATTTCACAACATAAAACTCATCCAACGTCAAGCTGGAGTTACTAGAGATTGACAGGTTGTGACGTGATATAGCGTCACTAGAATCAGAGTGACTGTGAGTATTCACAGCCTCTTGGTTCTACTCCTTGGAGATCCGTCATTCTTATAAAATACACTAAAATCGTCTCAAAAAGCCGGTGTCCAAGTAGCTCAATTGGTTAGAGCAACACCCGCGACAGGTGGAGATCGGGGTCCAAGTAGCTCAATTGGTTAGAGCAACACCCGCGACAGGTGGAGATCGGGGTTCCAATCCCCGTTTGGGCATCAATTTTTGAGAGGTTATAAGAGTTTCCAATTATATAAGACTTCGCCAACGTGGTTGAAACGTCAGCTAAAACCAAGGTCCTTTTTTTTTAAAACCAAAAAACAGTTGTAATAAACATAAACTCCACCAACAATAACAGGTAGTCCACCTAGATAGAGATCAAGTTCATGATCTGGCCACGCACGAGGAGGGCGCAAATCGCAGCACGCAAAGTCTCGTGCCTTCCAGTTAGAAAGACCAGCAATCAGTGCCGCATGGCCGCCATATTGTTCCCAACTTGGCTCAAGAAAATTGCGTCATATTGTTGTTATGAAGTACCACAAAGACCAGCATGTCAAACACATAACTGCTCGGTCATCCTCGCGAAGCCTGCACTGAAGTCTGCAGCAAGGAGATCGCTTGTAACCAATGAGACTGGCCTTCGATCGGCGATCCCTGGTTCGATCCTGGTGGCCGGCTATCCTGGTAGTGAGAGCGACATGTCTGCCTTGCATTTGAGAGGTCCCAGGTTCGATCCTGGTGGCCGGCTATCCTGGTAGTGAGAGCGCCATGTCTGCCTTGCATTCGAGAGGTCCCAGGTTCGATCCTGGTGGCCGGCTATCCTGGTAGTGAGAGCGCCATGTCTGCCTTGCATTTGAGAGGTCCCAGGTTCGATCCTGGTGGCCGGCTATCCTGGTAGTGAGAGCGCCATGTCTGCCTTGCATTCGGTAGGTCCCAGGTTCGATCCTGGTGGCCGGCTATCCTGGTAGTAAGAGCGCCATGTCTGCCTTGCATTCGAGAGGTCCCAGGTTCGATCCTGGTGGCCGGCTATCCTGGTAGTGAGAGCGCCATGTCTGCCTTGCATTCGGGAGGTCCCAGGTTCGATCCTGGTGGCCGGCTATCCTGGTAGTGAGAGCGCCATGTCTGCCTTGCATTTGAGAGGTCCCAGGTTCGATCCTGGTGGCCGGCTATCCTGGTAGTGAGAGCGCCATGTCTGCCTTGCATTCGGTAGGTCCCAGGTTCGATCCTGGTGGCCGGCTATCCTGGTAGTAAGAGCGCCATGTCTGCCTTGCATTCGAGAGGTCCCAGGTTCGATCCTGGTGGCCGGCTATCCTGGTAGTGAGAGCGCCATGTCTGCCTTGCATTCGGTAGGTCCCAGGTTCGATCCTGGTGGCTGGCTATCCTGGTAGTGAGAGCGCCATGTCTGCCTTGCATTCGAGAGGTCCCAGGTTCGATCCTGGTGGCCGGCTATCCTGGTAGTGAGAGCGCCATGTCTGCCTTGCATTCGGGAGGTCCCAGGTTCGATCCTGGTGGCCGGCTATCCTGGTAGTAAGAGCGCCATGTCTGCCTTGCATTCGAGAGGTCCCAGGTTCGATCCTGGTGGCCGGCTATCCTGGTAGTGAGAGCGCCATGTCTGCCTTGCATTCAGGAGGGTTTGAGATTCAATTTGTTGTGTTTTTTTTATGATGTCCCACGAATTTCCAAGCATAAACAAGGGTAATACTAAACCTTCGTTATTTTTGTTTACAAACGGCTTGAAATGCTCATTCCACAAAATAACAGCGAAACTTCCCAAAGTGCAACAGCCACGCAATAACCAGCCATGCAGGAAGTGGTCATCGAGTACGATGACCCACATTTGAATTTGGTAATACACGTTGCGTTTTTCTGTCAATTACTTTGAGATGATTACAGGGGGCCGAGAATCGAAACAAGCAGCTGTGAGATTTCCAGTTTCTTTAGTAAAATCAAAAGGGAACCAAGAAAAACTTCTTAGGTCTCGGATCTCGAATCTCTGGCGTTAGCAGCAATCATTGATTTGTTTGGATGTCCTGAAAGAGCCAGAGAGTTGTGTTTTATTGAAGAGGAAACAATTGATTGCATGAAGATTTGGGGAATTCCTTTCTCTCTGAAGTTGAGTGAAGCTCATTGATGAGTGCATGTCGTCTGCCTTGACTCGGTGAGTGTCAATGCCAAGGACTCGGGCAGAAGGTCGCAGCGTGCGCACCTAACTTCAATCCAATGCCACGCGCTGCCCAACCTCAACGATTTGAAGCACGTTTTCACTTATTTTAAAAAACTGGAGGATTGAGGGTACTTGACAAGCATGATTGGCTGGAACCATTGATCTCTAATAACCTGGATAGAGCATAGGATCCAGCCAGCTGATCTCAAATAACCTGGATAGAGCATAGGATCCAGCCAGCTGATCTCAAATAACCTGGATAGAGCATAGGATCCAGTCAGCTGATCTCAAATAACCTGGATAGAGCATAGGATCCAGTCAGCTGATCTCAAATAACCTGGATAGAGCATAGGATCCAGTCAGCTGATCTCAAATAACCTGGATAGAGCATAGGATCCAGTCAGCTGATCTCAAATAACCTGGATAGAGCATAGGATCCAGCCAGCTGATCTCAAATAACCTGGATAGAGCATAGGATCCAGTCAGCTGATCTCAAATAACCTGGATAGAGCATAGGATCCAACCATTGATCTCAAATAACCTGGATAGAGCATAGGATCCAACCATTGATCTCTAATAACCTGGATAGAGCATAGGATCCAGCCAGCTGATCTCAAATAACCTGGATAGAGCATAGAATCCAGTCAGCTGATCTCAAATAACCTGGATAGAGCATAGGATCCAGTCAGCTGATCTCAAATAACCTGGATAGAGCATAGGATCCAGTCAGCTGATCTCAAATAACCTGAATAGAGCATAGGATCCAGCCAGCTGATCTCAAATAACCTGGATAGAGCATAGGATCCAGTCAGCTGATCTCAAATAACCTGGATAGAACATAGGATCCAGCCAGCTGATCTCAAATAACCTGGATAGAGCATAGGATCCAGCCAGCTGATCTCAAATAACCTGGATAGAGCATAGGATCCAGCCAGCTGATCTCAAATAACCTGGATAGAGCATAGGATCCAGCCAGCTGATCTCAAATAACCTGAATAGAACATAGGATCCAGCCAGCTGATCTCAAATAACCTGGATAGAACATAGGATCCAGCCAGCTGATCTCAAATAACCTGGATAGAGCATAGGATCCAGCCAGCTGATCTCAAATAACCTGGATAGAGCATAGGATCCAGCCAGCTGATCTCAAATAACCTGGATAGAGCATAGGATCCAGCCAGCTGATCTCAAATAACCTGGATAGAGCATAGGATCCAGTCAGCTGATCTCAAATAACCTGGATAGAGCATAGGATCCAGCCAGCTGATCTCAAATAACCTGGATAGAGCATAGGATCCAGTCAGCTGATCTCAAATAACCTGGATAGAGCATAGGATTCAGCCAGCTGATCTCTAATAACCTGGATAGAGCATAGGATCCAGCCAGCTGATCTCAAATAACCTGGATAGAGCATAGGATTCAGCCAGCTGATCTCTAATAACCTGGATAGAGCATAGGATCCAGCCAGCTGGTCTCAAATAACCTGGATAGAGCATAGGATCCAGCCAGCTGATCTCAAATAACCTGGATAGAGCATAGGATCCAGCCAGCTGATCTCAAATAACCTGGATAGAGCATAGGATCCAGCCAGCCAATCTCAAATAACCTGGATAGAGCATAGGATCCAGCAAGCTGATCTCAAATAACCTAGATAAAGCATAGGATCCAGCCAGCTGATCTCAAATAACCTGGATAGAGCATAGGATCCAGTCAGCTGATCTCAAATAACCTGGATAAAGAATAGGATCCAGCCAGCTGATCTCAAATAACCTGGATAGAGCATAGGATCCAGCCAGCTGATCTCAAATAACCTGGATAAAGCATAGGATCCAGCCAGCTGATCTCAAATAACCTGGATAGAGCATAGGATCCAGTCAGCTGATCTCAAATAACCTGGATAAAGAATAGGATCCAGCCAGCTGATCTCAAATAACCTGGATAGAGCATAGGATCCAGCCAGCTGATCTCAAATAACCTGGATAAAGCATAGGATCCAGCCAGCTGATCTCAAATAACCTGGATAGAGCATAGGATCCAGTCAGCTGATCTCAAATAACCTGGATAAAGAATAGGATCCAGCCAGCTGATCTCAAATAACCTGGATAGAGCATAGGATCCAGCCAGCTGATCTTAAATAACCTGGATAGAGCATAGTATCCAGCCAGCTGATCTCAAATAACCTGGATAGAGCATAGGATCCAGCCAACTGATCTCAAATAACCTGGATAGAGGATAGGATCCAGCCAGCTGATCTCAAATAACCTGGATAGAGCATAGGATCCAGCCAGCTGATCTCAAATAAACTGGATAGAGCACAGGATCCAGCCAGCTGATCTCAAATAACCTGGATAGAACATTGGATCCAGCCAGCTGATCTCAAACAACCTGGATAGAGCATAGGATCCAGCCAGCTGATCTCAAATAACCTGGATAGAGCATAGGATCCAGCCAGCTGATCTCAAATAACCTGGATAGAGAAAAGGATCCAGCCAGCTGATCTCAAATAACCTGGATAGAGCATAGGATCCAGCCAGCTGATCTCAAATAACCTGGATAGAGCATAGGATCCAGCCAGCTGATCTCAAATAACCTGGATAGAGCATAGGAACAAGGCAGCTGATGTGCCGGCACCGTGCTAACTCTCCTTCCTTCTAGGCTTGGTTGAGTTAATTATCATCACCTCATACACCGACGCCATTAGACCAGTCAGTTAGTTGTCAGAACAGTGCGTCGTTAAACACCCAAAAGTCAATCAAATCCCGGCAATCAAGTAGGTTCAGCGAGGTTGGCGGCAAAAAACCTCGATCGGCTCGGAAGTTGTGTACCATTAATTGAATGAATGATGGAGGCCAATTAAAACCGTGCCATGCTTTATGATCCACTTTTACAATCAGCTGACAGCGGTAAGTGCCCTGTGGGGGGAGGGGGGGGGGGGGGGGCATGTAAACATTGTCAACATTCTAGTTATAAATTCTACCATTAGGTTTATAGGATGTTAAACATTCCATTGAGAAAACGAGCCGGCAACACGTGGTAGGTACCACCCGATGGCGCTTGCTGCTGAGCAAACGAGGCTGGCAACACGTGGTAACGGTAGATGCCACCCGATGGCGCTTGCTGCTGAGCAAACGAGGCCGGCAACACGTGGTAGGTACCACCCGATGGCGCTTGCTGCTGAGCAAACGAGGCCGGTAACACGTGGTAACGGTAGGTGCCACCCGATGGCGCTTGCTGCCGAGCAAACGAGGCCGGCAACACGTGGTAACGGTAGGTGCCACCCGATGGCGCTTGCTGCCGAGCAAACGAGGCCGGCAACACGTGGTAACGGTAGATGCCACCCGATGGCGCTTGCTGCTGAGCAAACGAGGCCGGCAACACGTGGTAACGGTAGGTGCCACCCGATGGCGCTTGCTGCTGAGCAAACGAGGCTGGCAACACGTGGTAACGGTAGGTACCACCCGATGGCGCTTGCTGCTGAGCAAACGAGGCCGACAACACGTGGTAACGGTAGATGCCACCCGATGGCGCTTGCTGCTGTCCTTTTTAACAAACCTCTACAATTAAATAATTATGACTCAAAATATTGAGACCTGTTTATCAATCGTTGAGGTTAGCATTAACAAAGATTGCTTCTTTAAGAACAAACAAAATACTCGAAAACTACAAAAACTACCGATGAAAACATTTAAAATATCACGGTCTCTTTGAGAGAACTCAAAATATGTGACTCTCAAGATGGCGGCCATGGCTTCAAAGTATCTCCATGACAACCGCTATCCAAGTTGTTTGATATATCAGTGTTCCTGACAAGGCATTGTGCCGTGTCCTATTGTCTCTCTAATTATTCCAACAACATTTGGAAAGAAATTACTAACCCATACTTAAGGAACAAAACGGAGAGCGGACTCTTTTATGGCAGGCAACTCATTCTTGGAAGCATCTAAATTGACTCCAAAGAACAGCACTATTTACTTGGGAGTAAATAATTGCATTCCTGTATCATGTTCATTATATGAAGACCAGCCTTAATATCAGCTCGCACACGACGACAATTCTTGGAGATGAGTCTGCGTATTCAGTGAACACCGAACAGTTTGCTATGTTGGTAACACCGGTCCTTGTGAGATCACCGAAGTTAAGCAACACTGCGCTGAGTCAGGTATTGGATGTGTGACCATCATACACATGACCAGTTCTGTTCGGGAGAGAGGTTGGAGGGATGAAAGTTAAGCAACACTGCGCTGAGTCAGGTATTGGATGGGTGACCATCATACACATGACCAGTTCTGTTCGGGAGAGAGGTTGGAGGGATGAAAGTTAAGCAACACTGCGCTGGGTCAGGTATTGGATGGGTGACCATCATACACATGACCAGTTCTGTACGGGAGACAGGTTGGAGGGATGAAAGTTAAGCATCACTGTGCTGGGTCAGGTATTGGATGGGTGACCATCATACACATGACCAGTTCTGTTCGGGAGAGAGGTTGGAGGGATGAAAGTTAAGCAACACTGCGCTGAGTCAGGTATTGGATGGGCGACCATCATACACATGACCAGTTCTGTTCGGGAGGGAGTTTGGAAGGATGAAGGTTAAGTAACACTGCGCTGGGTTAGGTATTGGGTGGTCGACCATCATACACATGACCAGTTCTGTTCGGGAGAGAGGTTGGAGGGATGAAAGTTAGTACAGCAACTTCACTCGCCTTGCTTATCAACCTCTCGACAGCATGGATTTGTAGAGGAATCCTGTTGTTCGCGTTGTACCGTCCTTCGGAAGGGACGTTAAGCCGGTGGTCCCCTTGGTCTTCGACAGGAGTAGGCTACGTGCCGGCACCGGGTTTCACCTCCTCCCTTCTAGACTAGGTTAGGTTCATCATCATCCACTCATTCACCGACGCCATTAGACCAGTGCCGCATGGCCAGATGTCAAAACAGTGCGTCGCTAAAGACCGCAAATAATAATAATAATAATTCAGTACCAGGTAATACCGAGTCCAGGTACTCGTGACCTTGGCATACCTGCAATGCCAGGCACCATACCATCGCATTATTATAATGTAATATTATTGAGCATTATCCACGTGACAGTTGCTACGCTATCAGATGTTTTTGTGCCGTTTGTTCCCCGCAGAATCGAGGAGGAAATGCAAGGTGGGGAGAATGCAGTCATTTGTTTCGCACGATTGCGCACTGTGTGTGTGTTTTTTTGTAAATAGGAAGGAAATGCCGGTGTTGGAAATAATCCGTAGATTATGTAATATCAAAGTGCGATAGAATGTGTTGTAGTTGCTGTCGTGCTGTCGTGCTGACGTGGGGGAAATGTGCAGCTCGATAGAATGACAATCGCATGCGGTTGCTGGTTTTTTTTTTAGGTAGGTGAGCAGAATCGAATGCGTCTTGATCAGCATTTAGAAACAATTGATTTAATCATTGTTGTGTAACCATGGTGATTGCAGGCGTTAATTGTGTTGATCAGTGATATTTAAAGAATGCCGAGCGGTTTTGCCCGATGTTTGCATGCGGGGGTTAAATTTGCACCTTTATATTGTTGCTTAGGGAAGATTGGGTCAGATATTGACTTACCGTTACATAGCCGTTAAGTTAACGAGCTGTTGGCCGACAGTTTTGTTCTGTGATAACTTTGCTCTTAACGGATCGTTAACAAAGTGTTAAAGACGTGTTTTATCAGAAGGCGTCTCACAAGAAACAATTGGGAACAGAAAGAGTTGTCTGAGTTATTGAAAAATTTAGAATTTCTGTTGATATTTTTAGGTTAGGTTATGTTCTTAGGAACTAGTTGGCCGTGGCGTGGATTATAGAATCTAAGCTGGTCGTGGTTAGTCAGTATATTTTCGATATACGATTTAATATTTAATTTTTGTTATTACACAATTTAAGATATTAACTGAATCATGTTGCATAAAGGTAAATATTTTCAGTTTTATTTAGGATTAAAGTGGTTCTCTTCCAGATTATACTAGAACTTTAAATCACCGCTTTTCCCAGCGCTCCGAAAAGCAAACACATTCATCTCACTAACTTTTAACGGCTTGTTTACAAATAACGACCCGTTAGATTAATTCACATTGGAGTAAGGCATTCTAAGTCAAAACGTCAAAACGCCGAATTAACTCACCAAGCGTTGTGGATGTATAATAGTAACATCTTTTCTACATGAATAATCTTCCCCCTGTCAATAGCACCAGCGCCCGAGCTCCCCCTTCCTCCCTGCCGCAACAAGGCAAGGTATCCCCCCCCCCCCCCCCCCCCCCCCCCCCCCCCCCCCCCCCCCCCCCCCCCCCCCCCCCCCCCCCCCCCCCCCCCACCCCCCCCACCCCCCCCCCCCCCCCCCCCCCCCACCACCACACCCCGTCCTGAACGAGGGTTGGACCCTAACCCCAATCACCTGCACAAACACTTGTAGCTCACATTCTTGGCATTCATTCTCTGAGTCACCGCCATCCTAACGCGTGACATCCGAGACCGTTGTCGCAGCTCAAAGAAGCCGTGGTGTTCAGAACGCTGTTCACTTTAATTACGTCAGGTGTTTTTTTTTTTGACAGTAGCTTCGTATGATGATTGTTTTTCAAACAGTTTCCGCTTAAAATGAAACTCTTGTTGAGATTGTTATTGGAGACTTCGATTGGATTTGTGACAAGTTTTTAACGGTAAATTTTAAAACCGGTGGCTCTAAATATATTTGAAATATGAGTGACGACCGTTGAACAAGATTGTTTGGTTTTTAAGTTAGCGAGTCTGCCTGGATAGCGAACTTAAGACTGTTTTGAGTGTGGGCGATGGTTGAGGGTTAGTACTTGTTCAAAATGTCATCTAGGAGTCAAGCAAGAACGTGATATCGTGATAGCTTGTGAAATATTAAATCCCGAGGCTCGCGGAAAGCTATTGAACGCCGGCAGCGAAATCTCTTTGTGAAATTTTACTCGCTTTTATTGAATTTGTTGATGTTTAACGTGTTTTTTTACAATCACGTGGGTTACGCTTTGTTTTTCAATTTATTTTACATCAACTAACAATAATTATGATTTGCGGTGAAATGGATGTTGTCGCCGATAACAAAAATCCCATTGTTAATATCGTGTGCCCACACAAATGATTGTGATGAATGAAATATTTCAAAATTCAGCAAAAATAGCCTAGCTATGTCACGCCAAACGCCGGGATCGTCACGAAAAGTGTCAAAAATTCACTTGGGTTACAAACCTAATTGCTTCATACAAACATAAAGAATCTCCACCGGGCTAATTACCTTTCAAAAACCAACCCTTTAGCATCGCACCACTCCAAAAACCAGGCACTCGAGCCACAAATACCACCTGCACACAGCCAGAGATACCATCTGTCATCACATGGAGAGAGTCATTGTCCTGTAGCTACCCACTCAGTCGCTACAAACCCCTCGCACCTTTCCATACCTACACAGAATCACATGCCAGAGCAAACAATGCCACTCTAAATCATAACAACCAATTCATTAGCGAATAACAGGACAACACCGATCACAAATCTCAGACGGCGACACTCGGGAATTAATACCGAAACTACCACATACAATTACAAGCTTGTTGCCAGCTCAACCTACCGCCGTTCAGCCAGCAACCAGTCGCGTACTACTAAAATAATGTACCGTTGCCTTCTGGTAGTCGTAGCCGAGCGAGCTTCGTTGAACGTGGTTTTCAGAGGCTAGAGAGGTCGCGACGTCGGATACCTGGGTCTGTGTATGTGATCCCTGCCCGCAAACTGCCACGACTCACACGGGGCCGCGGATGATTGCCATCCCGTCGTAACGGAGCATCCCGTCTACACTTTAGCCGATCTTTCTGGACGTCGTCTGTCTAATTAAATGACGCTAATCCGGATCTATTACCAAGTGGTGTATGTACGATCTAGTATTCTACATAAGAGAGACACCGATTGGTTGTTTAAAATGGATAAACGGTGTAGAAGATGACTCTGTTTGTGTGTAAGTGGTCATTCAACGGTTCTGACGTTCTGATCGGTGCAAGAGAAAGAGATATCGCGGTGGTATATGTCGGTTGACTGTGTTCAACTATATACAAGGTGTCTTCTTCTTCTTCTTCTTCTTTCTACGATACTCTAGTACGAGACCGGCAGTGGTCTGTCTATGTATATATATACGACCGGCACACAATTAGCACGGAAGTTGTTCAGCATTCCGTGACCCAACTAGGCTAACCGTGTCGCTGGCTGTCTTCTATTACTGAAGAGTGCACCTACCTTCAGTTCTCGACGCGACCAGCGAAGTTAATCCCAGCACCAGGCACACGCTAATCACTGGCACACGGGTCAAATCGACACCGAATCTTCTAGACACATGAAATGCCATTCTCACCAGCGTTCATCGGCCAGGCATCGAGATTCAAGTTGGTTATTTTTCAAATTAAAAAAAGTACGTTTAAAAAAAAAACGACAAAATGTCGTCTTACTTAAGAAAATAAACACACACACACTTTTAAAATTTAACGAAAAAATAATAAAAAAAATTTCGTGTTTGAACACGGTCACTAATGTAGCGATTCGTTAGTGTAAGTCGCACATGACCGCTTGCTCTGGCGGACGTGGGTTCCTCGCTCCGGCTCTGCCAGGAGGCTACTGACGTGTACCATGCCGACCTGCTGGAGGGTGGTGGGTGGCCGTGGGAGGGGAACCACCAGCCGACAAACCACTTGTTTCAAAGCTGCGCGCGACGCAGAACAGCGTTTTGTTCAATCGTTTTCCTCGCAAGGGACCCTCTATGTGCGTTTAAACTTTAAGCTCTAAGAAGCCTCGGTGTGCGTTTAAACTTTAAGCTCTAAGAAGCCTCGGTGTGCGTTTAAACTTTAAGCTCTAAGAAGCCTCGGTGTGCGTTTAAACTTTAAGCTCCAGGTAGCCTCGGTGTGGGACTTGTATGATGGGTGGGTTCTGGTTTTGACTTGTACGCACTCTGCCACTTATTGGCTGGGCGGTTGTTTCAACTGCTAATTAAAAGGTAATTATGATAAATTATGGACTGACTTCTTTAGGTTGGTACGCTTAAGGCGATCAGTGGAAAGGGATTTCAATATTTTGACAGATAATACACAATTCCGTACAATCTTCGACAATCCGCCAGGCAAAATGTGGCCAAAAACGTAGTTTGGTTTTCTCAGTGCAGTTAAAATTATCAGAATCAAAATTATCACTTTTATAATAAAGTTGTATCATTATCTACCAATGTATCACCAATTCCTATATTTAAATAATAAATAACTCAATCAATCAAATCTGTGGGTGAATAATCGCGAATCTTGTATAATCAGAGTAATCCAGTCTCATAAAAGAAATCCATTTTAAATTATAAACACTTACCTATTATCTTTTTAATTCGTTGGATTTGTTGACCTTGAACGGTTAGTCGTACACAGTGTTTGAGGTTTAACGGTCCGTTAAATCGTTATCGCCACGATTCATGGCTGCCACCAGCAGCAAGATTAACATCCCGTAACAAAACCGTGATAACTGACTTCAACTCTTATGGAGAACAATTGAAAAGCAGCTGGTAAGACAACTGTGACGATGAATCCATCCAATACCTGACCCAGAGCAGTGTTGCTTAACTTTCATCCCTCCAACCTCTCTACCGAACAGAACTGGTCATGTGTATGATGGTCAGTGGTCACCCATCCAATACCTGACCGTGCGCAGTGTTGCTTAACTTCGGTGGGCAAAGCTTCGAGAAGGGTCTGGAGAGTAATTGTTGACGGAAGAAACAAAATACTGACCTTGATTTTAGAAATTTAGTCGAAGTTTCTGTGCTAATGTTGAACTAGCTGCTGAGCAAACGAGGCCGGCAACACGTGGTAACAGTAGGTGCCACCCGATGGCGCTTGCTGCTAAGCAAACGAGGCCGGCAACTTGTGGTAACGGTAGGTGCCACCCGATGGCGCTTGCTGCTGAGCAAACGAGGCCGGCAACACGTGGTAACGGTAGGTGCCACCAGATGGCGCTTGCTGCCGAGCAAACGAGGCCGGCAACACGTGGTAACGGTAGGTGCCACCCGATAGCGATTGCTGCTGAGAAAACGAGGCCAGCAACACTTGGTAACGGTAGGTGCCACTTGATGGTGCTTGCTGCCGTCCTTTTCAACAAACCACTGCAATTAAATAATTACGAATTAAAATATCGAGATACATGTTTATCAATCGTTGATGTTAGCATTAATAAAGATTAATTGAGTGTAAACCAGTCTCAAATGCGAGTAATCTGCAAGAAATAACGAAATGTAATTTCTTAACACTCGAAGCGACGGTGACTCCATCTGGCTGCATCATACATTTACACCGTTAGGTCGATCCATCGATATTTTTCGAGAATAAAGTAAAAAAAAGATGAAAATGAACCCAAGTCTCAAAAACGAGACCAAACCTTAATTACAGGTAATAATCCAATAGTAGGTGGGCGAAGCGACAGGTCAGGATCAGGGCCTGGCATTCCGTCAGTGGCCTACATTCTTGGAGAGACAACAATAGGTCAACACAGGTAAATTACAGGAGTTATGCAACATTAAACTGGCGTAACATAGCACAGTCTAGCACTGGCAGCGCTCACCGGCACAACGGTCCCTTTGAGATCACTGAAGTTAAGCAACACTGTACTGGGTCAGGTATTGGATGGGTGACTATCATACACACGACCAGTTCTGTTTGGGAGAGAGGTTGGAGAGATGAAAGTTAAGCAACACTGCGCTGGTTCAGGTATTGGATGGGTGACCATCATACACATGACCAGTTCTGTTCGGGAGAGAGGTTGGAGGGATGAAAGTTAAACAACACTGTGCTGGGTCAGGTATTGGATGGGTGACCATCATACACATGACCAGTTCTGTTCGGGAGAGAGGTTGGAGGGATGAAAGTTAAACAACACTGTGCTGGGTCAGGTATTGGATGTGTGGCCATCATACACATGACCAGTTCTGTTCGGGAGAGAGGTTGGAGGGATGAAAGTTAAGCAACACTGCGTTGGGTCAGGTATTGGATGGATGACCATCATACACATGACCAGTTCTGTTCGGGAGAGAGGTTGGAGGGAGGAAAGTTAAGCAACACTGTGCTGGGTCAGGTATTGGATGGGTGACTATCATACCAATGACCAGTCCTTTTTGGGAGAGAGGTTGGAGAGATGAAAGTTACATATCTCGACGAGTAAAGGATGTATTGACGCAGGTCTTGCCCGTCCTTCAGAAGAGTCAAGGTGAAAACGATGTCTTCAGTGAAATCATTGGTTGGGTAATACCGGGAGTTATTTGCTTGGTGTCCGCTGTCCTTGGCGTGGTTATCACGACGTATATAATCATCTTCCTCGTCTTTTTTCATTTAATTTTGTTTTATCAACAATTGGCACGTTTTCCCAATGAAATCATAAAAACGTCAACTGTGGTTCCGTTATAATTTTCCTTTGCGTTTAAGAGATTTTACGATTTCCAAATTCACTGCTGGGACATAGCGCTGTTTTTTTTTTTGGGTCGGCTCCAATTTTGTATGTTCCCGGAGTCAGAAATTTAGGTGATGCCAAAACCATGCGACTTGCTTTTATTTGAAGCTAGAAGCTACACCGGGTTTCCTCTCCTCCCTTCTAGGCAACACACAATTCAGATTAATAACTTCATCTAATCTTCTAAAAGACAGAGGGGGATTTAATTTGATAAGGGCAGCCACCGACAAGGAAATTTAAAAATAAAATTGCTTGCTCTTTGACCAACAACACGGTGTGCATTGTTCGTTCAGTGGCACGTGTTCCAAGTGTTTCATTCATGAGATCACCGAAGTTAAGCAACACTGCGCTGGGTCAGGTATTGGATGGCTGACCATCATACACATGACCAGTTCTGTTCGGGAGAGAGGTTGGAGAGATGAAAGTTAAGCAACACTGCGCTGGGTCAGGTATTGTATGGGTGACCATCGTACACATGACCAGTTCTGTTCGGGAGAGAGGTTGGAGGGATGAAAGTTAAGCAACACTGCGCTGGGTCAGGTATTGGATGGGTGACCATCATACACATGACCAGTTCTGTTCAGGAGAGAGGTTGGAGGGATGAAAGTTAAGCAACACTGCGCTGGGTCAGGTATTGTATGGGTGACCATCATACACATGACCAGTTCTGTTCGGGAGAGAGGTTGGAGGGATGAAAGTTAAGCAACACTGCGCTGGGTCAGGTATTGGATGGGTGACCATCATACACATGACCAGTTCTGTTCAGGAGAGAGGTTGGAGGGATGAAAGTTAAGCAACACTGCGCTGGGTCAGGTATTGTATGGGTGACCATCATACACATGACCAGTTCTGTTCAGGAGAGAGGTTGGAGGGATGAAAGTTAAGCAACACTGAGCTGGGTCAGGTATTGGATGGGTGACTATCATACACATGACCAGTTCTGTTCGGGAGAGAGGTTGGAGAGATGAAAGTTAGTACAGCAACTTCACTCGCCTTGCTTATCAACCTCTCGACAGCATGGATTTGTGGAGGAATCCTGTCGTTCCCGTTGTACCGTCCTTCGGAAGGTACGTTAAGCCGGTGTTCTTTGGGACCATGGGCACCAAAGACCGGCACCGGGTTTCGCACCCTCCCTTCTTGTTAGTTTAATCATTATCCACTCATTCACAGACGCCATTAGACCAGTGCCACATGACCCGCTATCAAAACAGTGCTGAGTTAAACACAACGAATCAATAAGTTTTAGATTGATTCACAAAACTGACTACTCCCAGTACAGAGGGCATCCTAACCCTACTTTCGTCCCCCGGCAAGAAGTACAAGCCAAGCCATGGGCTGAAGAGTATCAGACTCTGTGCTAATCTCGACCGGAGAGTCCGAAAAAGCGATGCTCACGGCGCAGGTACGTGATCGTCATCGAAGTCTTCTAGCTGTACCGTGCAAGGTGCTATGTTGCATGGTTGACCATCTTGGTGGGACATTTCCCTCCAAGATTTACCTCGGAGAGGAGAGATTTACCTTGGAGAGGAGAGATTTATTGATATCTTCACATAAAGATACTCCAGGTTAAATGGCTGACTGCACCTAAAGGCTCAAATTGGTATCAACCTACTGTTGATAAGTTCATCAACTTAATGATATTTTGCTTATATGTTGACCGCATTGAGATTTTTCACATCTCAAACTTACAGATCTGCATTTTTTAAGTATTTTTGGAGGGTATTTGGCAGTTTTTACGCCTTACTTAACGTCTTTATCGCTTTAAACGCTCATCCTACGGAAAACTTTGGCGTGTTGGAAACACCGGTCCTTGTGAGATCACCGAAGTTAAACAACACTGCGCTGGGTCAGGTGTTGGATGGGTGACCATCATACACATGACCAGTTCTGTTCGGGAGAGCGGTTGGAGGGATGAAAGTTAAGCAACACTGCGCTGGGTCAGGTGTTGGATGGGTGACCATCATACACATGACCAGTTCTGTTCGGGAGAGAGGTTGGAGGTTAGGCTAGGTTTATCATCATCCTCATCATCATCCACTCATTCACCGACGCCATTAGACCAGTACCGCATGATCAGTTGTCAAAACAGTGCGTCGTCAAACAGCACAAATCAATCAATCTACGCTCATCCTACAACGCGATAAAGAGCGTTCACCATTCCTTGTAACTTAAAGCATCGGCAGCTGAAATAATCTTGATGTTTTCTTTATTTTTGTGCTGCACCCTCCAAACCTATTTTTTTCGAATCGTTTTTCTTAGAAATATGTTTTATCATTGCCCCAACATGAAAATATTTCTCCTAACGCCTGTGGTCCTGACCAAATCATGACAGAATTTGCTCCATAAATTTGCTTCTTGATCTTAAATCGGGCAAGAACAAAACCCCTGGCAACACGAGCTGTCGACAGCTTTCAAATTGAACCTTTTCAGGATTGCGAATCAGTACCAAAACGCAGCAAGAAACTGAACCAGCACGCAAACATAAATCACTCGCATGGTACACGCATGTACACGCTATTATTTCACATCAGATACGCTGAAATCAATTTCCTTTAAAAGCTCCCTGATATTTCACCCGCACGGGGAGTCAAACTCGAAGCCCGGGCACCGCGGTCCATGCTGACCCCTCGAACTAAATCAAATAGTGGACGCTTGCACCCTGTAGACGTGGGCCGGGGGTCGATGCCAACTCTCGGACGGCAGTTACCAAAGAAACTGATTTATTGGAGTTCAAAAAAAAAACTGCGCAATACCTGTAATAAATCTTTACAAATAAAAATGTGCGTTGAAATTTGTCGTCGAGACAAAGGTTTTTATTGAGTTCTGCTGGAGTCTACCTTTGAAGATGTTTTCTGATATTTTATACGAATTTTATTAAATGGAAATCTTTTGAGTTTTTCTGGATGTTTAGCTTTGATCAACGATCGTGGAACGTGATATCGAATCCCGTGACCAACGCTTTGATTAAAAAACCCTGCTGTTCATTTTTTTTAAATGAAAACACCGGTCCTCGTGAGATCACAGAAGTTAAGCAACACTGCGCTGGGTCAGGTATTGGATCGGTGACCATCATACACATGACCAGTTCTGTTCAGGAGAGAGGTTGGAGGGATGAAAGTTGAGCAACACTGCGCTGGGTCAGGTATTGGATGGGTGACCATCATACACATGACCAGTTCTGTTCGGGAGATAGGTTGGAGGGATGAAAGTTAAGCAACACTGCGCTGGGTCAGGTATTGGATCGGTGACCATCATACACATGACCAGTTCTGTTCGGGAGCGAGGTTGGAGGAATGAAAGTTAAGCAACACTGCGCTGAGTCATATATTGAATGGGTGACCATCATACACATGACCAGTTCTGTTCGGGAGAGAGGTTGGAGTGATGAAAGTTAGTACAGCAACTTCACTCGCCTTGCTTATCAACCTCTCGACAGCATGGATTTGTGGAGGAATCCTGTTGTTCGCGTTGCACCGTCCTTTGGAAGGGACGTTAAGCCGGTGGTCCCCTTGGTCTTCGACAGGAGTAGGCTACGTGCCGGCACCGGGTTTCCCCTCCTTCCTTCTAGGCTCATCATCGTCCACTCATTCACCGACGCTATTAGACCAGTGCCAGTTGACCCGTTATCAAAACAGTGCTATGTTAAACACTGCTTATCTATCAAACCCAATTAAAAACTCCTGTCTCCGTGGGAGATTCACCTGAAAAAGTTCCCTTCATCCCGTTGATCGAAGCTTGGCAACACTGCGAGAGCTACAGGTATACCGAAGGTCGCTGACACTGTTCTTGCGGCGTGCCTGGTACGCCGAGGTACAACTCCACCCGTGCCCCCCTCCAGCCCACCCCTCCCTTGCGCAGCATCAACAGCGTGATCTCCTCACCAGGCAAGGGAGGGGGGGGGGTACCTGTCACGAGCTAACCTCAGGTCGCGCTCCTGCAATGCTCCGTCGAGCTGTATTTTGTGTCAAACTCTTTTACCGCTTGCTGTGATGTAACTCTGCAGATCACTTTCAAATGTTTCACGGAATTAAGTCGTAAATATCTGTAAATGATGCTCTTGGTGCTGGTTGATTAGTTATTGGGTGTTGAACATAGCACTGTTTTGACAGCTGGTCACTGGTCTAATGGCGTCAGTGAATGAGTGGATGATGATGAACTTAAACTAGTCTAGAAGGGAGGAGGGGAAACCCGGTGCCGGCACGTAGCCTACTCCTGTCGAAGACCAAGGGTACCACCGGCTTAACGTCCCTTCCGAAGGACGATACAACGCGAACAACAGGATTCCTCCACAAATCCATGCTGTCGAGAGGTTGATAAGCAAGGCGAGTGAAGTTGCTGTACTAACTTTCATCCCTCCAACCTCTCTCCCGAACAGAACTGGTCATGTGTATGATGGTCACCGATCCAATACCTGACCCAGCACAGTGTTGCTTAACTTTCATCCCTCCAGCCTCTCTCCCGAACAAAACTGGTCATGTGTATGATGGTCACCCATCCAATACCTGACCCAGCACAGTGTTGCTTAACTTTCATCCCTCCAACCCCTCTCCCGAACAGAACTGGTCATGTGTATGATGGTCACCCATCCAATACCTGACCCAGCGCAGTGTTGCTTAACTTTCATCCCTCCAACCTCTCTCCCGAACAGAACTGGTCATGTGTATGATAGTCACCCATCCAATACCTGACCCAGCACAGTGTTGCTTAACTTTCATCCCTCCAACCTCTCTCCCGAACAGAACTGGTCATGTGTATGATGGTCACCCATCCAATACCTGACCCAGCGCAGTGTTGCTTAACTTTCATCCCTCCAACCTCTCTCCCGAACAGAACTGGTCATGTGTATGATAGTCACCCATCCAATACCTGACCCAGCACAGTGTTGCTTAACTTTCATCCCTCCAACCTCTCTCCCGAACAGAACTGATCATGTGTACGATGGTCACCTGACCTAGTTTTTCCTGAACGCGTTTACCACCTCGATAACGGTGTTGGGGGAAGTTGATGAAAATGATTCCAGGAATTTCTTGGTCGTGTCAAACGTGTTTAGTTCTGCGGAGGAATGTTTTAGCGGGAACTTGAGATTAGCGGCGTAAAGACACCCCATGTTATAAAATACTGACACAATTTGGAGTGTGTCGTTCTTAAATTGAGTTTCTTAATAAAAACAATTTATTTTAGGTTTTTATGTTTAACGTTGTCAACGACAGTGCGTTGTTAAACAATAAAGACCACAAATCAAACACTATTGCGTCGTTGTACAGTTCCTCATAAACATGATATAAACATTTTAATAATGAATGTATCACACATGGTTACTTACATTACAATATTCTGTCCTGTCTATCAAAATATCATCTAGGTCAGCAAAACAATGAAAAGACTAATGTCGTGTCTTCATTGTCTGCGAGTTGTTTATCGAAATCAAGAGACCGCAGCAAACGAGTGGGAGTTTTCTTCTTTATTCTCACCGAAACTACGTTTGTACGACACAGAGACTTGATAAACTTAATATGTTAGGCCAAATTGCTCTTCAGAATAAAGGGATAGACAATTTGGGTACATGCATAGACAACTGTCAAGTCATTTTGTTTACCTCAATCCGTGATTTTTGATGAGTTATCCATGATTTCAGCGTAAAGAAGCAAATCCAGGCACTAAAACACGTATACTGCACATTTCTTACGACAAAACTGATAGTTTTGCTTGCTTGTTTCCTCCATATGAACTGTCATTTGAAAACAGCCCTGCAAAAACAGTAAAAAAAAGAACGTTTTACGAAAATCTACGTTTATTCAAAAATAGTCGTGTCGCCCTACCAGCCATTGAAGAAACTAACTGTTTCGCGCCACCTACGACCTAACTGCAGTACTTTGACAGCAGCCAATCAGAATCGTAGAAGGCATTGGCATTTGACCAGTGCATTGCTAGACCGTACCGTGCCGCCATCACCGACAAGCGATTGTTCTGAGTGTAATTACTCGGTTAACTTCAGAAAGCTTTGCGTGATTCCAAATTTATTGCCAGTTTTTGGTAAGCATACTTGCAATCTTCATACTCACAATGTGCCTTGCCCTGCGTCTTTCAATTACTTGATTCAAGACGTTCAGTATCCTGCAAGGGAATGGTCTATTTTTATAAGTTCCTAGCTGTGGAGATGATGCACAATGAACGCCATCGCCATTGCATGTGTGTCATTGACATGAATGTAATATTTTTATTTTTATTTTAGGTATCCAAACCCAGAATGCCTAACATTAAGCTTCAGAGCTCCGATGGAGAAGTCTTCGATGTGAACGTTGAAATTGCCAAGTTATCGGTGACCATCAAGACAATGTTAGAAGACCTCGGCATGGATGATGAAGAAGAAGAAAGTGTCCCGCTTCCCAACGTCAACTCCGCCATCCTCAAGAAGGTAATCCAGTGGGCCACTTTCCACAAAGATGACCCAATCCCCCCGGAAGATGACGAGAATAAGGAGAAGCGGACCGACGATATAAGCAGCTGGGATGCAGATTTCCTGAAGGTCGATCAAGGAACGCTGTTCGAGTTGATTCTTGCCGCCAACTACTTGGATATCAAGGGTCTTCTGGATGTCACTTGCAAGACGGTCGCCAACATGATTAAAGGAAAGACCCCTGAAGAGATTCGCAAGACTTTCAATATAAAGAACGATTTTACCGCCTCCGAAGAAGAGCAAGTTCGCAAGGAGAACGAGTGGTGTGAGGAGAAGTGAAATGCTGGTTAAAGGACGCAAAATAATGAGTATATGAGCATAAGTTGTTTCCTTCCCTACTTAATATGGTGTCATCAAATTATGAGACAAATAGGTTTTCGTTTCAACTGAAATTTTTCTCCTTGTACTGAAAGCACTAACAACTTTAGTTCCAACAAAATTTTAATTTCGAGTTTGTCATTCGCTTTCTGTCATTTCTGTCTCTTATTGATCTTGTACATATTTCTAATGGATCTTTTAACCAGGGCAGATAAAATTCTCAACGTTTGATTGTAGGACAGTCGGCGGACAAGTCATGACAGCAAACTTCCACTTCAAATGTGGCCACTCTTCATTGACTGTGTAATAATAACCATTACATGTTTAATAAAACCTTTATTCACAACTTCTGTCTGTTGTTACGTTCTCTTTCGTTGGCTTTAGGTGAGATTCTGTTTCTCTGAAGTCTGTTGCAACCTGCCACTTAAACAGGAGTGGTGTGTTCTTTTTGGAAAACGTGTTTTGTGCTGAGATGAAATCTTATCTAAATTGCAAACGCTTGCAATGCCCGGGGTATTTTATTGTTGCCTGGGGTGTTGCTCAAACCCATTGAGCTACTTGGACACTGGCTTCTTGAGATGATTTTAATGTATTTGATTAGTGGAGTTACTCGAGATTGACAGGTTGTGACGTGATATAACGTCACTAGAATCAGAGTGACTGCGAGTATTCACAGCCTCTTGGTTCTACTTCTTGGTGATCTGTCATTCTCATCAAATACACTAAAATCGTTTCAAAAAGCAAATGTCCAAGTAGCTCAATGGGTTAGAGCAACACCCGCGACAGGTGGAGATCAAGATTCGAGTCCCCGTGTGGGCATCAATTTTTGAGAGGTTATAGTGTTGATAATAATAAAATGTTTTGTGCTGTCAGCCTTATGGCTTAGCATATAATTCAAATTGTATATGCCAATGTGGAAGTACCAACTGGCATTGGATCAGTGGTTTGTGATAAAAGTACTTACTTTCTTTGGATGTCTATTGTTTGCCACCTGATGGCAAATTATTTCGAAAATTAAGGTGCACAAGGAAATAGAGACTACTGGTTCAATTGAAGAATGGGAAAGCTCATTCATCATTGTATTGAGCATAGAATTTTGAATACTGGACAAAGAAAGGTAGGAACTACAATCGTTTTTCTATGGTAATGCGTAAGTTTGTTATTTCACTTGTCCTTCCAAGATTAGTGAAAGAGACCTCTGTACAACATGTCCTCTTCAACTAGGTATGTAGGTAAGTGTAGAATGACCAACAAAAATTCTTTCGAATGACCAGGAACGTTAAGTTAGATTGTTGCCAGTAGAGAGACCAAGAGAATATCAACGTAGAGCAGGTAGGGAAACCACAATCGAGGCATTTTGAGTAGAAATTGTGTGCTTTGCAGTAGTACCTTCAAAGTATCTGTTTTTTTCATGGAATGGCCTAGATGTGCCCATTTAAGTTTAGGCACTCCTAGCTGTATTCAGCCTGCAAATAATCCTGGCAATGACAGTAAATATATAAGGCCTTTTCCAACGAAATTGTCCTACCGATATGGTGTGTTTTAGACTAGTGTCTACCTTATCTAACCTCAGCTCTAGTTTTCAAAAAACTATTTAAACTGGGTTTTTTAGTGCTAAGTAAAGAACTACTAATTTTTCCTGACATTTTGTAACTTCCACTTGCCGTTATCAAGGGTGTAAGCAGTCCTGAAATATATCAGATAACAAAAAAAACAACAAATGAAAACAATTACCTTGTGCAGGTATCCTGAATGCAACTAACTAAAATAATCAAGGTAAGTAATATCAGTGATTGACTCGATTGTGCTAGTGTTGCCCATAAAGCTAACTCGAGTCAAAACTTCATGATTACGCTACAAAGCACAAATATCCAGGTATAGGAATCTACAAATAATTTGTTTATTTTTTAACAATCTGTTGAAGGTACTGGTAGATAACATATAAAGCAAGTAAACCAAGCATAATCCAATAATGCTTAGCAAACAGCCAATACCAATTAGATCAGAGATTCACTTATCTGGTTTTTAAATGATAATTGGAGGTTGAGATAATAATGGAAGTGTCTCATTGGCTGTTACCATACAGATGAGTTGTCAACTGACAGTTATCTTTTAAAATTTTAGAGCCATTCAGACAGCACGTATCCTGTGTTTTTTGACATTACAAATTGAAAACTCAACCATCTTTAGTTTAAGTTTGTTATCTTTTTAGAATTACTTTAATGCACAATCATTGGCCTCCCAGCTACACATAAGGAAATTAAACAACCGTAACCAAAAATTGGTAATAATTTAGCTTGTCATGGTAATACAAATAAATAAACATAATAACTTCATAAGTTCATAGCTTGATACATTTGTGCAGAATCATTTTGCATGGGATCAGTGAATGATGCAAAGAATTTAACTGCAAGGTATTTAATTAATACATTAGAAAAATAAATGTTTGCAGCTTTTCACTTTACTGAGCATGAATAACATGTTATTTTCTTGATTATTCTCCCCAATATTGCCAATATTGGCACTGTTTTAAGGAAAGTTTAAAATATGTACTGTTTTCAGGAATCAAAGATGTTGAGATTGATGAGATGACAATTTTTCCTGGATCTTCTAGCCGTGAACCTCTGCAAATCGATTAATCAAATCACCTCAGTTTGGTACACATAAAAAACATCTGTCAAATTAGCTAGTGCTAGTAAAAAAAACATCCACCAAAGATGAATTTTTTTTGTTTTTTTTTACAAAAGTTTACCAAATTTTCAAAAGTTTTCCTTAAAAGTACATTAAAGACAAAGCAACATTAAACCTAAAATGAATAAAATTAGCTCCAACGCAAACTCCAATTTACAGAAACTTAACACAGCATTTACAGGTTCTAGTATGAAAGTTAACTAGTCATGTGGTAATGCAGTAAGTTTACAATGCCTAATGGATAATAGTGTCAGGGCATGAACAAATTTACACAAATAGCCCAAGTGTTAGTCCCCTTACGATCCAAAAATAATAATTCCAACAAATTAGTAAATTTGTTGCGAAATGAAAGAAGCCACTGGAAGCCGATTCCAGAGTAGGGGATGACAATCAGAGATAAGAAATTGTAAGCTGCCAATCTGACAAATCATTTCTAGACCCAAACGACTTCATGCCAAAAATAAACTTTACCAGAACTGTGGTTTACACATAAACTTTACCGTCGTGAATCTGGGGTTTTGTTTTACTATTGCCAGTTTTACGGTTGTCTGCCTGTCCTTCTGTTTCTCCTGATATTGAAACCCGTGGACGTAATGCACGTAAATGGAAACGTTCTCCGACTTCTTGATAGTCCATCTCCGGCTCTAAAGACAAACAAAATTTGTATTCTTCCTCTGCAATTTGTTGCAGCAAGAGCAGGGAAATGCTGATATACGTTTTTCTATTTTTCCTGCCAAAATAATTAAATTTTTGTGAAGTAAAGAATGCAAACAAAAGCTGGTCGTACCGCTTAAGGTAAAAAGCCGTAAACTATGGAACTTTGTTTCAACAAAGCTTCTTTTTAAAAAATGTAGTTTCTTTATTTCTTACTTTCTTCTGAACTAGGTTAAAAACTTGCATGTTTTCAAGGATCGTTTGGGTAGCGTGGATTTTTTTTATAAACAAACAAAGTTGAATCCTTTGTCATCAACATTCTTTCTTTTTGGCATTTTAAATTTATCGATGCGGCCAGGACAGCGTCAGAAAAACTGGCCAGAAATCACGCGGGGATTTTAACCTTTAATATCGGAAGACTATCAAACTTGACACACGCCTCGTCAACAATTGCATCAAGATCTGAACTGCGTTAGTGTCAGAATCGAACACAGAGTAACTAAAGGTTGGCACGAATTAATCTTCGAGTAGTTAGCAACGTCATCACTCCACGCTTCGCACTTGTCCCAAAATTCAAATTGCAAAACAATTTAAAAACAGTACAAAGCCGACTACAAAATAAATGATTGGTGCGTTACACCAATTTTACAAGAAAATGACCTTCCAATATTTCAACATCTTGTCAAGCAGATTATTTCCACTTCGATTACCAACTTCCAAAACCTCGCCATCCAATTGCCGGTCAAGACACTTTGAGGATGAAGAATCCCAGGTAAGAGTTGCACTTCGCTGCTTGAATTCTTCCAAATTGCTCTGCAAGGAAGAATATTCCTCGCTCCCCGATCGGTTCAGATGGAGAGTTGCATACACTTCTAACTTACTGGCAGCCATCCCATCAACTGGTCATAGTAAAACCTAACACCGAACCCACACTTTTCATTGATTGCGATGAAGAAGGAAAGAGAGATGGAACGCAACTTACCGGAGAAGAAAACTGAGCCGGCGAGGAGCTTGTCGAGAAATTTCTAGAATTTCAGAGAAATTTAATGTTTTGACACAGCTTTGTTGTTGTTACAGATTTCAGATACAAATAATTTCTACGAATAACAAACATCTCTAACGGTGACAAAGTCAACTCGCTGAAATGTTAAAATTCATGGAAATTTCTCAACAAGTGCACCAGGCGTTGCCGATTTTCTTCTCCCGTAAGTTACGGTCTCTCTCTTATTCCTTTATCTCCTCAAAAAATATCCAGCCTCTTGGCATCCTATTCACAATATCCAGCCTCTTGGCATCCTATATACAATATCCAGCCTCTTTGCACCCTATTCACAATATCCAGTCTCTTGGCACCCTATTCACAATATCCAGCCTCTTGGCATCCCATTCACAATATTTGAAAATCATCTGAGAATTTTTAAAATGGCTTCTAGGATTTTTTAATATATAAAACTTTCGGGGCTAGATTGAAAAAAAAAAATGATACATAGACCAACAAGGGAGATGAAATATTCGGGTAACCGATGGTAACCGACGGTCACCCGGATCCCAGTCCAACCCACACGTAGCTGCAAAGACCGGTCGCGGTCGAAATACCGCTCACAAAAGACCCGATCGTCACTCGGTAAGAAAGTGCATGCCGAAATGCTCGTTTACGTTGACCTGTTCAAACGACGGCATCTCAATCTCGGGATCGGACGGCCGCGGCCCCTTCCGTATCGGTATCACGGTCAGCGCCGATGTAGAAGTGCGCAACGTTTGCAACGCGACCGGTGGCACCGCGGCGCGCGCGGGCACAACCTTCACCCCGGGATTCCCCTTCTTTTGTATCGTGGGTCTCAACGGCGGACACGACCGCGGCAAGATCGCCTGAACTCCCATTGGCTGCCGTCGAATCGTGTGCGCGCCCAAGGGTCTTCCGCGTGGCGGCGGGTAGCCTCGAGCTTGCATGCGGAACTGCTGTGGTTGGCCTCGGAACTGCGGCTGGACCCCGAGCTGCGGTTGAATGCGGACGGGCTGTGATTGGCCGCGTGGCTGGTTCGGTCGTACTGGCGGCTTGACGGCCGCGTTTAGCGAGGTGCCGATGTAGGCGTTGGCGGCCGCCAGCTGCTTGCGTAGGGTTTCTGTCTCCACTTTCAAGACGCGGTTCTCAGACTGCAGCGTCTTGATCTGGGCTTCGAGGCGGGTCACGTTTTCGTTGCTCAGCCTGGAGGAGAAAGTCGGGTTAGGATTTTAAAAATTATTTTAGGATTGTAGATTTTTTTGGCAAAGTTGTATCTGTTTTTCAGTAATCTGTTTAAAACCTAACAGTTTGTTAATTTCTTCTTTACTTAGCAACAGCCAATCAATCGAGAGATTAATTCTGTGAAAGCTGATTTAAATTGCTAACACTTGCTAGGCGCGGGGTATTTCATAATATTATGAACGCTTATGTCTTCTCAAAAATTGATGCGCAAACGGGGACTTGGACCCCAATCTCCACCTGTCGCGGGTGTTGCTCTAACCAATTGAGCTACTTGGACCCTGATCTCCGCCTGTCACGGGTGTTGCTCTAACCAATTGAGCTACTTGGACCCCAATCTCCACCTGTCACGGGTGTTGCTCTAACCAATTGAGCTACTTGGACCCCGATCTCCACCTGTCGCAGGTGTTGCTCTAACCAATTGAGCTACTTGGACCCTGATCTCCGCCTGTCGCGGGTGTTGCTCTAACCAATTGAGCTACTTGGACCCTGATCTCCGCCTGTCGCGGGTGTTGCTCTAACCAATTGAGCTACTTGGACCCCGATCTCCACCTGTCACGGGTGTTGCTCTAACCAATTGAGCTACTTGGACCCCGATCTCCACCTGTCACGGGTGTTGCTCTAACCAATTGAGCTACTTGGACCCCGATCTCCACCTGTCGCGGGTGTTGCTCTAACCAATTGAGCTACTTGGACATGTAATTTTTAAAAGAATTTTAGTGTATTTGATGAGAATGACGGATCTCCAAGGAGTAGAACCAAGAGGCTGTGAATACTTAGTTTGAGCACCAAGATCAGCAGCGTATTCTAAACGACCGTTCACACGACTGTTTCTGTTTAGAATTAATCTTGCCGAAGATGAAAAATGAAAAAGTAATTTAACTAACCTTGACGAGTATTGGTGATCATGGTTGACCATGCCAGCTGGAACAGAACAAACATTTCAAAGATGAGATTTTAGAAGATAAAACCCTCCGGATGAAAGATGAAGACACATTGTTAGTCGGCTTTCTGTTTTTATGACTACCAAGGCATGGTGGATTCTTATGTGGATCATTTATCTCACTTGTTTTCAAAAATGTGAAGAATTTCACATAATTTTCTATACACATAATTGGTTAGTTAGTAAAAAACGCCAGTTTGTTTGGGATTTTATTTCAGAAAATACAAAATACGTTAGTTATTCAGTTATTGACCCTGATTATTTTATTTAGATGCATTTAGGAAGCTTGAACTTGGTAATTGTTATAATTTTATGTGGTTCTTTTGTTATTTGAAAATTGTCAGGACTGCTCTAACCCTTGATAAAGTAACAGGTACAAGTTACGAAACGTTGGTAAATTTAGTTGTTCTTCACTTAGCATTCAAAACCCAGTTGAAATAGTTTTTGTTAAAACTATTGCTAAGTTTACATCAAGTAGACATGAGTCTAAAAACCATCATACGGTAAAGAAGTTGTTCTCGTGTTTGAGAAATCGATTCGACAAAAACACGAAACCACGCGAAGGGTCTTTAATTAAAGCTGAAAACGCACGCAGGTTTAGGGAATTGAATTGGTACTAAATTTTTTTTCCAATAACATTTTTCTATTTTCCCGATAACTTTTAACTCTGTTAAGATACTCACATTGTCCCGGCGGCCTCTTGGTCCCACCGCCGCGCCCAGTACTCCCCGGCTTCGGTCGATGAGTCAGCGACACACTGGAGTTGGCCATCACTTTCGCCAACATATCCAAGCTGTTGGCATCCCTGACCTCCGGCACAACGAACCCACTCCGAAACGAAGAAAGTCTTTGAGGACCAGTCTTCATTTTCTCGGCAGCGTAGATCGTGGTCCCGTTCTGCGTCTGCCGCTCGTCCGCAAACGTCAAAGTCTTTTTCAACAAGTTGCTGTCGCCCTGGACCGGCCAGGTTTGCTGCTTGGCTGGAGAATCTTCTTCGCTCATCGTAGCTTCGAGGAAGTCTGTCGGTAGGAAATCGTTGTCAGGGTCATCAGGTTGCGGCGGCCTGTTTTTAGTGGGTTTCGCTTTCGCGCCGCCGGGTGTACGCTTGTTGGCGGCCGTCTTCGGGGCAGCGATTGCGTACGGATTGAATCGAACCTCGTTCGAGTACGAGGCATCGTCTTCCTCGGCAGGCTCGGTCTTGATCCGGAGAGAGTACGGAGACCGCTGATTGGTTGACGTGCGTTCTCGACGCATTCTGGAACTAAGCGACGAGGCTCGCGATGATCGCAGTCCATTAGACATACTGTCCAGGTCTCTGTCGCACAAGTGCGCAGGTATCCTGACCGTGTTGTTAATAATCGTCAGAGATTCGTCGATTCTCACTAGTTTGACTCGCAATTCTTTTAATTCGTAGCCTGGATCTTGATTGAAAACTAGTTGCTTCGTCGGTCCTTTGTGGGCGCTGTTCACCGGCTCTTTGACGGTAAATTTTTCTGGAGTGTCTTCGATGGTCACTATTTCGGGAGAGTCGAGCAGAATCTCTTGGGGCACGATCTGGACGTCCGGCGTCTCTACTTGTACGGTTCGCTCTGACAATACGTTTGGCGTGGGCAAACTATTTTCAGTTTCCGGTGAAACCATTTCAGTTTCTCGCTCGTCTAAATTAAGTTCCGGCTCATCGATATGCACCTCTGGTTCGGTAATAGGAAGTTCTGGCTCGTCGTTATGTTCTATTTCAGGTGTATTGATACGAACTTCTGGCTCGAGCATGCAGAATGAATTTTCTGACAGATTGTCGACATTTTCTAGCTCCTGCTCTGGGCTTGTAATTTCAACTAGCGGTTCAATGACACCAAAATCTTGGTTGCCCAAATTGTCATCTTCTTTATCAAGACCGAGTAGATCATAGTTCGTCAACTCAACAATTGGCAAATCGCCTTGCACTAACGCCTCCATCCATGGGGCACCAGCGTCCATGTTTGTTGTGTAGGATCACACCTGCAGAACAAGAATCGAGCTTAGCCAAACAATAAACTAAAAAGCAGACGTACCTTTTCTGTATATTCAGAAACAATATCATAAAGTAGCATCGGGAATGCCTAGTGCTAATATACAAAAATCCATTTTGCCCTGCAAGCAAGTCAGGATTTAGAAAGGGGCTTTTTTCCAACTACAACAATTTTTCATTTACAAACGAAGCGAAATTGAATGGATTATTAAAGAGAGAACAAAGCAATAAAGAGTATTTATGTATCTCCTCTTGACACCGAAAGTAAAATGGCCAGTCCGTCAGAGTGATATTGGAGGTTTCAATTTTTCAAACCAGGCTGCATATTTAGGTTAAAAAGTTTAAATTGAAGAGCAAAACTCATCAAGAAGATGTTTAATTCTACGAAATTAAGCTAGCAATGCTGAATATTAGAGTAATTCAACAAATAATCAATCAATTGATTATTATAACCTACACACCTCAACTCTCCGATGGCGCCCTCAATAACATGAACATGGCACCGTTAGTCACCTACTGGGAGAAAACTACACTACAATAGCGCGCTAATTCACAAAAGCTACATGCGTTAAGTAGTTTAGTTTAGTTTCTCTTCAACGGAACTGGCAAACAACTTAGAAATGTTGTGATTATTATATGGTGATAGCCAAAGAAATCTGAACTTCAACTAGCCTTCCATGCACCGCCGAACCATTAAAAAATCCAGCACTTTATACAACACATTATAAGCAGAAATTCAAACTACATAAACACTTTGTGAATTGATAAAAACATATTTAAGGTACTCTGAGAAAACTGAAATATTTGGGGTGTCTTTTATGAAGGGGCTTAACGGCTTCCCAAACCCAATACTGACACGATTAACAAGTCGCATGTGTACTAAACAGGCTGTAACATCGGGCAAATGAGGAAAGTAACGCTCATCGGTATCGAGCTCTGATACCAAAAATCTTTGGCAAGAATCTGGTGACAAGAGCGTGTTTCAATGTCCGGACTTTCGATTGCCAGATGCTGGAAAATATGTAGTCTTTGTCGTCAGACTCCTGCGACATGAGTAAGAACACATTTTTGTACTCTACTTGCCAGCAAATTATGCAATTAGTTTGTCTCCTTTTTATGGACTACGGGTCAAGCTGCACATACCCATCGATGCTGATGCAGCATTATTGTCAGAGAGCAGATTTTATTTAACCTAGTGTACACCTGCATTCCAGGTTTCTACAGGAATGCCGTACTATCTGCAGAGTGACTAGAATTTTGCTATTATTTCTCTTAGAATGCCAGAGAATATCTCTAGCAACATGGTGCTAAGCTCTGAGCTTCATGAATTTTGGGTAAATAGAGCACATTTAAGTCTCTGTTTGCACACATTCTACGTTGTAAAATTTTCGCCTGTAGCGCTAAATTAAAGTAATGGGTTTAAATGTTTGGCACTCAAACTACTTATCCCCCCCACCGAAAAATATATAAATTGAACCAAGGTTAAATACACTCAACGGATACATACTGTCTTTGCACCCAACTATTGAGATATGGCAACCACATAATAAAAGAACTGATTTTCTCAGTGTAGAAAGTTATGTGTAATACAAAAAAACATTGATGTAGATTGGTAAATCAGTTGATAGCTTACTTTGAGATGGTGGAGCCTATTTTTCATTTTGGCCGCCCAGTTTGATTTTTGTAGCTGTCCGCGGCAACGCTCCATCGTTTTCCGGTTGTTGCTTACTTCCTACAGTCCTACAGTGTCTATGCACACACACCAACAGCAGCTTAGCATAGCCGACTGGTCGTTCATTGGTTTACCGATAAGTGCTCACAAGGTGAGTTTATTTATATTTATGTTCTCACAATTCTTTTTATCAGGTTAAAACCTTTCTAGTAGTTTGCAAACACCAACGATAATTTCCACAAGTATAAACAATAAGCACCATGCTTGATTAAGTGGTTTCTTAACCCTACATTTTTAAATGGAGTATTTTACCAAAGAATTTCCAAATTCTATGAATAGAAAGAACCTAATGAATTTTCTTAGGCTTTGCCATTTTGTCATCCGTTGTATGGCATATGATTTGGACATTTTGTTCTATCATTGAAGAAAGTCCTACATAATTCTATGATTTTATCATGAGTTAATAGATTCTTCAATCAATGTAAAGAGCTATGGAAATCACTTGAGCCCTTGTGCCACCAATCTGATTACAAATTCGATAGCTGCTATGATACTTGACTGTTGATTTGCAATTCTACCTTATGTGACATTACCTATAAGCATTCAATAAAAATCCGTAAACAATAACCTAGATTAAGGTACCTAATAAAAATAATTAATCAGATTACAGTTAAGGTCCATTTCTTAATGGGCAATATATTGACATATTTAATTGTAGAAGGTGGGTACCTTAGCAATACATTTTTTAAACATTCACTTGTCTGTTAGCTACATCACAGTGTTTACCTACAAAAGATTTCATAGAGATAACCACCTTGATTGTCTGTTTGTGACAACCTATTTGGTGTAAGAACCCAAGTCTTTTTTCTATGTTGTTAGCTCTGGTGTTAGGCTCATATTCTATTTCTCTTTTATAAAACCTCTGCATATCCCAAAATATTGAGAGCAAATTTGAAAAAATTCTGAATTTCTGAAAGGGAATAGGGAACCAAGAGGCTGGTTTGTTAATGATAGAGGTGAAGAAGCTAAGAGAGAGAGAGGGAGCCCAGTTTACCAGAGAAGAAGATTGGCATCGCTTGGTTTTCGAGAACTTCATAGAAATCCTTCGCATTAAGACATTTTGGCGAGTTTTCTTTGTCATCGTTAGAAAAGACATGACAAATTGTTTAGCGTTGGGCGGGTCATATCTTTTCGAACAATGACTCTTAGCAGGATTTCTACTTATTTCTCGACAAGTACACAACGCGATGCCAATTTTTTTCTCCGGTAAGTTGTGCCCCCTCTCACTATCCTTCTTCAACACAATACAAATTTCTTTAACGAAAATTTGCCAATTTCTCAGTTTGTTAACGAGGTGCTAATAGGTCCTGTCATTGTGTTTAAACGTAGTTACATATTGACATAACAAGCTTATGCCAAAAATGCTTTGTTCATTTTCTTTTATTTAGTCCTTTGAGCTGACCACATCACCTCAAATTTATAACATCTAATTATTTTAAAGCTATTTTTACTATGAGCATGTGACATTGCTCACACATGTATTATGTGTACATCACGAACAAAAAATAAACAATACAATACAACAAATATAGAATATTGTGATAGTTTTTGTGTTTTTTTTTCAGCAAACGAACAATTCTGCAGAGCTGCGATGGGTCGTGTCAAGCAAATCAAGCTGAAGAAGCCGCAAAAGGGACGGAATAGCGGTCCACGCGCGGTTGAAAAGAAAGACGGGACCTCGGCATCAGCAAAACGTAGGAAGCGTCGCAATAAACTTCATAAAAAATTGAAGAAAAGCGGCAGCCTGTTAAAAAAATCCAATGTAGAAACGAAGGAAGAGCCTACCGATTTGGCTGGGGAGCCTAGCGCTTTGGCTGAGGAGCCCAAGAAAAAAAAAGTGGTTGTGGGCTTTGCAGCAAAAGTGGCTGAGTTGAAGAAATCTGACCCAAAGAAGGTAAAGAAAGATCTCAAGGCCAAGGCTGATGCAGTTAAGAAGTTGACAGAAAAGATCAAGGTTTTGGAAAAAGAGACTAAAGCAGCTGAGAAGAAAGGTATCTCAAGTTCGAAAAAGAAGAGGATGAGGAAGAACAAAAATACGAAGCCGACGGTGCCGGAATGAATGGGTTCATGATTGTGAGAAATTGGGGAGTTTTGAGGCAGCAGCAATGAAAACTAGTGTAATTTGTAATGAGAAACATTCGGAAGATTTCCGAGCGATCCAGCCCAGAACACTCGGAATGGTGTAATAGAATTATATCATGAGTTTCAAAATTCAATCTTAAAGCTAAAGATAAAATTAAATATTCATACAAGTTGGCGACTTTGTTTTTGATTAACTGATTTTGATGACTTGACATTGTTTTGAGATAATAAACAAAAATCATTGTTACTACGCATTTTTTGTCCTCCACAAAGCCAAGTTTTCGAGACGTTTGGTTGCAACTATTTGGTAATCAAATTTCTATTGTAATTTGAAAACTTTTCTTTTTGTTAACAGGGAATAATATAAATAATACAAAGACACCGAGATTAGTTTGCTGAAGAAATGGTTAGATAAGTGGTTTGTAAAATAAAAGGCATGACTTTTAAGCTTATGGTTGTTAGATTTATGTCTTACATTATCTAACCTTAGCATCTTTCTATCGAGGTGTCCTGCAATAATTAATGAAAAATCAGTCATGAAAAGCACGCTTGATAAAGTAACAGGTACAAGTTATGAAACGTCGGGAAAATTTAGATATTCTCAACTTCACATTCAAAACCCAGTTAAAATAATTTTTTTTTTAAACTTTTGAACAATTCCTTTTTTGCAACGTTTGTATTCATCTAAAACTGTGGTCAGTAGTTTCTAAAAATCTTACTGCAGGGCAACGTCCAACTTTAAAACTTAAAACCATTTATTTGGAGTCTTGGGAAATGAAGGGTAATGATGGGTAATGATAGTTGCATTCAAACTACAACTAGATTTGCTAGACAGGGCACTGGCAGGTGAAGTTGATAAAACAAGCTACGTAGCCATGCGTCGGTTATAAATTGATCATTGTTATCCAGATATCAAAGATAATTTTATTATCCACGCATACCTTTATTAGCATTTCATATTAAAACGCTGTTAACACAGTTCTATGACAAAACCCTCGTGTGTATTTTGCTGTAAATTATATTTTATAATTATAATTTATGTAAAAATTGCCATATTATTATATATGTGTTCAATTTTAATTGCTAATCGTTGACTTTGTGAAACAATTTCATACAAATGATGTCCGAACAGCGATGTAGTTAATTAAAATATTAATGTGACGATGAAAAGCACCTTCAGAAATAAAGCTCAAGTGCAGAATAACCGATTATATTCGTCTTTTTGTTCCACTTTTCCCAACTTATTGAAATTTCCTTGCATAATTTATAAATGTTTTTACCACTGCACTAGAAATATTGACATTGTTGTTTCCAGCAAACCTGTCTTGTATCTTAAGATATCTTGTCTTAACCTATTAAATTGGATCATACTCTTTTGTTAAAATTATGTAGAGCAATTTGATATTTTCTGCATTATTATCATTTCTACATTATTATATTACCTTACCACCATTACTTAATTGTAGAACTGTCAAGAAATTTAAGTAAATACACCTAAATTGAACCTAATGCTGTGGATATGATAACTTGATAAGGTAGTGCTTGCACTCATTCAAACTTTAACCTTATCTCTCCCAAACAGTGAGACAAATGTAAATGTTGGAAACAAATGCAAAGCATAGAAAGCAAAGAGAGTGAATATTGCTTTGATCCAAGTTATCAAGAAAAGAGTACAAACGTTGATTTGATTGCTTTCTGTTTTTAGAAAAAAATTATTTTTCGTCGATCTGCGTGGTCTTTTGCGGAAATGTAATCGAATTAATTGTAAAGGCATTGTATTTTATTGATATCTTTTATCAATGTTTGCATTTATTTTCTATTGTGAGTGTCTTTTGGTTGTTAAAGAAAATCTTTTTAAATTTGCTAAATATTATTGCAAAATGTATTTTGTTTCAATTGCAATCATAGCTTGATTATTGTTGATTCATTGTCATGTGTTTGATGAGTTGCTGGTTATTCCTGATGAGTTGCAAAGTGCCAACATTAAAAATGTTTACTTTCAACGCAAGCTTGCCATCACAACAACTCTCACAATTTAAAGTTAAACATAGAATTCACAAAATGTGATGAAGATCGTTGAGTTTTATTTACATTCAAGAAATCGGTTTGAAATTTGTTTTTTTTAAGCATGCTTGCAGTTTAGACATTTTTATACCTGACAAGTGATAGATTTGTATTTCATCAGCTGTTGTAGTACATTTTTCAATCTGAATACATTGTCATTAGATAATGTTTTAATTATTTATTTGTTTAATTATTTGTTTTAATATGGTTAATCATCTAACAATGAGAATAATATTCAACCTCTAATAAGCACCACAACAAATATTTTCATTAAAATACAATTTTTTTTTTCGTAACTCAATTCTGCAACAAGATAATGGTGTACGTCGTCGCCGTCGCTCCAACGTGCAGCAACAGCGACATGTCGAGCTTGAAAAAACCGCACGCGTTAAAAGTGGGCTGCGATTCGGCCAAGACGAGTCCCCAACGCCAGACCTCGCTTCCACTTTCAGCAGCAAACTCCAGCATCGCGGTGGTAACGCGGCGCGATGACTCCACCGCCGCGTCACGAGTCGTGTGGCACGTCGCCAGCAGCCCAACGATCGTCAACGAATTCTTTGCCATCCACATCGCGCTCAATCCGATCTTGTTCTCCTCCGAACTCGCTACGCGATAGTGAGCGATCATTTTAAACACGTACGACACTGTGGACAGCGACAGGAAACTGACGTAGAGCAGGATTTGAACGCCGTAGTTTGCGTTTGCCGTTTCGGTGACTTCGCACAGGGAATGGTAGACTCGTACTGTGGATTCAACGTCGATGAAGAACCGCCGATCGGAAGGATTAGAAATAAGCGATATCGTATCTTTCCGATGCGGGATTCCGATCACCGTGCTCAAACGTACGAAGCGCGAACGTGCCAGCAGAACGATACAAACGTACTGAACTGCGGTCATGTCGTTTATCAAGATAGTGACTCGTTGCAACAAATACAACGGAGACGTGGCCAACTTCACGTTAGCGTACCACAGAAAAACAGCAGCGAAGAACACAAACGCTACGATCATGGATACGGTGACGATTTTGGCGATGGTTTTTATCTTGCGATAGTCGGGTGGATCGAAATGGGAGTACAGGCATCGGTCGACGAAAGACATGTTCTTGAAGATGTACTGAAAGTTACGCTGGGCTTTTATGCAGACCGCTAACAAAGCAATGGTCATCACGGAACGTTCAAGCAAGAACATGACGAAACGTGGTATGAGCCACGGCTCGGCGAATAGCTGCTGCACCGATGTCGACTTTGTTTGCGAGACGGAGTTTGCCCCGAACATGCCGATGCTGATGAGGAGGAAAACGATGGTGAACGGCGTTGGTTTTGTGGAATCGAGGCGAGGTGCGATCCCGATTACAGAAGAAAACATCCATAGCGGTGCGATCGCAGATTGCAGTGTTGGTTTCGAGGTGGCTTTTCTCTTGTTGGCTTTGCAGATATTTGATTTTCTTGTTGGAAACTTTAAATACATTTTGGGCAAAAATTTAGTCAAATTGTGGACTACTTAGTTCCTGCTGCTGTGATACAATATTTTTGAAGGAACATCAAACTTATTTGATCAAATTCTTGCCTTTGCCAAAGCTGGGATGTGCCACTTAAAATGCTACTTAAGTAGACAAACCAGACTACAGAATTGTACTGTTATCTCTTCACATGTCTTGAAAGCTGTAAAGAAAAATGTAATAATTGATTTTGATTTGAAGTATAGATTAGAACGTATTTACCTAGATGTTGAATTGATAATCTGTCAATCGTCTTCAAGCGTTTGATTGACAGTCTTTGTTGAAAAAGAAGGTTTGTATTTCTTGAGATTGATTGTTGAATGAAGGAAAAACTGAACAATTCCACCATAAGTAAAAATTTTAGACTTTCGTCCAAAATTTTCTTGTGTTCATGTTTGGGATATCATATTAGGGAGCCTACGTTTGAAAGTTAATCAATAATAAGTTGATTATGTGAATTTCCAAAGAACTTCATCAAAGGTTTTTGTGATTATGATCTGCTACTTTGCGCCTTTTAACAAACGTTCAAGTGTTTATTATAACTTATTAAGGGGTTATTTTGGTTAATTATATTTTTAAAGTAGTTCGCGCCTTTTGTCTATCCTCTCACGCCAGTTCGTGCGTATAGCCATTATGCATAAAGGCGCGCTAGACTGGAAGGGACTGGACGAGGTTCGCAGGATATAGAGAGGATAGCAAGTAATTTATTAAAAGCTAAGTGTGTGATATGCCTGGCGAACTGCTGAAAATGGACGTTGACGAGCAGGAACCGTCCTCTTCTGTCGGATCTGCAAAAACAAAAAGTTATGCTGAAAGAAAACAAATGAGTCTGCCGTGGTAAGTTTTCTTTGAAGAGGTTAGCTTGCAGCATAAAACTTGCAGTACCTAGCATGGTCATGGTGATAGCATGGTGATGGTGATGGCATGGTGATGGTGATGGCATGGTGATGGTGATGGCATGGTGATGGTGATGGTGATTTTCGAAACATTTGCCATAGATGTTTGGCGTGAATTATCCAACATTTCTCTGTTTTTGTTTGTGACTGCAAAGATCTATACTACCGAATCTGTCGTCCACAGAGAATTGGAATCAGTACTAGGTGCTGTCACCGCCTGAGCAGTGCGTTGACGGAATTGCTCAGCAACAATCCCTAGACTTAAGTTTCGATAAGAAGTTACATTTCAGTCAACTAGTTCTGATAAACAAGATAGCTTTTAATAACTGAGTTTGGGAGCTGGAAGCTTTCAATTTGCTTGCAATGTATACTCCAAATGTAATGTCTAGATTATCGTTTATTAGGTTCCCTTGTAAGCCAGTTTTTATATTTATATTTCTACGCTGGCAAGAAGTAAGTCCTTCATTCTTACGTGTTCAGAAATTGTTTCAAAAAACCTTTGGCATTAAGAACAATTTGTTGCTGAAGCTTAATTGACCTCTCAATTAACTATCATCTTTAAATTTGTTACAGGATTGAAAAATATCGTCCCCAAACCTTTGGTGACATAGTGGGTAATGCAGACACCATATCTCGTCTTGACGTATTCGCAAAGGAGGGCAATGTTCCAAATATTATTATCAGTGTAAGTTTCAAAGTGTGTTGGAAGAATCTCTGCTCTTCAGGGGTGCAACTACGAAATCTACCCATCAGCTAGAAAACATAAAAAAGCTGAAAATAGTATGTTTCCAGTGCAATATTCAAAATATTTACTTGTTGTGGTCAAATAGGAAATGTTTTACTTTCTTAAAACCTTGAGCAGAGTTTTCAGCGACAAGTGAATTTCACGTTGTGATATTTGTGCTGACCTTAAACAAAATTTTTTATAAATGATCCATTAAATTAGAAAAAAAAAACCGTCCAACAGAAAAAACACAGTGAATTTCTTTCCTCACTGGAAACTCATTTTTGGTATCAAATATTTACCATTTTCACTCAATGTACAACCTTTTTGTCAGTAGTTCCTATGATTTCAATGCTAATTTTAGAGTTTATGAAACACATTTTCAAACAATTTTGACCATTAAAGCAGTGAAAATTATGAAAACCCCTTAAACTACCGAAGAAAACACTTGAAAAATCACGAGCTCTTTGAGGGAACTAAAATTCAGGTTATTTGAAATACGAATCCAGGTTATTTGAGATGAATATATCTCTGCAGGGTCCTCCTGGCGTCGGCAAGACCACCACAGTGCTCTGTCTGTGCCGGGCACTTCTTGGCCCGCTCATGAGCACCGCTGTTTTAGAGCTAAACGCTTCTAACGAACGTGGTATCGACGTTGTCCGCAACAAAATCAAGATGTTCGCGCAGCAGAAAGTCACTCTTCCCCGCGGTCGCCACAAGATTGTGATTCTCGACGAGGCGGACAGGTGAGCTAAACCCTACAAAACGAGAAGTCAATTCGGCTTCAATCTAAAAAGATCCCACGCCATTATGGTTTATAGACTTGTGTTTACTTAATTTAACCTTAGCACTAGTTTAAAAAGACTAGGTAACAAAACAGGTGTGACTATATACAAAAAATCAGGGTAATTTTATGTCGAAAATGCCAAATATTTCAGTTCTTTGAATTACTGACTTTGCTTTTCTACTTAGATGCATTAAGGATGCCTAGACAAGTCAATTGTTTTATTCATGTGGTTCTTTTGTTATAAACTAACAAACCCTAGACAAAACATCGACTCAGGTCATTTTAACAACCAATCACAGTAAAACCATCAACTGCATCTCCATAAGATCGCGGCTTAAAACCCACCTCTACCGTTCAAAATAAATGTACATCATTTGTCAAGGTTTGCATGAATAAAGATGCTAATCAAAATTTGGTCATCCTTGCAATTTGGTGTATTTTTTTATTTGTTTTGCCAATCCCTTGGACCTATTGTAACATGATTGTAAACCTGTCCGCAGCATGACTGAGGCCGCGCAGCAGGCTTTACGCCGGACGATGGAGGTGTACAGCTCAACCACGAGGTTCGCGCTCGCGTGCAACAGCTCCGATAAAATCATCGAGCCGATTCAGTCGCGCTGTGCCATGTTGCGATACGGCAGACTCTCCGACGCTGAGGTGCGTAGGACGTTGAGTTAAGCTACACTGTGCTGAGTCAGGTATTGGATGGGTGACCATCATACACATGACCAGTTCTGTTCGGGTGAGAGGTTGGAGGGATGAAAGTTAAGCAACACTGCGCTGGGTCAGGTATTGGATGGGTGACCATCATACACATGACCAGTTCTGTTCGGGAGAGAGGTTGAAGGGATGAAAGTTAGTACAGCAACTTCACTTGGCTTGCTTATCAACCTCTTGACAGCTTTGAGCTACTTAGACATTGGCTTTTTGAGATGATTTTAGTGTACTTGATGAGATCTCCACGGAGTAGAACCAAGAGGCTGTAAATACTCAGTAGCTCAATTGGTTAGAGCAACACCCACGACAGGTGGAGATCGGGGTTCGAGTCCCCGTTTGGGCATCAATTTTTGAGACGGTTTTAGTGTTGATAATAATAAAGTACCCCGAGCATTGCAAGCGTTTGCAATTTAAATAAGATTTCATCTATTTATTATTATATATTACTATTATTATTATTATACACATGTTTAGTTCTTCAGCTTGGCTGAGAGACAGTAGATATTGTAGTCAGTATCGAATGTTGACCATCTGATTGTGCTGCCACCTGCAGGTGCTCTCCAAGGTGCTGGAGGTCTGCGCAACGGAAAATGTTTCGTACGCCGACGAAGGTCTGGAGGCGATTGTTTTCACAGCGCAGGGCGACATGCGCCAGGCGCTCAACAATCTGCAGTCGACCGTCAACGGGTTTGGTCACGTTTCCAGCGACTTTGTTTTCAAGGTGAGACGGGTTGCGTTAGGTGGCAAGAGGCTGGATATTGTGAATAGGATGCCAAGAGGCTGGATATTGTGAATAGGATGCCAAGAGGTTGGATATTGTGAATAGGATGCCAAGAGGCTGGATATTGTGAATAGGGTGCCAAGAGGCTGGATATTGTGAATAGGATGCCAAGAGGCTGGATATTGTGAATAGGATGCCAAGAGGTTGGATATTGTGAATAGGATGCCAAGAGGCTGGATATTGTGAATAGGGTGCCAAGAGGCTGGATATTGTGAATAGGATGCCAAGAGGCTGGATATTGTGAATAGGGTGGCAAGAGGCTGGATATTGTGAATAGGATGCCAAGAGGCTGGATATTGTGAATAGGATGCCGAGAGGCTGGATATTGTGAATAAGATGCCAAGAGGCTGGATATTGTGAATAGGGTGCCAAGAGGCTGGATATTGTGAATAGGGTGTCAAGAGGCTGGATATTGTGAATAGGATGTCAAGAGGCTGGATATTGTGAATAGGGTGCCAAGAGGCTGGATATTGTGAATAGGATGCCAAGAGGCTGGATATTGTGAATAGGGTGCCAAGAGGCTGGATATTGTGAATAGGGTGCCAAGAGGCTGGATATTGTGAATAGGGTGCCAAGAGGCTGGATATTGTGAAGAGGTTGCCAAGAGGCTGGATATTGTGAATAGGGTGCCAAGAGGCTGGATATTGTGAATAGGGTGGCAAGAGACTGGATATTGTGGATAGGGTGCCAAGAGGCTGGATATTGTGAATAGGGTGTCAAGAGGCTGGATATTGTGAATAGGATGCCAAGAGGCTGGATATTGTGAATAGGATGCCAAGAGGCTGGATATTGTGAATAGGGTGCCAAGAGGCTGGATATTGTGAATAGGATGCCAAGAGGCTGGATATTGTGAATAGGATGCCAAGAGGCTGGATATTGTGAATAGGGTGCCAAGAGGCTGGATATTGTGTATAGGGTGCCAAGAGGTTGGATATTGTGAACAGGATACCAAGAGGCTGGATATTGTGAATAAAATGCCAAGAGGCTGGATATTGTGAATAGGGTGCCAAGAGGCTGGATATTGTTAATAGGTTGCCAAAAGGCTGGATATTGTGAATAGGATCTAATATCTAACTATTTTTTATCATATCAACTAATTTTTTTGTCGGAGCCTTTCATAAATTATATTTAAATTCTAATTAAATTAATGATTTTGAATCTCAGCTCAACTTCTCCCAGCTGACTGCGTGATTGGTTTCAGGTATGTGACGAGCCGCATCCGCTGCTGGTCAAGCAGATGCTGCACCTGTGCATCGCAGGCGACATAGAACAGGCATACAAGGTTAGTTGTTAGACTCCCTGCTGAGCAACGGAGGATGACGGATGCTGTCCCATATGATAACCAAGTTTCAAGATCCTTGTGTGCTATGTTTGTGCTTAATGCTATGTCAATTGTGTGCAGTCCCATATGATAACTAAGTTTTAAAATCCTTGTGTGCTATGTTTGTGCTTATTGCTATGTCAATTGTGTGCAGTCCCATATGATAACCAAGTTTTAAGATCCTTGTGTGCTATGTTTGTGCTTAATGCTATGTCAATTGTGTGCAGTCCCATATGATAACCAAGTTTCAAGATCCTTGTGTGCTACGCTTGTGCTTATTGCTATGTCAATTGTGTGCAGTCCCATATGATAACCAAGTTTCAAGATCCTTGTGTGCTATGCTTGTGCTTATTGCTATGTCAATTGTGTGCAGTCCCAAATGATAACCAAGTTTCAAGATCCTTGTGTGCTACGCTTGTGCTTATTGCTATGTCAATTGTGTGCAGTCCCATATGATAACCAAGTTTCAAGATCCTTGTGTGCTACGCTTGTGCTTATTGCTATGTCAATTGTGTGCAGTCCCATATGATAACCAAGTTTCAAGATCCTTGTGTGCTATGCTTGTGCTTATTGCTATGTCAATTGTGTGCAGTCCCAAATGATAACCAAGTTTTAAGATTCTTGTGTGCTATGCTTGTGCTTATTGCTATGTCAATTGTGTGCAGTCCCATATGATAACCAAGTTTTAAGATCCTTGTGTGCTATGCTTGTGCTTATTGCTATGTCAATTGTGTGCAGTCCCATATGATAACCAAGTTTTAAGATCCTTGTTCGCTATGCTTGTGCTTATTGCTATGTCAATTGTGTGTAGTCCCATATGATAAACAAGTTTTAAGATCCTTGTGCGCTATGCTTGTGCTTAATGCTATATCAGTTGTGTGCAGTCTCATATGATAACCAAGTTTCAAGATCCTTGTGTGCTATGCTTGTGCTTAATGCTATGTCAATTGTGTGCAGTCCCATATGATAACCAAGTTTTAAGATCCTTGTGTGCTATGCTTGTGCTTAATGCTATGTCAATTGTGTGCAGTCCCATATGATAACCAAGTTTTAAGATCCTTGTGTGCTATGCTTGTGCTTATTGCTCTGTCAATTGTGTGCAGTCCCGTATGATAACCAAGTTTTAAGATCCTTGTGTGCTATGCTTGTGCTTAATGCTATGTCAATTGTGTGCAGTCCCATATGATAACCAAGTTTTAAGATCCATGTGCGCTATGCTCATGCTTGTCAACTGTATGCCTACATTAGAACCTTGCTCTTATGTGTCGCCAGTCCATGCGCCATCTGTGGTCTCTTGGCTACGCTGCTGAAGACATCATCGGCAATGTGTTCCGTGTTTGCAAGACGCTCGAGATGCCCGAGTCACTAAAGCTTCGTTTCGTGCGCGAGATTGGACTGACGCATCTCCGCGTGGCCGAGGGGCTCGGTTCGTTGCCGCAGTTGGCGGGACTGCTTGGCCGGCTTACCATCGTCGCCACCACGACGTCTTGAAATCTCAGACGCGAGATAAAGAACTCTTATTGTGGTGCAATCGTTCTCCAAGTGTTATACTTTGGGGTCAGAAACCTTTTCAACTCTCAGAGTTTAAAGATCAGCCAATCATAGAACGTATTGTATACTGATCTAACATTAGCACAAGTTTTGATAAAAACCTATTTAAAAACTGGCTTTTGAATGCCAATTAAAACTTCAGGAAAAATAGTTAAGCATTTAAAACCAACTTTTCAAAAAGTTTTTTTCTCAATCACAGACATTGTGCCCAGATTGTGGTTCTTCCATGACGATAACAACTTCTCCCCCAACTTTACTGTTTTTCATCTTATACTGAGCTTTGTGCATCCTAAGGCATCCAAAATCAAGTTGATCTAATTTGAGTTTTAGTTGTGCGACACCAATTGATGTACAGTGTTTGGCTGGATACAACACAATTTCTTTTATGTGCAATGTGTTGCTATAAAAAACATTTGATTTTGTGAATTATATTTGTGTGAGTACTTATTGTTCGTACGTAGATCGCTTCATATACAGACTTCTGTTTCTCTATCGTCGTCCCAGACTTTCTGCAAGTCGTATCGAGCAAACCGTGCTGCTCCCTGGTGCCATCGATTCATTTTAAAACGTACGGCAACAAACGATGCCGAGCTTGAAATAATCTACGCTCCAATGGAGATCTGACCTCGTTACCTGTGACAGGCCAAGGAGGCAAACACTTTTTGAGGAATGCAGATTTGGCTTGGAAATATTGGTCCTTCAATAAAAGCTGCTCTGCTGGTCAGAAATATTGTTTTAACTCTGAATTAAAAATAAAAAATTCAGGTTTTTTATATTATGTTTATTGTGTTTATTTATTTATATTATTGTTTATATGTTTATAGAACCTGCACACTCAACGGTTTAGCATTAATGGTCTGTCTCTACCTAGAACCTGCACACTCAACGGTTTAACATTAACGTTCTGTCTCTACCTAGAACCTGCACACTCAACAGTTTAGCATTAATGTTCTGTCTCTACCTAGAACCTGCACACTCAACGGTTTAGCATTAATGTTCAGTCTCTACCTAGAACCTGCACACTCAACGGTTAAGCATTAACGTTCTGTCTCTACCTAGAACCTGCACACTCAACGGTTTAACATTAACTTTCTGTCTCTACCTAGAACCTGCACACTCAACGGTTTAGCATTAATGTTCTGTCTCTACCTAGAACCTGCACACTCAACGGTTTAACATTAACGTTCTGTCTCTACCTAGAACCTGCACACTCAACGGTTTAGCATTAATGTTCTGTGTCTACCTATAACCTGCACACTCAACGGTTTAACATTAACGTTCTGTCTCTACCTAGAACCTGCACACTCAACGGTTTAACATTAACGTTCTGTCTCTTCCTAGAACCTGCACACTCAACGGTTTAACATTAACGTTCTGCCTCTACCTAGAACCTGCACACTAAACGGTTTAACATTAACGTTCTGTCTCTACCTAGAACCTGCACACTAAACGGTTTAACATTAACGTTCTGTCTCTACCTAGAACCTGCACACTTAACCGTGCTAATGAGGGGTAAGCCACCTTGCCAATCGTTAAGCGGGAATTGAAATATAAAAATGATAAATCTGGCATATTTAATGATAAAAAATAGTAAAATAACTTATTTACAGGTGTCAAGGTAATTTAATTAAGTTTCAATACAATTTTGTTACAGTTTTTTTTTAAATATTCCAACAAATTAAATGTCTTTGACATTCCAGACTTCAATTTCCGATGAACATTAAATAGTAATAAAATGCCTAGTTGTTTTATAAATGCAAATAAGTTGGTACAGAATGGATTAACCAAAAGTTCTCATCTAAAAACTTATGATAGCATAGTATCAACAGCTGTTTGCTCCGTCGTTCACTCACAGATCGTTGACATCTTGACGTCTTGAATTGAATGCTTCTGAAAGCGACTGCTTCAAACCAGTTATCCCCGTCGTTCACTCACAGATCGTTGACATCTTGACGTCTTGAATTGAAAGCTTCTGAAAGCGACTGCTTCAAACCAGTTATCTCCGTCGTTCACTCACAGATCGTTGACATCTTGACGTCTTGAATTGAAAGCTTCTGAAAGCGACTGCTTCAAACCAGTTATCTCCGTCGTTCACTCACAGATCGTTGACATCTTGACGTCTTGAATTGAATGCTTCTGAAAGCGACTGCTTCAAACCAGTTATCTCCGAGTTGATCTTGTTGATTGCTTCAAGCAACTGATTTCTATCTTGTGCCCGCGTCTTTTTATTATCAGCGGCTTCCTTTTCCTCTCGACACTTGTTTTTAAAATCCTCCCTGCTCTTGTAACCTCTGGAAATAATTGCCGTGTTCAACTCTCTCGGAAACTTCAGCGTTCTGGTCTCCAGTAACACACCGATATCGTATTTCCTTTCGATGTTTCGAAACGTCTCCCAATGTTCGACCAGTTTCCGGTTAAACAAGCGAACAACGGCACAAAGAAACCTGAACTGCATCAGCATCACGCCCGAAGGATAAAGCTTGCAGCGTCGTGCTAGCAAAAACTTGCTGTAAACCGCAAGAAAACCCGTCCGCTTGCTGATGACCCGAAGCTTGGACACGTCGATGACGGCAACGGCGACGAACAAGTTGTTGAGCACCAATCCGATGAAGACTACGAACAACGCGAAGACAACGGTGGCAGCGATCTGCGATGCGATGGGCTGATTCACGCCGGGCTTCATCAAGGCACGGGCCATGTTTTCGTAATCAAACTCTCCAGCCATCATGACAACGGTCTTCATTGTCGAGGGAATTATCTTGTCAAAGGGCGGTGCAAGTCTGGATATCACCATGAAGGCGATTACAAAGCCGATGATCAGGAAGAAGAAAGACGCGAGAAGTTTCAGGTATTTTATGGCAATTTCGATGAAGAAGAGCATGTAGTAGCCAGTGTTTGGGATGCGTGATATCAGTAAAAGCAACTCAAACCACGATAGCAGAACGGCGAAAGCAGATAACTCCTGGGGAAGTGAAGGGAAGAAGATACATCCGGCTAAAATGTAACAGACGCATTTCATAAGAAACTCGGCTCGGTATTTCAACGGTTGCTTCTTTCCAATGCATTCCAGCTCGTGAATGGCAAGAAGAAAGCCGAAAAAAATCATTGGCCACTTGACTATCTCAGCACCGAGTTGAATGGAAAGCAAGTTGAAAAGAATCAGGAGGCTTAAAGAGATAGAAAACATGATGTTGATGACGACAAGAACTGTGTACGGGCCTTGTATTTGTTTCCAATGTAAATGCAAGTAACTCTCCACCAATGGATGTTCGAATAACGCTTCTTGACCCAACTTATCGCCGGTCTCTTGTAGGGCAGCCAGCACTTTGAAACTGTTGTCCGTGCCCTCACCTGACCACAAGACTTCATAATCTACGGTCACCGTCGTCTTTCTCTTAGTCCTTTCGACAGACTCGTCGAAAATCTTCGTCAGCTTTTCGACCGAAGCCGGCACCTGATGTATGAAAACGTCTATCGCCGACCGCGTCTCGCCGTTTTTGTCCTCAAATTCGGCGGACAAGTCAGCGCCCGCACTAATCAACGCCATCGCAAAGTCGACCTGTCGTCGCACCAAAGCGAAATGCAGCGGCGTGTAACCTTTGTCCGTGATCCCGTCGATCTGCGCTTGAAAGTCTGAAGTTTTCTCGCTGAGAGCCGTGACAAAGTGCTTCAAAACGTCAGATCTGGCGCTTTGCGAAACAAGATGGAGAACATTTGCTTCGACACAGGAGTTACTATCGTCGGAAATATACGCCACGTCGTTCAGCGATTCAGGAAACTTGGTGTGAAGGAATTGTACGGCTTGTATATCGCCACGCAAGATTGCCGAATGCAGGGGTGTGGTTTGACGCTGGTCGCCGGAACGTTGACCAACCAGTGTCTTCAATTTGTCAGCGTGATGTTCACTGATAAGATTCAGGATTTGCTTTGAGTTCTTATTGATCATGTGAGCGACGTTGCGCTTTTTGTTGTCCAGCAACGTGACATCAGCACCAGCGGCAAGCAGAGTCTTGACGATTTCTACGTTGCCTCTCGTGATAGCCACAAATAGTGGTGACATGCCGTCGTTGTTGAGGACGTTGACGATCTAGAGAAAGCAAAATTATCGTTGTGTATTATTCTTAGAGTTACCTTGTCACTTAAATACTTAGCCAATTGACCTTAAGTTCAAGAACAGGTGTGTTGGAAACACCGGTCCCCGTGCAATATCGGAAGTACGCGCGCTGGGTCAGGTATTGGATGGGTGACCATCATACACATGACCACTTCTGTTAGGGAGAGAGGTTGGAGGGATGAAAGTTAAGCAACACTGCGCTGGGTCAGGTATTGGATGGGTGGCCATCATACACATGACCAGTTCTGTTTGGGAGAGAGGTTGGAGGGATGAAAGTTAAGCAACACTACGCTGAGTCAGGTATTGGATGGGTGACCATCATACACATGACCAGTTCTGTTCGGGAGAGAGGTTGGAGGGATGAAAGTTAAGCAACACTGCGCTGGGTCAGGTATTGGATGGGTGGCCATCATACATATGACCAGTTCTGTTCGGGAGAGAGGTTGGAGGGATGAAAGTTAAGCAACACTGCGCTCAGTCAGGTATTGGATGGGTGACCATCATACACATGACCAGTTCTGTTCGGGATAGAGGTTGGAGGGATGAAAGTTAAGCAACACTGCGCTGGGTCAGGTATTGGATGGGTGACCATCATACACATGACAGTTCTGTTCGGGAGAGAGGTTGGAGGGATGAAAGTTAAGCAACACTGCGCTCAGTCAGGTATTGGATGGGTGACCATCATACACATGGCCAGTTCTGTTCGGGAGAGAGGTTGGAGCGATGCAAGTTAAGCAACACTGCGCTGAGTCAGGTATTGGATGGGTGACCATCATACACATGACCAGTTCTGTTCGGGATAGAGGTTGGAGGGATGAATGTTAAGCAACACTGCGCTGGGTCAGGTATTGGATGGGTGACCATCATACACATGACAGTTCTGTTCGGGAGAGAGGTTGGAGGGATGAAAGTTAAGCAACACTGCGCTCAGTCAGGTATTGGATGGGTGACCATCATACACATGGCCAGTTCTGTTCGGGAGAGAGGTTGGAGCGATGCAAGTTAAGCAACACTGCGCTGAGTCAGGTATTGGATGGGTGACCATCATACACATGACCAGTTCTGTTCGGGAGAGAGGTTGGAGGGATGAAAGTTAGTACAGCAACTTCACTCGCCTTGCTTATCAACCTCTTGACAGCATAGATTTGTGGAGGAATGCTGTTGTTCGCGTTGTACCGTCCTTCGGAAGGGACGTTAAGCCAGATCATCATTCACTCATTTACCGACGCTATTAGCCTTGCTAAACAGGGCCCGTGTCAAGACAGCGCTTTGTATAGCAGCGAATTAGTCTTATCATTCTGGTTCATGTTTTACCAAATAAATATTGATTTAATTGATAAGCATTTTTTCAAATTATTTATTGGCCACCAATTTTTAAGATGTTATTAGTGTTCCTTATAATTAATAAAAACCTTAAAATTGGTGACTAAAAATTTGCTACAATAAACTTTAAAGCCTGGATTTACCTCTGCGTACACTTCGTACTTCCCGGCGGCATCGACGATGAGTTTCGTAATGTCGGCGTTGTCGCCCTTGACCGCCATTTGCAGCACCGTCTTGTCGTTAGCGCGGACGTAGCGAGTTCGAACGTCGGCCCGAGCGTTGATCAGGAGCCGAACACCATCATCCCACTTGCAGTCGACAGCAAAAAACAACGCTGATTTGCCGCTGCTGTCGACGGCGTCCACGTCGTGGGGCGATTCCAGTAGAAGCTACAACGCAGGGACGTCTTTAGCTCTACCTAAGATCTTCTTTTGAATTCGAGAGCTACATTTTTATAATTCTACCAAATCCGTCCAAGACAAATAATTAAGAAAGGTCCAGCATTACAGGTCCCTGGATTGATGTTTCATGCCTACATTGACCAACTAATTGTTCTTACCTGCTCTGTGCATTTTTGACAACTCTGTCAGGAAAGTGCCCACTTATGGTCACTGTGAATACATTTTGATAAGAATATTGTTGCATGTTTGCAGTTGGTGCTTATGTGAACTGCCGCATGCAGCTGTATTCATGTGGTTAGAAAGTGTGGCAGAGAGGAACCAGCTCCCGGTTTGAACGGTTCTTATGGTGAACTACAGTTTTGGTAAGCGCATTATTGTATTACTTTCTTTCAAAGTAGAATCTAAATTACATCCCGGCAAGTTACGACCTCTCACATTGCCAAGCGAGATCTTTCAGCCTAGCATAAGCAACAGTCTAAATTCTGGTCGTAACAATATTACGACCACAATACTGACCTGCAGCTGGTTCAGATCTCTCTCGCGTACAGCTACGTGAAGCTGCTTCTGTCCGGCGCTGAGAGGAATCTCCTCCTCCGCGGACACCAAGCCATCGTCACGGTGCTCCGAGCTGGACAGGGAACTCTTTCAACTTACTAGCAGGCAGGGAGTTATGGGAGAATCCAACTAGTAGCAGGGATACGCCTAAAAACTTAAACATTGTTCATGAAGGAAAGGAAGCTAGACTGGAAATATGTGCAACCGAACCCGGGACCTCTCAATTTCCGGTCGGGTGCTCTACCAACAGAGCTATCCGGACACACATATTCCAGCTTTCGCGGGGGTGGGATAAGAGATCCCCTGAAGGGGGATCATGAAGTTACCTACACACCTGACTTCAGTCAAGGTTTATTATAGGGCTGGAGCAACTTGATAATATCATATCGGTACCTATATTGAAATATCGATATTTCCAAACACTTAACTGCTCTGATATTGATGTCCATATCAATGAATTATCATATTATAATTTTCAGATTAATTGCAGAAAATAGATAACAGGCAATATCATATATATATATCGATATGTTGTGGCGAGTGACGGACTTGCTCTGTTGTAATCGACTTGTGGTCGTAAAAGGTCTTTTTACGTCCTTTTTAGTGAATCTCAACAGAGCAAGTCCTTGACTCACCACAACATTCACTCACTCACGGCTCTGAACCACTTCACCAAACCATATATCGATACATCGATTTTTTTCTCCATCCCTAGTTTATTATAGTTTCTAACTCGAAATTGATAAAACTAATTTAACTTCACGATGGAACAATTAATTCAAGCTTATTAAACATTTCTAGAAATAATATTATTCGATAGAAGCAGAGGTACATTACGACTGCACCACTCTTCGAAATTACCCAGTGTAATGTCACACTTAATTTAAAATAATTAACACAAGAATTGACATGAAATGACTTTTCAAGCACACACTTGGTGCACCGACATCTAATCAAACCCAGACAAACAATTGTTGATCACCTTTCTACAACAGTCAGCGTCATCTGCGCGTTGTCAACTGGTCCAGACCCCACCTGTTGGCTGCCAGCTCCAGGTTCGATACTTGACTGTGTCCCACGAGGACTCGACGTTCCTCTAGTTTCGTCCTCATTGAAGAAATTCACGAGGAACGGTTCGCTTTCTTCATCTCCAGATCCGTCACAAGACCACATCGCTAGGACCTCGGCCAAACTTGATATTGATGTCTAGATTCACTAACACTTCCTCATAAAACTTATCTTATCACCGTACCTACCTTTCACCTCACATCTCTTTATCAGACTCTTTGTATTTAGTAGTTATCAAATATATATTACATGTCTTATCTTGCATTCGAGATAATTCGCTTCTGATTCCTTAATATGTGTAACAAAATAGGCACAATGAAGGCTGGAATGAAATAAGGAATAGCATTGAGGGAACTCTTAATGTAAGGCATGGCCAAAGACTGAGGGAGAAGGGAGACAAAATAGAGGTTGACAGAAACTACTTCCTGGCCAGCATCATAAGGGAATGGAATCAACTGGATCCAAGTCTCAGAGAGAATGCAGCTAACATAAGCTCAAAATTATTCAGGAGCAAACAAGATTTAGATTGAAGTTAATAAATATTTATACCTTGACACAGTGATATTTTTGTGCACTTATAAGATATTATAATAAATTAACAAGAAACGAGTTGGTTGCACCCATGGAGTGATGTTGTTATATAAAGATCGGTTTTAATTAATTTCAATTTTGTGATACCACATGGCGTATCGAAATTTTTAATTTTAATCGGCTAGTTTTTAATTTTCGTAAATATCTCCAAATTGTTCGCCATTGGTCCATTCCGGCCACTGCGCCTGAGCCCTCGAGAGCCGCATTAAATGCCCGTGGTGTTGCGGATCCATCCTCGCATGAGGGCGACGCTGGTGTAAATACCGGGGAAACGCTTGTCACCGCAGCCAATGCCCCAAGAGACCACGCCCACCAGTCGGCCGTTGTATGCCATCGGACCTCCAGAGTCGCCCTGAGGAACATTGTATTGTACATCAGCCTAACCCACGACCTCCAGACAAGGCTGGGACATGGGACACGAGGGCAGGGTCCAGGCAAGGCTGGGACATGGGACACGAGGGCAGGGTCCAGGCAAGGCTGGGACATGGGACATGGGACACGAGGGCAGGGTCCAGGCAAGGCTGGGACATGGGACATGGGACACGAGGGCAGGGTCCAGGCAAGGCTGGGACATGGGACATGGGACACGAGGGCAGGGTCCAGGCAAGGCTGGGACACGGGACATAGGACATGGGGGCAAGGTCCAGGCAAGGCTGGGACACGGGACATGGGACATGGGGGCAGGGTCCAGGCAAGGCTAGGACATGGGACATGGGACACGAGGGCAGGGTCCAGGCAAGGCTGGGACACGGGACATAGGACATGGGGGCAAGGTCCAGGCAAGGCTGGAACACGGGACATGGGACATGGGGGCAGGGTCCAGGCAAGGCTGGGACACGGGACATAGGACATGGGGGCAAGGTCCAGGCAAGGCTGGGACACGGGACATGGGACATGGGGGCAGGGTCCAGGCAAGGCTAGGACATGGGACATGGGACACGAGGGCAGGGTCCAGGCAAGGCTAGGACATGGGACATGGGACACGAGGGCAGGGTCCAGGCAAGGCTAGGACATGGGACATGGGACACGAGGGCAGGGTCCAGGCAAGGCTGGGACACGGGACATAGGACATGGGGGCAAGGTCCAGGCAAGGCTGGGACACGGGACATGGGACATGGGGGCAGGGTCCAGGCAAGGCTAGGACATGGGACATGGGACACGAGGGCAGGGTCCAGGCAAGGCTAGGACATGGGACATGGGACACGAGGGCAGGGTCCAGGCAAGGCTGGGACATGGGACACGAGGGCAGGGTCCAGGCAAGGCTAGGGCATGGGACATGGGACACGAGGGCAGGGTCCAGGCAAGGCTGGGACATGGGACATGGGGGCAGGGTCCAGGCAAGGCTAGGACATGGGACATGGGACACGAGGGCAGGGTCCAGGCAAGGCTAGGACATGGGACATGGGACACGAGGGCAGGGTCCAGGCAAGGCTGGGACATGGGACATGGGGGCAGGGTCCAGGCAAGGCTAGGACATGGGACATGGGACACGAGGGCAGGGTCCAGGCAAGGCTAGGACATGGGACATGGGACACGAGGGCAGGGTCCAGGCAAGGCTGGGACATGGGACACGAGGGCAGGGTCCAGGCAAGGCTGGGACATGGGACATGGGGGCAGGGTCCAGGCAAGGCTAGGACATGGGACACGAGGGCAGGGTCCAGGCAAGGCTGGGACATGGGACATGGGACATGGGGGCAGGGTCCAGGCAAGGCTGGGACACGGGACATGGGACATGAGGGCTGGGTCCAGGCAAGGCTAGGACATGAGACATGGGACATGGGGGCAGGGTCCAGGCAAGGCTGGGACATGGGACATGGGACATGGGGGCAGGGTCCAGGCAAGGCTGGGACACGGGACATGGGACATGGGGGCAGGGTCCAGGCAAGGCTAGGACATGGGACATGAGACACGAGGGCAGGGTCCAGGCAAGGCTAGGACATGGGACATGGGACACGAGGGCAGGGTCCAGGCAAGGCTGGGACACGGGACATGGGACATGGGGGCAGGGTCCAGGCAAGGCTGGGACATGGGACACGAGGGCAGGGTCCAGGCAAGGCTGGGACATGGGACATGGGACATGGGACATGGGACATGGGGGCAGGGTCCAGGCAAGGCTGGGACACGGGACATGGGACACGAGACATGGGACATGAGACATGGGGGCAGGGTCCAGGCAAGGCTGGGACACGAGACATGGGACATGGGGGCAGGGTCCAGGCAAGGCTGGGACATGGGACATGGGACATGGGACATGGGGGCAGGGTCCAGGCAAGGCTAGGACATGGGACACGAGATATGGGACATGGGGGCAGGGTCCAGACAAGGCTGGGACACGGGACATGGGACACGAGGGCAGGGTCCAGGCAAGGCTGGGACACGGGACACGAGGGCAGGGTCTAGGCAAGGCTGGGACACGGGACATGGGACACGAGACATGGGACATGGGGGCAGGGTCCAGGCAAGGCTGGGACATGGGACACGAGGGCAGGGTCCAGGCAAGGCTGGGACACGGGACATGGGACACGAGATATGGGACATGGGGGCAGGGTCCAGGCAAGGCTGGGACATGGGACACGAGGGCAGGATCTATGCAAGGCTGGGACATGGGACATGGGACACGAGACATGGGACATGAGACATGGGGGCAGGGTCCAGGCAAGGCTGGGACACGAGACATGGGACATGGGGGCAGGGTCCAGGCAAGGCTGGGACATGGGACATGGGACATGGGACATGGGGGCAGGGTCCAGGCAAGGCTGGGACATGGGACATGGGACGTGGGGGCAGGGTCCAGGCAAGGCTAGGACATGGGACATGGGATATGGGGGCAGGGTCCAGGCAAGGCTAGGACATGGGACATGGGACATGGGGGCAGGGTCCAGGCAAGGCTAGGACATGGGACATGGGACATGGGGGCAGGGTCCAGGCAAGGCTGGGACATGGGACATGGGACATGGGACATGGGACATGGGGGCAGGGTCCAGGCAAGGCTAGGACATGGGACATGGGATATGGGGGCAGAGTCCACTTTAGGTAATACAATACCTGGCACGCGTCTCTTCCGCTGGGGTCGGCGCCAGCGCAGACCTGTCGTTCCGTGACGTAACTCGTGGTGCCGAACTTTTTGTAATGTGCGACGCATTTGTCGTGGTCGTAGATTGAAACAATCGCGCTCTGAAGCTGACTGCTGGCACCGGTCCCTAGACGGTTCTGAGTACAATCAATAACCACACACTTTAGCTTGTTTTCTGATTCATTGTTACCTATCTATGTTGTTTAATAATTAGAAAATAAATAAGAAGAGGAGATTGCCGATTGTCAATTGTCGCAACGAAACAAAGTACTGGCAGTGAAATCATTCTTTGTTGTTTTCTTCGTTATGAGATAGTCAAAATTTGAAACTCTTCGACTTTTGTTTTTGGAACCGCATCTTGACAGCGTCTTTTGTTTTTGCCAAAACCCACTGCAGGCTTCCATGACCTCGTGCCGCATTCACTGTAAGAATCTCCTACTGTCGAATATCTGTACATCCTGATGTTGACTTCCCTGTTGAAAGACTGGACAGCGCTGCCCACCCACTGCCCACTCGCTGCCCACTCGCTGCCCACTCACTGCCCACTCACTGCCCACTCACTGCCCACTCACTGCCCACTCACTGCCCACTCACTGCCCACTCACTGCCCACTCACTGCCCACTCACTGCCCACTCACTGCCCACTCACTGCCCACTCGCTGCCCACTCACTGCCCACTCGCTGCCCACTCGCTGCCCACTCACTGCCCACTCACTGCCCACTCGCTGCCCACTCACTGCCCACTCGCTGCCCACTCACTGCCCACTCACTCCCCACTCACTGCCCACTCACTGCCCACTCACTGCCCACTCACTGCCCACTCGCTGCCCACTCGCTGCCCACTCGCTGCCCACTTACTGCCCACTCGCTGCCTACTCACTGCCCACTCACTGCCCACTCACTGCCCACTCGCTGCCCACTTACTGCCCACTCGCTGCCTACTCACTGCCCACTCACTGCCCACTCACTGCCCACTCGCTGCCCACTCGCTGCCCACTCACTGCCCACTCACTGCCCACTCACTGCCCACTCACTGCCCACTCACTGCCCACTCGCTGCCCACTCACTGCCCACTCACTGCCCACTCACTGCCCACTCACTGCCCACTCACTGCCCACTCACTGCCCACTCACTGCCCACTCACTGCCCACTCACTGCCCACTCACTGCCCACTCGCTGCCCACTCACTGTCCACTCACTGCCCACTCACTGCCCACTCACTGCCCACTCACTGCCCACTCACTGCCCACTCACTGCCCACTCACTGCCCACTCACTGCCCACTCACTGCCCACTCGCTGCCCACTCGCTGCCCACTCACTGCCCACTCACTGCCCACTCACTGCCCACTCGCTGCCCACTCACTGCCCACTCGCTGCCCACTCACTGCCCACTCACTGCCCACTCACTGCCCACTCGCTGCCCACTTACCTCAGTCCTGCCCCAGCCCGTAATGATGACGTAAGATTTCGGAGGGTAGGTAAAAGTGACGGGATCCAAGGGGATCGCCTTGATCAGCCTGGATGTTTTGAACGGCAACACCGTCTGTTGGGTTGGAGGCGTTGCAATCGATTAAATACAATACACAATAGCGGGCTAATCCTGCTCATCAATTAAACATACATATTGATGCCCTAACGGTTCCTAATAATAAAACACCCCGCGCCTTGCAAGCGTTTGCTATTTAAATCAGATTTTACATATTTAAACATTGGAGCTACTTGAGATTGACAGGTTGTGACGTGATATAGCGTCACTAGAATTAGAGTGACTGTGAGTATTCACAGCCTCTTGGTTCTACTCCTTGGAGATCTGTCATTCTCATCAAATTCACAGGAATCCTCTTAAAAATTATGTGTCCAAATAGCTCAATTGGTTAGAGCAACACCCACGACAGGTGGAGATCGGGGTCCAAGTAGCTCAATTGGTTAGAGCAACACCCGCGACAGGTGGAGATCGGGGTCCAAGTAGCTCAATTGGTTAGAGCAACACCCGCGACAGGTAGTGATCGGGGTCCAAGTAGCTCAAGTGGTTAGAGCAACACCCGCGACAGGTGGAGATCGGGGTCCAAGTAGCTCAATTGGTTAGAGCAACACCCGCGACAGGTAGTGATCGGGGTCCAAGTTACTCAATTGGTTAGAGCAACACCCGCGACAGGTGGAGATCGGGGTCCAAGTAGCTCAATTGGTTAGAGCAACACCCGCGACAGGTGGAGATCGGGGTCCAAGTAGCTCAATTGGTTAGAGCAACACCCGCGACAGGTGGAGATCGGGGTCCAAGTAGCTCAATTGGTTAGAGCAACACCCGCGACAGGTGGAGATCGGGGTCCAAGTAGCTTAATTGGTTAGAGCAACACCCACGACAGGTGGAGATCGGGGTCCAAGTAACTCAATTGGTTAGAGCAACACCCGCGACAGGTGGAGATCGGGGTCCAAGTAGCTCAATTGGTTAGAGCAACACCCGCGACAGGTGGAGATCGGGGTCCAAGTAGCTCAATTGGTTAGAGCAACACCCGCGACAGGTGAAGATCGGGGTCCAAGTAGCTCAATTGGTTAGAGCAACACCCGCGACAGGTGGAGATCGGGGTCCAAGTAGCTCAATTGGTTAGAGCTACACCCGCGACAGGTGGAGATCGGGGTCCAAGTAGCTCAATTGGTTAGAGCAACACCCGCGACAGGTGGAGATCGGGGTCCAAGTAGCTCAATTGGTTAGAGCAACACCCGCGACAGGTGGAGATCGGGGTCCAAGTAGCTCAATTGGTTAGAGCAACACCTGCGACCGGTGGAGATCGGGGTCCAAGTAGCTCAATTGGTTAGAGCAACACCCGCGACAGGTGAAGATCGGGGTCCAAGTAGCTCAATTGGTTAGAGCAACACCCGCGACAGGTGGAGATCGGGGTCCAAGTAGCTCAATTAGTTAGAGCAACACCCGCGACAGGTGGAGATCGGGGTCCAAGTAGCTCAATTGGTTAGAGCAACACCCGCGACAGGTGGAGATCAGGGTCCAAGTAGCTCAATTGGTTAGAGCAACACCCGCGACAGGTGAAGATCGGGGTCCAAGTAGCTCAATTGGTTAGAGCAACACCCGCGACAGGTGGAGATCGGGGTCCAAGTAGCTCAATTGGTTAGAGCAACACCCGCGACAGGTGGAGATCGGGGTTCGAGACCCCGTTTAAACATCCATCGTGTTTTGAAAGGTTTTGAAAGGTTTAAACATTATATCCATTATACACGGATATCCATTTAAGTTCTATATTTTCCCACCTCCATAGCGCAGATGTCGTAGTCCATGGTAACGCTGTTGAAAGATTCGTGCTGCACAAGTCTTTTAATCAAATACTTGACTCCGCCGATGTCGCTGCGCGAGCTGCCCGCGCGCAGACTGAACGCAGTCACCTCGAGGCCTCCGCAGCAATGCCCAGCCGTCAGCGCCCACGATCCGCCAATCAGCGACGCGCCACAAGCGTGTTGGTCGAAGATGCGCAGTGAGAGCTGCGCATTGATATGTGGTGTTTAACGACGCACTGTTTTGACAACGAGTCATGTGGCATTGGTCTAATGGCGTTGGTAAATGAGTGGATGATGATGAACCTAACCTTGTCTAGAAGGCTAGTCCTGTCGAAGATCAAGGGGACCACCGGCTTAACGTCCCTTCCGAAGGACGGTACAACGCGAAAAACAGGATTCCTCCACAAATCCATGCTGTCGAGAGGTTGATAAGCAAGGCGAGTAAAGTTGCTGTACTAACTTTCATCCCTCCAACCTCTCTCCCGAACAGAACTGGTCATGTGTATGTTGGTCACCCATCCAATACCTGACTCAGTGCAGTGTTGCTTAACTTTCATCCCTCCAACCTCTCTCCCGAACAGAACTGGACATATGTATGATAGTCACCCATCCAATACCTGACCCAACGCAGTGTTGCTTAACTTTCATCCCTCTAGCCTCTCTCCCGAACAGAACTGGTCATGTGTATGATGGTCACCCATCCAATACCCGACCCAGCGCAGTGTTGCTTAACTTTCATCCCTCCAACCTCTCTCCCGAACAGAACTGGTCATGTGTATGATAGTCACCCATCCAATACCTGACCCAGCTCAGTGTTGCTTAACTTTCATCCCTCCAACCTCTCTCCCGAACAGAACTAGTCATGAGTATGATGGTCACCCATCCAATACCTGACCTAGCGCAGTGTTGCTTAACTTTCATCCCTCTAGCCTCTCTCCCAAACAGAACTGGACATATGTATGATAGTCACCCATCCAATACCCGACCCAGCGCAGTGTTGCTTAACTTTCATCCCTCCAACCTCTCTCCCGAACAGAACTGGTCATGTGTATGATAGTCACCCATCCAATACCTGACCCAGCGCAGTGTTGCTTAACTTTCATCCCTCCAACCTCTCTCCCGAACAGAACTGGTCATGTGTATGATAGTCACCCTTCCAATACCTGACCCAGCGCAGTGTTGCTTAACTTTCATCCCTCCAACCTCTCTCCCGAACAGAACTGGTCATGTGTATTATAGTCACCCATCCAATACCTGACCCAGCGCAGTGTTGCTTAACTTTCATCCCTCCAACCTCTCTCCCGAACAGAACTAGTCATGTGTATGATGATCACCCATCCAATACCTGACCCAGCGCAGTGTGGCTTAACTTTCATCCCTCCAACCTCTCTCCCGAACAGAACTAGTCATGTGTATGATGATCACCCATCCAATATCTGACCCAGCGCAGTGTTGCTTAACTTTCATCCCTCCAACCTCTCTCCCGAACAGAACTAGTCATGTGTATGATGATCACCCATCCAATACCTGACCCAGCGCAGTGTGGCTTAACTTTCATCCCTCCAACCTCTCTCCCGAACAGAACTGGTCATGTGTATTATAGTCACCCATCCAATACCTGACCCAGCGCAGTGTTGCTTAACTTTCATCCCTCCAACCTCTCTCCCGAACAGAACTAGTCATGTGTATGATGATCACCCATCCAATACCTGACCCAGCGCAGTGTGGCTTAACTTTCATCCCTCCAACCTCTCTCCCGAACAGAACTAGTCATGTGTATGATGATCACCCATCCAATATCTGACCCAGCGCAGTGTTGCTTAACTTTCATCCCTCCAACCTCTCTCCCGAACAGAACTAGTCATGTGTATGATGATCACCCATCCAATATCTGACCCAGCGCAGTGTTGCTTAACTTTCATCCCTCCAACCTCTCTCCCGAACAGAACTAGTCATGTGTATGATGATCACCCATCCTATACCTGACATATTGGTCAGTAAATATTCAGTTCGATACTTGGGATCAGGTTAAATGTATGTTTGTTGTGAGATCACAGGTATGTATCTTTTATCATTAAACATCGATCTTATATCTTTACAAGAGGTTACTGACCTGGTAGGGGAAGTTGTCGATTGTGGCGTCGTCACCTCCGATGATAGCGCGTTCATTTCTTGCTCGAACTTCGACTGGAAGAAAGAAGAAACAATTCGAACTGATTTAGACACGAGTCTTAATATTGTTGTGAACTGCATGATTGCAGTTGGTGCTTAGGTGAGCTGTCTGCAAAATCGCCGGGTCAGCAAAATCCAAATGGCCCAGCTGTATTCATGTGGTCAGGAAGTGTGGCAGAGAGGAACCAGCTCCCGGTTTGAACGGTTCTTATGGTGAACTACAGTTTTGGTAAGCGCATTATTGTATTACTTTCTTTCAAAGTAGAATCTAAATTATATCCCAGCAAGTTACGACCTCTCACATTGCCAAGCGAGATCTTTCAGCCTAGCATAAGCAACAGTCTAAATTCTGGTCGTAACAATATCACACAAAATGCTAGACCATACATGTACAAACCATACATACTTACCTAGCTACCGATACCTAGCTAATGCAAGTTACAATTTTACAATAGCTGGCGTATTTTATAAAGATTCCTGCCGGCTTATTTTCAGAAAAATTCGACATACCACCTTTGGCTTGCATCTACATTCACAACGTTATCTTAAAGTGTATTGACTAGAATATTGTCAAGAGTGATTTCACTAAAAGAAGATGTGTTAGTAAATATAAATTTACAAAATTTATTCATGACAAATGTCCTGAAGCTATGGGACTGAAATTGTTAAACTTATTCCCCAAAAATATCCAAATTCTTAACGAGGATAAACAAATTTCAAGTATACTTAAGAATGTTTAACGAAACGTTGTTTTTATACAGTTGATGAGTTTTCAAAAGTATATCTAGGCTAAAAAAATGACGTTCCAACATTATGCACTTGTAATCAAATGGAAAAAAGTGATTATTATTATTATTATTATTATTATTATTATTATTATTATTATCATTATTATCATTATTATTATTATTATTATTATTATAATTATAGCATCACATTTAACTCTCGTCTACTTAGACGGGGTTCATGATCAGTGATAACATCTTTGCAGTTGTTGAGTTGGTTCGGTTGTCATCTTCAGATTCACTAGAGAGGGATTCGCACACTAGAGTGCCGAGAAAGAGGTTGAATATGTCGTGAAAACTGACTGAAATCATGATAAAATACCAGAAGATCAAACAATTCTGGAAGGCGAAAGCTTGCAGATCTGTAATTCTTAGACATGTCGCGATCAACATATTTTCAAAACTTCATCAAGGTTTTTAAACGTGATTTAGCATTTATTAAATAAAAAAATAATATCCGGCTAATTTTTGCCAAAAAAGAAGCTGATTTTCAGAGATTTTAAAAGTCTGTTGAAAATTTCGTTCAAATTGGTGAAACCGTTCGGTCAGTGGTGGGCGAACAAAGCACAAAGAAAAACAGGTTGGATTTTCACCGGCAGTCAAATTAAGTCTTCCCTTCGCTCGTTACGCTCATCTAACTACCTTTGAACGTATCATTTTAATGTCACTGTGATGGTGACCCCTTTTGAACACTCAGGCAAGTGCCAGTCCAATTTAATCAATCCAATTTAATGTCAGTATTTTAGGCAATGTTTTAGATGTGCCCGTGTAATTAGGTCAACCAAATTGTTCAAAAATGTTCCCTAAACGACCTTCCTTCACTAAACACACACACAATTCAAATACTTTCAGAACTTTCAGAACTTTCAGAACTTTCAGAACTTTCAGAACTTTCAGAACTTTCAGAACTTTCAGAACTTTCAGAACTTTCAGAACTTTCAGAACTTTCAGAACTTCAACTCACGGTTCCCGTGACCAGCCACGGCTTGCAGCGCCAAGACAACCGCGATGAGACGCAACATTTCCCGACAACAATTGACTCACAGATCACCCGCCTCTGTCCTCCTCTCGTACTTATATCCTCCGACAAGACGCCCTCCAAGACGCCCTCCAAGACGCCCTCCAAGGACTTGCCGTACCCGTGTTGACATTCCGTAATGCCCCGGCTCAGAGACAAAGATTAGTACCACTAGTTGTTCAAATATGCGACTGTCATCACGTAACACGAACTAGAAGAGTCGCGACAGCGAGCCATTTTCCAGGTCTAAAAGTTGGCACAATCTTATTGAAGGAAAAACTCGGTTTATTGCCACTTGGCCTCATTTCCACATGTTGAAGATCATTGAGATCATCGAATGTAAGCAACACTGCGCTGGGTCAGGTATTGGATGGGTGACCATCATACACATGACCAGTTCTGTTCGGGAGAGAGGTTGGAGGGAAGAAAGTTAAGCAACTCTGCGCTGAGTCAGGTATTGGATGGGTGACCATCATCCACATGACCAGTTCTGTTCGGGAGAGAGGTTGGAGGGATGAAAGTTAAGCAACACTGCGCTGAGTCAGGTATTGGATGGGTGACCATCATACACATGACCAGTTCTGTTCGGCAGAGAGGTTGGAGAGATGAAAGTTAAGCAACACTGCGCTGGGTCAGGTTTTGGATGGGTGACCATCATACACATGACCAGTTTTGTTAGGGAGAGAGGTTGGAGAGATGAAAGTTAAGCAACACTGCGCTGAGTCAGGTATTGGATGGGTGACCATCATACACATGACCAGTTCTGTTCGGGAGAGAGGTTGGAGGGAGGAAAGTTAAGCAACACTGCGCTAGGTCAGGTATTGGATGAGTGACCATCATACACATGACCAGTTCTGTTCGGGAGAGAGGTTGGAGGGATGAAAGTTAAGCAACACTGCGCTGAGTCAAGTATTGGATGGATGACCATCATACACATGACCAGTTTTGTTAGGGAGAGAGGTTGGAGGGATGAAAGTTAGTACAGCAACTTCACTCACCTTGCTTATCAACCTCTCGACAGCATGGATTTGTGAAGGAATCCTGTTGTTCGCGTTGTACCGTTCTTCGAAAGGGACGTTAAGCCGGTGGTCCTCTTGGTCTCCGACAGGAGTAGGCTACGTGTCGGCACCGGGTTTCCCCTCCTCCCTTCTTGGGTAGGTTAGGTTCATTATCATTCACTCATTCACTGACGCCATTAGACCAGTGCCACATGACATGTTGTCAAAACAGTGCGTCGTTAAACACAATAATGAATCGATGGTCATCCATCCAATACCTGACCCAGCGCAGTGTTGCTGAACGGCGTGAATGCCAGGAGACCCTGTGCTTGGTGATCGCAGGAGGGTATTTGGGTGCTAGTGTACTTAGGTACTCATTGCTGGGATAAGAGGTAAGAAAATCCGAAGCAATTAACATTATGTCACGCAAATACTGACACATGGGCTTAAGATGTTTGATTGTCATTTGTTGTGTGAGGCCGACTTTCATGATTTCTTAAATCGACAATAAAACTAAAATCTCTTCACACACAGCCACATGGATCTTTACCTCAAGACTAGCAAACAACGGCTTGACAAATTGAAACAAAATGTGATTTTTTTCCCGTAAATCCAAATTTTCTAGCAAATCATGTCCATGTGTTTAGAGTTTTATGTCCATATTGTGTCCATCTTCTTCCACGTTCCTTGCATTATGTCGAGTTTTACCAAAATGTTCAACTATAAGTTGGATCTCTAGCTCACAGAAACATCTGAATTTCACTGCATGTGATTGGAAGTCGTCATGGCAACAGTTTCAACAAAATGTTCAACTATAAGTTGGATCTCTAGCTCACAGAAACATCTGAATTTCACTGCATGTGATTGGACGTCGTCATGGCAACAGTTTCAACAAAATGTTCAACTATAAGTTGGATCTCTAGCTCACAGAAACATCTGAATTTCACTGCATGTGATTGGACGTCGTCATGGCAACAGTTTCAACAAAATGTTCAACTATAAGTTGGATCTCTAGCTCACAGAAACATCTGAATTTCACTGCATGTGATTGGAAGTCGTCATGGCAACAGTTTCAACAAAATGTTCAACTATAAGTTGGATCTCTAGCTCACAGGAACATCTGAATTTCACTGCATGTGATTGGACGTCGTCATGGCAACAGTTTCAACAAAATGTTCAACTATAAGTTGGATCTCTAGCTCACAGAAACATCTGAATTTCACTGCATGTGATTGGACGTCGTCATGGCAACAGTTTCAACAAAATGTTCAACTTTAAGTTGTATCTCTAGCTCACAGAAACATCTGAATTTCACTGCATGTGATTGGAAGTCGTCATGGCAACAGTTTCAACAAAATGTTCAACTATAAGTTGGATCTCTAGCTCACAGAAACATCTGAATTTCACTGCATGTGATTGGACGTCGTCATGGCAACAGTTTTAACAAAATGTTCAACTTTAAGTTGGATCTCTAGCTCACAGAAACATCTGAATTTCACTCCATGTGATTGGACGTCGTCATGGCAACAGTTTCAACAAAATGTTCAACTGTATGTTGGATCTCTAGCTCACAGAAACATCTGAATTTCACTCCATGTGATTGGAAGTCGTCATGGCAACAGTTTCAACAAAATGTTCAACTATAAGTTGGATCTCTAACTCTCAGAAACATCTGAATTTCACTGCATGTGATTGGAAGTCGTCATAGCAACAGTTTCAACAAAATGTTCAACTATAAGTTGGATCTCTAACTCTCAAAAACATCTGAATTTCACTCCATGTGATTGGAAGTCGTCATGGCAACAGTTTCAACAAAATGTTCAACTATAAGTTGGATCTCTAGCTCACAGAAACATCTGAATTTTACTGCATGTGATTGGAAGTCGTCATGGCAACAGTTTCAACAAAATTTTCAACTATAAGTTGGATCTCTAGCTCACAGAAACACCTGAATTTCACTCCATGTGATTGGAAGTCGTCATGGCAACAGTTTCAACAAAATGTTCAACTATAAGTTGGATCTCTAGCTCACAGAAACATCTGAATTTCACTGCATGTGATTGGACGTCGTCATGGCAACAGTTTCAACAAAATGTTCAACTATAAGTTGGATCTTTAGCTCACAGAAACATCTGAATTTCACTGCATGTGATTGGAAGTCGTCATGGCAATAATTTCAATTAACACTTCAACCAGGAGGCGAGATTTTAGTAAAACCTGACCAAAGGTCAGTTACGTCAGGCGTCAATGGCCGTTCATGTTTATATCAGCTAATGTTTTTTGCACAGTTATTTCATCGTGATCGCATTTACAAAGATTTATCTAATTCCCACATTGCCTAATATCGAATTATTAATAATATAATACGTAATTATCTAATTGCATATCGATTATCGATTGGTTATCAAGGTGCAATTAAAGGTAGCAGTAATGCGTAATGACGGTTTTGTATGATGGTTTCCAACTTTCAATGTCCCTTTGATCGAGCGCTTCGACTCTCCGATCTACGTGGGTTAGGGTCCACGATCGTCTACTGTCCCGGCAAGAGACAGATATTTTTTTTCAAAAATCAGGCGCACTTCTGAAGATGTTAACGAAATCCCAGTAAAGTAATTAAAAATTACCTGGAAAATCCGGGAGTGTACCGACTGGCCGACAAAAAAACCACCCGACAATCCAACCGGCCGAAAATAAATGTGCTTGAAAAAAAAAGTGTCCGACAGAAAAAGTCGCCGAAAAAAAAAGCACCCGAAAAATAGACTGCCCGACAAAACTACTTTAATCTTGGCCGTGGCTGTACCTAGACTTTGGTGGGAGAGGCCTCTGTAGTTTCTGGTCGTTAGTGGGGGTGTCAAGCTTGTAACGTTCCCGTTACTTTGTGCGGTTAGTAACCTGTCCCTCCACCAGGGCAGGTAGGTAGGGACAGAGACGATCTGAAAGGGCTGCGACCCCAAGGAGAGGCAGTTGACTTCGGTCCTCCGAATCTATCACCGGTTCGCCGGATTAACATCTCTTTGAATAAATCATTGTTTACATCCTATATCTTGGCTGCGTTCTTTATTGAGATAAGCGAAACCTTACAAGCTTTGTGCTCCTATGCTGAGAAAAAACATTCACATTCAGAATGAAAAAATATAATAATAAAAACTTGGTCCACCGATAGCGTAGGCTGTACCTCGAAATATTGGCGATTGTGAAAAATAAATATCATTTTTCACAATCGCCAATATTTCGAGGCAGAGCTGTCTGATCTCAGTAGACCAAGTTTTTATGATTATTTTCTAATTTTTACCAAATTTGGTAAAAACTTCTCACACGAATAACTTCCTCACTTTTTGGGTTAGAGACTTGAAATAAAAAAGTGAACAAGCGCTCACAGGAGGGCTAACCGTTTTTTGACATTCGGGACTCGGGGGGGCATGGGCTCATTTTTTTTAGACTTTTTCTTTTTTTTTTACTTTTTTCTCCCCCCAAAAAAAAAACTACTTCAAACCATCCGATCATCTTCACGTTACAAAAAACAGAACCGGACAATAATTGCGCTTCGAAAAATGTCTTTGCTTTTTCTTAATTCGATCAGGGACCGTCAATCGAATCAAAGTTATGATTCAATCGAGATTCCCTATGCTTGCTTCCTGGGTTAAAATGCAGAAACTAAAAACGCTATAACTTTTTTGTCTTTCATAGTTAGGAGACGTTCTTATAATCAGCGTGTACAACACACTTGCTGCTAGTTCATTTCATCACTCTCGTTTGAACCCCTCAACGTTTGCGCACTTATAGGCTAGGTACAAAATATTTTCACTTTTTAATTTTTTTCTTCAATTCTCGCATCGTGATTTATTTCAAACTTTAATACATTATGTGTTCATACGTTGCGCACACTTTGTAATGTTTTTATTTATATCTAACGTTAAACTTTTTTTTTATATCAAATTTTATATAAAAAAAAATTTCAATCTTTTATTGAATATTCATTTTATATATTTAAGTAACGAAACTTTATTTACAACTACTTCTTAACACGAACTAGCATCACTGCAAATTTCAGCAATCTCCCTTAAAAACTGTCTATGTTATGAATTTTTCAATTTTAATTTCTAATAGGCAAATGACGTTGGCGAGGTGGTCTTCATGTGATGGGGCAACACAACAGAGTGGACAGATGATGTTGGTGAGGTGGTCTTCATGCGATGTGGCAACACAACAGACTGGACAGATGACGTTGGTGAGGTGGTCTTCATGCGATGGGGCAACACAACAGACTGGACAGATGACGTTGGTGAGGTGGTCTTCATGCGATGGGGCAACACAACAGACTGGACAGATGACGTTGGTGAGGTGGTCTTCATGTGATGGGGCAACACAACAGAGTGGACAGATGATGTTGGTGAGGTGGTCTTCATGCGATGGGGCAACACAACAGACTGGACAGATGACGTTGGTGAGGTGGTCTTCATGCGATGGGGCAACACAACAGACTGGACAGATGACGTTGGTGAGGTGGTCTTCATGCGATGGGGCAACACAACAGACTGGACAGATGACGTTGGTGAGGTGGTCTTCATGTGATGGGGCAACACAACAGACTGGACAGATGACGTTGGTGAGGTGGTCTTCATGCGATGGGGCAACACAACAGACTGGACAGATGACGTTGGTGAGGTGGTCTTCATGCGATGGGGCAACACAACAGACTGGACAGATGACGTTGGTGAGGTGGTCTTCATGCGATGGGGCAACACAACAGACTGGACAGATGACGTTGGTGAGGTGGTCTTCATGCGATGGGGCAACACAACAGACTGGACAGATGACGTTGGTGAGGTGGTCTTCATGCGATGGGGCAACACAACAGACTGGACAGATGATGTTGGTGAGGTGGTCTTCATGCGATGGGGCAACACAACAGACTGGACAGATGATGTTGGTGAGGTGGTCTTCATGCGATGGGGCAACACAACAGACTGGACAGATGATGTTGGTGAGGTGGTCTTCATGCGATGTGACAACACAACAGACTGGACAGATGACGTTGGTGAGGTGGTCTTCATGCGATGGGGCAACACAACAGACTGGACAGATGACGTTGGTGAGGTGGTCTTCATGCCATGGGGCAACACAACAGACTGGACAGATGACGTTGGTGAGGTGGTCTTCATGTGATGGGGCAACACAACAGACTGGACAGATGACGTTGGTGAGGTGGTCTTCATGCGATGGGGCAACACAACAGACTGGACAGATGACGTTGGTGAGGTGGTCTTCATGCGATGGGGCAACACAACAGACTGGACAGATGATGTTGGTGAGGTGGTCTTCATGCGAAGGGGCAACACAACAGACTGGACAGATGACGTTGGTGAGGTGGTCTTCATGCGATGGGGCAACACAACAGACTGGACAGATGACGTTGGTGAGGTGGTCTTCATGTGATGGGGCAACACAACAGACTGGACAGATGACGTTGGTGAGGTGGTCTTCATGCGATGGGGCAACACAACAGACTGGACAGATGACGTTGGTGAGGTGGTCTTCATGCGATGTGGCAACACAACAGACTGGACAGATGACGTTGGTGAGGTGGTCTTCATGTGAAGGGGCAACACAACAGACTGGACAGCCGAAAAAGGCTCAGATAAAATATCGCTGACCATTAGTGGTCACGGAAGCTTTGCCAAGTGATACTTATCGGGACACGCAGCTTGCCGATAAAGAAAGAGGCCATTTCTATGCGACAACGGCGCATTGCTCGCAGCTGAAAAGCTGGAATACACAGGAAGAGGAAAATTCGACAGACGGTGAAGAAGAGGATGCCAACGCTGAAGAAAGTTCACAGGGGAGAGCTTAGCGAAGCCGGAGTCGTCCAGCCTATCTTAATGGCTTGTATTTCATGTTAATTAGTTGTTTGTTTTGTACGTTTGTTGACTGATCGAGGACGATAAGATAATCAGGATGGACGAGAGTAAGAAATTGAAATTAGCAGCGGATTGAGTTGGTGGCCACTAGAGGGTGACACTGCAGTAGAGAAGTATGGATAGGGATTAGTGAGTGGCTTGCTGTGCAGAAGCCGTGCGATTTCGGGAAGCATATTGAATGAATGAATCTGTATTACATTACAAATTCGGTGGCATATCCTACAGTGATATGCCAGTGAATAAAATAAACGTGGTGAAAAACTGTGAATGTGACTGACTTTCTGTTGAAGTGAGAACTAACCTCAAAGTGAGTAGAAAACGGGTAAAAATTGACAACATATATTACAAACTATGGTCAGTGACATACAAAGCGACGAACAATCATCAAGCAGAAGTGAAACGGAGAAAAATACTAAATACATTTCACAGTTTTACCGAACATGCTATGAATATCATGCCCAACACGATACACACCAGACTCACCCAAGGTAAACGAAGAAGCAAGGATTCGCTCTACGAGCCAAGACCCGGCTATCCACACCAACAAAGGCGTGGGTCGCACTCAGCCTCCCAAAAATAGTTGCCACGATCTAACGCGAAAATCCGAACCCTTCAGAGCTCAACTAGCAAGAAGTGCCGGGCTAACTCCTGTACCTTGAAGAGGTACACCCGGGTTCTGGTCTTTAACTAAGTATGGCCGAACGGGAACTCGTGTTAAGTGCACGGCGTACCCCCAGAGTACTCTGTTGGGATATCAAGTACTAATGGAGCAATCAATAAAATGTCGATAAATAAATGATCGGTCGGTAACTACATTGTACCTACTCGCTTCATGACCCAAGCTGGCGAATCGGAAACAACTGCGCGTTTTAAACACAATTTTTCCACCAAAACTAGACCCTGTTGAATGCGTTGCTCTAAACGGCGAGAAGAAATTGTTAAATTAATTGATTACTTAGATTAAACGACGCACTTTTTTTCTATGTGGTCCTGTGGCATTGGTTAAATGGCGTCAGAGAATGAGTGAATGATGACGACGAGGATGATGACGATGATGATTCCTGTCACCTCTCACATACAGGAAAAATGAGTGAGGAACTCCTCTTGAAAGATACTGACACACAACGTTGCCTTATCTCTGCTTGAAAAACAGCATTTTATTCACCACAATCAACAATTATATTGAAAAGGCAACAAAACCCACACAAGCTTGACAAACAAAACAGGTTGACAAATTTGTTGACCGGCTGTTGATTCTGTTTTAATATGACAAAACATAAAACAACACACAAGAATTGTTTCATACATGTTCTAACAATGGATTACATACTACACAAAAATACATTTCAAAATGATTAGCTGGTAGTTTTTGATGACAATTTTTTTTGTTTAAGTTGGAGATGTGAAGTTTTTCTATATTTGCAAATGAAAACTAAAACTTACAGGGACACTAGGGAAGCCGGAATCTGAAGCTGAAAATATCAAGATTTCTGAGCAAACAAAAACATGGAAGGAATCCTAGAAAGACAGGGAAGATTAGAAACAGAGACAGGGTAAGAACGGATGAAAAACAAGATAAACTCCATAGGTCGCCAGCTTCCATGTTATGGGCAGCCAGAGCGGTTACTTTTAGTTGTCTTGGAGAGAAGTCCCTAGTCTCCTCAGACTTTTACGTGCGGTCTGCTGAGATTTGCTGATCGACTCAACCCAGTTCTTCCTAGTGAAGTCCTGGAACACGATGAAGAAAAGCGAGAGGGCAAGGATGTGCGTGGTGGCCGTCATCAAAAACAAATACTCGAAGAGGAAGTCGCTGACGATGACGCGCTCCTCGGAGATGATGTGGAGGACCCAGCTGAATCCGAACAAGAAGAACATAAAAAAACTGGTCTTGAGCTTGTTCAGCTGCTCGGCCTTCTGGTTCTTGCTGTGCCGCGTTATTTTCACCTTGCCGCCACACTCGAAGATGTGCAACACGATCTTGATGAAGATGCAGAAGTTGACAAACAGGATCAATCCTGCTGGTGCCTGGACCGTCACCTGGAAGACGATTCCCTCGGGATAGCAGTAACCTCGGTCGAACCGGTCGGTCTGATAGAAGCCAGGGTTCAAGCCCAGGAGGATGATGATGGGCACCCAAGGAACGCCCCATGCAATAATCGAGACTTTCAGGACGAGGTGGGTGGTCCCCTTTACACCTGCCACAGTCATCAGTCTCTTCAGCTGAAGGCAGGACAACACCAGCATCCAGAGGAACATGGCGAGGAACGAGTAGTGACGTAGCACGCCCTAGACAAGACAGCCGATGCTCTCTGTCGTCATGCGCACAAAGCTAGAGAAAAAACCGAGAACCAGATTGCAAGTCAGTGCCAGTACCATGTGCAGGAGAATCTTGTGCCCCGTGTTTTTCCGCCATTTCTTAAAGATGATGGCCGTGCCAAAGATGGAACCCAAACCAAGAACGCAGAGCAGACACTCGATGATGGTAGCTGCCATCAGACCAGGTTTATCTTTGAAGAAGTCTGTCAAGGGGTTGTTGAGCATTTTTTGTGTCTTCATCGCATATCCTTTTTTTAAAGCGTACCTTGCGATCGGAACGCCTTCGTTCATGACAAAGTACTTGCCACTGCAACGACATGTTCCGAAACTACCCTGATCGTTGGTGAACATCGCACAGCCCTGGCTCGACCAATCACGCAGGTCATTATTCCACGCGACACAAGCCAGATAATCGCATAGGTCGGACATCTTTTGTTTACATCTTATCACCGAATTGTTGAACATGAAGTCGACGTGGTGATTGCTGTAAGAAGCAAAGGACCACGCAGACACCTCACCCTGTCGAGGGAACATCACCGTCACTTCTACATACTGCATTAACGGAATTTCCTTTAGACGATCATCAAACATCTCCAAATTCTTCCAGATGACGACGAAAGCCACACGCGTGTGCGCCTCTAAAAGTCGTCCCGAAACGTCAAACGCGATCGGGGCTCGTCCTTGCACTGTCGGCTTCCTGTTTATTGTAACATTGTCGGGCCTATTCACCTCGTTTAAGTCGAAGTCTAGCGTGAACCCCTCGACTGGCTCGCTGCCTTCAAGATCGGCTACTATCAGGATAGCACGTGGTTCCGTCGCAACAAAGAAGTCCAAGTCTAACGTTAGGTTTGCCGTGATGGTGACGAGGTCTGACAGGGTTCGCTCGGACAACTTGTTGAGTGTCTTCACCTCAAGGTCGAGGGCATGTGTGATCTTCTGGAGCGACGTCGTTCCTGTGGGAGTCTTGAGGAAGGTGTCCATCACTCGAGCGTCGTGGCGTTCTATGACAGACGTGTTCATGAACTGGATGTAATTTATCTCGTTAATGAACTGGTCGTCAGGAGAGCATGCACCCCAGACAAGTTCCCATCTGGACAACCTTGGATCCCAGACGCCGCGAAAGATCTCCTCGTCGAAGACACACTTGTGGCGTGTGATTGCACCAGTAAAGGCGTTGACGACATATTCAGTGTTTTCGAAACCTCTTTCTGAAAACAAAATAAGTGGCTGATCGATTCTTTCAGGACGGGAAAGCGTAGCGAGTTCAGCGAAATCTTAATTTTCTTTCACAAATGTGTATGTTTTGTTTTGCATTTTTGTTCGCGCTCTAGTTTTAATCACTTGTACCGATTTAAACAAAATTTGCCAATTACATATAAGAGCTCTGCGTTTTTTTAAATAAAAAATGTCATAAAGTTTCGAAACTTATGAAAATTTACGTGAATTTACTGATTTTGGAAAACCATTTTAAATGCAAGAATATGTGTCCCTGGATAATTCAGTTGGTAGTTCACCCGACTGGCTTTTGGAGGAACTGGGATCGTATCCTGGTTCGATTACACAGTTTTTTAGTCTAGTCTCGTTTCCATCTATAGATTGCTGGTTCCAACTACTCTTGTGAAGAAGACAGAAACCTCAATAAACACTGCAACACTGCAACACTGCAACACTGCAACACTGCAACACTGCAACACTGCAACACTGCAACACTGCAACACTGCAACACTGCAACACTGCAACACTGCTAATAAAACTGCAACCAATTTTTAGTTGCACCTCCAAAAAATTCTGACATTTTTTCACCAAACTTTGCAAAGATATAATATACATTAAAATTAGATATTTGAGCATTTTTTGATCCCGCAGGCGCTTTTTTTTTCTTTAAACTTACAAGTTTCCTACGTAATTTAGTTAAGTTTGCCTGTTTAGCTTTGATCTAAACAATGTATCAGCTTCACATTTTATCATCCGCAAATATTGCTACGCTCAACGTACAACTCAACATCTTCGCAAACCCGTGGCTTTATTGCTAAACATATAAGCCTTCTTTACTAGATTTCTTAAATTAAAACTGAAGTTTAGTAGCCTTTGCCTCATAAGGATGGAATATCTGTGCAAGCTTCATCTGTGGTAGTCTTTGCCTCATAAGAATGGAATATCTGTGCAAGCTTTATCTGTGTTAGTCTTTGCCTCGTGTGGATGGAATATCTGTGCAAGCTTTATCTGTGGTAGTCTTTGCCTCATAAGGATGGAATATCTGTGCAAGCTTTGTCTGTGGTAGTCTTTGCCTCATAAGGATGGAATATCTGTGCAAGCTTTATCTGTGGTAGTCTTTGCCTCATAAGGATGGAATATCTGTGCAAGCTTTATCTGTGTTAGTCTTTGCCTCATATGGATGGAATATCTGTGCAAGCTTTATCTGTGGTAGTCTTTGCCTCATAAGGATGGAATATCTGTGCAAGCTTTGTCTGTGGTAGTCTTTGCCTCATAAGGATGGAATATCTGTGCAAGCTTTATCTGTGGTAGTCTTTGCCTCATATGGATGGAATATCTGTGCAAGCTTTATCCGTGGTAGTCTTTGCCTCATAAGGATGGAATATCTGTGCAAGCTTCATCTGTGGTAGTCTTTGCCTCATAAGGATGGAATATCTGTGCAAGCTTTATCCGTGGTAGTCTTTGCCTCATAAGGATGGAATATCTGTGCAAGCTTTGTCCGTGGTAGTCTTTGCCTCATGAGGATGGAATATCTGTGCAAGCTTTATCTGTGTTAGTCTTTGCCTCATAAGGATGGAATATCTGTGCAAGCTTTATCTGTGTTTGTCTTTGCCTCATATGGATGGAATATCTGTGCAAGCTTTATTTGTGGTAGTCTTTGCCTCATAAGGATGGAATATCTGTGCAAGCTTTATTTGTGGTAGTCTTTGCCTAATAAGGATGGAATATCTGTGCAAGCTTTATCCGTGCTAGTCTTTGCCTCATAAGGATGGAATATCTGTGCAAGCTTTATCTGTGGTAGTCTTTGCCTCATAAGAATGGAATATCTGTGCAAGCTTTATTTGTGGTAGTCTTTTCCTCATAAGGATGGAATATCTGTGCAAGCTTTATCTGTGGTAGTCTCTGCCTCATATGGATGGAATATCTGTGCAAGCTTTATCCGTGGTAGTCTTTGCCTCATAAGGATGGAATATCTGTGCAAGCTTCATCTGTGGTAGTCTTTGCCTCATAAGGATGGAATATCTGTGCAAGCTTTATCCGTGGTAGTCTTTGCCTCATAAGGATGGAATATCTGTGCAAGCTTTGTCTGTGGTAGTCTTTGCCTCATGAGGATGGAATATCTGTGCAAGCTTTATCTGTGTTAGTCTTTGCCTCATAAGGATGGAATATCTGTGCAAGCTTTATCTGTGTTTGTCTTTGCCTCATATGGATGGAATATCTGTGCAAGCTTTATTTGTGGTAGTCTTTGCCTCATAAGGATGGAATATCTGTGCAAGCTTTATTTGTGGTAGTCTTTGCCTCATAAGGATGGAATATCTGTGCAAGCTTTATCCGTGCTAGTCTTTGCCTCATAAGGATGGAATATCTGTGCAAGCTTTATCTGTGGTAGTCTTTGCCTCATAAGAATGGAATATCTGTGCAAGCTTTATTTGTGGTAGTCTTTGCCTCATAAGGATGAAATATCTGTGCAAGCTTTATCTGTGCTAGTCTTTGCCTCATAAGGATGGAATATCTGTGCAAGCTTTATCTGTGCTAGTCTTTGCCTCATAAGGATGGAATATCTGTGCAAGCTTTATCTGTGGTAGTCTTTGCCTCATAAGGATGGAATATCTGTGCAAGCTTTGTCTGAAGTAGTCCTTGATAAATCTCTTTCAGCACGGTGACATGAAATGCATCAAACTCATAGTCTCTGTACCAATCCAAAGAAAGACTCACCAAAAGCTTTTCTCGGCCAGTAAGTCACTGCTCCATCGACGTCGACCGTCTCTTCTTCGGGGCAGAAGCTGACGTCCTCGACGCGGATCAGGAAGGCGCCGTGCAAGATGCTGGTTTCCACGTCACCAGTAGCTACTGTTTTTGGAATGTGAGTTGAGACGTGGTACTCAAAGTGCAAGCGTTGGGTGTCGTCAAGCCACTGCTTGTGGTACACGATGGACTCGGCGTCGCCCATCAGAAGGTGGATCAGCTCCCGCGTAAGATCGTCTTTCTCCTCCTTGGTAAGACTGAGCCTGATGTTTGGGTCAACTCGAGTCAGATGGATTTTGAAATAGTAACTCAGTGTGTGGTCGTCAACTGGAAAGAATCACACGCTTCCTTTTGTATCATGAACTCTGCTACCTCCCAAAGCATTCCTTTCATTGTTTACAAAAAATGTACAAATTAAAATAATTTCCAGCCGTTTTCGACCAGTTTTTGCAAATCTGAAACTGGATGTAAATTTTCATGTGATTATGTGGAACATAAAAAGCCACGTAGCCACGTAGTCCATTACACCCATCTGATAGCCACTTTAAAAACAACCATTGTAGCTGATAAGGTTTAGTGACTTCAAATAAGCCGTGAAAACTTAATACGAGCCAGTAGGTACCAACTATTGGCCTGCAAAAAGCAAACAAACACCCTTAAAAAAAAATATATTATTTCTAGATTATCAAATTGAATCTTCACTCTGATCATCCAATGAATGTGTTTCGAATTTTTGAAATAACATTGATCCAGGGACTCCAGTTTCGTGCGTCTAAGCCAAGTTAAGCCTGATATCAGTCGCTAGTTGTGCGAGTCTGCTTACAATGAAAGCCCCTCTGGGGAGGAAACGTGATTTGCAGCTGGCATAACACGCAGGAGAACTCGATGGTGTCTTCGTCGGTCATCATCTGCCCGGTGGTCAAGTTGATCGCATACATGCTGGTACGGGCCAGCTGCGGGACAGAAGAATAATGGTACAAGTTGTAATTACTAATATGTAGCGAATAATTTGTAACAAAATAGGTGGGTACGTTCTCGATTGGACTAAGGTGCTGTTTTAGATTGTGTTTTCTTTGGGTTGGGGGGGAAGGGGGGGAATTTGAAAGCTGTGCCAAAAGGCGAAAAATATTGAAATATATTCTTCTCTCGCTACGCTTTGTCGGCGCTGCCTGATAAAGGGTGGCGTTGACTGAGCTTAGCTAAGCTTAGCCTTGCTATCGCTTTGAGTAGCCATTATTATGAGCTAGTGTGGCATTTATTTTTCAGAATGATAACATTCTGTGATTCTGCGTTCTGCTGAATGCCATTTCCAATCAAAATTTTCACCATTACATAAAAATAAAATATGTTTCTTGAATTTAAATGTAGAGTAAATCAAACGTTGCCCGGAATAAAATATCAACGCACACTATTGCAAGAAAAGGTGGGTAGTCGGCGCCGACTACCCATCTTTTCGCGCGCGTAAGAGAGCCCAAAATAACCACTGGAATTAAGTAATATGAGTAATTATTAATTTTTTGGTAAGCTAATAACAATTTAAACAAGCATTAAAATTGCAAATTAGTTTTCACTTAAATCCCGTGTTTTCATTGACCGGTTCTGTTCGGGAGAGAGGTTGGATGGATGAAAGTTAAGCAACACTGCGCTGGGTCAGGTATTGGATGGGTGACCATCATACACATGACCAGTTCTGTTCGGGAGAGAGGTTGGAGGGATGAAAGTTAAGCAACACTGCGCTGGGTCAGGAATTGGATGGGTGGCCATCATATACATGACCAGTTCTGTTTGGGAGAGAGGTTGGAGGGATGAAAGTTAAGCAACACTGCACTGGGTCAGGTATTGGATGGGTGACCATCATACACATGACCAGTTCTGTTCGGGAGAGAGGTTGGAGGGATGAAAGTTAAGCAACACTGTGCTGGGTCAGGTATTGGATGGGTGATCATCATACACACGACCAGTTCTGTTCGGGAGAGAGGTTGGAGGGATGAAAGTTAAGCAACACTGCACTGGGTCAGGTATTGGATGGGTGGCCATCATACACATGACCAGTTCTGTTCGGGAGAGAGGTTGGAGGGATCAAAGTTAAGCAACACTGCGCTGGGTCAGGTATTGGATGGGTGGCCATCATATACATGACCAGTTCTGTTTGGGAGAGAGGTTGGAGGGATGAAAGTTAAGCAACACTGCGCTGGGTCAGGTATTGGATGGGTGATCATCATACACATGACCAGTTCTGTTCGGGAGAGAGGTTGAAGGGATGAAAGATGGAACAGCAACTTCACTCGCCTTGCTTATCAACCTCTCGACAGCATGGATTTGTGGTGGAATCCTGCTGTTTGAGTTGTACCGTCCTTCGGAAGGGACGTTAAGCCGGTGGTCCTATTGGTGCTTTTCGACAGGAGTAGGCCTCGTCCCGGCACCGGGTTACCCCTTATTTATTTGAGGCTAGGTTAGCTTATCCTTTTCCTTTTATTTACCGACGCCATAAGATCAGTGCCACATAACTCGTTGTCAAAACCGTGCGTCGTTAAACACCACCAACGAATCAACGATTTACTTACATTCGTTTCAGGATCAAGTATTTCCACCCTGTAGGGCACCAAGTGTTGTCCGCAAAGTGCTCTTTCAGTTTCGTTCAGCGAGTCGAACTTGCTCAATATGTTCCTTTCTCTTTGATAGCACACGTGTCTTGCGTTGGACAAGTTAACCGGTTTCTCAAGGTCGAGTTTCTTCGCCCCGAGTTCCTGCAAGTGTAGCACACATCGCCCTTCGTCTGCTTGACATGCAACTGCTAAGATGACCGTCAAAATCACGGCCCTCTGAGCCATGGTGAGCATTGTAGTGCTCTTCACTTGCACTTGGGTCGACTTTACTGACGAATCAACATTCCTTGGTGCAAAATTTCCCGTCGCCTCGGATATCGCTTTAAAAAGACTAATGTAGTTTGAAAGTAATTATCCTTCATTATCATTGATAACATGGCGACAAGGATAGCGTATGATAATAAATGTTATGTTTGGCAAAACAAATTTTAACCGGGTTTTGAATGCTAAGTGAAGAACAACTAAATTTCCTTACGTTTCGTAACTTGTACCTGTTACTTTTTCATAGGTTTGAGCAGTCCTGACAATTTTCCAATAACAAAAGAATCACAAAAATGTATAACTATTATCCAGTTCAAGCTTCCTAAATGCATCTAAATAAAATAATCAGGGCTAACAACTCAAAAGTTGCCCTGAATATTATTTTTTTGATTCCTTGTACTTTCCCAGACCCCCAATAGTCTGACACCACAAGGGTCTGCATCCCCAATGTTTGGTAGAATCCGGGCTGCTAATTGTCAATATGAAGTGGTGGTCGTAGCACGGGGCTTGGTGATAAGCATAACAATCATAGATATGACACAAACCTTGGGTGAGTCAGAGTCAGAAGCGAACAGTTTGAAATTGTGCAAAAATAGAAAAATATCATTTCTTGATAACAACAAAAAATATGTGCCTGGCTGAACGCGATTGTACCGAAGTGCTTCTTGGTGAACTTTAAATACGGATAACAACGTGGCACTGGGTTTACGATAACGATTGTTTTGGAATGAGTTACCAAAATAACAACAAAGAAAAGAAACCAAGTCATATGAGTCGGTAATCGACACCATGGTGTCCCACAGGGCGGCATCTGATCACTGATCGCAACTCCTATGTATTCTGTTCACGAATTACCTGCCCGAACTCTCTAAAATACAACAACTTGTACTCTGTGCTGATGACACCTGCAGTCAATTATATACACAGCCACTCAGAAAATGCTCAACTGGTGCAGTTATTATAACATTTTCCTAAATCAGGAAAATACGGTAATGTTACAATTTAAGACGTCGCATAAAAAAACCAACGAAAGGGCACTAATCGGATTAATGAATAAAAGCATTTCCATGAAAACGGAGACTAAATTGGACTCTCAATTGAGAGAGTCGCATCAATGACCGTGGTAGAAAGGATGACTCCGACTGCAACCTTATAAAAAGTTTGCTGCAAGTAACGCCACTGGAAACTGCAAGGCTGATATATTTTTCTAACACTATCCTAGACTATCCTACGGGGTAATCCTACGGGGTAATCCTACGGGAAAGTACATTGAAATGCAGAAGCGTGCACTTGAATTCATGGCAAAGGCTAGTGCGGACCCACGTGCTGTGACATAGATAAAAGATTCCTACAGACCCTTGTTAACACGCTTAAACATACTCTAACTTGTTTATATATTTTTATGGTAATTGTATTTATCCGTCAATTGCATCAATTGAAGTTACTGTGAGGTGCACATAATGCACTCAGGCTGCTAGCGTTGAGTGTAGGATATAGGTAGAGTTTCAACGTCAATGTTAAAGTCTCTGCGTGAAAAATGACTACCTTACCGACAAAAATGCAGAGTACCGGACAATCACGTTAAGTGGAGCCACTGGAACATGAAATTTAATTTCGATATTTCTCGTAGGTTAACTCACTTTTGAAACTTTTCATGCTCAAAAAATCTTCATCAATGTTTAACTCAACGATTGATATACACGTAACAATATTAAGAAGCGAGTAAATACGATAAATATCGAAATAAAATTTCATACGACAGTGGCTCCACTTAACGTGAACTTCCGGTACTCTGCATTTTTGTCGGTAAAGTAATCATTTTTCACGCAGAGACTTTAACATTGACGTTGAAACTTTACCTATAACCTACACTCAACGCTGCTAGCCATGTGTCATGTTCTGCTAGCCATGTTCTGCTAGCCATGTTCTGCTAGCCATGTTCTGCTAGTCATGTTCTGCTAGTCATGTTCTGCTAGTCATGTTCTGCTAGTCATGTTCTGCTAGCCATGTTCTGCTAGTCATGTTCTGCTAGCCATGTTCTGCTAGTCATGTTCTGCTAGTCATGTTCTGCTAGTCATGTTCTGCTAGTCATGTTCTGCTAGCCATGTTCTGCTAGTCATGTTCTGCTAGCCATGTTCTGCTAGTCATGTTCTGCTAGCCATGTTCTGCTAGTCATGTTCTGCTAGTCATGTTCTGCTAGTCATGTTCTGCTAGCCATGTTCTGCTAGTCATGTTCTGCTAGTCATGTTCTGCTAGCCATGTGTCATGTTCTGCTAGCCATGTTCTGCTAGTCATGTTCTGCTAGCCATGTTCTGCTAGCCATGTTCTGCTAGTCATGTTCTGCTAGTCATGTTCTGCTAGCCATGTTCTGCTAGTCATGTTCTGCTAGCCATGTTCTGCTAGCCATGTTCTGCTAGTCATGTTCTGCTAGTCATGTTCTGCTAGTCATGTTCTGCTTGTCATGTTCTGCTAGCCATGTTCTGCTAGCCATGTTCTGCTAGTCATGTTCTGCTAGCCATGTTCTGCTAGCCATGTTCTGCTAGTCATGTTCTGCTAGTCATGTTCTGCTAGCCATGTTCTGCTAGCCATGTTCTGCTAGTCATGTTCTGCTAGTCATGTTCTGCTAGCCATGTGTCATGTTCTGCTAGCCATGTTCTGCTAGCCATGTTCTGCTAGTCATGTTCTGCTAGCCATGTTCTGCTAGTCATGTTCTGCTAGCCATGTTCTGCTAGCCATGTTCTGCTAGTCATGTTCTGCTAGTCATGTTCTGCTAGCCATGTTCTGCTAGCCATGTGTCATGTTCTGCTAGTCATGTTCTGCTAGTCATGTTCTGCTAGTCATGTTCTGCTAGCCATGTTCTGCTAGCCATGTTCTGCTAGTCATGTTCTGCTAGCCATGTTCTGCTAGCTATGTGTCATGTTCTGCTAGCCATGTGCTGCTAGCCATGTTCTGCTAGCCATGTGTCATGTTCTGCTAGCCATGTGTCATGTTCTGCTAGTCATGTGTCATGTTCTGCTAGTCATGTTCTGCTAGCCATGTTCTGCTAGCCATGTTCTGCTAGCCATGTTCTGCTAGTCATGTTCTGCTAGTCATGTTCTGCTACTCATGTTCTGCTAGCCATGTTCTGCTAGTCATGTTCTGCTAGTCATGTTCTGCTAGTCATGTTCTGCTAGTCATGTTCTGCTAGTCATGTTCAGCTAGCCATGTTCTGCCAGCCATGTTCTGCTAGCCATGTTCTGCTAGTCATGTTCTGCTAGTCATGTTCTGCTAGCCATGTTCTGCTAGCCATGTTCTGCTAGCCATGTTCTGCTAGCCATGTTCTGCTAGCCATGTTCTGCTAGTCATGTTCTGCTAGTCATGTTCTGCTAGCCATGTTCTGCTAGTCATGTTCTGCTAGCCATGTTCTGCTAGCCATGTTCTGCTAGTCATGTTCTGCTAGCCATGTTCTGCTAGTCATGTTCTGCTAGTCATGTTCTGCTAGCCATGTTCTGCTAGCCATGTTCTGCTAGCCATGTTCTGCTAGCCATGTTCTGCTAGTCATGTTCTGCTAATCATGTTCTGCTAGCCATGTTCTGCTTGCCATGTTCTGCTAGCCATGTTCTGCTAGCCATGTTCTGCTAGCCATGTTCTGCTAGTCATGTTCTGCTAGCCATGTTCTGCTAGTCATGTTCTGCTTGTCATGTTCTGCTAGTCATGTTCTGCTAGTCATGTTCTGCTAGTCATGTTCTGCTAGTCATGTTCTGCTAGTCATGTTCTGCTAGCCATGTTCTGCTAGCCATGTTCTGCTAGTCATGTTCTGCTAGCCATGTTCTGCTAGTCATGTTCTGCTAGCCATGTTCTGCTAGCCATGTTCTGCTAGTCATGTTCTGCTAGCCATGTTCTGCTAGTCATGTTCTGCTAGCCATGTTCTGCTAGTCATGTTCTGCTAGCCATGTTCTGCTAGCCATGTTCTGCTAGTTATGTTCTGCAAGCCATGTTCTGCTAGTAATGTTCTGCTAGTCATGTTCTGCTAGTCATGTTCTGCTAGTCATGTTCTGCTAGTCATGTTCTGCTAGCCATGTTCTGCCAGTCATGTTCTGCTAGTCATGTTCTGCTAGTCATGTTCTGCTAGCCATGTTCTGCTAGCCATGTTCTGCTAGCCATGTTCTGCTAGCCATGTTCTGCTAGTCATGTTCTGCTAGTCATGTTCTGCTAGCCATGTTCTGCTAGCCATGTGTCATGTTCTGCTAGTCATGTTCTGCTAGTCATGTTCTGCTAGTCATGTTCTGCTAGCCATGTTCTGCTAGCCATGTTCTGCTAGTCATGTTCTGCTAGCCATGTTCTGCTAGCTATGTGTCATGTTCTGCTAGCCATGTGCTGCTAGCCATGTTCTGCTAGCCATGTGTCATGTTCTGCTAGCCATGTGTCATGTTCTGCTAGTCATGTGTCATGTTCTGCTAGTCATGTTCTGCTAGCCATGTTCTGCTAGCCATGTTCTGCTAGCCATGTTCTGCTAGTCATGTTCTGCTAGTCATGTTCTGCTAGTCATGTTCTGCTAGCCATGTTCTGCTAGTCATGTTCTGCTAGTCATGTTCTGCTAGTCATGTTCTGCTAGTCATGTTCTGCTAGTCATGTTCAGCTAGCCATGTTCTGCCAGCCATGTTCTGCTAGCCATGTTCTGCTAGTCATGTTCTGCTAGTCATGTTCTGCTAGCCATGTTCTGCTAGCCATGTTCTGCTAGCCATGTTCTGCTAGCCATGTTCTGCTAGCCATGTTCTGCTAGTCATGTTCTGCTAGTCATGTTCTGCTAGCCATGTTCTGCTAGTCATGTTCTGCTAGCCATGTTCTGCTAGCCATGTTCTGCTAGTCATGTTCTGCTAGCCATGTTCTGCTAGTCATGTTCTGCTAGTCATGTTCTGCTAGCCATGTTCTGCTAGCCATGTTCTGCTAGCCATGTTCTGCTAGCCATGTTCTGCTAGTCATGTTCTGCTAGTCATGTTCTGCTAGCCATGTTCTGCTTGCCATGTTCTGCTAGCCATGTTCTGCTAGCCATGTTCTGCTAGCCATGTTCTGCTAGTCATGTTCTGCTAGCCATGTTCTGCTAGTCATGTTCTGCTTGTCATGTTCTGCTAGTCATGTTCTGCTTGTCATGTTCTGCTAGTCATGTTCTGCTAGTCATGTTCTGCTAGTCATGTTCTGCTAGCCATGTTCTGCTAGCCATGTTCTGCTAGTCATGTTCTGCTAGCCATGTTCTGCTAGTCATGTTCTGCTAGCCATGTTCTGCTAGCCATGTTCTGCTAGTCATGTTCTGCTAGCCATGTTCTGCTAGTCATGTTCTGCTAGCCATGTTCTGCTAGTCATGTTCTGCTAGCCATGTTCTGCTAGCCATGTTCTGCTAGTTATGTTCTGCAAGCCATGTTCTGCTAGTAATGTTCTGCTAGTCATGTTCTGCTAGTCATGTTCTGCTAGTCATGTTCTGCTAGTCATGTTCTGCTAGCCATGTTCTGCCAGTCATGTTCTGCTAGTCATGTTCTGCTAGTCATGTTCTGCTAGCCATGTTCTGCTAGCCATGTTCTGCTAGCCATGTTCTGCTAGCCATGTTCTGCTAGTCATGTTCTGCTAGTCATGTTCTGCTAGCCATGTTCTGCTAGTTATGTTCTGCTAGTCATGTTCTGCTAGTCATGTTCTGCTAGTCATGTTCTGCTAGTCATGTTCTGCTAGCCATGTTCTGCTAGTCATGTTCTGCTAGCCATGTTCTGCTAGTCATGTTCTGCTAGTCATGTTCTGCTAGTCATGTTCTGCTAGCCATGTTCTGCTAGCCATGTTCTGCTAGTCATGTTCTGCAAGCCATGTTCTGCAAGTCATGTTCTGCTAGTCATGTTCTGCTAGTCATGTTCTGCTAGTCATGTTCTGCTAGTCATGTTCTGCTAGTCATGTTCTGCCAGTCATGTTCTGCTAGTCATGTTCTGCTAGTCATGTTCTGCTAGCCATGTTCTGCTAGTCATGTTCTGCTAGCCATGTTCTGCTAGTCATGTTCTGCTAGCCACGTTCAGCTAGTCATGTTCTGCTAGTCATGTTCTGCTAGTCATGTTCTGCTAGCCATGTTCTGCTAGTCATGTTCTGCTAGTCATGTTCTGCTAGCCATGTTCTGCTAGCCATGTTCTGCTAGTCATGTTCTGCTAGCCATGTTCTGCTAGCCATGTTCTGCTAGTCATGTGTCATGTTCTGCTAGTCATGTTCTGCTAGTCATGATCTGCTAGTCATGTTCTGCTAGTCATGTGTCATGTTCTGCTAGTCATGTTCTGCTAGTCATGTTCTGCTAGTCATGTTCTGCTAGTCATGTTCTGCTAGTCATGTTCTGCTAGTCATGTTCTGCTAGTCATGTTCTGCTAGTCATGTTCTGCTAGCCATGTTCTGCTAGCCATGTTCTGCTTGTCTTGTTCTGCTATTCATGTATTGCTAGCCATGTTCTGCTAGTCATGTTCTGCTAGTCATGTTCTGCTAGTCATGTTCTGCTAGTCATGTTCTGCTAGTCATGTTCTGCTAGTCATGTGTCATGTTCTGCTAGTCATGTTCTGCTAGTCATGTTCTGCTAGTCATGTTCTGCTAGTCATGTTCTGCTAGTCATGTTCTGCTAGCCATGTTCTGCTAGTCATGTTCTGCTAGTCATGTTCTGCTAGTCATGTTCTGCTAGCCATGTTCTGCTAGTCATGTTCTGCTAGCCATGTTCTGCTAGTCATGTTCTGCTAGTCATGTTTTGCTAGTCATGTGTCATGTTCTGCTAGTCATGTTCTGCTAGTCATGTTCTGCTAGTCATGTTCTGCTAGTCATGTTCTGCTAGTCATGTTCTGCTAGCCATGTTCTGCTAGTCATGTTCTGCTAGTCATGTTCTGCTAGCCATGTTCTGCTAGCCATGTTCTGCTAGTCATGTTCTGCTAGTCATGTTCTGCTAGCCATGTTCTGCTAGTCATGTTCTGCTAGTCATGTTCTGCCAGTCATGTTCTGCTAGCCATGTTCTGCAAGTCATGTTCTGCTAGTCATGTTCTGCTAGTCATGTTCTGCTAGTCATGTTCTGCTTGCCATGTTCTGCTAGTCATGTTCTGCTAGTCATGTTCTGCTAGCCATGTTCTGCTAGTCATGTTCTGCTAGTCATGTTCTGCTAGCCATGTTCTGCTAGTCATGTTCTGCTAGTCATGTTCTGCTAGTCATGTTCTGCTAGCCATGTTCTGCTAGTCATGTTCTGCTAGCCATGTTCTGCTAGTCATGTTCTGCTAGTCATGTTCTGCTAGTCATGTTCTGCTAGCCATGTTCTGCTAGTCATGTTCTGCTAGCCATGTTCTGCTAGTCATGTTCTGCTAGTCATGTTCTGCTAGTCATGTTCTGCTAGCCATGTTCTGCTAGCCATGTTCTGCTAGCCATGTTCTGCTAGTCATGTTCTGCTAGCCATGTTCTGCTAGTCATGTTCTGCTAGCCATGTTCTGCTAGTCATGTTCTGCTAGTCATGTTCTGCTAGTCATGTTCTGCTAGTCATGTTCTGCTAGCCATGTTCTGCTAGTCATGTTCTGCTAGCCATGTTCTGCTAGCCATGTTCTGCTAGCCATGTTCTGCTAGTCATGTTCTGCTAGTCATGTGTCATGTTCTGCTAGCCATGTTCTGCCAGCCATGTTCTGCTAGCCATGTTCTGCTAGCCATGTTCTGCTAGTCATGTTCTGCTAGTCATGTTCTGCTAGCCATGTTCTGCTAGCCATGTTCTGCTAGTCATGTTCTGCTAGTCATGTGTCATGTTCTGCTAGCCATGTTCTGCAAGCCATGTTCTGCTAGCCATGTTCTGCTAGTCATGTTCTGCTAGTCATGTTCTGCTAGTCATGTGTCATGTTCTGCTAGCCATGTTCTGCCAGCCATGTTCTGCTAGCCATGTTCTGCTAGCCATGTTCTGCTAGTCATGTTCTGCTAGTCATGTTCTGCTAGCCATGTTCTGCTAGTCATGTTCTGCTAGTCATGTGTCATGTTCTGCTAGTCATGTTCTGCTAGTCATGTTCTGCTAGTCATGTTCTGCTAGCCATGTTCTGCTAGTCATGTTCTGCTAGCCATGTTCTGCTAGTCATGTTCTGCTAGTCATGTTCTGCTAGCCATGTTCTGCTAGTCATGTTCTGCTAGCCATGTTCTGCTAGTCATGTTCTGCTAGTCATGTTCTGCTAGTTATGTTCTGCAAGTCATGTTCTGCTAGTCATGTTCTGCTAGTCATGTTCTGCTAGTCATGTTCTGCTAGTCATGTTCTGCTAGTCATGTTCTGCTAGTCATGTGCTGCTAGTCATGTTCTGCTAGTCATGTGTCATGTTCTGCTAGTCATGTGTCATGTTCTGCTAGTCATGTTCTGCTAGCCATGTTCTGCTAGTCATGTTCTGCTAGCCATGTTCTGCTAGTCATGTTCTGCTAGCCATGTTCTGCTAGTCATGTTCTGCTAGCCATGTTCTGCTAGTCAAGTTCTGCTAGTCATGTTCTGCTAGTCATGTTCTGCTAGTCATGTTCTGCTAGTCATGTTCTGCTAGTCATGTTCTGCTAGTCATGTTCTGCTAGTCATGTGCTGCTAGTCATGTTCTGCTAGTCATGTGTCATGTTCTGCTAGTCATGTGTCATGTTCTGCTAGTCATGTTCTGCTAGCCATGTTCTGCAAGCCATGTTCTGCTAGTCATGTTCTGCTAGCCATGTTCTGCTAGTCATGTTCTGCTAGTCATGTTCTGCTAGCCATGTTCTGCAAGTCATGTTCTGCTAGCCATGTGTCATGTTCTGCTAGTCATGTTCTGCTAGCCATGTTCTGCTAGTCATGTTCTGCTAGTCATGTTCTGCTAGCCATGTTCTGCTAGTCATGTTCTGCTAGCCATGTTCTGCTAGTCATGTTCTGCTAGCCATGTTCTGCTAGCCATGTTCTGCTAGTCATGTTCTGCTAGCCATGTTCTGCTAGTCATGTTCTGCTAGCCATGTTCTGCTAGCCATGTTCTGCTAGTCATGTTCTGCTAGTCATGTTCTGCTAGCCATGTTCTGCTAGTCATGTTCTGCAAGCCATGTTATGCTAGTTATGTTCTGCTAGCCATGTTCTGCTAGCCATGTTCTGCTAGTCATGTTCTGCCAGTCATGTTCTGCTAGTCATGTTCTGCTAGTCATGTTCTGCTAGTCATGTTCTGCTAGTCATGTTCTGCTAGTCATGTTCTGCTAGTCATGTTCTGCTAGTCATGTTCTGCTAGCCATGTTCTGCTAGTCATGTTCTGCTAGTCATGTTCTGCTAGTCATGTTCTGCTAGTCATGTTCTGCTTGTCATGTTCTGCTAGTCATGTTCTGCTAGTCATGTTCTGCTAGTCATGTTCTGCTAGTCATGTTCTGCTAGTCATGTTCTGCTAGTCATGTTCTGCTTGTCATGTTCTGCTAGTCATGTTCTGCTAGCCATGTTCTGCTAGTCATGTTCTGCTAGTCATGTTCTGCTAGTCATGTTCTGCTTGTCATGTTCTGCTAGTCATGTTCTGCTAGTCATGTTCTGCTAGTCATGTTCTGCTAGCCATGTTCTGCTAGTCATGTTCTGCTAGTCATTTTCTGCTAGCCATGTTCTGCTAGTCATGTTCTGCTAGTCATGTTCTGCTAGTCATGTTCTGCAAGCCATGTTCTGCTAGTCATGTTCTGCTAGCCATGTGTCATGTTCTGCAAGTCATGTTCTGCTAGCCATGTTCTGCTAGTCATGTACTGCTAGTCATGTTCTGCTAGTCATGTTCTGCTAGTCATGTTCTGCTAGCCATGTTCTGCTAGCCATGTTCTGCTAGCCATGTTCTGCTAGCCATGTTCTGCTAGTCATGTTCTGCTAGCCATGTTCTGCTAGCCATGTTCTGCTAGCCATGTTCTGCTAGCCATGTTCTGCTAGTCATGTTCTGCTAGCCATGTGTCATGTTCTGCTAGTCATGTTCTGCTAGTCATGTTCTGCTAGTCATGTTCTGCTAGTCATGTTCTGCTAGTCATGTTCTGCTAGCCATGTTCTGCTAGCCATGTTCTGCTAGTCATGTTCTGCTAGTCATGTTCTGCCAGTCATGTTCTGCTAGCCATGTTCTGCTAGCCATGTTCTGCTAGCCATGTTCTGCTAGCCATGTTCTGCTAGTCATGTTCTACTAGTCATGTTCTGCTAGTCATGTTCTGCTAGCCATGTTCTGCTAGTCATGTTCTGCTAGCCATGTTCTGCTAGCCATGTTCTGCTAGTCATGTTCTGCTTGTCATGTTCTGCTAGTCATGTTCTGCTAGCCATGTTCTGCTAGTTATGTTCTGCTAGCCATGTTCTGCTAGTCATGTTCTGCCAGTCATGTTCTGCTAGTCATGTTCTGCTAGCCATGTTCTGCTAGTCATGTTCTGCTAGTCATGTTCTGCTAGTCATGTTCTGCTAGCCATGTTCTGCTAGTCATGTTCTGCTAGTCATGTTCTGCTAGTCATGTTCTGCAAGTCATGTTCTGCTAGTCATGTTCTGCTAGTCATGTTCTGCTAGCCATGTTCTGCTAGTCATGTTCTGCTAGCCATGTTCTGCTAGTCATGTTCTGCCAGCCATGTTCTGCAAGCCATGTTCTGCTAGCCATGTTCTGCTAGTCATGTTCTGCTAGTCATGTTCTGCTAGTCATGTTCTGCTAGTCATGTTCTGCTAGCCATGTTCTGCCAGCCATGTTCTGCTAGCCATGTTCTGCTAGCCATGTTCTGCTAGTCATGTTCTGCTAGTCATGTTCTGCTAGCCATGTTCTGCTAGTCATGTTCTGCTAGTCATGTGTCATGTTCTGCTAGTCATGTTCTGCTAGTCATGTTCTGCTAGTCATGTTCTGCTAGCCATGTTCTGCTAGTCATGTTCTGCTAGCCATGTTCTGCTCGTCATGTTCTGCTAGTCATGTTCTGCTAGCCATGTTCTGCTAGTCATGTTCTGCTAGCCATGTTCTGCTAGTCATGTTCTGCCAGTCATGTTCTGCTAGTCATGTTCTGCTAGCCATGTTCTGCTAGCCATGTTCTGCAAGCCATGTTCTGCTAGCCATGTTCTGCTTGTCATGTTCTGCTAGTCATGTTCTGCTAGCCATGTTCTGCTAGTCATGTTCTGCTAGTCATGTTCTGCTAGTCATGTTCTGCTTGTCATGTTCTGCTAGTCATGTTCTGCTAGTCATGTTCTGCTAGTCATGTTCTGCTAGCCATGTTCTGCTAGTCATGTTCTGCTAGTCATTTTCTGCTAGCCATGTTCTGCTTGTCATGTTCTGCTAGTCATGTTCTGCTAGTCATGTTCTGCAAGCCATGTTCTGCTAATCATGTTCTGCTAGCCATGTGTCATGTTCTGCAAGTCATGTTCTGCTAGCCATGTTCTGCTAGTCATGTACTGCTAGTCATGTTCTGCTAGTCATGTTCTGCTAGTCATGTTCTGCTAGCCATGTTCTGCTAGCCATGTTCTGCTAGCCATGTTCTGCTAGCCATGTTCTGCTAGTCATGTTCTGCTAGCCATGTTCTGCTAGCCATGTTCTGCTAGCCATGTTCTGCTAGCCATGTTCTGCTAGTCATGTTCTGCTAGCCATGTGTCATGTTCTGCTAGTCATGTTCTGCTAGTCATGTTCTGCTAGTCATGTTCTGCTAGTCATGTTCTGCTAGTCATGTTCTGCTAGTCATGTTCTGCTAGCCATGTTCTGCTAGTCATGTTCTGCTAGCCATGTTCTGCTAGCCATGTTCTGCTAGTCATGTTCTGCTAGTCATGTTCTGCTAGTCATGTTCTGCTAGCCATGTTCTGCTAGCCATGTTCTGCTAGTCATGTTCTGCTAGTCATGTTCTGCCAGTCATGTTCTGCTAGCCATGTTCTGCTAGCCATGTTCTGCTAGCCATGTTCTGCTAGCCATGTTCTGCTAGTCATGTTCTACTAGTCATGTTCTGCTAGTCATGTTCTGCTAGCCATGTTCTGCTAGTCATGTTCTGCTAGCCATGTTCTGCTAGCCATGTTCTGCTAGTCATGTTCTGCTTGTCATGTTCTGCTAGTCATGTTCTGCTAGCCGTGTTCTGCTAGTTATGTTCTGCTAGCCATGTTCTGCTAGTCATGTTCTGCCAGTCATGTTCTGCTAGTCATGTTCTGCTAGCCATGTTCTGCTAGTCATGTTCTGCTAGTCATGTTCTGCTAGTCATGTTCTGCTAGCCATGTTCTGCTTGTCATGTTCTGCTAGTCATGTTCTGCTAGTCATGTTCTGCAAGTCATGTTCTGCTAGTCATGTTCTGCTAGTCATGTTCTGCTAGCCATGTTCTGCTAGTCATGTTCTGCTAGCCATGTTCTGCTATTCATGTTCTGCCAGCCATGTTCTGCAAGCCATGTTCTGCTAGCCATGTTCTGCTAGTCATGTTCTGCTAGTCATGTTCTGCTAGTCATGTTCTGCTAGTCATGTTCTGCTAGCCATGTTCTGCCAGCCATGTTCTGCTAGCCATGTTCTGCTAGCCATGTTCTGCTAGTCATGTTCTGCTAGTCATGTTCTGCTAGCCATGTTCTGCTAGTCATGTTCTGCTAGTCATGTGTCATGTTCTGCTAGTCATGTTCTGCTAGTCATGTTCTGCTAGTCATGTTCTGCTAGCCATGTTCTGCTAGTCATGTTCTGCTAGCCATGTTCTGTTAGTCATGTTCTGCTAGTCATGTTCTGCTAGCCATGTTCTGCTAGTCATGTTCTGCTAGCCATGTTCTGCTAGTCATGTTCTGCCAGTCATGTTCTGCTAGTCATGTTCTGCTAGCCATGTTCTGCTAGCCATGTTCTGCAAGCCATGTTCTGCTAGCCATGTTCTGCTAGCCATGTTCTGCTAGTCATGTTCTGCTAGTCATGTTCTGCTAGTCATGTTCTGCTAGTCATGTTCTGCTAGTCATGTTCTGCTAGTCATGTTCTGCTAGTCATGTTCTGCTAGTCATGTTCTGCTAGCCATGTTCTGCTAGTCATGTTCTGCTAGCCATGTTCTGCTAGTCATGTTCTGCTAGTCATGTTCTGCTAGTCATGTTCTGCTAGTCATGTTCTGCTAGTCATGTTCTGCTAGTCATGTTCTGCTAGCCATGTTCTGCTAGTCATGTTCTGCTAGTCATGTTCTGCTAGTCATGTTCTGCTAGTCATGTTCTGCTAGCCATGTTCTGCTAGTCATGTTCTGCTAGCCATGTTCTGCTAGTCATGTTCTGCTAGCCATGTTCTGCTAGTCATGTTCTGCTAGTCATGTTCTGCTAGCCATGTTCTGCTAGTCATGTTCTGCTAGCCATGTTCTGCTAGTCATGTTCTGCTAGTCATGTTCTGCTAGCCATGTTCTGCTAGTCATGTTCTGCTAGCCATGTCCTGCTAGTCATGTTCTGCTAGCCATGTTCTGCTAGTCATGTTCTGCTAGTCATGTTCTGCTAGCCATGTTCTGCTAGTCATGTTCTGCTAGCCATGTTCTGCTAGTCATGTTCTGCTAGCCATGTCCTGCTAGTCATGTTCTGCTAGTCATGTTCTGCTAGCCATGTTCTGCTAGCCATGTTCTGCTAGTCATGTTCTGCTAGCCATGTTCTGCTAGTCATGTTCTGCTAGCCATGTTCTGCTAGTCATGTTCTGCTAGTCATGTTCTGCTAGCCATGTTCTGCTAGTCATGTTCTGCTAGCCATGTTCTGCTAGTCATGTTCTGCTAGCCATGTCCTGCTAGTCATGTTCTGCTAGTCATGTTCTGCTAGCCATGTTCTGCTAGCCATGTTCTGCTAGCCATGTTCTGCTAGTCATGTTCTGCTAGCCATGTTCTGCTAGTCATGTTCTGCTAGTCATGTTCTGCTAGTCATGTGCTGCTAGTCATGTTCTGCTAGTCATGTGTCATGTTCTGCTAGTCATGTGTCATGTTCTGCTAGTCATGTTCTGCTAGTCATGTTCTGCTAGTCATGTTCTGCTAGCCATGTTCTGCTAGTCATGTTCTGCTAGTCATGTTCTGCTAGTCATGTTCTGCTAGTCATGTTCTGCTAGCCATGTTCTGCTAGTCATGTTCTGCTAGCCATGTTCTGCTAGCCATGTTCTGCTAGTCATGTTCTGCTAGCCATGTTCTGCAAGTCATGTTCTGCTAGTCATGTTCTGCTAGTCATGTTCTGCTAGCCATGTTCTGCTAGCCATGTTCTGCTAGTCATGTTCTGCTAGTCATGTTCTGCTAGCCATGTGTCATGTTCTGCTAGTCATGTTCTGCTAGTCATGTTCTGCTAGTCATGTTCTGCTAGTCATGTTCTGCTAGCCATGTTCTGCTAGTCATGTTCTGCTAGCCATGTTCTGCTAGTCGTGTTCTGCCAGCCATGTTCTGCAAGCCATGTTCTGCTAGCCATGTTCTGCTAGTCATGTTCTGCTAGTCATGTTCTGCTAGTCATGTGTCATGTTCTGCTAGCCATGTTCTGCTAGCCATGTTCTGCTAGCCATGTTCTGCCAGCCATGTTCTGCTAGCCATGTTCTGCTAGCCATGTTCTGCTAGTCATGTTCTGCTAGCCATGTTCTGCTAGCCATGTTCTGCTAGTCATGTTCTGCTAGTCATGTTCTGCCAGTCATGTTCTGCTAGCCATGTTCTGCTAGTCATGTTCTGCTAGTCATGTTCTGCTAGTCATGTTCTGCTAGTCATGTTCTGCTAGTCATGTTCTGCTAGCCATGTTCTGCTAGTCATGTTCTGCTAGTCATGTTCTGCTAGTCATGTTCTGCTAGCCATGTTCTGCTAGCCATGTTCTGCTAGTCATGTTCTGCTAGCCATGTTCTGCTAGTCATGTTCTGCTAGCCATGTTCTGCTAGTCATGTTCTGCTAGCCATGTTCTGCAAGTCATCTTCTGCTAGTCATGTTCTGCTAGTCATGTTCTGCTAGTCATGTTCTGCTAGTCATGTTCTGCTAGCCATGTTCTGCAAGTCATGTTCTGCTAGTCATGTTCTGCTAGTCATGTTCTGCTAGCCATGTTCTGCTAGTCATGTTCTGCTAGCCATGTTCTGCTAGTCATGTTCTGCTAGTCATGTTCTGCTAGCCATGTTCTGCTAGTCATGTTCTGCTAGCCATGTTCTGCTAGTCATGTTCTGCAAGTCATGTTCTGCTAGCCATGTTCTGCTAGTCATGTTCTGCTAGCCATGTTCTGCTAGCCATGTTCTGCTAGTTATGTTCTGCTAGTCATGTTCTGCTAGCCATGTTCTGCTAGCCATGTTCTGCTAGTCATGTTCTGCTAGTCATGTTCTGCTAGTTATGTTCTGCTAGCCATGTTCTGCTAGTCATGTTCTGCTAGTTATGTTCTGCTAGTTATGTTCTGCTAGTCATGTTCTGCTAGTTATGTTCTGCTAGTCATGTTCTGCTAGTTATGTTCTGCTTGTCATGTTCTGCTAGTCATGTTCTGCTAGCCATGTTCTGCTAGTCATGTTCTGCTAGCCATGTTCTGCTAGCCATGTTCTGCTAGTCATGTTCTGCTAGCCATGTTCTGCTAGTCATGTTCTGCTAGTTATGTTCTGCTAGTTATGTTCTGCTAGTCATGTTCTGCTAGCCATGTTCTGCTAGCTATGTGCCATGTTCTGCTAGCCATGTTCTGCTAGTCATGTTCTGCTAGTTATGTTCTGCTAGTCATGTTCTGCTAGTCATGTTCTGCTAGTCATGTTCTGCTAGTCATGTTCTGCTAGTCATGTTCTGCTAGTCATGTTCTGCTAGTCATGTTCTGCTAGCCATGTTCTGCTAGTCATGTGGGTAATATCTCTGATAGAAATCAATAAGGGTGACATAATGCGCACAAGCTTCGAGCCACGCGCGTCAGGTTAATATCTCCGATCAGTATTAATAATAATAATAATAATAATAATAATAATAATAATATTTTTTTAATGTCCAAAGAATCTCAAAGATATTGAGACAGTCAGGATAATTTATATCATTTGATATAAATTGTATTTACAAACATTTACATTTTTCATAATATTCGTCAGAAGAGTAAAAACAGTACCACAATAAAAATTCTTTTAGTTTACAATTAAAAGTATTGTTGTTATGTACAAAAATAATGCAGTTGAATATATATACACATGGTAATGGTAGAATATGAAACTTTTTGAAATGAGGCCGGCATGAGTCTTTAGTGAATATATCGGGTCACTACTGGCCTTGGCCATTATGCGGATAGCTCTCTTATGTATTTTAAAAATTCTATTCGCTTGAGCACTGTGGCCCCAGAGTATGATGGCGTATTGTAAGTGGGAATGGATGTAGGCAAAATAGACCATCTTGACGGCGGTAATTTCGGTGATGTCCATGAGGTGTCTGATCAGAATGATAGCAGCCCGCTGCTGTCTTTGGAGCAATGTAGTCTATATGGCTATATATAGTCTATATGTCTAGCTTCACTTCTGTTTTCTCTTCTATTGATTTCCCTTCGAGGCGAACTAGAGGGCTGCTAAGATGCTTCTTGTGGGATGCTTTAAAATTCATCAGGACCGTTTTCGTGCCGTTCAGGTGAAGATCGTGATCTCTGCTAAACATTGCCATTTTCTTGACCTCTTCGTTGGCGATTTGAGCTGTCTCCTTGGGTGCGTCGATTACGTGAGTGATGTCGTCGGCGTACATTGTCACTTTGTCGAAGTTGCAAGCTCGTGGTAGTGAATTGATGAGAAGGATGAACAGCAGAGGCGAGAGGGTACATCCTTGCGGGACTCCTATGTTGCTTGTGAGCTGTTCAGACCAAAAAGTGCCGTTGGGAGACAAGGGAGACAAGTGTTCTGGCATCGGTTTGTGAATGGCGCCTGGGTAGCCACATGCATCGCAGGAATGTGTTGACGCTCGCAGTGAGGTCCTGTCCCTATTATCCGTTCCAAAGTGCCTCTCCCAATTAGTTGCAGTTCATTAAATGTCACAAACTAAATTCGAGCAAATGATTGGTCGATGAAGTCACGAGTTGGGGAATCTGGAGAGGGAGCGTGAAGACCAAGGAAGAAGCTGGGAGAAGGCCCGAGACCGGGGACGAGACAAGACGTGCCAGGAGAGACGGCCCGAGGCCAGTAAACCGAGCGGATGTGATTGCGCCTGGAGTTGCGACGAAGTTTTGGAAGTACGACGCCTTGCTCTAACGACGCCTGAGCTACGAGCCGCCTGATTCCACGACGTCGCTCGATTCGCGACGCTGTCTCGATCCACGCCGCCTGTTCGATTGCGCCTGGAGTTGCGACGCTGTCCCGAGCTACGACGCCTGAGTTGCGAGCCGCCTTGATCTCATGACGCCTGCTCGACTGAGCCTTGATCTACGAGTCAACGCGAACTTCGACGCCTGACTGACCGTGACACACGGCTACATCGGCGCGATCGTTCTCAAGTAACTTTTATAATTTTATTCTGGCCAAACAGCTAGCTAGGAAATTAGGGATCTTTTGTATTATCATTCATAGATTAGGTATCATTGTGGGTTTTGTATCCCGAGTGTAGCATTCATGTATTAAATAGGGTAAATTGTTAGTTTTTTAGCATATTTTGGTTTAGGCAAAGTTTGTATCCCGCATCCTACCCCCCTCGTAGGGGGAGAGCGTAAAGTGCGCCTCTGTTTTCTGCGCCTCAACGAGTGTTTTGTGCGGCTCTGTTTTGTGCGGCCCTGCAAACTGGTTTTGGGATTGTGCGGCTGTGGAAACTGCAGCCGTGTATACTGCGCCCCAACTGGCGACTGATGTTTTTGAGACGGGCTTAATATTCTCCTCCCCTACCATAGTACGTCACGTGTTGTTAGTTGGGCAACCCATTCAACTTCAACGTCTTGCTGGGAAGTGTTAACAAGGCGTTTGCAATAAAAGCTATCAATTGACAGATTGACGACGCATTGACGCGACTTATGGAACAGATTGACGACGCATTGACGTGACTTAGGGAACAGATTGACGACGCAATGACGTGACTTAGGGATAAGGGTTGGCTGCGCGTGGGATTAAAGCGCTTTGCAAGTCATCAATGTAGTAACCGCTAAGGAAAGAAAAGCTTCGAAAAGTAAATTTACACTCGTTGACTAATTGTGATCCGAATTGTGATTTTTAACGAACGCACTGTTTTAATAACTGGGATTGTTGCACTGGGCTCATGGTGTCGGTGAATGAATGGATGATATTGAGCCTATAATGTGATATATAAGACTTTATTCCCATATTGGAGCGCCCTCAGGTAGCAAACAATAAGATAATGCTAAATATATTTCTAATTGAATGAGCGAGGGAAGTGAGCAAAATCCTCTCAATTACACTGCTCCAAAGATCACTTGTCTGTGTGTGTGTGTGTGTGTGTGACTGTTTAGAGCAAAAAATAATTCCAACACAAGGAATATACATTTGCGGCCCCAAAATTGCGTCAAAAACGCATCTATTGTTGATTGGTAACAACTCAAATCAAAAACTCGTCTTAAATCGCTCATCCTTACTACGCGAAAAGGTGATCGAAGCGTTTATTGGTTGGTGTAGATAATGTGAAAAAGTTGCCAGAACGGGGTACTCTTTTTCTTACAGCAAAACAATTGCATAATTTCTGTCTGTAACATGTCATAAAGCAACCTTCAGAACGCAAATGTCAATGTAATGCTGCAACTAAATAAGTGCATACTCAGAGCTAATCCAGGACAAAATTTTATTAGAGGATCATATCTAAATTCTGTACAAGTGAAGTGTCCAATTTCATTAACTCTTGATGTATTTTTAGAGAGAATATCTTTACCGAGATTAGATGATCGGTGAGGGACTGCAAACTAGATTTAGATATGATAACCCAGGCGTTGACAGAAGTAATTCCAGTTTTGTCGAACGAAAATACAAGTCCCACCGTGAGAGTAAACATCACGTGTAGAGATTGATTTAAGTTGGAAGCCCAGTAGAACAATTATTGAATATAGATTGTATTGAAATTGTATTAGTACAATATCCTTCGTTCGTTTTTAGCCAATGTTCTGAGAAAGTAATTATATTTACATCCAAGTTGAAGTTTTTAATTGCTTTATATAATTCAGTGATTTCAAAATGAATTGAACGGTTATATTGATACAAAATTGTAAAGGTATGGTATTTAATTTTCCTAGCCGACGTGTTTGAGTGAATTTTTTTGAGATTGTTATCTATCCACTGCGGTGAACAAAGTGCGCTCTTTAGGGGAAGGTACTGTCATTGTCATTGAATCTTTAAGTAGCGCACTGCAGGTCGGGAGACCCTAACTAAAATACCTGCTCCCTAATATCGTTTGGCGGCATCATCCGGCCGATTGGTCAAACAATCTTTGTTCAATCCAGGGACCCGAACCGGAACCGAAACCGGAACCGGAACCCGAAAAAACCCGTATTTTCTTGGAACCGAAACCGGAACCAGAACCGTTATTATTAATTTCCAAGAACCGGAACCGGAACCGGAACCCTTATTAAATCATGGGTTCTTTTCGGTTCCTTAAAGGTTCCATAAAGGTTCCGAATTTATATTGAGATTTCAGAAATTCAGATTAAAGTTATTTGCTTATTATGTTTACAACTTTTTTGTTTTTAATTTTTCCACACGATAAAAAAATGTTTCACTGGTTTGTTCCGAAAACATCCATTGACTCATCTTGTATCCACAATTTTGTTTGGGGAAAACACAAGGCATTTTCGAGAGTATTTCTTTATAAATGACCACACCGCTCTGAGAAGCGTTCTTTGGTGGTGCCCTAGCAGCCAGCTACTTTGTTTTATATCTGATAAGCTATAATCCTCGTATCCTGCCGACTCGACTCACTCGTGGGCCAGCGCGGGTAATAGCTTGTTTCATAATATGCTAGCGTATGTTAGATTGTATAACGAACAGATCCGAGCGACCAGCCAGTTTGGTCGAGTTTTCGCTATTTCTGGAATTTGTCCTGTTTCATAATGTCCGTAAGATGTGTCTTAACTCATAAGAGACCTCATAAAGGAGGCATAGTTGGGGAAGATCGTTTTGAAATCGATCTTTTAAAAAGATCAAGATCGTCGTCAAAAAACGATCGCGATCGAAGATCGAAGTTCGCGATCGTTTTTTTTTTTACGATCAAATTCAAATTCGTTTCTATAAAAGATCAAGATCGTTTTCGAAAAAAAATCTTGTGATCAATTAGGTAGAGAAACAAAGTTAATGTTACAGTCTCTGCGTGAAAGATGGCCGCCAAATGGCCACCTTACCGACAAAAATGCAGATTATCGGAACATCACGTTAAGTGGAGCCACTGTCGTATGAAATTTCATTTCGATATTTATCGTGGTTACTCGCTTTTTAATATCGTTACATGTATATCAATCGTTGAGGTTAACATTGATGAAGATTTTTTTGAGCTTGTAAGGTCTAAAAAGCGAGATTGTGCACGCATATCGGCGTGCAATGGTGTTTCCTACGTTTAATCGCGAATGCTGTAAGTGTCAAACTATTTCAAACCTCGGGGAACTAGAAGGTACGTTGAAAACACCGATTGGGTCCCACGAAGAGTTCATAATGTTCATATCGTTACCTACCGTTTATCGGAAAAAGTTTAGGATGTATTGTTAAAATGCTCTGGCCATTCACTCTTACCTTCATGTACCTTTTCAAATTTGAAGAGCTGGTGCTGTTAGCTGCAATTTCCTTATGCACCGGCATCCACAATAAACACTTTACTTTGAAAACCACCCCGAGATTTTCCCGGAACATTTCCCTCGTGGAGAAAAAAGAATTTCTTTCAATTTTCCCACGGCAGAGCATTGGTCTCCGTGGCCGCGAAATCGTGATTGACCACTTTGTCTCCGTCACCCGAATCAATCGAACTCATTAAATAAAAAAAAAAATAAAAAAACACGGCTTGCTTCGACCAAGCGGGAGCAACGAGTGGGTGGAAATTCTCAGTGGTACAACCGTGCCTTATTCGATGAAATTAAAAGTAAGTTAAGAACACCTTATATACGAAAAATGTGAGAAATATTATCTATGGTTGACATCGGTGATAGAGAAATGTTATGAAATTTCAGCAGAAAACTCAACCTGCGAACTGTAACTTGTAACGTTAGGTCGTTAGCTTGGCTAGCAGCGTATTCGTAGGTTCTCTTGAATATCCATAGAGCTCGGAGTACCATCGACTTGCTTATCGCGCTTCTACCCTTTGTCGGTCAGCGCCGACAAAGCAACGCGACAGTATGGAACAAAGACAACTACGTATAGGGTGGATTTTTTCTAGTTACTGAATGAGAAATTGTAGGCAAAATAGAACATTTACGACGAATTTTATGCTTGATGGAATGTATTGCCGTTTAGGATTTTTGGCATAAAATCCCCCCCCCCCCCCCCCTCACCGCCTACCAACAAGGGCCCATTGGAAAGGTTTGCTGACAGCCTTTTGAGTCTTAGATCCGCCCCTGAGCGCACACACAGCTCATTCCGAATGAGTCAATCACCAATATCCAGCTAAAGCTCGATTCGAAAATGCAAACACATCTCTCACTGCTAAGTGCTAATACCCGTGTTAGTATCTTTTCGAAATAAGAACTGCTAGACTCAATATTTTCGATCGTCGCCTACGATTTACATGGAAAGGATGAGAGAGTTGAGGCTAATGGGTTTCCAGCGTACAATTTTGTCCAACAACCCAGCAAGAAATGATTATGGAAATGAAACGATCGTGCTCAAATTTCAATTGCCAAGTGTTGTTCAACTATAAACATAAAAAAGGAACGACTGTGCAAACGATCTTGATCTTTTAAAACGATCTTTTAAAATGATCTTTTGAAAGATCGTAAAAAATTCGATCGCGATCAAATTAAAAGATCGTGTTACACAAAAAAGATCGCGATCAGTTCGAAGATCACTAAAAAAGGATCGCGATCGCACGATCGCGATCCTTTTAAAAGATCCTTCCCCAACCATGAAAGGAGGGATGCAAATCATACTCGTTGAGACTTTAGCTCAGTGTTGGCGAAATCGTGGTTACAATAATAATTATAATAATAATGTTTTTTATTCCGTTTAAACACATCGTGCCATTTGGAAAGTTCAAAGTATTACATTTAGGTGACCAACAATTAAACAACATATACGTCTTATGTATCCATAGCAACATTTTTAGGTACTATATTATTTACATTTACACTACAATTTTTCATTGTCTCTACCTTATACAATAAAAAATCTTTTATAGTATAAAAACATTTTTTAAGTAGAAAATTCTTGAGCACAATTTTGAATTTCTTGTCCTTTTTGATTTGAAGATCCGCCGGCAATGCCCTATAAAGCTCACAACCCGCATAGGTGGGCCCCCTTTTATAATTTTGAAAAGTTGGTTTATCCATGGTTTTTAGACTCATGTCTATTTAATTTATCCTTAGCATGCTAGAATGCTAAGTAAAGGGCTACTAAATTTCCCGACGTTTCGCAACATATACTAGTTACTTCTTCAGAGGTTTGAGCAGTCCTGACAATTTTCCGATAATATCCAGTTTATAGTTAATTTTATGTCTAGTGTTAAATAACCCTTTGCCTGTCCCCATCAGAGTGTAACCGTAAATCCATTTCTTTACATTTTTTACTTGATAGCCTCAAACAAACTAACCCCTTGTCGTGCATGCTTTGTCTTATAGAGATGGACTAGCCTGCCTTTTTTACTCCGTACATAGTAGTACTCTGAAACTCTACTGGAGCAGAGAAATTGAATCAAAAAAATTACTACGACTTCGTTACACCCCTATCTTTTATGCAACTGGCTTCGTGTGCTTTGAAACCCAATGTGAGGTAAAAGACCTGTCCCTGGCAGATGGAAAAACAAAACTAAGTGTCACTAAAAACCACTAAAACTTGAACCTGTACAACAGCAAAATTTAAAAAAAATAACGCTTTATTTATTAAGTGGAACCGGAACCTTTTTATAATTAAAGCCGGAATCAGAACCCTTATTTGAGAAAATTAGGAACCGGAACCGGAACCAGAACCCCTCTTCACAATATGGAACCGGAACCGAAACCGGAACCTTTAAAAACGTTAAACCGGAACCAGAACCAGAACCCTAATTTGAAAAAATTAGGAACCGGAACCGGAACCAGAACCTTTAATCATTTCGGTTCGGGTCCCTGGTTCAATCCCACGCCTCGAAGCCTGTCAATCTCTTGCAGGTGTTACTCCGTGTCGCTCCGTTACATGTTACTCCGTTACATGAGTGGCCATTTCCAGACAGTTTCAAGTAGTTCTGAGCTGGGTCAGGTATTGAGTGGGTGACCATGGTGATCATGTACAGCAACTTCATTCGCCGGATGGGTGACCATCATATACATTACCACTCTATTCGGAAAAGAGGTAGAAGGGATGTAAGTTAGTACAGTAACTTCATTCGCCTTGCTTTTCAACCTCTAGACAGCATGGATTTGTGGAGGAATCCTGCTGTTCGCGTTGAAGCGTTTTTCAGCCGGTGGCCTCCTTAGCGCCCTTAGATAGGAGTGGCTACGTGCCAGCACCGTGTCTCCCTTTCCTCCTTCTAGTCTAGGTTTAGTTCATCATCATCCTCATCATCATCCACTCATTCACTGACGCCATTCAACCAGTGCCACATGACCCGTTGTCAAAACAGTGCGTCGTTAACCACCACCAACAAATCGAGACCGTGAGATTGTACCTGTGCGCATGCCCAGTTTATCGGCGTCAGTGTTGACTTGGTGACCACGCTAATGACCCCAGCAGGGGTACCTGTTCTAGCTGGCAAAAGTTCCACCTCGACAGAGGGAGGGGAATCTTACCCTGGCAATAATTCCAAGTGAAGGGTTCGGCTACCTGACCGCGCTGGCATTTCTTCCACCTTCTCGTGAAACCCAGACTGGCAAAAGTTCCACTGGCAAATCTTCATGTACTCCCGTGTCGCCGTTGATTCATAACGGTATCTATGATATATCCACTAGCGAAATTGAAATTTCGTCGCTGTTTCTGTCGTCATCTGGGTAGTCATCTTCGAATTCCACTACATCATTAAAAATATAATCTTCCATCATTTGATCTTGAGAGTTGAGAGTGTTTGATTTGACTTGGAATAAAATACCCAAAAACACATAAATGGTAATCATTTGACATCAGTAGTAACGTCACCTGATTGGTCAGAATTTTGCTGTTATAAGGAATAGTCATAAGAAATGGATTTAATGCATTTCTTATTCTATAAACCATATCAGTACACAACATTTTCTCATTGTGAACGGTGAACAGGAATGCCATTATCCATTTCGCTTACACTCTATACCATATTCCATAGTCAATATTTCAATTGTGAACCGGCCTTTACTAAGTTTGAACATTTCCATGTTTGGACCGGTAATAATGAAATGGGCGACGCATGTTATCATAAACTCCGTTGTCATACACTTTAAAAACATTGCTTGCATGATTTCAATCTTTGAGGTGTTCTTCGCCTTGTCTTACAGCTCTTCATTCAATAGCAGTTCTGATTCATATCCGCCTAACAACAGGACAATGAACTTGTCAAACTAGAGTTATTAACAGTGCCAGGCGCATAAAATCGCAGCCCAAATTGTTAGTTTTGATGAAAATAACATTTCGACCAATTGTTACGAGTGCTATAAACCAGCGGGTTTACGACTAAGTTTGAAAGAAAATAACCTGCCAAACGATTTTGCACGATGTAAACACCGTTTATCTGAGATCACCGAAGTTAAGCAACACTGCTCTGGGCCAGGTATTGGATGGGTTACTATCATACACATGTAAGTGCGGGAGCGAGGTTGGATAGACCTTACGTATTAACAACTTTGTTCAACTTATTTTTCAACCCCTTGTCAGATTAGTGGAGTTGCTCGAGTTCTACCAGTACTTGGGACTTAAAGCCGTTGGTTTCTTAATGCTCTACGACAGAAGTAGGCAAAGGGCAGTCTCCGGATCTCCACTTTTCAGTTGTAGGCTAGGTTAGGCTAATCATCATCCTAATTATCATCCACTCATTCACCAAAGATTTTAGCCAGTGCATCGGGCCCCGTTGTTAGATCAGAGCGTTGTTAAACTCCACAAATTGGGTCGCAATAATTCAACGAATTTACCTACCAGTCACTTCGTCACCTGTCGTGGCTGCATAGCTTTGATTTCAAACGCCTTGGTTTTCACTTCCCAGTGAGCCGTTGATGTTGGTTGGGTTGCCTATGGCTAAGGGTTAGCACCCCGTGACTGCCCAAGGTCGGCCGCAGAATACACTAGCTGAGAAATAGTTTCTCCGTCCTAAATACATCGGTCACTTTGGGGCGCAGTTTGCTGAGGAGCACATTACGAGTCGGCAGCTTGGGCCGCACAAAACAGAGGCGCACAAAACGCTAGTTTGAGGCGCAGAAAACAGAGCCGCAGTTAGACGGCACCCCTCGTAGGACCACACTGAGTGCGTCGACAACACTTTCGAGGCATCGGAGGCGATTAGAGGTATTTACAAGCCGCGGTACCTAACATTACAAGAACCAAATCTTCTCATTTATAAGAAAGGACCTTCTTTATCATATACAGGCTGCCTATAATGCACCCCCTAATATAAATAATAAACTCATCATTTATGCAGGGAAAATTCCCTACAATGCTGAAATTGGCAAAGGTAATTCCCATCTTCAAGAAAAATTATCCAGGAATGTAGGGAACTGCCGCCTATATGACTTATCACTTTTCTTGCGCTTCTATGAGACGGCCGTGAAAACAAGAATATAATGCTTTATAAAGGAAAATTAAATTTTAAACATTGATCAACATGGATTTTTCAAAGGCAGGTCGACCACAACAGCCATAACGGGGCTTGTTAACAATATCATAGAAGCACGGGACAAAGGGAAAGCAGCCGTTGGAATAATCTCCGATTTCAGCAAGGACTTAGATACGGTCAACCATGTAAGTCTTCTCGCGAAATTAGCATCAATGGGCATTGCTGGGGTTGCAAATAGATAGATGGCTTCGTATCTAAAAGACTGCAAGCTATTGGTGCACTTGACAAATAATTATAAAACCTACCGGTCCAGTGTAACATGTGTTAATGTAGAAATCCCGCAATGGTCGGTGATCTCGCCTTTGCTTTTCATACAATACACCAACAACCTTCCAGAGCATTTTAACAAGGCTGCCTTAACTTTATTTGCCAATGACACGACATATTTTATCTCAGACCACAGTTATAAAAATGTTATAGAGCACGCGAACCAGGCTGTGGATACAATGTATACATGGTGCAACTCGAATGACCTATTCATTAATAAGACTAAATCATAGACTACTCCGATATAAGACATGTTTAAGATTCGTGCACCTGTTTCAATCTGCACGAGACAAGCATAGTAAAGTGCCCAAATACAAAATTCCTCGGTGTGTATTTGAGCTCAGACTGGAGCATGCACATCGAAAGGGTGGCTAAACAAATTGGGTCGCTGTGTTTTTTAATTAAAATAATTATGAATGTAGTTTACTTAGAGACAGCTAGACTAGTTTACTTTGCTCATATCCAAGCGAGGCTGAGCTAAAGAGTAATACTTTGGGGGAGCAACCCTAAAGCAAAAAAACTGTTAAAATTGCAAAAGAGAGGGCTGCAAGAGATGGGTGAGGCCAGCATTAGCCCGGTCGCAGACTTATTAATTAAAGACTCGTGGCGTTGTTCAGAAAATGTAAGATCACACAGAAACACAGAAACAACACAAGACATAAAGGTGTACCCCAGCTTATGCTGGGCTTCAATCAATTGTACAACGCTCTTCCAGTAGTCTTAAGCAACAACAATCAGTCTTTCAAAGCATCTTTCAAAGCATACCTGACAAATGTTTGACAAATGTTTTTACGAGAACAATTGTTTATAGCTTACAAAAACCTATAATACTACGTTGTATAATATTAATGACTTACCAGATACCCTGCAATAACTAATAGTAATAGGTCATATGAAACAATAAAGAATGATTATTATTTTACAATTCTCTACCTTAAAAACTGAAAGATAAGAATGGATGTGATTTTAAACGAAGAATGATCATCGAATTTTCGAATCGAATTATCTCATTAAACAAAGTTTTTACAGCATTGACGAGTTTTAAATCACCCATACAAATGCAAATGCAAAATGTAAAATGAGACAATTCTTTATCACACAATGTGTTTCTATGGAAATTAAATAACACAAAATATATTTACACAGTTTTATTGAAGTTTTATTGAAAGCTATTTTGTTAGTTAATACTGCCACATTAGTCCTACTGTCACATTAGGCCTACTGCCAATGCGAGCCGAGGTCCTGGCATTATCAGATTAAAGCTTTAGAATTATTCAAAACTTGAAAAATAACAAATCAATGTATTGAGGACTACTTACGTCGCCACCGTTTAATATTTCGATTTTTATTATAATGTATACTGAGTGAATTTCAAAAAGTATCAAAATGTTTAAGAGCAAAAACAATACTTTAAATACAAATAAATTCCCATCGCACATATAATTTTTTATTTTTTCCAGTAAATTTAGACTCCCAAAGGTTTCAGATCCACGTTTTTGTTGGTAGAAGCCGAGGGGCTGTTAGGAAGCGTCATCCTTATCTCAGCCAATCTCCACCAAGCGACGCAAGCATCCAGACGAATGGGTGCTCTCCTAGTCCATCAATCCAAGACACGCCATCCTAGGCAACTTGCTGATCTACGCGATCCAGTCCCTCCTAGTGATGTCCTGCAACCCATTCCAGGACTCCAGGTCTCTTAAAGAGTTGTTGAGCTTTTCTCGGTGTTCATGCGCATATCCCTTTTTTTGTTTTTTTTTGGTGTTTAGAGGCGGCTCAACCGTGAGGTCATTTTGCGCCTGTTAAAGTTGGATAAGATAACTGGAACAGATTCTATTTTTTATCTTTAATACCTAAATCGTTTAGAAACTTAAAAAGATTGTCGATATTACGAGGGTTATCAGATAAAATTTGGGAAATTGAGTTGGTGTTTTTATTTTTATTTGTCATAAGATCATTATACATGATGTTGACAATCGTCAATTATAAACACGTTAAAACTAATATCACTAACAGAAGAATGTCTAGTGAATGACGACGTCTGAGCAATCTGTATATAGAGTCTCATTGCATGCATCACAGCGAGGTTGGATTTTATCAGAAGAGAACAGGTAGGCATGTGTCAGAAGGGTTGGCCTATTCTGAGGCGAGTGAGGATTACTTCCTCCCTTCTTGAAGGCCTAACAGAAGACCCCCAGGGGTCAATAGTTGGTTTTATTATTTTTAGTTTGTTATTGACTTTTTGGTCCCATATTTCCTGAAATTTTGTTTTAAAATGTGCTTTAAAATAAACCTATGTGAAATTCGTTGGTCATCAATTAAAACTCTGGTTGTTGCTGACTTCGCAGCGCTGCCGGCCAGCTACGCATATCCTTTTTTTAATGCGTACCTTGTGATTGGAACGTCGTTCTGCATGGCAAAGTGCTTACCCCTGCAAAGACAGGCGCTGAAACCACCTCGATCAATGTATAGCATAGCGTAACTCTGGCTCGACCAATCACGCAGGTCACTGTTCCACGGCACACAAGTGAGATGGTTCCCTTCCTCGTATTGCATGCGACATTTTATCACAGACGTGTTGAACATGAAGTCGAAGTAGTGATTGCCAGTAGAGGCGTTGCCCACAAATTCAGTGTTGACGACGAGATTCACTGAAAACAAAATAAGTGGCTTATCGCTTCTGTCAGGACGGGAAAGCATAGAAAGCAAAAGCTTCAATTTCACACGCCCATTTTTTTTTTTTTTTTCGTGCTCTAGCGATCATTTGCCTGCTACCATTGCAACAAAATTTCCTAAGCACATTTTTGTGATCTGCGTTTTCTTTAACAAAATCAGTAAAATAGTTTTGAAAATTTATGCAAATTTTCAGATTTTGAATAATCATTTGAAAAGCTACGCTATCTTTATCTGTGGTTGTCTTAGCCTCAAAATGATGGAATATCTGTGCAAGCTTTATCTGTGCTAGTCTTTGCCTCATAAGGATGGAATATCTGTGCAAGCTTTATCTGTGCTAGTCTTTGCCTCGTAAGGATGGAATATCTGTGCAAGCTTTATCTGTGGTAGTCTTTGCTCCATAAGGATGGAATATCTGTGCAAGCTTTATCTGTGCTAGTCTTTGCCTCATAAGAATGGAATATCTGTGCAAGCTTTATCTGTGCTAGTCTTTCCCTCATAAGGATGGAATATCTGTGCTAGCTTTATCTGTGATAGTCTTTGCCTCATAAGGATAGAATATCTGTGCAAGCTTCATCTGTGGTAGTCTTTGCCTAATAAGGATGGAATAACTGTGCAAGCTTTGTCTGTAGTAGTTTTTGCCTCATAAGGATGGAATATCTGTGCAAGCTTCATCTGTGGTAGTCTTTGCCTCATAAGGATGAAATATCTGTGCAAGCTTCATCCGTGGTAGTCTTTGCCTCATAAGAATGGAATATCTGTGCAAGCTTTATCTGTGGTAGTCATTGCCTCATAAGGATGGAATATCTGTGCAAGCTTTATCTGTGGTAGTCTTTTTCTCATAAGGAAGGAATATCTGTGCCAGCTTTATCTGTGGTAGTCTTTGATAAATCTCTTCCAGCACCGTGACATGAAATGCATCAAACTCATAGTCTCTGTACCAATCCAAAGAAAGACTCACCAAAAGCTTTTCTCGGCCAGTGAGTCACTGCTCTATCGACGTTAACTGTCTCTTCTTCGGGGCAGAAGCTGACGTCCTCGACTCGCATCAGGAAGTCGCCGTGGAAGATGCTGGTTTCCACGTTGCCAGTTGCTATCCACGTCGTGATGGGAGGTGAGATGTGGTACTCGATGTGCAAGCGTTGGGTGTCGTCAAGCCACTGCTCGTGGTACACGATGTCAGTCTTGTTGATCTTAAGATGATGCCACAGCTCCCTAGTGAGCCTCTTTGATGCATCCTTGGCATCTGCACGAGTCACGTGCAGGGTCACGTGACGATAGCTCAGGGTCACATCGTCATCTGGCAAACAGTTTTAAGGTAAAAATTGGACACGGAATAAGAATGAGTGTGTTGGAAACATCACTCCTCGTGAGATCACCGAAGTTAAGCAACACTGAGCTGAGTCAGGTATTGGATGGGTGACCATCATACACATGACCAGTTCTGTTCAGGAGAGAGGTTGGCGGGATGAAAGTTAAGCAACACTGCGTTGGGTCAGGTATAGGATGGGTGACCATCATACACATGACCTGTTCTGTTTGGGAGAGAGGTTGGAGGGATGAAAGTTAAGAAATACTGCGCTGAGTCAGCTATTGGATGAGTGACCATCATACACATGACCAGTTCTGTTCGGGAGAGAGGTTGGAGGGATGAAAGTTAAGCAACACTGCGCTGAGTCAGGTATTGGATGGGTGACCATCATACAGATGACCAGTTCTGTTCAGGAGAGAGGTTAGAGGGATGAAAGTTAGTACAGCAACTTCACTCGCCTTGCTTATCAACCTCTCGACAGCATGGATTTGTGGAGGAATCCTGTTGTTCACGTTGTACCGTCCTTCGGAAGGGACGTTAAGCCGGTGGTCCCCTTGGTCTTCGACAGGAGTAGGCTACGTGCCGGCACCGGGTTTCCACTCCTATTTTCTAATTTCACAAGGCCCTTTACCAATTCGGTTTGCCGTTTTACATCATATTTAAATACGTGTATCCATATCAAGTAGTTCAGTGATAGTTGCAAAGCGTTGCTTACGTATGGCACCTGACTCGACAGGAAGCTCGAAGGATTTCATCTGACACAAGAAGCAGTTGAATTTGAAGTTCACACTTTGTCTTTGGCCAGAAGACAGTTGCACGGCGGGTGCCTCGGTATCGGCCACCTGGAGTCGATTAAAAAGAGATACAAGTTCATTTTATAGTGAAACTAATGCATTGATACTGTCATGGTAACATAAGATAGCAGAATTGAGAAGCTCTGTCAGGCGATCTCAGCATCTCCATGGCTACTAAACGTTGAATCTACCATTGAACCTCCTATGCTAGGCCATGATATACCCGTGGTAACATAAGATAGCAGAATTGAGAAGCTCTGTCAGGCGATCTCAGCATCTCCATGGCTACTAAACGTTGAATCTACCATTGAACCTCCTATGCTAGGCCATGATATACCCGTGGTAACATAAGATAGCAGAATTGAGAAGCTCTGTCAGGCGATCTCAGCATCTCCATGGCTACCAAATGTTGAATCTACCATTGAACCTCCTATGCTAGGCCATGATATACCCGTGGTAACATAAGATAGCAGAATTGAGAAGCTCTGTCAGGTGATCTCAGCATCTCCATGGCTACCAAACGTTGAATCTACCATTGAACCTCCTATGCTAGGCCATGGTATACCCGTGGTAACATAAGATAGCAGAATTGAGAAGCTCTGTCAGGCGATCTCAGCATCTCCATGGCTACCAAACGTTGAATCTACCATTGAACCTCCTATGCTTAATGGTATTTCTTGTTTTCAATGTGAATTAGAAGCAAGATACTCGAAGGCCCAGTTCTGCGATATCTAGCATATCGATATCGATATCTATGCTAGGATGTAACCAAATGGTTCGGCATGTTAGAATCATTGGTTCTAGTGAGATAACCGAAGTTAAGCAACACTGCGCTGAGTCAGGTATTGGATGGGTGACCATCATACACATGACCAGTTCTGTTCGGGAGAGAGGTTGGAGGGATGAAAGTTAGTACAGCAACTTCACTCGCCTTGCTTATCAACCTCTCGACAGCATGGATTTGTGGAGGAATCCTGTTGTTCACATTGTACTGTCTTTCGGGTGGTCTCCTTGGTGCTTTTTGACAGGAGTAGGCTACATGACGGCACCAAATTTCCCCTCCTCCCTGCTAGACTAGGTTAGGTTTATCATCATCCTCTCACCACAGACGCCATAAGACCAGATTCAAATGACCCGTTGTCAAAACAGTGCGTCATTAAACATCACAGAGTTAAATCAATCAAATTCAATGTGTCACACTTTAGGCTCTCACAGGTTCTAGAGTGTCGTCCAACAACGGCTTATCGTAGGGCACCAACTGATTGTCACAGAGCACCCTCTTCTCTTCGCTCAGCTTGTCTAAATTGACCAAGATGTTTAGCCCCAGGTCTTCGCACGCTTCCATCGCGCCTACATAACTTACTGGCTCCTCAAGATCAAGCTTGATCGCCCCGAGATGCTGCAGACATTGTACACACCAACTGTCATCAGATTAACAGTGACCAGCAGAGATGGCCGTCAGAAGCACTTGACCAGGATAGTGATGTTCATTGCACTTGATAGCAAATCTTTGCAACTGTGAATCTTTTTAAACCACCTTGGTTGTAAGTACCACTGTGTTCTTAACTCGTTGGAGTTGACTCGTTTCTTGGCAATTTTTCCTTCACCTCAGGTAATTTAAGCTCGAATATCTAATCAAAGTGGCTACCATTGGTGTTGGAGGTATATCTTGGAGATTTAGCAGGGCGATGGTAATCAATGTAATAATCAAGCACTAAGACCAAGCTGCCCTGGTGTGTACCTTAAAATTACTATCTACAGCAGCGACCACAGTAATTAGCTTAACAATTAAAGATATGACGCAAACTTTAGGTGAGTCAGAGCCAGAGGTTAGAATGTTGAAAACTGTGGAACACTTTATTAACACACTTGGATGTAATCGTGAATGCGACTGACATTGTTTTGTGATGTATCCACATTCCACAATCTACATTCCAATTGCAGCTGTTATTGCTTGGTGTCGAGACAAGCGATATCGTTAGCAGCCCGGCTTCTATTAAACATTGGAGACACGATGACCCTCTTTATGGTAATCACTGTTCAGGTTATTTGAGATCATTATACTCACTAACATACAGCTGAATCCCGCGGAAATGGACTTCCTCGTGTCGTTTAGAGAGGAGTGGTGTCCTTATCATAACCCTATTTTTTCCGTCCGGGATAGTGGTTTGCAAAGACGTGGTTGGTTTTGAGGGATTGACCTTGATTTTGACTGTGCGAATAACTTAAGCGCGTTAGTCGCACGGCGACCGTGTAACTAGTCGTGCTAATAGTCACTTTATGTTTTCTGACTTGCAGCAAAATGTCAACTGACAAGAAATCTGTTCTGTTTATTTGCTTGGGTAACATTTGCCGGTCCCCAATCGCAGAAGCTGTTTTTCTTGACTTGATTCAGAAGAGGAATGTTGTCGACAAGTGGGAGGTTGACAGTGCCGCAATCGGCTCGTGGCACATAGGAAAAGGACCGGATCACCGAGCCATGAGCACACTGAAAAAACACAACGTTAAATACTCTCACAAAGTGCGACAAATCCAGAGCAAAGATTTTGATAAGTTTGACTTTATCTTTGGAATGGACGAAGAAAATATGCGCTCGCTGAACAAGCAGGCATCGTCAAACAGCAAAGCGAAGCTGCTAATGCTTGGAGACTCTGATCCCGAAGGTGATCGCATTATCAGAGATCCTTATTACGATGATGATGCAGTGGGATTTGAGAAATGCTATCAGCAGTGTGTTAGATCTTGTGGGGCATTTCTTGACAAGGAAAGCTAAATTTGTACAAAGAAGTGTGTTCATTCCATTAACCAATGAGAATTACTGTCATGTACATTTGACAACTGTATCATAAAAATTGTTTTCTAATAGATCATAGCTGCTGGTTGCCAGCAGTTTCTATTGTGGAAATTGTAGTGTGTTTTTCCATCACCTATCAAATCCAAAATCAATTGCCTTTGTTGAAATGAAAGTTTCCTTACATCTGAATATTTGAGGTTATAGGATGCATGTCCGATTCTTTGGGACAGATGATCAGCTCATGGAATTTACTCAATTTTTAAAACAAAGCACGAACAAGTAAACGAGCTTCCATGAACAAATACATGTATGCTCAGGTTTAATTTTACTTTCACTTACTTGCTTTTATTTTACTTGCAATTATAGCACTCACACTTGCCCAATTGACGATTCTCTGCGAAGACTTCGATTGCAACTAAGCACAAAACTTGAAGGTAGAATCAGCGCCACCTTCTGTAACCTGGAGGTCTCAGTTACCCTACAATTATCTTTGGTGAGAGTGTCGTGATTTTTTCCAACCTGAACGTCGCTTGTTTTTCAGGCTAGCAATTCTTCCACGGACTTCGATTTGAATATTGATGATAGAACATATGTTAATCAAATGCATTTACCTAACTTTCAAGGAGCAGTAATTTTCTACCAAGGTTCCCGTTCCATATTCCAACAAGTCACACACAATACTTTTTTATTTCATTGCATTGATTTTTGCAGTTACGTGTTTGCTGGTGATTTCTTAACAAGTTACTGACTTTAAAACTTTCATAAGATTATTTCAGCTCTTCTATAAAACTAGCCTTTACAACACTTTATTGTACTGAAGGCAAAAAACTGTAGAATAGAAAAATAAATTACCAATTTCAGCCACGCTGCGACTGCTACATATTAGCAAGGCCTGTGGCAAGGCCGCATCTCAATTCATATTTATAAACACTATTTGCTACGTGACAACAGTAAGTTTAAAAATGTTTCAACTTAATGGCTTTGCTGAGTACCTTATAAAATAGATCTTTGTTGAAAACAGTAATTGGCTGTCGTTATTCAGGCAGTAGTTGGCAATTATTCATTGCACCGGAAATGATTGAGTACGAAACGTGACCACTGAAATAAAAGCACAGGAATTCCACGAATCATAAATTAAAATATATACCCAGTGCAAAATCACTAAGATGAACAATTTTCACCCCAATATTCTTAACAATTTACATTATATTAAAAATAAAATTCACAAAAACATCACAACTGAGCTACTTTACACTATCAGAATAAAAAAATATACTACACATCAATTTAAATCCTAAAGCAAAGAAGGAAACAGAGACGGGGCGCAGCTGACCAGAGAAGAAAATTAGCATCGCGTCCCTCTTTCCCTTCTTTAGCTCAACAAATATACAGCCTCTTGGCATCCTATTCACAATATCCAGCCTCTTGGCACCCTATTCACAATATCCAGCCTCTTGGCATCCTATTCACAATATCCAGCCTCTTGCCACCCTATTCACAATATCCAGCCTCTTGGCACCCTATTCACAATATCCAGCCTCTTGGCATCCTATTCACAATATCCAGTCTCTTGGCACCCTATTCACAATATCCAGCCTCTTGGCATCCTATTCACAATATCCAGCCTCTTGACACCCTATTCACAATATCCATCCTCTTAGCATCCTATTCACAATATCCAGTCTCTTGGCACCCTATTCACAATATCCAGCCTCTTGGCATCCTATTCACAATATCCAGCCTCTTGACACCCTATTCACAATATCCATCCTCTTAGCATCCTATTCACAATATCCAGCCTCTTGACACCCTATTCACAATATCCAGCCTCTTGGCACCCTATTCACAATATCCAGTCTCTTGGCACCCTATTCACAATATCCAGCCTCTTGACACCCTATTCACAATATCCAGCCTCTTGGCACCCTATTCACAATATCCAGCCTCTTGGCACCCTATTCACAATATCCAGCCTCTTGACACCCTATTCACAATATCCAGCCTCTTGGCACCCTATTCACAATATCCAGTCTCTTGGCACCCTATTCACAATATCCAGCCTCTTGGCACCCTATTCACAATATCCAGCCTCTTGGCACCCTATTCACAATATCCAGCCTCTTGGCACCCTATTCACAATATCCAGCCTCTTAGCTACTTATTTCCATTACAATCCTACGACTGCCCATTGACCGTTCATCACTGGTCTTCACCGTTGCTCCGCCATGTCGAGCCTCACGGCTTCGTCGACGGGTGAAACAACAAAGCGACGACGTTGCGAGTGCCGCGACGTTGGCGGGTCGTGCGCCGCGTACGTCATGCGCCGCTTTGGCGCGTCACTCGCGGAAGTTTCGCGTATCGCGGAAAGCGTTCGGCTGAGCTCGGGGCTAAGGTGTGCGGCGTGGTGAGATCCACGGTACCAGCCCATGTTCCCGGCCAGAGACTCTGAGGAAAGAACAGGGGGATGATCAGATCTGATTTGTGGTGTTTAACGACGCACTGTTTTGACAACTGGCCATGTGGCGTCTGTAAGTATGCAAATGATGACGAACCTAACCTAGCCTAGAAGGGAGGAGGGTTAACTCGATGCCAAGATGTAGCCTACTCCTGTCGAAGACCAAGGGGACCACAGGCTTAACGTCTCTTCCGAAGGACGGTACAACGCGAACAACAGGATTCCTTCACAAATCCATGCTGTCGAGAGGTTGATAAGCAAGGCGAGTGAAGTTGCTGTACTAAGTTTCATCCCTCCAACCTCTCTCCCGTACAGAACTGGTCATGTGTATGATGGTCACCCATCCAATACCTGACTCAGCGCAGTGTTGCTTAACTTTCATCCCTCCAGCCTCTCTCCCGAACAGAACTGGTCATGTGTATAATGGTTACCCATTCAATACCTGACCTAGCGCAGTGTTGCTTAACTTTCATCCCTCCAACCTCTCTCCCGAACAGAACTGGTCATGTGTATGATGGTCACACATCTAATACCTGACCCAGCGCAGTGTTGCTTAACTTTCATCCCTCCAGCCTCTCTCCCGAACAGAACTGGTCATGTGTATGATGGTTACCCATTCAATACCTGACCTAGCGCAGTGTTGCTTAACTTTTATCCCTCCAACCTCTCTCCCGAACAGAACTGGTCATGTGTATGATGGTCACCCATCCAATACCTGACCTAGCGCAGTGTTGCTTAACTTCGAGAGCCGGTGTTACCAGATCGTGGAAGCAACTTACCTGGGGGCATGAGTGAGTTGGCTCTTCTCACGGCTGGAGCTCGATGACCAGGCGCGGTGGTCAGGTCCAGATAAAGGTCCTCGAGTTGCTGCAAGGACATGCGCGAGTCTGCCCCGCGTGCGCTCGGCGACCAAGTCAGCTGGTGGCGCGGCAGAAGACGACTCGACATATCCAAGATGCGCTGGAATGGAGAGGTCGAGGTCTGAACATGACGTCATGTGAGGTTGCTTCGTTTTGTTGATCAGCAAAGCGAAATATTACATTTCAATTACCCCAGGTGTTGCTCTAACCAATTGAGCTACATGGACCCCGATCTCCACCTGTTGCGGGTGTTGCTCCAACTAATTGAGCTACTTTATGATGGTTTTTAGACTCATGTCTATTTAATTTATCCTTAGCACAAGTTTTTAGAAAAACTATTTGAGAAAATTTGGATATGTTTTTAGAACACATGAATAGACAACATGATAGGATAAAATTCACTATGGAGGTAGAAGAGAATAGATGTTTAGCTTTTCTCGATGTTTTGGTTATTAGAAAAGAAGATGGCTCATTAGGGCACACAGTCTACAGAAAGAAAACAAACACAAATAGGGTCTTACACGCAGATTCATGTCATCATCCTAGCCAAAAACAGGAGGTGCTAAACACATTAGCGACAAGATCAGCGAGATTAACAGATGAGGAACACTACGAGACAGAAAAAGAAACACTTAGGACCATTTTTCAACAGAATGGTTATAAAACCAAAGAAATAAGAAGAGTACTTGAAAAAATGAACCGATTAAAAAATAAAGAAAGTAGGGAAATAAACTCTGAGATAGTTGAAAAGGGAATTAGTGAAAAAAGTTTAGATGAAATCAAATCCATCGCAGTTTTACCATATGTACCTAAGATAGGAGAGAAAATTAAAAAAGTACTGTCGAAAAACCAGATTTTTACAGCATTTAGGGCAGATGGAAAAATAAGTACAATGGTAAGACCAGTGAAGGATCAGGTTCCATTAGAATGCAAAGGCATCTATGAGGTAAGTTGTGAGTGTGGAAAAGTTTACATAGGAGAAACAGGAAGGAAAATTAGCACAAGAGTCAAGGAACACGAAAGACACATAAGATTAGCAAAACAATCTAGCAGTGTTGGGGAAAAACAAAGACACTTGAATCAATCAGCTTGTGCAGAACACGGAAATGAATTTCAACACCAGATTCAAATAGACACTGTAAGGATTTTATGTCGAGATGATAGGAAATTCACTAGAAAAGTCAGAGAAGCAATAGAAATTAAAAAACAACCCAATAACTTCAATAGAGATGATAGTTTTCAACTAGATAGAGCTTGGGGAACAATTTTACAACAGAAAAATATAATAGAGAATATCAGTGAGGAGACAGAAGAAATCAACACAAAGAATCCAGAAGAAAATATTTGGATAGGTAGATTAAGAACTAAACGTAATGAATAAGGAAATTTTGATTGTATCACATAACGTTAGGACAACCTCGAAAAATTGGCGTTTTTTCCATACACATAATTAGTTAGTTAAAAAACGCCAATGTGTTCGAGTTCTTATTTCAGAAAATACATAATACAATAGTTTTTGAGTTATTGACCCTGATTATTTTGTTAAGATGCATTTAGGAAGCTCGAACTAGGTAATTGTTATAATTTTATGTGGTTCTTTTGTTATCGGAAAATTGTCAGGACTGCTCAAACCTCTGAAGAAGTAACTAGTATATGTTGCGAAACGTCGGGAAATTTAGTAGCCCTTTACTTAGCATTCAAAACCCAGTTCAAATAGTTTTTTAAAAAATTGAGCTACTTGGACCCCGATCTCCACCTGTCGCGGGTGTTGATCTAACCAATTGAGCTACTTGGACCCCGATCTCCACCTGTCGCGGGTGTTGCTCTAACCAATTGAGCTACTTGGACCCCGATCTCCACCTGTCACGGGTGTTGCTCTAACCAATTGAGCTACTTGCACCCCGATCTCCACCTGTCGCGGGTGTTGCTCTAACCAATTGAGCTACTTGGACCCCGATCTCCACCTGTCGCGGGTGTTGCTCTAACCAATTGAGCTACTTGGACCCCGATCTCCGCCTGTCGCGGGTGTTGCTCAAACCAATTGAGCTACTTGGACCCCGATCTCCACCTGTCGCGGGTGTTGCTCTAACCAATTGAACTACTTGGACATCTGCCATTTATTGAGGGGTCGTGTTTTTACCTCTGGTGAAATGTGCGGTGCGACATCAGCGAATCCAGCGAGCTCGTCAGCAAGTTGCTTCTGCAGCAGCTTGCCCTCCTCCTTATTCACTGTCTTGTTGTAATCTCGTGCGATCTTAATGTCGTGCCGCCAGAACTGACTCTGTTTGCCCGACGTACGTGGCGCCACCTCCTTGATCTGCAACAGAACACAAGGACATGCCAGTCATGCTCCTCATGATTTGTAAGTGGTGTTTAACGACGCACTGTTTTGACAACGAGTCATGTGGCACTGGTCTTAAGATGTCTGTGAATGAGTGGATGATGAACTTAGCCTGGCCTTTAGGGGGGAATAACGCGTAGCCTACTCCTGTCGAAGAGCACCAAGGGGGCCACCGGCTTAACGTCCTTCCGAAGGACGGTACAACGCGAACAACAGGATCCAGTCAGCTGATCTCAAATAACCTGGATAGAGCATAGGGTCCAGCCAGCTGATCTCAAATAACCTGGATAGAGCAGAGGATCCAGCCAGCTGATCTCAAATAACCTGGATAGAGCATAGGATCCAGCCAGCTGATCTCAAATAACCTGGATAGAGCATAGGATCCTGCCAGCTTATCTTAAATAACCTGGATAGAGCATAGGATCCAGCCAGCTGATCTCAAATAACCTGGTTAGAGCATAGGATCCAGCCAGCTGATCTCAAATAACCTGGATAGAGCATAGGATCCACCCAGCTGATTTTAAATAACCTGGATAGAGCATATAGTCTAGTCAGCTGATCTCAAATAACCTGGATAGAGCATAGGATCCTGCCAGCTTATCTTAAATAACCTGGATAGAGCATAGGATCCAGCCAGCTGATCTCAAATAACCTGGATAGAGTATAGGATCCAGCCAGCTGATCTCAAATAACATGGATAGAGCATAGGATCCAGCCAGCTGATCTCAAATAACCTAGATAGAGCATAGGATCCAGCCAGCTGATCTCAAATAACCTAGATAGAGCATAGGATCCAGCCTGCTGATCTCAAATAACCTGGATAGAGTATAGGATCCAGCCAGCTGATCTCAAATAACATGGATAGAGCATAGGATGCAGCTAGCTGATCTCAAATAACCTAGATAGAGCATAGGATCCACCCAGCTGATCTCAAATAACCTGGATAGAGCATAGGATCCAGCCAGCTGATCTCAAATAACCTGGATAGAGGATAGGATCCAGCCAGCTGATCTCAAATAACCTAGATAGAGCATAGGATCCAGCCAGCTGATCTCAAATAACCTGGATAGAGCATAGGATCCAGCCAGCTGATCTCAAATAACCTGGTTAGAGTATAGGATCCAGCCAGCTGATCTTAAATAACCTAGATAGAGCATAGGATCCAGCCAGCTGATCTCAAATAACCTGGATAGAGCATAGGATCCAGTCAGTCAGCAGAAACCCATGAACTCCGGCTGGTGTTACCAACCTTGAGTACGATGATGCCCATGAGGAAGATGCAGAGTATGTTGACTAGTGTAAGGCAGAGGCTGACTGCGCCAAGGATGGCCAACTCGCAGGACAGGTCCTCGGAGTAGACGAACGTTGGACTACTGACTACGTCGGGGTCCACCGCCTTCTCCCAGATGAGCCGGATGCAGGCCAAGGCCCAGAGAAGACCCTGAAGACAACGCGTGAAGGTGACTGGTTGGCAATCGGGGCTAAACATTGCCAGGCTTAAAAGTCCCTCGAGGAAACGGGCATCTTCTACCACTGTCTTTGGTTAGTTAATTGAGATCTGCCATGGGCTTGAAAACAAGCCTTGCAGCCTGGGAAGGTATACTGACCGCGTTCACGGCGGGGGGCAGAATGGAGGCCGAGATGGCCACGCCGACAAGAGATCCAGTCTTGTCTCCCAGGAGGGCGATGGCGACGGCGGCGCCCGAAGGCAGGGCGATCAACGCCCCCACCCACAGCGAGCGCACTCTGCCCCTGAAGAAGTCAGTGACAGCATGTCATCATCGACTCACCATGAAGCTTCTTCTTTAAACTTTGTCAAACAAACAAGTCGTAAATTTGAGAAACGCTGTGGCATTATGACTCTGTCTAAACCTGTAAACCCAATGACAGGATGTTTAACATTAGCGCTGTGACTCTGACTAAACCTGTAAACCCAATGGCAGGACGTTTACATCAATGGCAGAAACCCCGTTGCCCTCAAGACCCTACATTGCCCTGGAGGACTTATAAAGGGCTCTTATTTGTACCTCGACAGCATCTCTTCTGTGGGCAACTGCCCGGCGCCCGAGAAGTCGTCCAAAACGCCGACGACGAGTCCGATCCCAAAGCCCACCACTAGGCAAATGGACAGCCCTGTAAGCTCGTTCCGCACGCCCATCTTGCGCAGTCGCCGGTCGTCGATCACGAACCCGAACGTGCCGGCCATGATCGGACCCTGAGCACACCATCAGTCCCTTAGACACACTGTGTTGGCTGCTCCTGTCCAACAGCACCAAGGACCGGCCACTGCTTAGCCTTGTCACTTTGACACACTGTGTTGGCTGCTCCTGTCCAACAGCACCAAGGACCGGCCACTGCTTAGCCTTGTCACTTTGACACACTGTGTTGGCTGCTCCTGTCCAACAGCACCAAGGACCGGCCACTGCTTAGCCTTGTCACTTTGACACACTGTGTTGGCTGCTCCTGTCCAACAGCACCAAGGACCGGCCACCGCTTGGCCTTGTCACTTTGACACACTGTGTTGGCTGCTCCTGTCCAACAGCACCAAGGACCGGCCACCGCTTAGCCTTGTCACTTTGACACACTGTGTTGGCTGCTCCTGTCCAACAGCACCAAGGACCGGCCACCGCTTAGCCTTGTCACTTTGACACACTGTGTTGGCTGCTCCTGTCCAAGAGCACCAAGGACCGGCCACCGCTTAGCCTTGTCCCTTTGACACACTGTGTTGGCTGCTCCTGTCCTACAGCACCAAGGACCAGCCACCGCTTAGCCTTGTCACTTTGACACACTGTGTTGGCGCTGTCCCTATGGCACTACACGCCAGTGACAGAAAGCCTGATAATACTTAAAACTACTATAGTACGATCTTAGCTGATGATGAAACTGTCAGAGCCCAAGGTGGTGAATGATTGTTGCTCGTGAGGGACTCACCATTAACGGCGATATCAGCATGCTGGCTACGAGGACGACGGTGCTGTTTTCGATAAGTCCGAGGGTAGCCACCACCCTGCGAAGGAAGATGAACGATGAAGATTATAAACAGGCCTGACCCACTGATTAAAAAAAAAAAAAAAAAAAAACTGGATAGAGCATAGGAGCCAGTCAGCTGACCTCAAATAACCTGGATAGAGCATAGGACCCAGCCAGCTGACCTCAAATAACCTGGATAGAGCATAGGATCCAGCCAGCTGATCTCAAATAACCTGGATAGAGCATAGGATTCAGTCAGATGATCTCAAATAACCTGGATAGAGCATAGGATCCAGCCAGCTGATCTTAAATAACCTGGATAGAGCATAGGATCCAGTCAGCTGAACTCAAATAACCTGGATAGAGCATAGGATCCAGCCAGCTGATCTTAAATAACCTGGATAGAGCATAGGATCCAGCCAGCTGATCTCAAATAACTTGGATAGAGCATAGGATCCAGCCAGCTGATCTCAAATAACCTGGATAGAGCATAGGATCCAGCCAGCTGATCTCAAATAACCTGGATAGAGCATAGGATCCAGCCAGCTGATCTCAAATAACCTGGATAGAGCATAGGATCCAGCCAGCTGATCTCAAATAACCTGGATAAAGCATAGGATCCAGCCAGCTGATCTCAAATAACCTGGATAGAGCATAGGATCCAGCCAGCTGATCTCTTATAACCTGGATAGAGCATAGGATCCAGCCAGCTGATCTCAAATAACCTGGATAGAGCATAGGATCCAGCCAGCTGATCTCAAATAACCTGGATAGAGCATAGGATCCAGCCAGCTGATCTCAAATAACCTGGATAGAGCATAGGATCCAGTCAGCTGATACAGGATCCAGTCAGCGTGTTTCATGACGTGTGCATCTTATGATGTGACGTGTTAAATGTTTGACGGGGATTGTTGACCATGCGCCAGTGTGCGGCACAGAAGAATAGAAGCTCCTGATGTCTGCATTCACGCGTAGTTAGGAGCCGACCTCGAAAGGAACTAGACAGAAGTCAGTGAATGTCGGGAGGTTCAAGTGTTTGGAAGAAGATTGGACTAAAGCGTCCACCGAGAACGACGCCGATACAGGATGTGCAGAGCTGCAAGGACGCCGCTGTGTGGAGTGGAAAATGTTGTCCAGAGACTCCAGACCAAGGAAAGCGACGACAAAATGATTTGTATCGTTGAGTGTAGGTTCTAGGTAGAGAAACAACGTCAATGTTACAGTTTCTGCGTGAAAGATGACTACTTTACGGACAAAAATGCAGAGTACCGGAACATCACGTTAAGTGGAGCCACTGTCGTATGAAATTTAATATAGATATTTATCGTATATCAATCGTTGAGGTAAACATTGTTGGAGATTTTTTGAGCATGAAAAGTCTCAAAAGCGAGTTAACCTACGAGAAATATCGAAATTTAATTTCACATGACAGTGGCTCCACTTAACGTGATGTTCCAGTACTCTGCATTTTTGTCGGTAAGGTAATCATTTAGCGGCCATATTTCACGCAGAAAAAGGTTAACATTAACGTAGTTTCTCTACCTAGAACCTGCACACTCAACGGCTTAACATTAACGTTCTTTCTCTACCTAGAACCTGCACACTCAACAGTTTAACATTAACGTTCTGTCTCTACCTAGAACCTGCACACTCAACGGTTAAACATTAACGTTCTGTCTCTACCTAGAACATGCACACTCAACGGTTTAACATTAACGTTCTGTCTCTACCTAGAACCTGCACACTCAACGGTTTAACATTAACGTTCTGTCTCTACCTAGAACCTGCACACTCAACGGTTTAAAATTAACGTTCTGTCTCTACCTAGAACCTGCACACTCAACGGTTCAACATAAACGTTCTGTCTCTATCTAGAACCTGCACACTCAACAGTTTAACATTAACGTTCTGTCTCTACCTAGAACCTGCACACTCAACAGTTTAACATCAACATTCTGTCTCTACCTAGAACCTGCACACTCAACGGTTCAACATTAACGTTCTGTCTCTATCTAGAACCTGCACACTCAACTGTTTAATATAAACGTTCTGTCTCTACCTAGAACCTGCACACTCAACAGTTTAACATTAACGTTCTGTCTCTACCTAGAACCTGCACACTCAACGGTTTAACATTAAAGTTCTGTCTCTACCTAGAACCTGCACACTCAACGGTTTAACATTAACGTTCTGTCTCTACCTAGAACCTGCACACTCAACGGTTTAACATTAACGTTCTGTCTCTACCTAGAACCTGCACACTCAACGGTTCAACATTAACGTTCTGTCTCTATCTAGAACCTGCACACTCAACAGTTTAACATTAACGTTCTGTCTCTACCTAGAACCTGCACACTCAACAGTTTAACATTAACGTTCTGTCTCTACCTAGAACCTGCACACTCAACGGTTTAACATTAACGTTCTGTCTGTATCTACCTAGAACCTGAACACTCAACGGTTTAACATTAACGTTCTGCCTCTACCTAGAACCTGCACACTCAACAGTTTAACATTAACGTTCTATCTCTACCTAGAACCTGCACACTCAACGGTTTAACATTAACGTTCTGTCTCTACCTAGAACCTACACACTCGACGGTTTAACATTAACGTTCTGCCTCTACCTAGAACCTACACACTCGACGGTTTAACATTAACGTTCTGCCTCTACCTAGAACCTGCACACTCAACGGTTTAACATGAACGTTCTGTCTCTACCTAGAACCTTCACACTCAACGGTTTAACATTAACGTTCTGCCTCTACCTAGAACCTGCACACTCAACAGTTTAACATTAACTTTCTATCTCTACCTAGAACCTGCACACTCAACGGTTTAACATTAACGTTCTGTCTCTACCTAGAACCTGCACACTCAACGGTTTAACATTAACGTTCTGTCTCTACCTAGAACCTGCACACTCAACAAATTAACATTAACGTTCTGTCTCTACCTAGAACCTGCAAACTCAACGGTTTAACATTAACGTTCCGTCTCTACCTAGAACCTGCACACTCAACGGTTTAACATTAACGTTCTGTCTCTACCTAGAACCTGCACACTCAACGGTTTAACATTAACGTTCTGCCTCTACCTAGAACCTGCACACTCAACGGTTTAACATTAACGTTCTGCCTCTACCTAGAACCTGCACACTCAACGGTTTAACATTAACGTTCTGTCTCTACCTAGAACCTGCACACTCAACGGTTTAACATTAACGTTCTGCCTCTACCTAGAACCTGCACACTCAACGGTTTAACATTAACGTTCTGTCTCTACCTAGAACCTGCACACTCAACGGTTTAACATTAACGTTCTGTCTCTGCCTAGAACCTGCACACTAAACGGTTTAACATTAACGTTCTGTCTCTACCTTGAACCTGCACACTCAACGGTTTAACATTAACGTTCTGTCTCTACCTAGAACCTGCACACTCAACGGTTTAACATTAACGATCTGTCTCTACCTAGAACCTGCACACTTAACGGTTTAACATTAACGTTCTGTCTCTACCTAGAACCTGCACACTCAACGGTTTAACATTAACGTTCTGTCTCTACCTAGAACCTGCACACTCAACGGTTTAACATTAACATTCTGTCTCTACCTAGAACCTGCACACTCAACGGTTTAACATTAACGTTCTGTCTCTACCTAGAACCTGCACACTCAACGGTTCAACATTAACGTTCTGTCTCTATCTAGAACCTGCACACTCAACTGTTTAATATAAACGTTCTGTCTCTACCTAGAACCTGCACACTCAACAGTTTAACATAAACGTTCTGTCTCTACCTAGAACCTGCACACTCAACGGTTTAACATTAACGTTCTGTCTCTACCTAGAACCTGCACACTCAACGGTTTAACATTAACGTTCTGTCTCTACCTAGAACCTGCACACTCAACGGTATAACATTAACGTTCTGTCTCTACCTAGAACCTGCACACTCAACGGTTCAACATTAACGTTCTGTCTCTATCTAGAACCTGCACACTCAACAGTTTAACATTAACGTTCTGTCTCTACCTAGAACCTGCACACTCAACAGTTTAACATTAACGTTCTGTCTCTACCTAGAACCTGCACACTCAACGGTTTAACATTAACGTTCTGTCTGTATCTACCTAGAACCTGCACACTCAACGGTTTAACATTAACGTTCTGCCTCTACCTAGAACCTGCACACTCAACAGTTTAACATTAACGTTCTATCTCTACCTAGAACCTGCAAACTCAACGGTTTAACATAAACGTTCTGTCTCTACCAAGAACCTACACACTCGACGGTTTAACATTAACGTTCTGCCTCTACCTAGAACCTACACACTCGACGGTTTAACATTAACGTTCTGTCTCTACCTAGAACCTGCACACTCAACGGTTTAACATTAACGTTCTGTCTCTACCTAGAACCTGCACACTCAACGGTTTAACATTAACGTTCTGTCTCTACCTAGAACCTGCACACTCAACGGTTTAACATTAACGTTCTGTCTCTACCTAGAACCTGCACACTCAACGGTTCAACATTAACGTTCTGTCTCTATCTAGAACCTGCACACTCAACAGTTTAACATTAACGTTCTGTCTCTACCTAGAACCTGCACACTCAACAGTTTAACATTAACGTTCTGTCTCTACCTAGAACCTGCACACTCAACGGTTTAACATTAACGTTCTGTCTGTATCTACCTAGAACCTGCACACTCAACGGTTTAACATTAACGTTCTGCCTCTACCTAGAACCTGCACACTCAACAGTTTAACATTAACGTTCTATCTCTACCTAGAACCTGCACACTCAACGGTTTAACATTAACGTTCTGTCTCTACCTAGAACCTACACACTCGACGGTTTAACATTAACGTTCTGCCTCTACCTAGAACCTACACACTCGACGGTTTAACATTAACGTTCTGCCTCTAACTAGAACCTGCACACTCAACGGTTTAACATGAACGTTCTGTCTCTACCTAGAACCTTCACACTCAACGGTTTAACATTAACGTTCTGCCTCTACCTAGAACCTGCACACTCAACAGTTTAACATTAACTTTCTATCTCTACCTAGAACCTGCACACTCAACGGTTAAACATTAACGTTCTGTCTCAACCTAGAAACTGCACACTCAACGGTTTAACATTAACGTTCTGTCTCTACCTAGAACCTGCACACTCAACAAATTAACATTAACGTTCTGTCTCTACCTAGAACCTGCAAACTCAACGGTTTAACATTCACGTTCCGTCTCTACCTAGAACCTGCACACTCAACGGTTTAACATTAACGTTCTGTCTCTACCTAGAACCTGCACACTCAACGGTTTAACATTAACGTTCTGCCTCTACCTAGAACCTGCACACTCAACGGTTTAACATTAACGTTCTGTCTCTACCTAGAACCTGCACACTCAACGGTTTAACATTAACGTTCTGCCTCTACCTAGAACCTGCACACTCAACGGTTTAACATTAACGTTCTGTCTCTACCTAGAACCTGCACACTCAACGGTTTAACATTAACGTTCTGTCTCTGCCTAGAACCTGCACACTAAACGGTTTAACATTAACGTTCTGTCTCTACCTTGAACCTGCACACTCAACGGTTTAACATTAACGTTCTGTCTCTACCTAGAACCTGCACACTCAACGGTTTAACATTAACGATCTGTCTCTACCTAGAACCTGCACACTTAACGGTTTCACATTAACGTTCTGTCTCTACCTAGAACCTGCACACTTAACGGTTTAACATTAACGTTCTGTCTCTACCTAGAACCTGCACACTCAACGGTTTAACATAAACATTCTGTCTCTACCTAGAACCTGCACACTCAACGGTTTAACATTAACGTTCTGTCTCTACCTAGAACCTGCACACTCAACGGTTCAACATTAACGTTCTGTCTCTATCTAGAACCTACACACTCGACGGTTTAACATTAACGTTCTGCCTCTAACTAGAACCTGCACACTCAACGGTTTAACATGAACGTTCTGTCTCTACCTAGAACCTTCACACTCAACGGTTTAACATTAACGTTCTGCCTCTACCTAGAACCTGCACACTCAACAGTTTAACATTAACTTTCTATCTCTACCTAGAACCTGCACACTCAACGGTTAAACATTAACGTTCTGTCTCAACCTAGAAACTGCACACTCAACGGTTTAACATTAACGTTCTGTCTCTACCTAGAAACTGCACACTCAACAAATTAACATTAACATTCTGTCTCTACCTAGAACCTGCAAACTCAACGGTTTAACATTAACGTTCCGTCTCTACCTAGAACCTGCACACTCAACGGTTTAACATTAACGTTCTGTCTCTACCTAGAACCTGCACACTCAACGGTTTAACATTAACGTTCTGCCTCTACCTAGAACCTGCACACTCAACGGTTTAACATTAACGTTCTGTCTCTACCTAGAACCTGCACACTCAACGGTTTAACATTAACGTTCTGCCTCTACCTAGAACCTGCACACTCAACGGTTTAACATTAACGTTCTGTCTCTACCTAGAACCTGCACACTCAACGGTTTAACATTAACGTTCTGTCTCTGCCTAGAACCTGCACACTAAACGGTTTAACATTAACGTTCTGTCTCTACCTTGAACCTGCACACTCAACGGTTTAACATTAACGTTCTGTCTCTACCTAGAACCTGCACACTCAACGGTTTAACATTAACGATCTGTCTCTACCTAGAACCTGCACACTTAACGGTTTCACATTAACGTTCTGTCTCTACCTAGAACCTGCACACTTAACGGTTTAACATTAACGTTCTGTCTCTACCTAGAACCTGCACACTCAACGGTTTAACATAAACATTCTGTCTCTACCTAGAACCTGCACACTCAACGGTTTAACATTAACGTTCTGTCTCTACCTAGAACCTGCACACTCAACGGTTCAACATTAACGTTCTGTCTCTATCTAGAACCTGCACACTCAACAGTTTAACATTAACGTTCTGTCTCTACCTAGAACCTGCACACTTAACAGTTTAACATCAACATTCTGTCTCTACCTAGAACCTGCACACTCAACGGTTGAACATTAACGTTCTGTCTCTATCTAGAACCTGCACACTCAACTGTTTAATATAAACGTTCTGTCTCTATCTAGAACCTGCACACTCAACAGTTAAACATTAACGTTCTGTCTCTACCTAGAACCTGCACACTCAACGGTTTAACATTAACGTTCTGTCTCTACCTAGAACCTGCACACTCAACGGTTTAACATTAACGTTCTGTCTCTACCTAGAACCTGCACACTCAACGGTTTAACATTAACGTTCTGTCTCTACCTAGAACCTGCACACTCAACGGTTCAACATTAACGTTCTGTCTCTATCTAGAACCTGCACACTCAACAGTTTAACATTAACGTTCTGTCTCTACCTAGAACCTGCACACTCAACAGTTTAACATAAACGTTCTTTCTCTACCTAGAACCTGCACACTCAACGGTTTAACATTAACGTTCTGTCTGTATCTACCTAGAACCTGCACACTCAACGGTTTAACATTAACGTTCTGCCTCTACCTAGAACCTGCACACTCAACAGTTTAACATTAACGTTCTATCTCTACCTAGAACCTGCAAACTCAACGGTTTAACATAAACGTTCTGTCTCTACCAAGAACCTACACACTCGACGGTTTAACATTAACGTTCTGCCTCTACCTAGAACCTACACACTCGACGGTTTAACATTAACGTTCTGCCTCTACCTAGAACCTGCACACTCAACGGTTTAACATGAACGTTCTGTTGCTACCTAGAACCTTCACACTCAACGGTTTAACATTAACGTTCTGCCTCTACCTAGAACCTGCACACTCAACAGTTTAACATTAACTTTCTATCTCAACCTAGAACCTGCAAACTCAACGGTTTAACATTAACGTTCTGTCTCTACCTTGAACCTGCACACTCAACGGTTTAACATTAACGTTCTGTCTCTACCTAGAACCTGCGCACTCAACAGTTTAACATTAACGTTCTGTCTCTACCTAGAACCTGCACACTCAACGGTTTAACATTAACGTTCCGTCTCTACCTAGAACCTGCACACTCAACGGTTTAACATTAACGTTCTGTCTGTAACTAGAACCTGCACACTCAACGGTTTAACATTAACGTTCTGCCTCTACCTAGAACCTGCACACTCAACGGTTTAACATTAACGTTCTGCCTCTACCTAGAACCTGCACACTCAACGGTTTAACATTAACGTTCTGTCTCTACCTAGAACCTGCACACTCAACGGTTTAACATTAACGTTCTGCCTCTACCTAGAACCTGCACACTCAACGGTTTAACATTAACGTTCTGTCTCTACCTAGAACCTGCACACTCAACGGTTTAACATTAACGTTCTGTCTCTGCCTAGAACCTGCACACTCAACGGTTTAACATTAACGTTCTGTCTCTACCTAGAACCTGCACACTCAACGGTTTAATATTAACGTTCTGTCTCTACCTGGAACCTGCACACTCAACAGTTTAACATTAACGTTCTGTCTCTACCTAGAACCTGCACACTCAACGGTTTAACATTAACGTTCTGTCTCTACCTTGAACCTGCACACTCAACGGTTTAACATTAACGTTCTGTCTCTACCTAGAATCTGCACACTCAACGGTTTAACATTAACGTTCTGTCTCTACCTAGAACCTGCACACTCAACGGTTGAACATCAACGTTCTGTCTCTACCTAGAACCTGCACACTCAACAAATTAACATTAACGTTCTGTCTCTACCTAGAACCTGCACACTCAACGGTTTAACATTAACGTTCTGTCTCTACCTAGAACCTGCACACTCAACGGTTTAACATTAACGTTCTGTCTCTACCTAGAACCTGCACACTCAACGGTTCAACATTAACGTTCTGTCTCTATCTAGAACCTGCACACTCAACAGTTTAACATTAACGTTCTGTCTCTACCTAGAACCTGCACTCTCAACAGTTTAACATTAACGTTCTGTCTCTACCCAGAACCTGCACACTCAACGGTTTAACATTAACGTTCTGTCTCTACCTAGAACCTGCACACTCAACGGTTTAACATTAACGTTCTGTCTCTGCCTAGAACCTGCACACTCAACGGTTTAACATTAACGTTCTGTCTCTACCTAGAACCTGCACACTCAACGGTTTAATATTAACGTTCTGTCTCTACCTAGAACCTGCACACTCAACAGTTTTACATTAACGTTCTGTCTCTACCTAGAACCTGCACACTCAACGGTTTAACATTAACGTTCTGTCTCTACCTAGAACCTGCACACTCAACAGTTTAACATTAACGTTCTGTCTCTACCTAGAACCTGCACACTCAACGGTTTAACATTAACGTTCTGTCTGTATCTACCTAGAACCTGCACACTCAACGGTTTAACATTAACGTTCTGCCTCTACCTAGAACCTGCACACTCAACAGTTTAACATTAACGTTCTATCTCTACCTAGAACCTGCACACTCAACGGTTTAACATTAACGTTCTGTCTCTACCTAGAACCTACACACTCGACGGTTTAACATTAACGTTCTGCCTCTACCTAGAACCTACACACTCGACGGTTTAACATTAACGTTCTGCCTCTAACTAGAACCTGCACACTCAACGGTTTAACATGAACGTTCTGTCTCTACCTAGAACCTTCACACTCAACGGTTTAACATTAACGTTCTGCCTCTACCTAGAACCTGCACACTCAACAGTTTAACATTAACTTTCTATCTCTACCTAGAACCTGCACACTCAACGGTTAAACATTAACGTTCTGTCTCAACCTAGAAACTGCACACTCAACGGTTTAACATTAACGTTCTGTCTCTACCTAGAACCTGCACACTCAACAAATTAACATTAACGTTCTGTCTCTACCTAGAACCTGCAAACTCAACGGTTTAACATTCACGTTCCGTCTCTACCTAGAACCTGCACACTCAACGGTTTAACATTAACGTTCTGTCTCTACCTAGAACCTGCACACTCAACGGTTTAACATTAACGTTCTGCCTCTACCTAGAACCTGCACACTCAACGGTTTAACATTAACGTTCTGTCTCTACCTAGAACCTGCACACTCAACGGTTTAACATTAACGTTCTGCCTCTACCTAGAACCTGCACACTCAACGGTTTAACATTAACGTTCTGTCTCTACCTAGAACCTGCACACTCAACGGTTTAACATTAACGTTCTGTCTCTGCCTAGAACCTGCACACTAAACGGTTTAACATTAACGTTCTGTCTCTACCTTGAACCTGCACACTCAACGGTTTAACATTAACGTTCTGTCTCTACCTAGAACCTGCACACTCAACGGTTTAACATTAACGATCTGTCTCTACCTAGAACCTGCACACTTAACGGTTTCACATTAACGTTCTGTCTCTACCTAGAACCTGCACACTTAACGGTTTAACATTAACGTTCTGTCTCTACCTAGAACCTGCACACTCAACGGTTTAACATAAACATTCTGTCTCTACCTAGAACCTGCACACTCAACGGTTTAACATTAACGTTCTGTCTCTACCTAGAACCTGCACACTCAACGGTTCAACATTAACGTTCTGTCTCTATCTAGAACCTACACACTCGACGGTTTAACATTAACGTTCTGCCTCTAACTAGAACCTGCACACTCAACGGTTTAACATGAACGTTCTGTCTCTACCTAGAACCTTCACACTCAACGGTTTAACATTAACGTTCTGCCTCTACCTAGAACCTGCACACTCAACAGTTTAACATTAACTTTCTATCTCTACCTAGAACCTGCACACTCAACGGTTAAACATTAACGTTCTGTCTCAACCTAGAAACTGCACACTCAACGGTTTAACATTAACGTTCTGTCTCTACCTAGAAACTGCACACTCAACAAATTAACATTAACATTCTGTCTCTACCTAGAACCTGCAAACTCAACGGTTTAACATTAACGTTCCGTCTCTACCTAGAACCTGCACACTCAACGGTTTAACATTAACGTTCTGTCTCTACCTAGAACCTGCACACTCAACGGTTTAACATTAACGTTCTGCCTCTACCTAGAACCTGCACACTCAACGGTTTAACATTAACGTTCTGTCTCTACCTAGAACCTGCACACTCAACGGTTTAACATTAACGTTCTGCCTCTACCTAGAACCTGCACACTCAACGGTTTAACATTAACGTTCTGTCTCTACCTAGAACCTGCACACTCAACGGTTTAACATTAACGTTCTGTCTCTGCCTAGAACCTGCACACTAAACGGTTTAACATTAACGTTCTGTCTCTACCTTGAACCTGCACACTCAACGGTTTAACATTAACGTTCTGTCTCTACCTAGAACCTGCACACTCAACGGTTTAACATTAACGATCTGTCTCTACCTAGAACCTGCACACTTAACGGTTTCACATTAACGTTCTGTCTCTACCTAGAACCTGCACACTTAACGGTTTAACATTAACGTTCTGTCTCTACCTAGAACCTGCACACTCAACGGTTTAACATAAACATTCTGTCTCTACCTAGAACCTGCACACTCAACGGTTTAACATTAACGTTCTGTCTCTACCTAGAACCTGCACACTCAACGGTTCAACATTAACGTTCTGTCTCTATCTAGAACCTGCACACTCAACAGTTTAACATTAACGTTCTGTCTCTACCTAGAACCTGCACACTTAACAGTTTAACATCAACATTCTGTCTCTACCTAGAACCTGCACACTCAACGGTTGAACATTAACGTTCTGTCTCTATCTAGAACCTGCACACTCAACTGTTTAATATAAACGTTCTGTCTCTATCTAGAACCTGCACACTCAACAGTTAAACATTAACGTTCTGTCTCTACCTAGAACCTGCACACTCAACGGTTTAACATTAACGTTCTGTCTCTACCTAGAACCTGCACACTCAACGGTTTAACATTAACGTTCTGTCTCTACCTAGAACCTGCACACTCAACGGTTTAACATTAACGTTCTGTCTCTACCTAGAACCTGCACACTCAACGGTTCAACATTAACGTTCTGTCTCTATCTAGAACCTGCACACTCAACAGTTTAACATTAACGTTCTGTCTCTACCTAGAACCTGCACACTCAACAGTTTAACATAAACGTTCTTTCTCTACCTAGAACCTGCACACTCAACGGTTTAACATTAACGTTCTGTCTGTATCTACCTAGAACCTGCACACTCAACGGTTTAACATTAACGTTCTGCCTCTACCTAGAACCTGCACACTCAACAGTTTAACATTAACGTTCTATCTCTACCTAGAACCTGCAAACTCAACGGTTTAACATAAACGTTCTGTCTCTACCAAGAACCTACACACTCGACGGTTTAACATTAACGTTCTGCCTCTACCTAGAACCTACACACTCGACGGTTTAACATTAACGTTCTGCCTCTACCTAGAACCTGCACACTCAACGGTTTAACATGAACGTTCTGTTGCTACCTAGAACCTTCACACTCAACGGTTTAACATTAACGTTCTGCCTCTACCTAGAACCTGCACACTCAACAGTTTAACATTAACTTTCTATCTCAACCTAGAACCTGCAAACTCAACGGTTTAACATTAACGTTCTGTCTCTACCTTGAACCTGCACACTCAACGGTTTAACATTAACGTTCTGTCTCTACCTAGAACCTGCGCACTCAACAGTTTAACATTAACGTTCTGTCTCTACCTAGAACCTGCACACTCAACGGTTTAACATTAACGTTCCGTCTCTACCTAGAACCTGCACACTCAACGGTTTAACATTAACGTTCTGTCTGTAACTAGAACCTGCACACTCAACGGTTTAACATTAACGTTCTGCCTCTACCTAGAACCTGCACACTCAACGGTTTAACATTAACGTTCTGCCTCTACCTAGAACCTGCACACTCAACGGTTTAACATTAACGTTCTGTCTCTACCTAGAACCTGCACACTCAACGGTTTAACATTAACGTTCTGCCTCTACCTAGAACCTGCACACTCAACGGTTTAACATTAACGTTCTGTCTCTACCTAGAACCTGCACACTCAACGGTTTAACATTAACGTTCTGTCTCTGCCTAGAACCTGCACACTCAACGGTTTAACATTAACGTTCTGTCTCTACCTAGAACCTGCACACTCAACGGTTTAATATTAACGTTCTGTCTCTACCTGGAACCTGCACACTCAACAGTTTAACATTAACGTTCTGTCTCTACCTAGAACCTGCACACTCAACGGTTTAACATTAACGTTCTGTCTCTACCTTGAACCTGCACACTCAACGGTTTAACATTAACGTTCTGTCTCTACCTAGAATCTGCACACTCAACGGTTTAACATTAACGTTCTGTCTCTACCTAGAACCTGCACACTCAACGGTTGAACATCAACGTTCTGTCTCTACCTAGAACCTGCACACTCAACAAATTAACATTAACGTTCTGTCTCTACCTAGAACCTGCACACTCAACGGTTTAACATTAACGTTCTGTCTCTACCTAGAACCTGCACACTCAACGGTTTAACATTAACGTTCTGTCTCTACCTAGAACCTGCACACTCAACGGTTCAACATTAACGTTCTGTCTCTATCTAGAACCTGCACACTCAACAGTTTAACATTAACGTTCTGTCTCTACCTAGAACCTGCACTCTCAACAGTTTAACATTAACGTTCTGTCTCTACCCAGAACCTGCACACTCAACGGTTTAACATTAACGTTCTGTCTCTACCTAGAACCTGCACACTCAACGGTTTAACATTAACGTTCTGTCTCTGCCTAGAACCTGCACACTCAACGGTTTAACATTAACGTTCTGTCTCTACCTAGAACCTGCACACTCAACGGTTTAATATTAACGTTCTGTCTCTACCTAGAACCTGCACACTCAACAGTTTTACATTAACGTTCTGTCTCTACCTAGAACCTGCACACTCAACGGTTTAACATTAACGTTCTGTCTCTACCTTGAACCTGCACACTCAACGGTTTAACATTAACGTTCTGTCTCTACCTAGAATCTGCACACTCAACGGTTTAACATTAACGTTCTGTCTCTACCTAGAACCTGCACACTCAACGGTTTAACATCAACGTTCTGTCTCTACCTAGAACCTGCACACTCAACAGTTTAACATTAACGTTCTGTCTCGACCTAGAACCTGCACACTCAACGGTTTAACATTAACGTTCTGTCTCTACCTAGAACCTGCACACTCAACGGTTTAACATTAACGTTCTGTCTCTACCTAGAACCTGCACACTCAACGGTTCAACATTAACGTTCTGTCTCTATCTAGAACCTGCACACTCAACAGTTTAACATTAACGTTCTGTCTCTACCTAGAACCTGCACACTCAACAGTTTAACATTAACGTTCTGTCTCTACCCAGAACATGCACACTCAACGGTTTAACATTAACGTTCTGTCTGTATCTACCTAGAACCTGCACACTCAACGGTTTAACATTAACGTTCTGCCTCTACCTAGAACCTGCACACTCAACAGTTTAACATTAACGTTCTATCTCTACCTAGAACCTGCACAATCAACGGTTTAACATTAACGTTCTGTCTCTACCTAGAACCTACACACTCGACGGTTTAACATTAACGTTCTGCCTCTACCTAGAACCTACACACTCGACGGTTTAACATTAACGTTCTGCCTCTACCTAGAACCTGCACACTCAACGGTTTAACATGAACGTTCTGTCTCTACCTAGAACCTTCACACTCAACGGTTTAACATTAACGTTCTGCCTCTACCTAGAACCTGCACACTCAACAGTTTAACATTAACTTTCTATCTCTACCTAGAACCTGCACACTCAACGGTTTAACATTAACGTTCTGTCTCTACCTAGAACCTGCACACTCAACGGTTTAACATTAACGTTCTGTCTCTACCTAGAACCTGCACACTCAACAGTTTAACATTAACGTTCTGTCTCTACCTAGAACCTGCACACTCAACGGTTTAACATTAACGTTCCGTCTCTACCTAGAACCTGCACATTCAACGGTTTAACATTAACGTTCTGTCTCTACCTAGAACCTGCACACTCAACGGTTTAACATTAACGTTCTGCCTCTACCTAGAACCTGCACACTCAACGGTTTAACATTAACGTTCTGCCTCTACCTAGAACCTGCACACTCAACGGTTTACATTAACGTTCTGTCTCTACCTAGAACCTGCACACTCAACGGTTTAACATTAACGTTCTGCCTCTACCTAGAACCTGCACACTCAACGGTTTAACATTAACGTTCTGTCTCTACCTAGAACCTGCACACTCAACGGTTAAACATTAACGTTCTGTCTCTGCCTAGAACCTGCACACTCAACGGTTTAACATTAACGTTCTGTCTCTACCTAGAACCTGCACACTCAACGGTTTAATATTAACGTTCTGTCTCTACCTAGAACCTGCACACTCAACAGTTTAACATTAACGTTCTGTCTCTACCTAGAACCTGCACACTCAACGGTTTAACATTAACGTTCTGTCTCTACCTTGAACCTGCACACTCAACGGTTTAACATTAACGTTCTGTCTCTACCTAGAATCTGCACACTCAACGGTTTAACATTAACGTTCTGTCTCTACCTAGAACCTGCACACTCAACGGTTTAACATCAACGTTCTGTCTCTACCTAGAACCTGCACACTCAACAGTTTAACATTAACGTTCTGTCTCTACCTAGAACCTGCACACTCAACGGTTTAACATTAACGTTCTGTCTCTACCTAGAACCTGCAAACTCAACGGTTTAACATTAACGTTCTGTCTCTACCTAGAACCTGCACACTTAACGGTTTAACATTAACGTTCTGTCTCTACCTAGAACCTTCACACTCAACGGTTTAACATTAACGTTCTGCCTCTACCTAGAACCTGCACACTCAACAGTTTAACATTAACTTTCTATCTCTACCTAGAAGCTGCACACTCAACGGTTTAACATTAACGTTCTGTCTCTACCTAGAACCTGCACACTCAACGGTTTAACATTAACGTTCTGTCTCTACCTAGAACCTGCACACTCAACAGTTTAACATTAACGTTCTGTCTCTACCTAGAACCTGCACACTCAACGGTTTAACATTAACGTTCTGTCTCTACCTAGAACCTGCACACTCAACGGTTTAACATCAACGTTCTGTCTCTACCTAGAACCTGCACACTCAACAGTTTAACATTAACGTTCTGTCTCTACCTAGAACCTGCACACTCAACGGTTTAACATTAACGTTCTGTCTCTACCTAGAACCTGCAAACTCAACGGTTTAACATTAACGTTCTGTCTCTACCTAGAACCTGCACACTCAACGGTTTAACATTAACGTTCTGCCTCTACCTAGAACCTGCACACTCAACGGTTTAACATTAACGTTCTGTCTCTGCCTAGAACCTGCACACTCAACGGTTTAACATTAACGTTCTGTCTCTACCTAGAACCTGCACACTCAACGGTTTAATATTAACGTTCTGTCTCTACCTAGAACCTGCACACTCAACAGTTTAACATTAACGTTCTGTCTCTACCTAGAACCTGCACACTCAACGGTTTAACATTAACGTTCTGTCTCAACCTTGAACCTGCACACTCAACGGTTTAACATTAACGTTCTGTCTCTACCTAGAATCTGCACACTCAACGGTTTAACATTAACGTTCTGTCTCTACCTAGAACCTGCACACTCAACGGTTTAACATCAACGTTCTGTCTCTACCTAGAACCTGCACACTCAACAGTTTAACATTAACGTTCTGTCTCTACCTAGAACCTGCACACTCAACGGTTTAACATTAACGTTCTGTCTCTACCTAGAACCTGCAAACTCAACGGTTTAACATTAACGTTCTGTCTCTACCTAGAACCTGCACACTTAACGGTTTAACATTAACGTTCTGTCTCTACCTAGAACCTGCACACTCAACAGTTTAACATTAACGTTCTGTCTCTACCTAGAACCTGCACACTCAACGGTTTAACATGAACGTTCTGTCTCTACCTAGAACCTTCACACTCAACGGTTTAACATTAACGTTCTGCCTCTACCTAGAACCTGCACACTCAACAGTTTAACATTAACTTTCTATCTCTACCTAGAACCTGCACACTCAACGGTTTAACATTAACGTTCTGTCTCTACCTAAAACCTGCACACTCAACGGTTTAACATTAACGTTCTGTCTCTACCTAGAACCTGCACACTCAACAGTTTAACATTAACGTTCTGTCTCTACCTAGAACCTGCACACTCAACGGTTTAACATTAACGTTCCGTCTCTACCTAGAACCTGCACACTCAACGGTTTAACATTAACGTTCTGTCTCTACCTAGAACCTGCACACTCAACGGTTTAACATTAACGTTCTGCCTCTACCTAGAACCTGCACACTCATCGGTTTAACATTATCGTTCTGCCTCTACCTAGAACCTGCACACTCAACGGTTTAACATTAACGTTCTGTCTCTACCTAGAACCTGCACACTCAACGGTTTAACATTAACGTTCTGCCTCTACCTAGAACCTGCACACTCAACGGTTTAACATTAACGTTCTGTCTCTACCTAGAACCTGCACACTCAACGGTTTAACATTAACGTTCTGTCTCTGCCTAGAACCTGCACACTCAACGGTTTAACATTAACGTTCTGTCTCTACCTAGAACCTGCACACTCAACGGTTAAATATTAACGTTCTGTCTCTACCTAGAACCTGCACACTCAACAGTTTAACATTAACGTTCTGTCTCTACCTAGAACCTGCACACTCAACGGTTTAACATTAACGTTCTGTCTCTACCTTGAACCTGCACACTCAACGGTTTAACATTAACGTTCTGTCTCTACCTAGAATCTGCACACTCAACGGTTTAACATTAACGTTCTGTCTCTACCTAGAACCTGCACACTCAACGGTTTAACATCAACGTTCTGTCTCTACCTAGAACCTGCACACTCAACAGTTTAACATTAACGTTCTGCCTCTACCTAGAACCTGCACACTCAACGGTTTAACATTAACGTTCTGTCTCTACCTAGAACCTGCGCACTCAACGGTTTAACATTAACGTTCTGTCTCTACCTAGAACCTGCAAACTCAACGTTTTAACATTAACGTTCTGTCTCTTCCTAGAACCTGCACACTCAACGGTTTAACATTAACGTTCTGTCTCTACCTAGAACCTGCACATTTAACGGTTTAACATTAACGTTCTGTCTCTACCTAGAACCTGCACACTCAACGGTTTAACATTAACGTTCTGTCTCTACCTAGAACCTGCACACTCAACGGTTTAACATTAACGTTCTGTCTCTACCTACAACCTGCACACTCAACGGTTTAACATTAACGTTCTGTCTCTACCTAGAACCAGCACACTCAACGGTTTAACATTAACGTTCTGTCTCTACCTAGAACCTGCACACTCAACGGTTTAACATTAACGTTCTGTCTCTACCTAGAACCTGCGCACTCAATGGTTTAACATGAACGTTCTGTCTCTACCTACAACCTGCACACTCAACGGTTTAACATTAACGTTCTGTCTCTACCTATAACTTGCACACTCAACGGTTTAACATGAACGTTCTGTCTCTACCTAGAACCTGCACACTCAACAGTTTAACATGAACGTTCTGTCTCTACCTATAACTTGCACTCAACAGTTTAACATTAACGTTCTGCCTCTACCTAGAACCTGCACACTCAACGGTTTAACATTAACGTTCTGTCTCTACCTAGAACCTGCACACTCAACGGTTTAACATCAACGTTCTGTCTCTACCAAGAACCTGCACACTCAATGGTTTAACATTAACGTTCTGTCTCTACCTATAACCTGCTCTTTCAATGGTTGTATCTTCATGGCAGGTCGAAGAATCGTGTGCATGCGAATGTCGGTCCGACATGAAACAAGGTGGCGGTGTGTGACATAGTTTGACATAGAATTGTAAAACATTGAAAGTCAAGTGTCACTGACCACCAGAGGGTGTGGCAGTTCGGCGCCTAATAATAGGTGACAGGTCAATGCTAGCATGTAGTTCCCAACAACACCTCGGGGAGCGCGCTCTAGTGGTGTTGTTTATGCCTTATTTATTTATGTATAGTGGTTATTTTGTGCGTAGGCTCACGCACCTTTTCTTGCAATAGCGTACGTCGATCACTCATTGCGGGAAAAGTTTGGTCTGCTCTACAATTGATTTCAAGATACACATGTTACTTTTATTTTTTTCTGTTAGTGAAAATATTATTTGGAAATGGCTTTCAGCAGAACGTAGGTATATTTACAGAATGTTCTCCGTCTGAAAAATAAATGCCAAATAGCAAGCTCATAATTATGACAACGCAAAGCGAAAGCAAGGCTAAGCTTAGCTAAGCTCAGGCAACGCTTGCCATTGTCAGGCAGCGCCGACAAAGCATAGCGAGAGTATAGAAATTTTTTCAATGTTTTTCGCCTTTTGGCACAACTTCTCCCCCCAAGAAAACACACGATCGAGAACAGCACCGGAATTTCGAAAGCGTACCCAACTTTTTCGTTACAAATTAACCACTGGATTTGCCTGTCTATCATGTGTATAATGGTCACCCATCCAATACCTGACCCAGTGCAGTGTTGCTTAACTTTCATCCCTCCAACCTCTCTCCCAAACAGAACTGGTCATGTGTATGATGGTCACCCATCCAATACCTGATCCAGCGCAGTGTTGCTTAACTTTCATCCCTCCAACCTCTCTCCCGAACAGAACTGGTCATGTGTATGATGGTCACCCATCCAATACCTGACCCAGCACAGTGTTGTTTAACTTTCATCCCTCCAACCTCTCTCCCGAACAGAACTGGTCATGTATATGATGTTCAACCATCCAATACCTGACCCACCGCAGTGTTGCTTAACTTTCATCCCTCCAACCTCTCTCCCGAACAGAACTGGTCATGTGTATGATGGTCACCCATCCAATACCTGATCCAGCGCAGTGTTGCTTAACTTTCATCCCTCCAACCTCTCTCCCGAACAGAACTGGTCATGTGTATGATGGTCACCCATCCAATACCTGACCCAGCACAGTGTTGTTTAACTTTCATCCCTCCAACCTCTCTCCCGAACAGAACTGGTCATGTATATGATGTTCAACCATCCAATACCTGACCCACCGCAGTGTTGCTTAACTTTCATCCCTCCAACCTCTCTCCCGAACAGAACTGGTCATGTGTATCATGGTCACCCATCCAATACCTAACCTAGCGCAGTGTTGATTAACTTTCATCCCTCCAACCTCTCTCCCGAACAGAACTGGTCATGTGTATGATGGTCACCCATCCAATATCTGACCCAGCGCAGTGTTGCTTAACTTTCATCCCTCCAACCTCTCTCCCAAACAGAACTGGTCATGTGTATGATGGTCACCCATCCAATACCTGATCCAGCGCAGTGTTGCTTAACTTTCATCCCTCCAACCTCTCTCCCGAACAGAACTGGTCATGTGTATGATGGTCACCAAACCAATACCTGACCCAGCACAGTGTTGTTTAACTTTCATCCCTCCAACCTCTCTCCCGAACAGAACTGGTCATGTATATGATGTTCAACCATCCAATACCTGACCCACCGCAGTGTTGCTTAACTTTCATCCCTCCAACCTCTCTCCCGAACAGAACTGGTCATGTGTATGATGGTCACCCATCCAATACCTGATCCAGCGCAGTGTTGCTTAACTTTCATCCCTCCAACCTCTCTCCCGAACAGAACTGGTCATGTGTATGATGGTCACCCATCCAATACCTGACCCAGCACAGTGTTGTTTAACTTTCATCCCTCCAACCTCTCTCCCGAACAGAACTGGTCATGTATATGATGTTCAACCATCCAATACCTGACCCACCGCAGTGTTGCTTAACTTTCATCCCTCCAACCTCTCTCCCGAACAGAACTGGTCATGTGTATCATGGTCACCCATCCAATACCTGACTCAGCGCAGTGTTGCTTAACTTTCATCCCTCCAACCTCTCTCCCGAACAGAACTGGTCATGTGTATGATGGTCACCCATCCAATACCTGACCCAGCACAGTGTTGTTTAACTTTCATCCCTCCAACCTCTCTCCCGAACAGAACTGGTCATGTATATGATGTTCAACCATCCAATACCTGACCCACCGCAGTGTTGCTTAACTTTCATCCCTCCAACCTCTCTCCCGAACAGAACTGGTCATGTGTATGATGGTCACCCATCCAATACCTGACTCAGCGCAGTGTTGCTTAACTTTCATCCCTCCAACCTCTCTCCCGAACAGAACTGGTCATGTGTATGATAGTCACCCATCCAATACCTGACCCAGCGCAGTGTTGCTTAACTTTCATCCCTCCAACCTCTCTCCCGAACAGAACTGGTCATGTGTATGATGGTCACCCATCCAATACCTGACTCAGCGCAGTGTTGCTTAACTTTCATCCCTCCAACCACTCTCCCGAACAGAACTGGTCATGTGTATGATGGTCACCCATCCAATACCTGACTCAGCGCAGTGTTGCTTAACTTTCATTCCTCCAACCACTCTCCCGAACAGAACTGGTCATGTGTATGATGGTCACTCATCCAATACCTGACCCAGCGCAGTGTTGCTTAACTTTCATTCCTCCAACCTCTCTCCCGAACAGAACTGGTCATGTGTATGATGGTCACCCATCCAATACCTGACCCAGCGCAGTGTTGCTTAACTTTCATCCCTCCAACCTCTCTCCTGAACAGAACTGGTCATGTGTATGATGGTCACCCATCCAATACCTGACTCAGCGCAGTGTTGCTTAACTTTCATTCCTCCAACCACTCTCCCGAACAGAACTGGTCATGTGTATGATGGTCACTCATCCAATACCTGACCCAGCGCAGTGTTGCTTAACTTTCATTCCTCCAACCTCTCTCCCGAACAGAACTGGTCATGTGTATGATGGTCACCCATCCAATACCTGACCCAGCACAGTGATGCTTAACTTACCCCGCCATCAGTAGTAGCACCAGGAAGTCGAAGGTCAGTCTGGCGTCAGCTTTGACTCGCTCCACAACCTGCGCCACTGTAAGCCGCGCTCCGACCGACGCCACGAACTTGTCCCACGCCGAAGTCGACGCCGACACAGCCTTGGCCTTGGCGTCGGGCGCCGCCGCCGTCGTCGATGCTTCGTCGCAATCTGAGTCGGCGTGCGCCAGGCCGTCGTAAAACACGCTGCATGGCAACACGCTGTCGAGGAGAACAAGATTGCTGATTACTTATTTGTTGTGTTTAACGACGCATTGTTTTGATAACGGGCCGTGTGGCGCTGGTTTGAGTGGATCGACGACGAAATTAATCAATTTTTGACATATCGTGGCTAAATCCGAAAATAATTCATGCTACAAATCCAGAAGAAATTAAATTATAGTTTTTTTTTCTTTTTTCTTTTTCAAGAAATTTTCTGGGTACCGTCCGGTGACAATTATTTTTCCGAATTTGTAGTGTCAAGTTGTAAGACACATTTTGTCAAAAGTCAAGTTAAATTTAACACAAATTATGCCAACTTTCTTAATTGAAGTGATGATCGCTCGATGTATCTCGATTATCTCTGTTGTCCGGCAACTTTTAATGAAACTAACTGTATTCAAACCAAATAAAGGACATCAACCAACCAATGTTGGTAAGAGATTGGCGTCCCTAATAAAATCCTGGCTTCTCTGGAGGTCAACTCCAGCCATCAGATCACGCTTCTGAAACACTATCTCGTCTATCATCAATCTTAACCCAGTTCCACACAATCTTAAGTCTCGATCAGCACTTCATTCCCCATTAGAGACAAGACATCGGTATGCATCGTACCTGACACTCGAGTTCAGGGTGGACCCGATACCCCACTCGTCTAGCAGGGAGAGCACCTCCTCGCACAACTCGGCACCCACCGTGAAGGACACCTGAGAAAGTCAATCAGTCAGATTCGTCGGTACATTGTGCAAAGTCTGCCGTTCCTTTGGTTGGGTCGGCTCAGAGTGTAGAGGGACCCCTATTGCAGCCGTGAGTCGAAACCAATGATCTCAAATAACCTCGATAAAGCATAGAATCCAGCCAGTTGATCTAAAATAACATGGATAGAGCATAGGATCCAGCCAGCTGATCTCAAATAACCTGGATAGAGCATAGGATCCAGCCAGCTGATCTCAAATAACATGGATAGAGCATAGGATCCAGCCAGCTGATTTCAAATAACCTGGATAGAGCATAGGATCCAACCAGCTGATCTAAAATAACATGGATAGAGCATAGGATCCAGCCAGCTGATCTCAAATAACCTGGATAGAGCATAGGATCCAGCCAGCTGATCTAAAATAACATGGATAGAGCATAGGATCCAACCAGCTGATCTCAAATAACCTGGATAGAGCATAGGATCCAGCCAGCTGATCTCAAATAACATGGATAGAGCATAGGATCCAACCAGCTGATCTCAAATAACCTGGATAGAGCATAGGATCCAGCCAGCTGATCTCAAATAACCTGGATAGAGCATAGGATCCAGCCAGCTGATCTCAAATAACCTGGATAGAGCATAGGATCCAGCCAGCTGATCTAAAATAACCTGGATAGAGCATAGGATCCAGCCAGCTGATCTCAAATAACCTGGATAGAGCATAGTATCCAGCCAGCTGATCTCAAATAACCTGGATAGAGCATAGGATCCAGCCAGCTGATCTCAAATAACCTGGATAGAGCATAGGATCCAGCCAGCTGATCTCAAATAACCTGGATAGAGCATAGAATCCAGCCAGCTGATCTCAAATAACCTGGATAGAGCATAGGATCCAGCCAGCTGATTTCAAATAACCTGGATAGAGCATAGGATCCAGCCAGCTGATCTCAAATAACCTGGATAGAGCATAGGATCCAGCCAGCTGATCTCAAATAACCTGGATAGAGCATAGGATCCAGCCAGTTGATCTCAAATAACCTGGATAGAGCATAGGATCCAGCTAGCTGATCTCAAATAACCTGGATAGAGCATAGGATCTAGTCAGCTGATCAAAATTAAAGTCAGACAATACATTGTTGGCAACACGTAAGAGTCTTAAAATCTGAGGTGTTTCTATGATTTTAATGCTAATTTGAGAGTTTTGCAAACACATTGAGATTTTTTTCGAAGTTCTTTCACGTTATGAGCTTTATGAGGGCACATGTCGATTGTAGCTCGAAACATTGTAGACATAGATGAACAGGGTTGCTTATTGTGGTGTGTTTGACGACGCACTGGCCTAGAAACGGCCCCGCGGTACTGGATGAATTGACGACGCTGGAGGTCAACAACCTTATGTTATCTTCGAATGTTAGGTCAAAACCTTGGGTCGAATAAAACCATTTGCTCAGTACCAGACATTGCGTGAAATGAACTCACTACATCAAGTAATTCGTTGTTGTTTGCTACCAACTCATGCAGCCGGGAAAAAAGCGTATGTAATCCGATATAGCCGCAAGTACACATTGGTTATTTTTGTGTCTGATTTAGCCACGGGCATTGCATCGCTTTGTCATAGGAAATAGGTCAAGACAATATCTTTTTTTATCGCTACACTGATAAATTCCATGGTGATAATCATAATTTCAATTTTAATAACAAGCATGCAATTAAATTTGGTGCGTTCGGTTGGTCGGTGGAAGATAACCCAACTCACCTGAAAGTAGTTGTCCCCTTTCACCGTGTTCCAGACTGAGTTCTCTATTCGCACAGTTTTCAGCGTCTTCTCTAGATACTGAAATCAAACGCACGGATAGAATTATTGGTTTGTAGCAATTCGCATTGTCAGGAAGTAGGGTTGTCGAGAACCCGGGAGAAGGTCACATACGAGATCAATATTCCTGGTTGTTAACTAGTTTCGTAGTTCAGGGTCACAAACCCTTTTAGACCATCCATAATTGAGGTGACAATAAGCAAATACATTGGACTGCATTGGACTCAATATACAATGGCGTCCCTCAAATGAACTCTTCTGAAAACAAAAGTGACAGCTGAGTCACAGCCTTCTCTGTTTAGCACCAGATTTTAAACTCAAAGTGGCTGTGTGACCGTTAAATTTTATGTTTCGCTTGTGATTATGTCTATATGTTCACATGTTATTATGTTTATGCTTATTGCTAAGTCAATTGTGGGTAGACCCTAAATACCAGCCGCAACTGCTTCGGGGCAAGAACGCAGAGAAATCAGAGATCTTGGAGATTGCGGGCATCTAGCGCTCAAACAAAAGTAAGCTGAACATTTAAAATTGTTCCTCACGCTAAACCTCAAAGATCTTTTTGAGCTAAAGTCATTAATATGTGACTGATTCTTGTCAATAAACTTAGCCGTGCCCCATCCCCTATCCCCTAAATATCTATCGGTCGGAATAACCGTAAAGTAAACCAATAGGCAAGTCCTGGGCCTTTAATCTGGAATCAATCTGTCATCAAACTGGAAGAAAAACCCATTTGTATTATTACAATATATTATTATTGCCAACTCTACCAAAAAACAGCAAACCATAATACTCTTTTATCTAAATACCGATGAGAAATTATGAAAATGATGATGATCTTTTCTTTAGATGAAATCTTTTTTAAATTGCAAACGCTTGCAATGCGCGGGGTATTTTATTATTATCAACACTATAACCGTCTCAAAAATTGATGCCCAAAATTGATGTCCCTGTTTGAGCATCATTTTTTGAGACGGTTATAGTGTTCATAATAATAAAATGATAATCCTAGCCTTGCCCTCTTAAAGTTTCGTAGGGCCCCAACCAACCAATTTGAACGCACTGGTGTTAAGTTTTTTGGCGTTTTAAAAATAAACTTGGGTCTCCAACGGGAACCAACTCTTCTTGGAGTCTTCGTCGGCGGCTTCAAAGGATCGTGGAGTTATCACTTCTTTAGCTGGCAAACCAATTGCTCTCACAGAATTGAGAATCACTTAGCCGAGCCGAATATTAACTGATAGTATCGGTGATTTAACGCGATAAACAAACAGACGAAGAAAATATTGTTGCGTATCTTGTGAGTTGTCGCAATCTGGTGCTCACCTACCGTGGCCCATATGTCAAGATGAAGATGAGTCAGTGTTTAATTTCGGCCTGCACGCAAGTCCGCCTCTTTGCGAGGCACACACAGATATTTGCAATGCTAAGTCGGTACTGTATATTGGCCCAGCAAAAATTAATCATTCGGTTTTAGTTAATCGCAGCGACAACAAAGCTCTCAATGCCTGATACTTAATAATTTCATGCTAGTCAGTGAAAATAAACAGGATGATTGTTAATTTTAAGACGATTGTTATTGGGAAAATGTTGCTATCATCTAATCATCTAATCCTCTCCGTTGATTCACAATGCAACATTTCGCTACAATTTCACTTCTTTTGTTAATAGCTGCCGTATCGGTTGGCCTAAAAATATGATTCAAAATTCTTTGGGTAGGTGCAAGTGTCTTCCTACCGCCCTGTACGTTTCAATCGATTCCAATCAATATTCTTTATGCAATTTACCGAAGAAGAAGAAGGGACTGTTTTTCAGCTCAATCAAAGATTGCCACGAAACGACTTGAGCTGCAAACTTGAATTAAACACTTGCGTTGTTGACACAAAAACCATGTTGCACATCCACGACTTTTTCGAAATTCGAATTGGCTCACACATAACTGAATTTTATATTTTTTTTCGGAGTGCAAACTTCGTATTGAAACTAGAATTAGCATCTAGATAATGTAAATAATTGTTTTGAAAAAAATCACGAACGCTCTATCTTTAATGAGCTAGGTGGTACGCGTGTAATACCTAATTGTAAACACAGAGGGGAATCGATGCAATTCTCTGTCCAAAAACTGTTCGTTTTTTCCCTCTCGCGGGTGTCAAAGCAGCGTTATCGCATTCGAATTCCTTGCGCGCGACGGAAATAGCTCAGGATTATAATAATTGCCGAGCGACTGCAGTGACTGAGCGAGCAACACATTCAATCCTTCCAGATTCAGAGGCTGCCCGAGTCTTGAGAGATATCAACGGCAAAATTTAGCGTCAACTTGTGCGGCAGAATGGGATGGCAATGGTCTGTTCAATTACTATCTTTATGCCTAATGTCGTCATGATACGTAAAATCCAATGAAAACGATTGGTCTTTCGGCCTGATAGACTATTCAAATTGCCGGTCTTCCATTAGCGCCATGTGCATACAGTTTTGGTGCTGCGTGGTTCAATAAGAAATCAATAAGAAATTGTAATCAGTATATAAATATATATATAACGGGTGATTTCTTGTTCCCTGCTTTGTTGTATAATTTCATTATTAGTTACACCGTTAATTAGTTCAATTTCTTGCACCGAGAAGTTCAGTTCGGTACAGAAAGAATATTGTCACAATGCACCTCAGAGTGATGTCATGAACGAGTTTTCTTAGCTATAAATCGTACACGAGATATGTCAAATCTAGTCGGCTGCTTATTTCGGCAAGTAAAATGCTTGCTACTGAACTAAATTGTAATACCATATTGCAGCCCGATAAACTCTGTGGATATCGCTTATAAAAACACGTTTGGAAGTCGCTGGGAGCCTCTCATACCATAAATTCACGATCATGACCATGTCACATTGAAATTGTTTGGTGAGAAATTATGTCAAATCGCTAAATCTGGGACTAGGATGTCGATCAAACAAGATTTCCGCATAGAACATTTCGGAAAGTAATGTGGATTGTTTCAAATTTCGGAAATCGATCAAATGATAGCTACTTTGACTTGACGGGTGCTTATCTCAATGTTGATTTTCTTGGAATTCCCGCATTGCTGGGTTTTATAATAATATCGCCAGGCGATTACGACGATTTGGCGAGACGGAGCAGGTGTTGCTGGTTACCAGCAGTAATGCTAGAGAGGGTAGTTTCAACATTAGAACAAACATTTAAACTGATTTGAAATCAGGTCTCAGAGCCAAATTTAATGGTGCTTTAAAAAATTTCGAAATCCAATTATTAGCATCAGATGGATTTTTGAGTTAAATGGCTCTGGTATTAGCGATTCTCGAAACATTTTTATCGCAAATCGGCTTAGACATTCAGTAGTGTTTTGTTCCCAATCAAATCTCCAGTCTCATAGCTAGACACCCACGTGATACACTCCCCTTGTGCCACGGTAGAAAATGTGTGGAAAGGGAAAATTCACACCGCGTCCCGTGTTACTCCCCCGGATGCGTTTAACACTGCCCTCTATACAAGTAATGAACTTAATATTCAAAGCTGTGGCGGGTTCTTAACGTGTTTCTGAATATTTTTATAACAAGAGAATCATGACCTAACCAATGAAGATGCTGTCATCATTCGTTCCAAGCGAATGCATGCAAGTTAGATGAGGTCACGGCCAAGTAATAAAGTGTACGCTGAAAAGAAAATTGACAAATATCGATTGTTGTCGGTGTATTCTGCAATGCTGAGCTATCAGGGGGTGGGTTCCCCATCCCAAAGCTAGGGAACTTGGGGTTTATACTATTTTTATAAAATAACCTAAATTTGTAAGCGAAAAAAAAAATAAGTTAGCGAATTGGAATTGTAAAATTAGACGAGAACTCAAAGTGGCTTTAGGAATATTGTAAACCTTACTCCAATATACCCCCCCCCCCCCCCCCCCTTCACCGAGAGATTACCGTTTACGCATGTTTTGTGTGGCACTGGACGTAATTGACTGTTATCTATGTTTTTCGGCAATTAGAACTAATTAACCTGAACGTTTCTAGTTAATTACAACAAATTATAAAGTCTGCTAGAGTTTCTGCGCGAACAAGCTACCATTTCATCGTCAGTGAAACCGTCAAAGAATCTGCTCACCGTCTGCATACATCGCTCCTGTTGACCTAGGTCCAGCAGCGTCGGCGTCTCCGAAGCGACGCCCGACGTCGATTTGTTGACGTCCTCGTCGATGAACGCTAGCCGCGTGGGCGACGTCGGCGTCGGCGTCGGAGTCGCCTGCAGCAAAGCTCGAGACTCTTCGTTCACAACATTCTCGCACGACTTTGCCTTGCGTTTTATTAGATCGTCATCCGATATCGATTTGGTCAAATTGAAATTAAAGGCCACCGTTTTCTCCGGCGACTTGTCCGCTTTGCGAAGTTTCTTCTCGTAACCACTGCTTGGGATGCACACGACGAAGAGAACACCAGCCATGACTGGAGACCGACGGTTACTAACTTACCTCTGTAAGCTCACATGACAGATTGCAGAAATTGATCTGGTTTTTTTTTTCACTGAAGCAATACCATTATGTATATAATATGAGGGCAAATCAATATTGCCAAGTTCACTACGGTTATGGATCGAATACCTGCGGTTTAATTGCCTTTTCTGGAAGCGTGTGACGCGTACCGCGGCTTGTTTACATGATTCGCTCGGCGACGTGAACGGCGAACTGAATGGAGAACGAGAACGAGCAGCACCCGACTCAAGTCTATTTACGACTTGAACTAAAACCTATCGACGGCAAGGCAGGCCAAGGTCTGGCATCGATCCCAGGACGGCGGCGAATGCAAGTGTTCACGATGACACGTCATCGGTTGACACGGTTTTAGTTTGAAATGAGAATTCACACGGTTTTGACGCAAATTGTCGGATGAATGAAGATCTTATGTAAACAACATCAGGCTTACAGATAAATGTATTCATTGAGAGGAAATGTTGGGGAAAAAATGCAAATAGAGGAAAATATGATGTCATGATTTTTTAGAAACGCCTGTTTCGTCAGGTATTGCAAAGATATTAGGTTTACAATCTTAGCTTGTGCGAGATGCAAAGGAGGATTTTTACCAGAGCTATCTTCTTATCTTTGAAATGGGTTTTACTGCTTTGAGAACGAAACAAGCTAAAGTAAACACTTGGCTGCTGCATGACATGGCATGTCTTCATGTTGTCAGTATTGCTATACGATTTGAGGAATATCGATGACAAATCGGCGTTAAATATAAAGATAATATTTGATAACACAGCACATGTCACAAATCCGGACAAAAAATATGCGTCGCTAGATGTCATAAAAAATGTTTTGAAAAATGAAAAAACTTACAAATAGAATAGTCAGTAAATGTTTGGCGGATCCATCAAGGCGATGTTTATTTGGGCAGGTGAGTTAGCGACGGAAATATTTATACAGGGGAACCAAATTTGTTTGAAAATATTGTCTTTTATTCGCTTTATCGATTATAACCCATGTGGCTGTGACGTTATCGGCGGAAAGAAAAGTAAGACAGTTGCAGGCAGCAAGAAGGAAATGTTTGAGAAGTAACGAAAAGGGAGAAGAATGAAAGTAAATCAATAAGAAATTAGCTAGAAGTGGGAAGTCAAACAAGAGTAGGAAGTCTTATAGAGTTGGTTTAGTGAAATAAAGATGATGGGGGAGGAAATAGTTCCAAGAAGAGAGTTTGAGGCTACAGTAGTTGGGCGAATGAGAGCAGAGAGACGAGGAGAGAAATGCAGTCGAGCTATTGACGATGATTTGCAAGAAAGAATCGCGTGGGCCAAAGCGGAAACTAAAATTCTGGAAAGATGAGAAATTTTGGGAGGCCTTTTTGTCTGATTGATTGAATATTGGTGTTTAACGACGCACTGTTTTGACAACTGGCCATGCGGCACTGGTCTAATGGCGTCGGTGAATGAGTGGGTGATGATGAGGATGATAATAAACCTAACCTAGCCTAGAAGGGAGGAGGGGAAACCCGGTGCCGGCACGTAGCCTACTCCTGTCGAAGAGCACCAAAGGGACCACCGGCTTAACGTCCCTTCCGAAGGACGGTACAACGTGAACAACAGGATTCCTCCACAAATCCATGCTGTCGAGAGGTTGATAAGCAAGGCGAGTGAAGTTGCTGTACTAACTTTCATTCCTCCAACCTCTCTCCCGAACAGAACTGGTCATGTGTATGATGGTCACCCATCCAATAACTGACCCAGCGCAGTGTTGCTTAACTTCGGTGATCTCACAAGAACCGGGAATTGTTGTCGAAATGTGAAGATTATTACGAAGGTGAAGAAAATTGAAGAAGGGCGTTAGGCGTGGCTGGCCGACCTCAAAGGATGCGCAGACATTAATAAGGTAGATAATAATTATTCGATTACTTGCACAATATTTGATGGTATAAAATGCCTATAATAAATGCACTTTGATCTTTGTAATGGGTGATATGTCATTGCCCTGAACGAACTGAGCGACCTGACCCTGCTTATGCTGTAATCTTTGCCTACAATTCTTGCAATCAGCTGATTCTAGAATCCGATCTCCCGACACATGGGAAGCCGCAAAAACGTGTGTCAACCTTCAACCATGACAACATCCGGTCACTTCCGTTTCACAGGAAACAGCGGTCGGCACACCGTAGGTACATAACTGTCATTCCAACTATTACTTTATTATGAGGTAATCTACTGATCGTAGTCTTAATCACTATTATTATTATATTTTACATCACTGTTCACAGATATGTAAACTTATTCTGTAAGGTCATACAAGTACTATGTCTCTTGTCAGTAGCCACACGAAATAAAAAAATAAATCCCATGTCAATTCAACAAATTTTTTTGGAAAATTGACTGTCACCTTTTAGAAATCTTTCAAACTTGGTACGATGGTGACCACTTTTTATAAAGGCCTTAATTAATTAATGATAAATCCATAATTATGATAAAAATATAAAATATAACTAACAAAGCGAATAGAATAACAGAAATTAATAAAACTAACGCTGGACAGTCTTGACCCTATCGCCGTTCTTTTGTCTCTCTTCTTTTGACCTTTTTATATTCTTGTGGAATAAAATCAAATAAGTTTTATAAGTAAAAGCAGTGAAGTTGTTCGTAATCATTTGCGGGCTTCATTTTTATCAGTTTCCCGTTATTGTCGTGGGCATGTTTAGGGTATGGTCAACTTTGAAATAAGAAAATGCCAAGCAAAGAAACTGGCGTTTGTCACCTTCAACACAGTTGGATTGATTTGATTTCTTTGTGTTTAACTTAGCACTGTTTTGACAACGAGTCGTGTGGCACTGGTCTAATGGTGTCGGTGAATGATTGGATGATGATGAACCTAACCTAGCCTAGAAGGAAGGAGGGGAAACCCGGTGCTGGCACGTAGCCCACTCCTGTCAAAGAGCACCAAGGTGACCACGTTGGTTAGAAGGAATAACGCCTGGGCATTTAGACAATTAGCGTTCCACAAATGTAAAGGGGTTGCCTACATCAGGTATTATTCCTGTTGGGTAAAATACTGTTGGCTACATATTTCCCCAAATATTCATATTTTTAATTTGTGAATAGGGTGCCAAGAGGCTGGATATTGTGAATAGGGTGGCAAGAGGGTGGATATTGTGAATAGGGTGCCAAGAGGCTGGATATTGTGAATAGGATGCCAAGAGGCTGGATATTGTGAATAGGCTGCCAAGAGGCTGGATATTGTGAATAGGATGCCAAGAGGCTGGATATTGTGAATAGGGTGGCAAGAGGCTGGATATTGTGAATAGGGTGTCAAGAGGCTGGATATTGTGAATAGGATGCCAAGAGGGTGGATATTGTGAATAGGGTGCCAAGAGGCTGGATATTGTGAATAGGATGCCAAGAGGCTGGATATTGTGAATAGGGTGCCAAGAGGCTGGATATTGTGAATAGGATGCCAAGAGGCTGGATATTGTGAATAGGATGCCAAGAGGCTGGATATTGTGAATAGGATGCCAAGAGGCTGGATATTGTGAATAGGGTGCCAAGAGGCTGGATATTTGTTGAGGTGAAGAAGGAAAGAGAGGGTGCAACTTACTGGAGAGGAAAATTGACATCGCGTGGACCACTTGTCGAATTTCTTTCATCACTTTTAGGTTATCTTGTAATTTCTTGGCAGTTAAAACGTTTAAACGGGACATCGGAGAGAAACCATACAATTCCTGGCAAGTAGGATAATACTTGTGAGTTTATTTTACAAGGCATGTGATGTTTTTGAACAATGGCAAAGTACAAAAACTACTACATTCTAGGACTTTCACTATACATACAAGATAAATCATGGAACACTAATAATTATACTTAAATAATAGTAAAAATAATAATATTAGTTATTTATTATCTAGATTTAGTTTCAGGTTTTAGACACACATTGACGTAACAGTATAAAAATGTCCGGCTTAAAACTGTAGGTTAGTTCTGTGAGTTAGGCCACGACTCAAAACATGGCACGTGAGTCACTCTCTTTAGCTGCCGACCAATAATCTCATCGCGATATAAAATACAATCCCAAAACACTCCAGCGTCTACACATTAACAAATGCAAAATTGGAATCTGAAAAAATTGAATACTTTTTTTTTGCAGTTTTGCCTGATAGTGCAAATAACCCTAGTAGGCTGCAAGTATTCAAGAGGCCATTCAAAGCATTGTGCTGAAAGCAAAGGCAGTACGTTCTTTGTGAAGAAGGTACATTAGATGGAGAGCTGTACTTGGTTCTAGCTACGTTGCAGTACCTACCCGGCGGTAGGTACAATGGCACTCATGCCCAAACAACTGATCGCAAACAACCTTATCCATATTGTTGGATATGAAGTTCTCTCAAAGAGCTCATTCTATTTTAAATGTTTTCATAAGTAGTTTTGCAATTTTTTTACTTTTCACAACTTTAATGGTCCAAATTGACTTAAAAATGTTCAAAAATGCTTTAATTAGCATTGAAATCATAGGGACACCTCAGATTTAGGGACTTCTACCTGTTGCCAACGATGGATTGCCTGACTTCAATTTTGATCAGCTGGCTTGATCCTATGCTCTATCCAGGTTATTTGAGATCAGCTGGCTGGATCCTATGCTCTATCCAGGTTATATGAGATCAGCTGACTGGATCCTATGCTCTATCCAGGTTATTTGAGATCAGCTGACTGGATCCTATGCTCTATCCAGGTTATTTGAGAGCAGCTGGCTGGATCCTATGCTCTATCCAGGTTATTTGAGATTAGCTGGCTGGATCCTATGTGCTATCCAGGTTATTTTAGATATGTGGTACATACCTCAGATAAAAAAATTAAAATAAATATACGTTTCACGAGATTGAAACCAGCCATTAGGAAACTTGGTAAGTTAGGGCGTAATAGCTCGGCAACTCCATTGGAGTAGGAATTCGGTGAGTTGCCAGCGTTTACCTTGGTTGCAAGGTACCAGATAGGACATCAGGGTGCAAGTCCCAAATGAGGAAGCACGTCGTGAACGAAGTTGTGCGGGAAACAGAGCTAGCGGACCTCTATAAACAAAATAAAATTCTAAAACCGGGACACGGCTTTTCAGTCGATCTACGAAATGGCCACCGAATTTGACAGACATCGCCGCGATTGTCTGCGTCTAGCTCGGAAATACGCTCGGCGTAAACTTGCCGAGTCCTACGTTACATAGTTAAAACAAGACCAAGTGTAATACTCCACGTCGAAACCAAAGCTAGGTGACTTTGGCTCGCAAGAGATTTCCTCGAATTCTCTGCAGGAAACAAATTTAAGAACGCAAAGAAGTTCCCTTTCCTGTACACATATAAAAAAGCTGCAGTAACTTTTTTCGCTGAAAGTAGCTGCCGAAACGTTGCGTTAACCAGGCATTGAAACCGTGGTTTTAGATCTGCGAGGAATTGCTTCATGAAGGTGCGTGGGCTCTGGCTTGTCATGAGAAACCTCGGAAACCCAGACGGAAGTTAGCACTCAAACTCCGAGGCTGTGATGGCGTTGAGGTCCTTCATGAGTCCTTCGAGGTTTGCCATCTCCTGGTTCAGTTCCTCGGTGCTGTACGATGGCTGCAAAACAGTGGCAAGTCAGCGAAAGTCGGCAAGAACGTCGAGGTGGAGCAAGTTGTTTCGTTGAAAGTAAATCTGGGTGAAATGTTACTCAAAAATGTACCGATCTGTTTCAAAGTAAAATATTTATAAAGCGTACGCAAGCAGAAGTCCACAAGCTCAGAGATTAAACAATTAAACATTATTCTAGTCTCAAAAACAAGTATTAGTTTATAATGGACAAGTGAGTCAGTGGTTGATGCTGTTTCAGATTTAGATCCGAGATGAAAAATGTAGGCAGGATACATTTATTTAAAAAGGGTATAAACGCAGATATTTGAAGGCTTTGTGTGGCGACACCTTAAGTTAACTCAAAGGACAAAATTGTAGCAAACGTGACTACAGCTTCTTTCTCTATGTCCTGCTAATCTTTTCAGTTTTTTTTAAGTAATATTTCTCAATATAAAAATGTCCACGATATGTTTCCTCATTAATTGTCCACTAGAACCGAGTTGATTTGCTCACATGCAGGCGCTGGGTTTCATCTGCGCTGGCTGGCCCTGCGCTGGCACGTTTCACCGGCGTGCCTCCCTGCGCTGGCTTCCTGTACGGACTTGAACCCTGCGCAGCTCGCACTGGAAAACAACCAATCACAGCTCAGTTACGTACCAGCAAGCACCGCATTCTCATATGCTCCCCAAATATCTGTCGTGATATTTGAGAAACAGAGCAAATACTATTTTAATGTTTGTCAATTTAAACTGTTACTACACATAGCATTGACTTTCTTTCAGAATAAAATGCCGGGGAAATTTTCAATTTCGCATACCTCAGAAAAAATAACTTGTGGGTTTTTGGATTTTTCGTGGAGTGTTCGCACCCTAGTGGCCATTTGAACCAAATTTGAAGCAATTACGACCGCGAAGCCCTAGTAGCGTTGCATAGAGCGGTCATTTGGCGGTGCTACCAAGGTGCTACATAATATGACTGGTGGTATTATATAACCCCGACCTAGAGCGGTCATTTGGCGGTGCTACCATGGTGCTACATAATACGACCGGTGGTATTATATAACCCCGACCTAGAGCGGTCATTTGGTGGTGCTACCATGGTGCTACATAATACGACCGGTGGTATTATATAACCCCGATCTAGAGCGGTCATTTGGCGGTGCTACCATGGTGCTGCATAATATGACCGGTATGATATGACCGGCAAAAGGAGAAATTAAGGCACCCTTCATTAATATTAATAAAAATAAACAATTTGTGGTATAATAAATCATAAGAGTTAAGGGGGCTAAGCCCATATGAATGAGTTATGAACCCAGTAACTTAGTCAACTTATCTTTCTTATTTAAATTGTATAATTAAGTACATGGAGCACAAAAGTTTTTGATGCCAAGTCTCATTTTACAACTTTGTCTATGTTTCGCATGTTACAACGGAAACATACCTATGTGCTTCTGAGGTGGGGTGGAGGGAGCAGACTGAGGGGGTGGGGCCGGCACCGTGAAGCTCTTCAGCGGGTGACCTTGAAGCCGCTTGGCACTGCCCCCATCAGAGATCAGCGTGCCGCCCCCAGAGCTGCAACAAAGAGGCAACGTTGGTTAGTGGGGTTCAACGACGCGCTGTTTTGACAACAGGCTATGTGGCACTGGTCTAATGGCGTCGGTGAATAAATGGATGATGATGAGGATGATGATGAACCAAACATAGACTAGAAGGGAGGGGGGGAAACTCGGTGCCAGTAGCCTACTCCTGTCGAAGACCAAGGGGACCACCGGCTTAACGTCCCTTCCGAAGGATTGTACAACGCGAACAACAGGATTCCTCCACAAATCCATGCTGTCGAGAGGTTAATGGGCAAGGCGAGTGAAGTTGATGTACTAACTTTCATCCCTCCAACCTCTCTCCCAATCAGAACTGGTCATGTATATGATGGTCACCCATCCAATACCTGGCCCAGCGCAGTGTTGCTTAACTTTCATCCCTCCAACCTCTCTCCCAATCAGAACTGGTCATGTATATGATGGTCACCCATCCAATACCTGGCCCAGCGCAGTGTTGCTTAACTTTCATCCCTCCAACCTCTCTCCCGAACAGAACTGATCATGTGTATGATGGTCACCTATCCAATACCTGACCCAGCGCAGTGTTGCTTAACTTTCATCCCTCCAACCTCTTTCCCGAACAGAACTGGTCATGTGTATGATGGTCACCCATCCAATACCTGACCCAGCGCAGTGTTGCTTAACTTCGTGTCATCTTTCCACGACTCACCTGTAGGGCGAAGCGTGGGCGTTGGAGGGGTGGAGGGGGGTGCCCATGGTGGCAGCGGGAAGAGAGACTAAGGTGTCGTATCCGCCTTGCAGTGCGTACGGATTCTCAGATCCTGGAGATGTTCCTGAAAAACAAGTGACGACAAAATTATTCAAACAGACCAAGCATTTGGCATTGATTTGAATAAGTTTCAAACCAATGTTACCAACTGTTCAACTACAGAGCATCAGTGGGAAGTATATATGTTCAACTACAGAGCATCAGTGGGAAGTATATATGTTCAACTACAGAGCATCAGTGGGAAGTATATATGTTCAACTACAGAGCATCAGTGGGAAGTATATATGTTCAACTACAGAGCATCAGTGGGAAGTATATATGTTCAACTACAGAGCATCAGTGGGAAGTATATATGTTCAACTACAGAGCATCAGTGGGAAGTATATATGTTCAACTACAGAGCATCAGTGGGAAGTATATATGTTCAACTACAGAGCATCAGTGGGAAGTATATATGTTCGACTACAGAGCATCAGCGGGAAGTATATATGTTCAACTACAGAGCATCAGTGGGAAGTATATATGTTCAACTACAGAGCATCAGTGGGAAGTATATATGTTCGACTACAGAGCATCAGTGGGAAGTATATATGTTCAACTACAGAGCATCAGTGGGAAGTATATATGTTCGACTACAGAGCATCAGTGGGAAGTGTATATGTTCAACTACAGAGCATCAGTGGGAAGTATATATGTTCAACTACAGAGCATCAGTGGGAAGTATATATGTTCAACTACAGAGCATCAGTGGGAAGTGTATATGTTCGACTACAGAGCATCAGTGGGAAGTATATATGTTCAACTACAGAGCATCAGTGGGAAGTATTATTGTTCAACTACAGAGCATCAGTGGGAAGTATATATGTTCAACTACAGAGCATCAGTGGGAAGTATATATGTTCAACTACAGAGCATCAGTGGGAAGTATATATGTTCAACTACAGGGCATCAGTGGGAAGTATATATGTTCAACTACAGAGCATCAGTTGGAAGTATATATGTTCAACTACAGAGCATCAGTGGGAAGTATATATGTTCAACTACAGAGCATCAGTGGGAAGTATATATGTTCAACTACAGAGCATCAGTGGGAAGTATATATGTTCAACTACAGAGCATCAGTGGGAAGTATATATGTTCAACTACAGAGCATCAGTGGGAAGTATATATGTTCAACTACAGAGCATCAGTGGGAAGTATATATGTTCAACTACAGAGCATCAGTGGGAAGTATATATGTTCAACTACAGAGCATCAGTGGGAAGTATATATGTTCAACTACAGAGCATCAGTGGGAAGTATATATGTTCAACTACAGAGCATCAGTGGGAAGTTGATGGTGAGGTCTGGGACTAACCTTGCTGGTCAAGTGTGAGTTGCGCACGTGATATGGTGTACTGCGTACGTGGGTACATCGGTCTCGGCTCCGTGCTCGTGGAACCGCTGCCACTCGAGATGCCGCCAGCGGAAGATATCGCTGCAACAAAACAGAAGACGACGGATGTAGGCGACGGTAATATACACATTCCATATATTTTACAATCTTTTAAAGATGTTAGAATCAAACTAATATTTGTGAATAAGAAAGATTGAAATTGTATAGAGTAGGTTAACTCACTTTTGAGACTTTTCATGCTCAAAAAATCTCCATCAATGTTGACCTCAAGGATTGATATACACGTAATGATATTAAAAAGCGAGTTAACCTACGAGAAACATCGAAATTAAATATCATACGACAGTGGCTCCACTTAACGTGATGTTCCGGTACTCTGCATTTTTGTCGGTAAAGTAGTCATTTGGCGGCCATCTTTCACGCAGAAAGTTTAACATTAACGTTCTGTCTCTACCTTGAACCTGCACACTCAACGGTTTAATAAACGTTCTGTCTCTACCTAAAACCTGCACACTCAACGGTTTAACATTAACGTTCTGTCTCTACCTAAAACCTGCACACTCAACGGTTTAACATTAACGTTCTGTCTCTACCTAGAACCTGCACACTCAACGGTTTAACATTAACGTTCTGTCTCTACCTAGAATCTGCACACTCAACCAAAATCCTGTCAAAAAGCCAGTGTCCAAGCAGTTCAATTGGTTAGAGCAACACCCTCGACACGTAGAAATCGAGATTAGAGAGGTTAAAACACTTTTGCGTATTGCAAGCATTTACAATTTAAATCAGATTGCATATAATTCGCATGCGTTGGTTGCAACGGTACTTACAGCTGCGATGCTGGCCCTCGTCGGGCTGGCGTAACTTCAGCGATCTGCGTAGAGTTGCGTTCCTCTCCTCCGTGGGCAGCGCTGAAAACAGGCACTATCATGCACTAACAGCACTAACAGCACTAGCAGCACTAACAACGCTTGCACATGCACTAAGATATTGAGATATTGACGGATAATTTAATGAGAAAGAAACATGCGTCGCTGACGAAGAGGGAGATCATTGTTAATGAGCCGCCAAGGACTCAGCAACAGTCACAGGCACGACCCCAATTAAACTCAGATCGAATGCACTTGTAATTTAACGCTAGCCAATGCAGAAATCAGAACGTTGGGTCCAGAGCTTACCTGCGTACAACTCTCGCTTACGTAACGAACTCTCACTTAAATCTACGTCGAGTACTTGCACTAACCTATGTACGATGATACATAGGTGCGCTTGTCAAGCGACCCCGAGCGAAACTTCTCCTCCGAGTCGGATGGAAGGGTGCCCGGGCGGGGCAACGTGTGGGAGGGGGGACCGTCACCACCGGCCCCTCCTGACTTCTCTAGCGCCTTCAGCTCCATCTGGTCGTGGTGGATCCAGAGGTCGGGAGGTTGCTTCAACGCTGCCTTGCCCGGCTTGCCTTTCGGGTATCTACAACATCGAGGCAATACAATAAGCATGGGACTGTCGCTAATAGCCACTAAAAAATTAGTGGCAAACTGAAATGGGTTTCAAATTGACACTACCAAACTACATATAAAAAAAAAATACAACAGCCAACCATTTTGAAAAAGTTCCCTTATAAGTTATAAGTTGTATCCAGTTTTATATATATATATATTTTTTTTTAATGAATTTTCTAGAAAATACGCACTAAAAGAGTTTTTGTTGTTGCTGAAACAGTTTTTACCAACCCCAATGAAAGAATAAAAACACAAGATTTTGTCCCTGAATGACCAGAAAAAGAAGATGAAGGCGAGACAGCCGCTGTAACAAATCCCTTCAATTGATTAGCGAATCTGTTTCATAAAAATGGTAAAATAGAACAATAGCGTGATATTGAATGGCTTTGGTTCTTTGCTCACCCCTTCTTGGCACTCTCCGACGACTTGCGCCGGCAGCAGACGACGACCGCTCCTACGACGAGAGCCGACACAAGGACCACCAGCACGCAGCCGCAGACAATGTAAGCCATGGCAGGCCATCGAGCATCAGTCCCGTCTGAAAGCAACAGACGTTCAGGTCAGCTCACAGTTGACATAGCAATAACCTCAAGCATAGCACACAAGGATTTTAAAACTTGGTTATCATATGAGACTGCACACAATTGACATAGCAATAAGTACAAGCATAACACACAAGGATCTTAAAACTTGGTTATCATATGAGACTGCACACAATTGACATAGCAATAAGCACAAGCATAGCACACAAGGATCTTAAAACTTGGTTATCATATGGGACTGCACACAATTGACATAGCAATAAGCACAAGCATAGCACACAAGGATCTTAAAACTTGGTTATCATATGGGACTGCACACAATTGACATAGCAATAAGCACAAGCATAGCACACAAGGATCTTAAAACTTGGTTATCATATGGGACTGCACAGAATCAACACAAAGTGCATAGTGCTCAGCATAGCATTGAAATATTCCAACTTTCTTGTGCTCTGTGCTTATGGCAACCAATCACAGAACATTATTTAAACAAACATGGCGGACAATCTTGACTGACTGACAAAGTGGGACATTGTTGAGTGCTCTGTTTTTAGGTTGCCCGTACAGATGGTCAACAATCATCACTACCTCACTGCTACTTTATGGAATTAGTCAAAGAGTAAAATTAATTATATAATTTTGTGGCAATCTAACTGTAAATATGTAATATACTTGCTATCTAATAAGCATTTGAACGCAAAGTGTCCTTGCATGCAATGCTTTGTTAGTTTGGGTACTGATAGCTACACGTACTGACCTCCACGCAGGGTCTGTCCCGGATTGAAGGCAGCTACGCCGTTACCTGGAACAAAAGCAACTTCACGATGCACAGACGAGCACAACAATCAACATGCAACGGACAGGGATGCGGTCGATTCACAGAGATCGGCAAACAACATTTTGGACAAAACAAAGCGGGGTACGAACAAGTTTTTTGGATTTCAAGCCCTTGATTTGGTCGACCTTGATTTGGTCGAGCCTAAGACAAAAGAAGTGCAAATGCTACTGACACACGAGTAAATCGGATTGAATATTTCAACCAAGCCATCCGATACTGAGGACCTAATCATCTCTCATACACCAAACATAGGTCGTCGTAATGTCACTGAAGTTAAGCAACACTGCGCTGAGTCAGGTATTGGATGGGTGACCATCATACACATGAACAGTTCTGTTCGGGAGAGAGGTTGGAGGGATGAAAGTTAAGCAACACTGCGCTGAGTCAGGTATTGGATGGGTGGCCATCATATACACAACCAGTTCTGTTCGGGAGAGAGGTTGGAGGGATGAAAGTTAAGCAACACTGTGCTGGGTCAGGTATTGGATGGGTGACCATCATACACATGACCAGTTCTGTTTGGGAGAGAGGCTGGAGGGATGAAAGTTAGTACAGCAACTTCACTCGCCTTGCTTATCAACCTCTCGACAACATGGATTTGTGGAGGAATCCTGTTGTTCGCGTTGTACCGTCCTTCGGAAGGGACGTTAAGCCGGTGTATTTGATGAGAAATTATTATAATAATTATTATTATATTATTATTATTAAATTTTAATAGTGTATTTAAAACGTCAAATTGGAGTTATTTGAGTTTGACAGGTTTTGACGTGATAAAGCGTCACTAGAATCAGAGTAACTTTGAGTATTCACAGCCTCTTGGTTCTACTCCTTGGAGAACCGTCATTCTCATCAAATACACTAAAATGGTCTAAAAAAGCCAGTGTCCAAGTAGCTCAATTGGTTAGAGCAACACCCGCGACAGGTGGAGATCGGGGTCCAAGTAGCTCAATTGGTTTGAGCAACACCCGCGACAGGTGGAGATCGGGGTCCAAGTAGCTCAATGGTTCAGAGCAACACCCGCGACAGGTAGAGATCGGGGTCCAAGTAGCTCAATTGGTTAGAGCAACACCCGCGACAGGTGGAGATTGGGGTCCAAGTAGCTCAATGGTTCAGAGCAACACCCGCGACAGGTGAAGATCGGGATTCGAGCCCCCGTTTGGGCATCAATTTTTGAGACGGTAATAGTGTTGATAATAATAACATATTTGTTATCCCAGCACTTTGGCTAATTACAAATCAACATGTTCATCTAACAACGCAACTTAAATTCCGTTCGCAAAGCCCAAGTCTAATCTAATAATAAAAGAGAGAAGAAATGAAGACAAGAAAGCATGCGTCATGACGTCGTGTGCAACTCACTCGGCCCCGTCGTGAAGGTGACGACAGCGGAGCTGGGACCGTATCCCTTGCGATTGCGAGCCTGCACCTTGAAGTGGTACGTGACGTCGGCTGCCAATCCCTTCACAGTCGCAGTCATGCGGTCGCCGACCACGCCCTCCGCGGCCCACTCTCGATCGGGCTGTCGACCGTCTTGCGTGTAGAGGATCACGTAGCCTATGACAGGGATAGTAAGCTTAGAGTGCTACGTTGGGGACTTCGCTGGGTTAGCCATCGTTTGTCAAAGACAAAGCTGTCTTCTTTCCTGCTCTAGGAGCAGGAAAACTACAGATGGGACTTCATGGGCTTTGTGTCATAGATGATGACCTGCTCAATGCTGGAGTGAAGATCATGAATAAACTTCCACAACAACTGAGATGCATTGCAAGACAAACCTCAAGATCTTCCTCCTCCAAGAAGAGTTTTATAATATAGATTATAAGGTTACACATATATGTTATGTTAGACCGCTACAGATGACAATGCATAGACATTGAAGAATATAATACAACAGCTAATAAAATACAATTACAACTTGCTGGCGATGATAGAGCATTGCAACTTCTTATTTGAACCACGGAATAATTTGAAAAAGTTGACCGTTTTAACCTAACTTTTTGACTTGGTGACTTTTGCTGCCCCCAAGCAGCCATTCTTTTAACTTCTAATTCATTACCAGCTGATTTTACCAACGCCTTTCAGGGGTGATTTTAACCGGCGCAGTAATTTGCTTTAAAACAATGATATTTTAATAATTGCAAACCAAGAAACTCAGACAACACACGAAGAACAAGAATAAAATAGTTTTTAACAATGTGTTTGCTTTAAAACAGAATATTTGGTGACTTGGAAATACAAACAAAATATCAATGTGACTTCTTACTTTGACCTCCAAATGACAGTTTAAAAGTTAAACCCCATCCTTCCAGGTTCAAATATTAAACGGTGATTTGAACAGAGAGAAAATAGTGACGGCTGCTAAATTAAATTTCTTTGATGTGACAGGACAAAGACTTCCTGAATCATCAACAAATTCAAACTTAAATTTACATCTTTTTTTGTATATTCATCTAAAAATAATCTTTCAAATATCCCAAAATGTCGGCTCAACGGGGGAAATAAATGTTGGTTTAAAGCCTCCGTTAAACGCGGTCTACGAAAGATTTAGATGGTGACGGTGAAATCAGCGCTGATCTGTTGGTCAATCCCAAGATCTGTTATCGATGTCGTAAACCTGATCGATGTGTGCTATTGTTGCCAATGGTTACTACAAAACAAATGCAAGCGTAAATAAAATATGTCATAATCTCCCGACGCATACGACAGTGACATTGTACTGACCTGTGATTGGGCCGTTGGGTTGTTTTGGCGGCTGCCAGTTCATGTTGACAGCGTTGGGATTGTCTTGGATGGGTACGACGGTCAGGTCCCGCGGCTGGCTGGCAGGAGCTGCTTCTTGCGTCATGTTCAACACAACCATGCTCCACGGACTCTCACGACGGCCCTGCAAGCGATAATACCAACCACACAAAACTAATATTACACATCGAAATGATCAATCTAATGAATACAACGTTGGAAAGTGTACGTTCCATTCCCCCTAAAGGTTTCTTGAGTTTAACGACGCTCTGTTTTGACAACTGGTCATGCGGCACTGGTCTAATAGCTCGGTGAATGAGTGGATGATGATGAACCTAACCTAGCCTAGAAGAGAGGAGGGGAAACTTGGCGCCGGCACGTAGCCTACTCCTGTCGAAGACCAAGGGTACCACCGGCTTAACGTCCCTTCCAAAGGACAGTACAACGCATGTAGATATCATTTTGCAACCACCTCGTTGATGCAGTTTAATTTGTATCCTAAGTTATTAAAGAACAAGCATTGAATTGAATCGGATTGAGAGGGTGGGAAAGTTGCTCAAAACAAAAGTCCTGCCAGTTACAAGAACTAGTTGTTAAGAAGCAAGGAAAGCCGCGATGAGACTGACCTTGACAAGGCGTACGGTGAACTCGTACTGAGTGTTCGGTCGAAGCTGATCGATCATCAGACTCGGCTCCGTTGCGTTCAGAACTCGGTAGCGTGGGCTGGCGGCGTGGTGCGATGAAGTGTAGCGGACCTCGTAGCGTCGGCCGTCGGACACTCGCTGCAACCAGGCAACAACAACGTGATACAATTCATCCAGACCTCCGCGTGGCACGGTCAGTCTCTGATCCAACGAATCAAACAGGCAACAACAACAATGAACCTGCATGGAAGGACTTCAACCTGCTCCTTTAACAACAATGAGCCTGGATGGGAGGACGTCAACCTGCTCCTTCCACAACAATGAACCTGCATGGGAGGACGTCAACCTGCTCCTTCAACAACAATGAACCTGCATGGGAGGTTGTCAACCTGCTCCTTCCACAACAATGAACCTGCATGGGAGGACGTCGACCTGCTCCTTCAACAACAATGAACCTGCATGGGAGGACTTTAACCTGCTCCTTCAACAACAATGAACCTGCGTGGGAGGACGTCAATCTGCTCCTTCAACAACAATGAACCTGCATCGGAGGACGTCAACCTGCTCCTTCAACAACAATGAACCTGCATGGGAGGACGTCGACCTGCTCCTTCAACAACAATGAGCCTGCATGGGAGGACGTCAACCTGCTCCTTCAACCACCATCATACATAGCCCGACAAGATCACCATCACAAGACCCAGAAACCACTTCGGGAAGAACTGCTTAGCTGCAGAGGGGATACGATTGTGGAACGATTTGCCGGGAAGTCCAGAGATACCACTACCGAATAGCTCCAGAGAAATGAGGGCTAAACTAAACAATATACAAACTTGTTAATAGCTGACCTAGCAACAATCGATATCATTTTATACTGCATTGAAATGTATGTCAAAGTTGTGGGAATAAATAAAAAAATTAATTTCCACGCTTATAAACCCTACTATTTGTTCTACCACAGGGATAGGAAAACAACAAATTGCGCCATGTTGGTTGCCTTGGTTACCTGTGTTTTCGGCAGCGTTGTGTCGGCCCAGGAGACGAAGACAGTGGTTGCTGAGAGAACGTCTGCGGTGAGACCAACGGGTGGTATCAAGGGAGCTGCCGGCTCGGGAGCCGACTCCTCGCGGGTCCTCACGGTCTCGTACGTTGGTCGACCATCCCCCATCTCGTTGTACGCCCGCAGGCTGATGATGTACTCGGAGTTGGGCTCTAAACCAGGACAGCCAATCAGCATTGGGCATACAGCAGGCCACACAAATAGCTTATCTCAAATGACCTGGATGGAGCATAGGATCCAGCCAGCTGATCTCAAATAACCTGGATAGAGCATAGGATCCAGCCAGCTGATCTCAAATAACCTGGATAGAGCATAGGATCCAGCCAGCTGATCTCAAATAACCTGGATAGAGCATAGGATCCAGCCAGCTGATCTCAAATAACATGGATAGAGTATAGGATCCAGCCAGCTGATCTCAAATAATCTGGATAGAGCATAGGATCCAGCCAGCTGATCTCAAATAACCTGGATAGAGCAAAGGATCCAGCCAGTTGATCTCAAATAACCTGGATAGAGCATAGGATCCAGCCAGCTGATCTCAAATAACATGGATAGAGCATAGGATCCAGCCAGCTGATCTCAAATAACCTGGATAGAGCATAGGATCCAGCCAGATGATCTCAAATAACCTGGATAGAGCAAAGGATCCAGCCAGCTGATCTCAAATAACCTGGATAGAGCATAGGATCCAGCCAGCTGATCTCAAATAACCTGGATAGAGCATAGGATCCAGCCAGCTGATCTCAAATAACCTGGATAGAGCATAGGATCCAGCCAGCTGATCTCAAATAACCTGGATAGAGCATAGGATCCAGCCAGCTGATCTCAAATAACCTGGATAGAGCATAGGATCCAGCCAGCTGATCTCAAATAACCTGGATAGAGCATAGGATCCAGCCAGCTGATCTCAAATAACCTGGATAGAGCATAGGATCCAGCCAGCTGATCTCAAATAACCTGTATAGAGCATAGGTTTCTGTGAGTTAATGATCCAACTTATAGTTGAATATTTTGGTAAAACTCAACCTAACCTAGGCAACAGTCTAACATTGTGAACAGTCTCTTGACTTGCGAGTGCTTCCAGCCGAGCTCTGGGACCGCTCTAAGATTGAAGGTTGACCGATATTTACCGAGGTTTTCCAGCACATAGAATCTAGTCTTCTCGTCCAGTACTTGGGTGTACACGTCCGGCACCCACTTGCCCCAGCCAATCGTGTAGCCCCGGACCATAACGTCGGAAGCACGCGGAGCTGCCCAGCTGACTGCGATGCTGGTGGACATGGGCCTCACTGCAAGCAATAACACAGAGTGGCTGTGATGAGCAAAACTATTCGATTTATTTTATTTTATTTACAATCCAAGTAGACAAAGCTTATATGTGTAAATCAGGTCCAGCACTTTAAAATTATCACATATTTTACAAGATTCATTTACATTTAACATTCAAGTATTAAAAATTTAACTATTAACTAACTAACATTTAACTATTAAAATTGTGTTTCAACATGTAAGATTCGAGTTCTTTCTTGAAGGTTTTTACATCAGTTTTTGCCTCCCTTATTCCAGCTGGAAGTTTGTTGAAAGAACAGTGGCCTGCGTGTTCAACGCTATTTGAAGTCATTTTAAGCCTGCAAAACTTGTGGATAAAATGTGTGTTACCCCCCATCTTAATAAAATGCTCAGGATTGTAAAGGAATGTAAAGAAACAGTAATGGAAGAATCCCCAGTGCTTTAAAACCCTGTCTACATGATTGTCTTGGTCCTTATTGTAATATGTTTTGTGATATCGGATTTAAATTACAAACGCTGGCAATTTTATAGACTCGTGTCTACTCTACCTAAACTAAGCAATAGTTTACACACAAAAAACTATTGAAAACTGGCCCATATTAGTTGCAAAACATCAGGAAAAATATTTGTTTTATTTCGCATTCAAAAACCCATTTTTCAATGGATTTTTTTCAAGGCAAAACAAAGAAAAATGAATGCCACTAGCATAAAAATCTGGCCCAAAGGCTCTTTGAACGACGTAGGGTTGAGAATTGGACAGTTTACTCTTCAAACGTATGAATCTCATCCGCAGTCTCACCTTTCAGCGATCCCGGCGAGTCCGGGACTCTAGTCTCGTCCAGATCGTTCTCGTACGTGTCAGCCGTCAGCCAATCAGTGGACGGCCCTGTCCCGTTGACGGTCAGCGCCGCGATTCGAACCTGACGGAAACTCAGCGTTCAAGTGCGAACACAAAACAACAGTTTCTGGACGAGAGCTGCTTGGATCCCTCGAGATCGCAACGTACCTGATAGGTGGAGTGACGATCAAGGCCGGTGAGAGCGTACAGCCTCCGGTTTCCAGCGGCGGTGACAGCATCCCCCCGCGGTCGCCGATCTTTCTTGCGGTAACGAACTTTGTATCCCGTGATCACGCCATTGCAGGCCTCCTTGTTGGGCGGCTGCCATCGTACTATGATGCTCTGCAAGTAACAAGTATAGGACCGTTGAGTGCATAGGTTGAGTCAGTCTTAGGGTTAACGCACAATTGACATAGCAATCAGCACAAGCATAGCACACAAGGATCTTAAAACTATGCTTCTGCTCATTGCTATGTCAATTGTGTGCAGTCCCATATGATAACCAAGTTTTAAGATCCTTGTGTGCTATGCTTGTGCTTATTGCTATGTCAATTGTGTGCAGTCCCATATGATAACTAAGTTTTAAGATCCTTGTACGCTATGCTTGTGCTTATTGCTATGTCAATTGTGTGCAGTCCCATATGATAACCAAGTTTTAAGATCCTTGTGTGCTATGCTTGTGCTTATTGCTATGTCAATTGTGTGCAGTCCCATATGATGAACAAGTTTTAAGATCCTTGTGTGCCATGCTTGTGCTTATTGCTATGTCAATAGTGGACAAACCCTTAGCATTAAAGTAACAACACAACTGAAATTGTATTGACAATTTTTCTTTAATTTTTTTGTAAATCTTCATTGTTTAGCAAACTTTCAGACTGATTTTCTGAAAATTCCAGGTCTCATATGGAACACAAGAAAAGTTTCACAGCTTGTGGATGTGGAATAGTGGCTTTGCTAGTGAGGGCCGTGTTGTCTACTTACTGTGGAACTGCCGGTCTCGAGCGACACGTTCTGCGGAGGACTTGAAGGAACGTCGGACCAGGTTCTGACCGGCACCTCGGTGCTGGCCGCGCCTGGGCCGTTCTGGTTGAACGCTGCGACCCACACAACGTACTCGGTGAATGCGGAGAGATCTGTTAGTTCGGCGCCGAGCGCGGAAGTGTCGAGATGCTGCTCTGAGCCCGACTCACTCTGCTAGGAAAGATAAACCACAAGTATCATATTATTAGGAACACTAATATATATTTATAAATAAAGCTAATATATTTATAATTATAGCATTATTATAAGCACCAGCTTAGAGGGATCGTGGTTGTTAGACTCATGTCTACTTTATCTAACGTTAGCACAAAAAGGCAAAAAGTCAATAACTGTGGGCCTAGAAATTAACCAACCCCAAAAGGTGGTATTTAATTTAAATGCGAACACGTCATCGGTCCACCTACCTCAACGTAGAACATGCGATATCGCTGTACGGGCCCGCTGCTCTCTTCTGGCGCCTCCCACTCGACGGCCACGCTGGTGGCTCCAGTGGGCGTGGCACGCACCTCTCTTGGAGCTCCCGGAACCTGGGCTTCAGCCTTGGTCTCCACCTGAACAATTCATTAATTAATTAATCTGCATTTGAATTAATGGATAGTAGGGGTTTATAGGCGTTTCAAACTAGTGATCATTTTACGCCTTAATACATTTGAAATCTGCATTTTTAGGGAGAAGCAATACTGATATTGTCCGGTACAAATAAGAGGGTATAACAGTGGCATAGGGAGGTATTTTTTTCTGAGCAGCACGGTTCCAGAATGGGATAATATCGGCTAGTTGACAAGTGTCTGGACAAAAACAATGAAGGCCTCAGATCTCGCAAAAAAAATGTTACAGATAGCCGGTAATAATTTATGTAATTTACTGATGATACATAAATCAAGAGGGGATACTGCAACTCTTATACAAATAAACTCTTATACTCATATACAGAACGAAAAATAATGAAAGGCATTCAAACTGTTATACAAATCAACTCTTATACACATTTTATTTTCGAAAGCCCTTTTGCAACTGTTATACAACCAAGTCTTATACACTTCGCATATTCACATTTCAATTAGACGCATTTCATCTCTTATACAAAGCAACTGTTATATAGGTCTTCATTTAAAAAGATTTTAAAACTGTTATACACTCAAACTCTTATACAGCTTTATTTCAAAAACTCTTATACAGCCGAAATCCTGCAACTCTTATACACATTCCTCAAGTTCACCGGTTTGCCGCTACTGCGAGCGCGCGGCTTCCATCCCTTGCGTGTATGCTACCGGCAGCGCCGAGGTGGCCGACAAATAGCCCCAACAACAGAGCATTAAACCAATTAAACCTTTCACCCTAACCGAAAACCTGTGTGATTTTTTGTACTGTACTGGAAGTCGCAGAGAAGTATTACACATTACTTAGAGAATGTGTTGTGAATAATTTGTCAATTCACACGTAGGTTTTTGTGGTTTATTTGTATGCCAAAATAATTCGTTCTGCAAGTGATTCAACTTGATAATCATTCCCATATTACACAGCTATCAACAATTATTCTTTGTTTTAATAATAATAATAATTATTATTATTATAATTATTAAAGTCATCATTCAGCTTACTGAACGGAGTAGACGCGTTTGTACCTGCTTTACACAGAATATTTTTTAGCCTTCTATCCATGCCGTGCTTCAAGTGCTGTGATTCACTGCCGCGCAATGGCGATTGTATTGTTATTGCAGTGAATGCAATAACTCGATGCACCTCAAATATGCAGGGCTTCAAAAAAACACTGGGACGGTCAGTCACAGGAGGCTAAGAAAACGTGGCGGTGTGTAGCTTGTAGAGAAAAAAGTAAATTGACCGTATTTGATACTACTGACACAAGTCAATTCATAAACGCAATCAAGGAGCTGAAAAAGGACCTGCAAGAAGACTTTAAGGCAGTGTCAAACAGCCTCAGTACTTTTAAGGAAGAAGTAAGAAGGGAGATAGTGGACATCAGGCAGAAGATCGATACACTCACGAAAGACAGTGAAAATAAGGACAAGTTGATCAGTGATCTTGGCTATCAAGTGTATCATTTGAATAGGCAGGCCAATGCTCTTGATCAATACGGACGTAAACACAATATCGGAATCTGCAACGTGAAATCAGTACATGGGAAGATTATTGAGCAAATACTAGTGTCCGCGATTGCCAACAATTTGAACATAGAGCTGTCAGCAAAGGAAATTGAGGCCGTTGAATACAGTCCTGGAGAAAATCGCTGGAAATACTTTACGACAGAATAACTGAAGTGACAACAGTCTGTGCTGGAGCAGCCGCCCACGCAGCTCTACAAGCACCGATGCACGTCGGTTCATTCCTGTACACGAAATTGCATTAAAAATTATGCTCCCAATAAGCATCGCTTTACCTGCAGCCCATGCACTGTCCGGCTGTGACATTGTTTCGTCGTTTTTCGGAATCGGTGAAAAAAGGATCTGGCGTCAACTGAATTAAATGTCCCCCGACGAGTTGTCACCTTTGGCCAAATTGGCAGACAAAGACATTTTGGAAAAGGTGCGCACCGATCGAAGTTTGGTGGTTAAATTGTACGATACAAACAAGAAATTCCGAAAGTGTCATTACTCGCTAAATGCGCTGCGTTTTAAGATAGCAGTGTCGCGACCTATCTCAATTGCCAAAATACCCCCGAGCGAAGGGGCAGTTCATCAGCACCTTCGACGAGCTGCATGACAATGTAGCACTTGGGTAAACTCGCACGTGCAATTTCCAAAAATATGGCGTAAGTTTGCCAAAGTAATATTCAAAGCAATTCAAGACTTTTTTGAACTTGAATTTAAATGCCGTCTCCATTTTTTTTCTTCTTCTTCTTATTTTTATTATTTGTGGTGATAGGTCCCGAAGAAAATGGCTGGTGTCATAGCCTGGGCAAAAATTTCGTCTTGCCTGTGTTCTTCGAGGGTCTAACAGCCATGGAAATGTTGAAAAATTTCAATCAAACCAAATTAATCCTGCAGCGTAAACTCCACTTGCACGTGCAGTAGGAATGGAATTGGGTGCACCGACCTATGCAATAATGCAGGTGTGATGGGGAATGCTACTATGCCTACAATGATATGATATGATATGAGAGTGCATGTTTGATGTGGATGTTTTGATTAATCAAGTCGCATCGATAGCCTCGACGGTATCTTTTTAAAAAATGCGGTTAAAAATACTGTCTGGATTCATTGCATGGACCTATTGGGAGTATTTCGCTATAACCACACTCGCTGGCACGAAGCCTCGGATAAGCAAACACATTCTCTGCCTCGTGTGGTTTCCCGAACATAAACAATGCAATTGCATGGGTACCCAGAAATGACGATATGTATGTTGCATTAGCCTCGGCGACGCGTCCAAAGATGCCTTTGACACTCGATGCATGCCGCCCGATACTGGCTATCGCTACCCAGAGTAAGATTTCGATCCTCGGTAAGGATGAAAACTAAACAGATCTTAACATTGATATGATGCAAGTGAATAATGTATTGTTGCAACTACCGGACTCGAAGGCCGGACGGTGCCTTCACCTGTCTTCCTGCCTCGCTCTGGACGACGGCAACCCTTGCTATGAACACACCGACCTAGGAACCATCCCCTGTCAACGCGGGAGTGAACCAGTTTTTGATGTTCGTCGTCACGCGTCTAATTTATGCCGGTTGTGCCTTCGGCCGGGGAGTCTTTTGTATTTACTGCCGCCGATCGGTACCGTTGCCCGATCCGAAAATACCAATAAATGTACCAGTCCAATAACCGACGGCTGCCGGGTTTCTGAAGCCTGGCGCCCTTGTTTGCTGTATTTTCTTATTTGTCTCGGTGAGTCCGTTTGTCGTCGTAGTTGGCGTGCCGACGTCGAAACCCTTCGCGGGTACCGACGGCGGCTTCATGCGGCCAACACTTCTACGCTCACCATCGTGACGCATGGTGGCTGACAATATGTTGAAAAACTGTTTCAATATTTCGGTTCTTCAATTTAAAAATTATAAAATTATAAAAATGTAATCTACAGCAAAGCCTGACGTAACAATACGTTTGAGAATAGGTTGAGGCCGTTGCGTCCTCAATGCCTCTAGTCGTGATCGCGATGACACGCTAGTGGCAACTTCATACTGGATATCAGTCGGACACCAGTTATCCGAGGGAAACTAAGTTGGTGGTAACCAGCTTCTATAGACGCTGATTAGTCTTTATTTGTTCGTCATATTCGCTACGGTCCTCTATTAGGGTTCCCTAATTTTCTATTAAATATCTTATAAGTCACCATAGTCACGACTTTTGTCCACTGCTTGCCTAGTTTCCGGCTGGCGCTGTTTCAGCGGCAGGTCAGGGACTCAACACCTTCAGCACCTCTTACACCTCTTACACCTCTAACTTCTCTAACACCTCTAGCATCTGAATTAAGAGGGAAGAGTAACCATATGCCGGCAAAGAAACAATACCTCCTGACTGCTCGATGATGCCTTCTTCATCAACGACTTCGACCCAAGATTTGCGAGTTGGGTTGGGTCCTGTGTGGTTTTTATTGCTTCTCGATAATGTAGGCGCGATCTTCTTATACATGTGATTCTATATTGCGTGGTTATGCTACCAGTACAAAAAATCACACAGGTTTTCGGTTAGGGTGAAAGGTTTAATTGGTTTAATGCTCTGTTGTTGGGGCTATTTGTCGGCCACCTCGGCGCTGCCGGTAGCATACACGCAAGGGATGGAAGCCACGCGCTCGCAGTAGCGGCAAACCGGTGAACTTGAGGAATGTGTATAAGAGTTGCAGGAATGCGGCTGTATAAGACTTTTTGAAATAAAGCTGTATAAGAGTTTGAGTGTATAACAGTTTTAAAATCTTTTTAAATGAAGACCTATATAACAGTTGCTTTGTATAAGAAATGAAATGCGTCTAATTGAAATGTGAATATGCGAAGTGTATAAGACTTGGTTGTATAACAGTTGCAAAAGAGCTTTCGAAAATAAAATGTGTATAAGAGTTGATTTGTATAACAGTTTGAATGCCTTTCATTATTTTTCGTTCTGTATATGAGTATAAGAGTTTATTTGTATAAGAGTTGCAGGCATCCCAAATCAAGATACTTGATACACATAAAAACTCGGTGCCGGCACGTAGCCTACTCCTGTCTAAGACCAAGGGTACCACCAGCTTAACGTCCCTTCCGAAGGACGGTACAACGCGAACAACAGGATTCCTCCACAAATCCATGCTGACGAGAGGTTGATAAGCAAGGCGAGTGAAGTTGCTGTACTAACTTTCATCCCTACAACCTCTCTCCCGAACAGAACTGGTAATGTGTATGATGGTCACCCATCCAATACCTGACCCAGCGCAATGTTGCTTAACTATCATCCCTCCAACCTCTCTCCCGAACAGAACTGGTCCATGTGTATAATGGTCACCCATCCAATACCTGACCCAGCACAGTGATGCTTAACTGTCATCCCTCCAACCTTTCTCCCAAACAGAACTGGTCATGTGTATGATGGTCACCCATCCAATACCTGACCCAGCACAGTGATGCTTAACTGTCATCCCTCCAACCTTTCTCCCAAACAGAACTGGTCATGTGTATGATGGTCACCCATCCAATACCTGACCCAGCACAGTGATGCTTAACTTTCATCCCTCCAACCTCTTTCCCGAACAGAACTGGTCATGTGTATGATGGTCACTCATCCAATACCTGACCCAGCGCAGTGTTGCTTAACTTCAGCAATCTCACGAGGACCAGTGTTTCCAACAAGTTTCTAGCAAGAGGGGCCTCGACCGATGTGATTTGTCTACAGTGGCGATGAAAGTTCAGTACGTAGAGTAACGTTGATCTAACCTGCAGTACGCTGGAAGGAGGGCCTGCGACCCCGGCGGCTGAGATCGCCACGACACGGAACAGGTAGGTCTTGGAAGGCGCTAAACCACCGACGTTGGCCTCCTGCGGCTGCGTACCGCTGGCGTTAAAAACCCGCTCCCTGCAGAGAACGTTGCTGTCACTTCTTTTCAACCAGTCACAGGATATTTTATAATGACAAACACTTTTAGAATGGTCTGAATCATGAATCATGAATGGTACATGGGTTATACAGGTTAATACAAGATGATGGCGTGATTTAAATTTGTTCGGCTGGCTAGAAATACAATCGCTGAACAAAGATAATATTTGCGATGGACAAATTGAGCGATGATGTTCACCGGTGTGCTGTTGGATGTAGACTGTCTAGGTAGCTAGGTACCTGCCCCGAATTACCGCTGATGCATCCTCTCGCGTATTGCCCCCTGGTCCCCCGGCCCTCTGTTAAATCTCGGCGCGGGAACCAGGCCGCCACAGTCTCATAAAACTAGGGCTGTGCAAACCTTGTCACATCAGCCCAACCAAACCTTGCTGTTTTCATTTTCGTAAGCTACTTTGTTTGCTTACTTATGAAAGGTTTTTCATTCTAAATAGGACTTAGTTGGACTCTTTGAAGCCATGTGATATTAGAAACTTAGTATGTAGAAACATGAACGATTAAAAACACAGCTTACAAACATGAGCTTAAATTCAGACTTAAAACAAGATAGTGTAAAGATATGATAACCAAGTTTTAAGATCCTTGTGTGCTATGCTTGTGCTTATTGCTATGTCAATTGTGTGCAGTCCCATATGATAACCAAGTTTTAAGATCCTTGTGTGCTATGCTTGTGCTTATTGCTATGTCAATTGTGTGCAGTCCCATATGATAACCAAGTTATAAGATCCTTGTGTGTTATGCTTGCGCTTATTGCTATGTCGATTGTGTGCAGTCCCATATGATAACCAAGTTTTAAAATCCTTGTGTGCTATGCTTGCGCTTATTGCTATGTCAATTGTGTGCAGTCCCATATGATAACCAAGTTTTAAGATCCTTGTGTGTTATGCTTGTGCTTATTGCTATGTCAATTGTGTGCAGTCCCATATGATAACCAAGTTTTAAGAATGTCAATTGTGTGCAGTCCCATATGATAACTAAGTTTCAAGATCCTTGTGTGCTATGCTTGTGCTTATTGCTATGTCAATTGTGTGCAGTCCCATATGATAACCAAGTTTTAAGATCCTTGTGTGCTATGCTTGTGCTTATTGCTATGTCAATTGTGTGCAGTCCCATATGATAACCAAGTTTTAAGATCCTTGTGTGCTATGCTTGTGCTTATTGCTACGTCAACATTGGGTGCAAGACTCTTCTCAAGACACTCACCGCTGTGATCCCTGCTGCCGATAAAAGACGGAAAATGCCCCGGGGGGCGTGACTTCATCCGACTCGTCCGGCCAATCCCAGCCCAGGATTACGAACCGTGAGGCCACCATCAGCGCTGTCAGCGCCGTCGGGGCCGCAGGGGGCGGGCCTTGCGCATCCGTAGCGGGACCTAGAAGGGAGGGGCCGTCAAGAGGGGGCGGGGTCACCGCAGCCTGGGACACGCCCACTTTGTCTGGGTTTGGGGGGAGGAGGGGAGAAATAATAAGCGGTTAAAATCATAAACATAATAAAGCAAAATAATCCAACAAAACAAACAAGGTCGGGTTGGGATTGTTGTAAGGTTTTAGGGATGAAGCAGGTCGAGTTTTGTGGCGTCGATTACGTGTTTGAACGCAGTTTCCTCAGCACGTGCCGGGGAAACTTATATCAGAGCTTGACCAGATTTGGAAAATTTGGGACAAGAATAAAACATAAACGAAAAAAGTGGAAATGTGGTTGGAGATGATTGTGATCAGATTTTAAAGAATCATTTCAGTGTTCTCAACAATGACACCTGAATGTTCTGGAAATAATCTATGAACAGGTGACTGCTCGAGTTACACTGCTTGAGTTACAACGTAAGAATGATTCCTCGTAAGACTTGGCCGACTCACAGAGCACCGTGATTTAAACCGTGCGTTGTTTCCATCAAACTCTTAATGTCCAACTGACAGAACATTTCCTTGATTCTACTTGGCAACCATTTGGAAAATTGGGAAAATAAGTTGAAACGTTTCGTCAGCTTTATAAACATTAGTAGACTTGGAACACATCTCTTGTAAACTGGGCCGAGAAAAAAGCCAGCTCTGAACACCGATATCGTACCTGCGTAGTTGGCCATCCGGATGATCGATTCATTTCCAACATATACGAAATACGAAATCAATATTAAATTTTAAGAAAGAATTGTGTTAACATTTTGAAAAGGAAGATTTAGGGAAGTGTTTATGTTAAAAAAATGTATATGCATTGAGTAGCTGTACCAAGCTAAATAAAACATGACAAACAAACAAACAATCTTAATTGTTGAGTGGTTGTTTTCATGGATCCATGGTTTGATGTTATGATGTGTTTTTCAGATTTGCTCTGCATTGAAGAGGTTTGCAACTTCAGTAGAATATTCTCCTGAAGATGTCGAGACCCTTTCGAGGGCCACAAACCTCTTCAACAGTGGTGTAGTCGAGGGTGTACGCGGGTATACGCCGTATACCCAAAACACTTTTTGACAACGAGCGTATACCCCAAAAAAATATATACAGGGTATACGCCCAATAAATACTCTTTGCAAAACTCTTACAAATCTTAAGAAATCTCCCTACAACCTGCACTATAAAAACTCGAATAGCAAAGTTTATTCCGAAAAGTGGGTAGTCCGGGTAAAGTAGCGGTTCGTATGATCTGGATGGGTATGCAATGTTTTTTCCAAGCAGTCAACGTACTCATTCAACCCACCCGAGGAAAGCGTGATTGCAGCTACCCCAACACCAAGTAGTAGTTTTAGTGTTGATAGGAATTAACTATCTATGAACTATAACTATTGAATAGACTAAAGGTAAAGAATATGAACCCCTCCACCAAGTACCTAACCTAGTGATGACCACGGCATTTGGAACTCACAGCCTGATAACCCAGCGAGTACACAAAAAAAATGTAGGACTACACCAGTGCACTTCAAGGCAGAGCAAATCCAAAACACACATAACAAACAAACAATCCTAATAGTTGACAAAAGTGCGATTTATCTCACCGACTGGTGCCCGTCGATCGTTGGCAGCGCTGGACGGCAAGACGGTGAGCCGCGCGGCCGACTGCTCGTTGCCCGCTGCGTTCTCCGCGACGCACTGGAACACGCCAGCGTCCTGCGCCATCACCCCGAGGATCCGCAAGCTTTGTCCGTTCACCACTTGCAGGTACTCATTGTGGGTGATGAGATCCCCGTCCTTGGTCCACTGGACCCGCGGCTCCGGGCTCCCGGTCACCGAGCAGGCAAACTCAACGTCCGACTTCTCGGCAACGACGGCATCTGCTGGTCGCCGCTCAAAGACCGGGGACACTGGGACAAAACCTCAAAGTTAGCTTCAGGGAGAGGATTCTGGGTCCTTTTTTTGTTTGTTTGATTCAAACAATGTACAGCCCTTAATTTTAGTGTTGATTGACTGACCAAATCTGGAATCCAAACCTACTACCAAAACTATACATACATATATATTTGAGCAGACCATAGCATTAGCACATAGCAAATAGGTAGCACCTAGCAAATAGGTAGCATATAGCAAATAGGTAGCACATAGCAAATAGGTGGCACATAGCAAATAGGTGGCACATAGCAAATAGGTGGCACATAGCAAATAGGTGGCACATAGCAAATAGGTAGCACATAGCAAATAGGTAGCACATAGCAAATAGGTAGCACATAGCAAATAGGTGGCACATAGCAAATAGGTGGCACATAGCAAATAGGTAGCACATAGCAAATAGGTAGCACATAGCAAATAGGTAGCACATAGCAAATAGGTGGCACATAGCAAATAGGTAGCACATAGCAAATAGGTAGCACATAGCAAATAGGTGGCACATAGCAAATAGGTGGCACATAGCAAATAGGTAGCACATAGCAAATAGGTGGCACATAGCAAATAGGTAGCACATTGCAAATAGGTAGCACATAGCAAATAGGTAGCACATAGCAAATAGGTAGCACATAGCAAATAGGTAGCACATAGCAAATAGGTAGCACATAGCAAATAGGTAGCACATAGCAAATAGGTGGCACATAGCAAATAGGTAGCACATAGCAAATAGGTAGCACATAGCAAATAGGTAGCACATAGCAAATAGGTAGCACATAGCAAATAGGTAGCACATAGCAAATAGGTAGCACCAAGACTAACAGAACGGTACAAACTTAAAACCTAACTACTGCGAGGTAATACGGATATATTATTCAACATTTATTATTATTTATTATGTTTAACTTATTTTATATTATGTTTATTTATTATTTAATCATACGTGGTGCCAAAGATACACCTTAGACCTAGGAACCAGCATAGGCCAGATTGCCTACTAGCACTAACCACCGGTATACTTGTACCTAAGTTAGAAAATAAATAAATAAAATATATATACATTTTTTTTCAAACACTGGATGTACGACTTGAACAGCCTCTTTCACTACGTGTGTAACTGAAAGACGAAATATTATTTTTGATTTTGAAAAGCGTCGATCTGTTGGCAATAGTGTGATGAGTCGACTAGTTTTTGTTTCGTCGCAATCGGACAAGTGGTTTGACCAAAAGTAAAGGTAATTTTTACACAGGAATAGACCTGAGTTAACTCTAGCCTTGAATGTATATTGCTTCAGTTCAGTTAGAACGTTGAGAAAGAAGGCTGGAAAATGGATTTGCAAGAGGAAATCGGGACTTACCCGAGTGTCATTAGAGCCAATTGTGAAGCCAATATTAACAGAAACTCTCTTCCTTCCGTCACCACGACGTACCTTGCACAGTTAGCGTTGCACTGGCATCGACTGAGTCTTCTCGGTTGCTAGCTCGGCACTGGTACGTCCCCCGGTCACCTTCCTGGACGTCGCGGATCTGAAGGCTCCCACTGCCGACCTTGGTGAACCGGCTATCAAGGTCACTGCAATCGGAAATCATACGTCACGCTACGAGCAAAGCTACGTTCTACGGCAGCCGATGCAGGTCTACGCTCGGCGAAAATGTATTTAAAATGTTTAACAATGAGAGTAGGTTGCTACCTTGATTGTTTTTAGACTCATGTCTACTTGATCTAAACTTAGCACTAGTTTTAACAAAAACTATTTCAACTGGGCTTTGAATGCTAAGTGAAGAACAACTGAATTTCCTGACGTTTCGTAACTTGTACCTGTTACTTTATCAAGGGTTAAAGCAGCCCTTGATAAAGTAACAGGTACAAGATACGTAACGTTTGGGAAATTTAGTTGTTCTTCACTTAGCATTCAAAACCCAGTTGAAATAGTTTTTGTTAAAAGGGCGCTATCTTCTTTTTAATGAGTATTTGAGAAATCTTCTTTTTGTAAACTTTTCAAAAGATAAAATAATCAGCATCACTGAACTTGATCTGTTGACAGAGTTGAAGCCCAGTTGAGCTTGGTGTTGGTAAATCAGGCATTAACAGCTTTATGTAACAATAAAAGATCAAACAAGACTGCCAACAAATAACACAAATAATCAATTTTTTTATTTTATTTTTTATTAGGAACACTAAGAACCTCTAAAAAATTGAAGAGATAAAAAAGAAGATGGAAATCGGGGTCCGAGTCCCCGTTCGCGCAGCAATTTCTGAGAGGTGTTTTGTGTTCCTATTAAGTAACTAAACACTTGTCACATTGCAAGCGTTTGCAATTCAAACCGTACTTGAAATCAGACTAGAGGCCCATTCACGATCAAACTTAACCTTAAACTTATTCTGTAAACTTAGAGAAGTAAACTTACGATTTGATAGCTCATTCACGACGCACTTCCACCTTCTAAGTTTAGCCAAGAAGATTGCGACATTTTATTTTGATAATGGCGTCATGAAATGCTGAAGTACACAGCTGATTTGTTTGTTGAAAGTCCAACATAACCTAACCTATAATTATACTTGTTACAATTGCTATTATCTAATCCTCTATTTATGCTATTGTTGCTGTATTAAAATGGATCGAGCTACCGTGGATTTGTTATTGTTTCAACTTATACAGATGACAATGACAATTGGTGGTCTGTATTCGAGACGGCGGCAAAGAACTGCAAGGAGATCGGCTGTCAGGCCTATGAAAATGGCGGATGGCTGCAGGTCTGATCTCGAGTCGATGTGTCCAGCGCGTCATAGGTTTGGAGAGCGCTGATTGGTCAATTCCTACGTTCGACGTCAACTTAAGAATCTAAGTTTGGAGTTTGCAAACTTCTACGTTACTGCTACTGTTACGGACTAAGTTTAATGTTGTCGTGAACAGTAACGAGAAATACCGTACGACAAATAATTTGTAAGTTCTTAAGTTTAAGGTTAAGTTTGATCGTGAATGGGCCTTAATGGCAAAGTATCAACTTACGCCATGTCGATGGTAGCTCCGTCTTTCAGCCACGAGATCCACGGACTTGGGTTACCGTTCCCGGCGCATTCCAGCGTGACCGTTTCACCGCGGGACGCCACCGCCGGTGCTGGTTCAGCGATGAAGCTCGGCGCTGTCAGCCGCGCCAACTCCTCTGCAATCGCAAGGCGGGTAATGAGCTTACAAAACAATGGAACGGAAATAACAAAGATAATAATGTGTTTGATAAAATATGTTTTTTTTTTAGATTGGTTACGGGAAGGGTGAAAAGGTGGCGCTGGGACCCAACTAGCATATAACACATCCATGATAGTGTGAGTGATATGATACAAAAACTAGGATAGGGAAGCCTCCGCCAAAGAAGAGGGGAAGCAAGGCTGTGTGGCTGAGTGATTATGAAGGCTGGAATGAAATAAGGGCTGGCATTGAGGGAACTCTTAATGTAAGGCATGGCCAAAGACTGAGGGAGAAGGGAGACAAAATAGAGGTTGACAGAAACTACTTCCTGGCCGGCATAATAAGGGAATGGAATCAACTGGATCCAAGTCTCAGAGAGAATGCAGCTAACATAAGCTCAAAATTATTCTGTAGCAAACTAGATTTAGATTTAAGTTAATAAATATGTATACCTTGACACAGTGATATTTTTGTCTATATTTACTAAGCTCTATCCAGGTTATTTGAGATCAGCTGGCTGGATCCTATGCTCTATCCAGGTTATTTGATATCAGCTGGCTGGATCCTATGCTCTATTCAGGTTATTTGAGATCAGCTGGCTGGATCCTATGCTCTATCCAGGTTATTTGAGATCAGCTGGCTGGATCCTATGCTCTATCCAGGTTATTTGAGATCAGCTGGCTGGATCCTATGCTCTATCCAAGTTATTTGAGATCAGCTGGCTGGATCCTATGCTCTATCCAGGTTATTTGAGATCAGCTGGCTGGATCCTATGCTCTATCCAGGTTATTTGAGATCAGCTGGCTGGATCCTATGCTCTATCCAGGTTATTTGAGATCAGCTGGCTGGATCCTATGCTCTATCTAGGTTATTTGAGATCAGCTGGCTGGATCCTATGCTCTATCCAGGTTATTTGAGATCAGCTGGCTGGATCCTATGCTCTATCCAGGTTATTTGAGATCAGCTGGCTGGATCCTATGCTCTATCTAGGTTATTTGAGATCAGCTGGCTGGATCCTATGCTCTATCCAGGTTATTTGAGATCAGCTGGCTGGATCCTATGCTCTATCCAGGTTATTTGAGATCAGCTGGCTGGATCCTATGCTCTATCCAGGTTATTTGAGATCAGCTGGCTGGATCCTATGCTTGTCTAGGTTATTTGAGATCAGCTGGCTGGATCCTATGCTCTATCCAGGTTATTTGAGATCAGCTGGCTGGATCCTATGCTCTATCCAGGTTATTTGAGATCAGCTGGCTGGATCCTATGCTCTATCTAGGTTATTTGAGATCAGCTGGCTGGATCCTATGCTCTATCCAGGTTATTTGAGATCAGCTGGCTGGATCCTATGCTCTATCCAGGTTATTTGAGATCAGCTGGCTGGATCCTATGCTCTATCCAGGTTATTTGAGATCAGCTGGCTGGATCCTATGCTTGTCTAGGTTATTTGAGATCAGCTGGCTGGATCCTATGTTCTATCCAGGTTATTTGAGATCAGCTGGCTGGATCCTATGCTCTATCCAGGTTATTTGAGATCAGCTGGCTGGATCCTATGTTCTATCCAGGTTATTTGAGATCAGCTAGCTGGATCCTATGCTCTATCCAGGTTATTTGAGATCAGCTGGCTGGATCCTATGCTCTATCCAGGTTATTTGAGATCAGCTGGCTGGATCCTTTGCTTGTCTAGGTTATTTGAGATCAGCTGGCTGGATCCTATGTTCTATCCAGGTTATTTGAGATCAGCTGGCTGGATCCTATTCTCTATCCAGGTTATTTGAGATCAGCTGGCTGGATCCTATGTTCTATCCAGGTTATTTGAGATCAGCTGGCTGGATCCTATGCTCTATCCAGGTTATTTGAGATCAGCTGGCTGGATCCTATGCTCTATCCAGGTTATTTGAGATCAGCTGGCTGGATCCTATGCTCTATCCAGGTTATTTGAGATCAGCTGGCTGGATCCTATGCTCTATCCAGGTTATTTGAGATCTGGTGCTACTTACCGAGATCGTCTCCAACAGCAAGCCGCGACCTTGGACCGAGTGCTCCGCTGGCGTTGCACCGATACACGCCCGCGTCTCCCGTGCGGAGGTCATCGACCTCTAGAGCGCCGGACGGGAGGATGGTCATACGAGCGACGTCGAGCCGCATTGGACGACCGTCACGGACCCACCACGCGCGTACACCAGCGCGCTGCGTTAGAGAACAAGGCATCGTATTATCATCAACATGTAACTATTTGAAATATGACTTAAATTGCAAACGCTCGCAATGCGCGGGGTATTTTATTATTATGAACACTAATAACGGGGTCCCAAACCCCGTTCTCCACCTGTCGCGGGTGTTGCTCTAACCAATTGAGCTACTTGAACCCCGATCTCCACCTGTCACGGGTGTTGCTCTAACCAATTGAGCTACTTGGACACCGATCTCCACCTATCGCGGGTGTTGCTCTATCCAATTGAGCTACTTGGACCCCGATCTCCACCTGTCACGGGTGTTGCTCTAACCAATTGAGCTACTTGGACCCCGATCTCCACCTGTCGTGATGTTGCTCTAACCAATTGAGCTACTTGGACCCCGATCTCTGCCTGTCGCGGGTGTTGCTCTAACCAATCGAGCTACTTGGACATATTCTTTTGGGACAAATGGTTGCGACGTAGTATAGCTTCTCTAGAATCACAGCCTCTTGGTTCTACTCCTTGGAGATCCGTCATTCTCACCAAATGCACTAAAATATTTCTTGAACAACATTTGCATTATGTTGGGGGTTTTTATAAACCATTTTTCCTATGATCCCCGATCCAAAGATATATGGCTGATGTTATATTTGAGCCTGCGTTACATTCCGGCTAATACGATATATATATTTCAATTGAAATTGTTCAGCCTGTGTTGGCTACCGTAGCTTATAATTCTTGCTCCAAGTTGCTTAAGAGAGCAGAACATGTCATACTATTATTGAATTATACTTGTGCTGCAAAAGGAAGCTAGACTCGCAAAATATGCATCTGAACCGGGATACGAACCCGGGACCTTCCAATGCCGGTCGTGTGCTCCATCAACTGAGCTATCCGGACACACATATGTAGAATGTCGACGTCACGAACAAAATCAATCGCAAGTCGCCTCACGTTCGTTACCTTGTCACAAGGCAGGTGAGCTCGCTGTCCGACGAGGGCGTTGACCTCGCGAGGGGCGGAGTCAGGTGAAGCCGAGGGGGCGGGGCCTACCACGAGCCGAGCTGTGCGACTGGTTAGCAAGCCCCCGGTGGGAGGAGCCAATTCAGCCACGCATTGGTAGCCACCCTCCAAGCCCCGCCCACGCACGACGTTGTTCACCAGCAGCGAATTGTTCACAAGTTGCGACCTGCCGCACGGAATGGAACAACGTTACGATTACTGACATAATACCAACAATTCAGAATGTTGACAAAATCTATTTTAACTTGGTTTTGAATGCTAAGTGAAAAACAACTAAATTTACCAACGTTTCGTAACTTGTACCTGTTAATTTTCAAGGTTAAGAGCAGTCCTGACAATTTTCCGATAAAAATTTGTTCGGAGTCATATTTTGAAAGATACAAAATATTTTATTATTATGAACACTAATACCGTCTCAAAAATTGATGCCCTAACGGGGACTCAATTTTTGAGACGGTTATAGTGTTCCTAATAATAAAATACCACGCGCATTGCAAGCGTTTGCAATTTAAATAAGATTTCGAATACAAAAGATTTTAGTTTTATTTTTTTAATATTTCTACCGTCACAGGAACATAAAGCCACTGGTGCAACTGGAGGTTTTTTCCGAGTAGAATTTGCTGAATTTAATAAAATTGAAATGAAAGTTGATACGTGCAGTAGAGATTGTTTGCTGGAGGTAGATAGAGGAAGAAAGCAGATTTAAAATTCGTGCTCTATGCAGTTGCTAAATTCGGTAGGAAAATATTTCAGATTGGTTTTGCAGCGAACAAAAAGCCGTGAAAGTTGTGTAATATCATAAATTCGGATCGGAAACAAGTCTACCTTCTGACCGACTTGGCTTAAAAGTAAGGGAAGGCGGTACATAATGAATCGGATTTAGTTTTTTCGAGTTTCCTCATTCAAAGTAGCTGTAAATGAAGGAAAATTGTTATTATACGTGCATTACAGTAATTAGAACAAGATATGTTTTTTCTAGAATTATGCCAGCATTTGTGGCTGAAATATCTGAAGTGACCCACAATAAACCACTTGACTTGCCATGTACCAACCATATGGCAGGTTATATTTGCCATAGCTGAATATCTCCAAATTCTTCAATTACAAGCACCACTTAAAAACTGTAAAAAAATGTAGCTTAGATCAACAAAAAAACACTGTAATTTTTTTGAAAATTTTCTTACCAGTCAGGTGGCAGAAAAGTTTGATGACCCACTATAGACCGTGACATAGACAGTGACATATAGAATATATACCACCTTCCCCTACAGGTATTCGAAGTTCTGAACTACAAAATATATTTGCATTGCAATCATCATGTATTGCAAGACTCACCTGTGAAGGTCACCGATGAAGGTGAGTGCGTGCCGATCAGCAGTTCGCCAGCGCAGCAGGCCACGCAGACCGGGAGCCAGCGCACAGTGAAGCAACGCAGATCCTCCCGGCGCAACCCACGTATCTGCCGGCTCAACACTGAAGCTCAGACCAGCATCTCCTGCAAGACAAACCATTGATCAGTCTTAGACGATCCACTCTCTTCCAGTGGCAAGAAGCCAGAGGTTCATTTGTAATGAAACAGTTGGGTGCGCTCTCAGTTGAATTCAGGTGCTGTTCTAGACCGCGGGTTTTCTTGGGGGGAAGGAAGCCGTGCCAAAAGGTGAAAAACATTGAAAGAATTTGTATATTCTCGCTATGCTTTGTCAGTGCTGCCTGACAAAACGCAGCGTTGCCTGAGCTTAGCTAAGCTTAGCCTTGCTATCGCCTTGCGTTGCCATAATTATGAGCTAGAGTATTTGGCATTTATTTTTCAGAATGATAACATTCTGTGATTATACCTACGTTCTGCTGAATGCCATTACCAAATCAAATGTTCACCAACACGTAAAAATAACTTGTGTTTCTTGAATTCAATTGTAGAGCAGACCAAACTTTTCCCGGAATGAGTGATCGACTAACGCTATTGCAAGAAAAGGTGCGTGAGCGTACGCACAAAATAACCACTGCTTCAAGCAGAAGAAGAGATAGGAAAATGAACATTAGGAACAAGAACAAGGAGAACAATATAAAGGACCAAATGAGACAGAGCAAGATGTCAAAGAACCGTCGACTACACCATATTAAAGCTGGTACCATTGAAAAAACATCTCTGTAACAAATGATAGTTAGGAACTGAAGGGAAAGTATGCTTATGGTAATAAGCACATTTTAGCAGTTCATTTTTACATTTTTCAGTGACTTTTCGTAAAGGAATCTTGAAGCAAACGTTATAAGTTAGCTTAAAAGTTTCTTTCGGTCCAGATGACTCACAGGCGATGCAAGTTAGCAAGTGGTTTTTCCCATCTCACCCCCAACTCCAAGGCAACGCATCTCGTGAACGACTCATGGCATATCTTTGCAATTCGACCAACTACAACCAAGCGTTAGAATACTGAATTCTTGGGATAAGTTGCCGCCAGCGCCAAGTGAGCAGTCAGCAACGTTGCGATCGTGTTTAGCAGCGGCGGACTTTACGAGAGGAGCCGTTTATTTGTCGGTTTGGTTTGTTAATTACATTCCGTGACCAGACCCGAATGTTTTGGTGTACAATGATGTATGATGAATCGATAGCAGCGTTTTCATAGGTTGTAAGATTTCAGTGTTGATAAAAGATGGACAGGATTTGCTAAATTGGAAATTCACTTTGATGTCTACCATTTGGTCCAAGTGTCCGCAGTGGTATATTTCATGAAATCACGATAACAGGATTTATCAATTGAAATGATCAAAATCGAAAAGCAATGGTTAAGATTTTATAAGGATGATGTTGCAAATAAAGTGATATAATATTGTCTTTGTATGCAAGCAGTCACTCACAAATCAGAGTGGCTTTGCACAAATATTCCACTCTAGTCAGAAGTTTTGTAAGCTTTGACATTCGCTTCTAAATTTTCACATGCAATTTACACAATCCATGCCAACTTGATATCTCTACCAACCTAAGCCAGATACAAAATGCATGACTCTATGACTGAGATGATACCAGTGATTTCTGGAGATAAATTGCTGATTAAGTTTTCAATCTTAAGTTCTTTATAAGTTCTTAACCTCTTGTATGAACTTCTTGTATAAACCTTGGCATTATTTACCAAATAAAGTAAGTTTTTAGGAGGGTAGAGATGAAAATTGTCAATCCAATTTAAAATTGGGAATTAGACACGGAATTAAATTAACTAATTCTGTAGATGATTATTTTCATGCCAATTTTACATTAGCTGGCTGAACGAAAGGACACCTAGATTCGTTCCTTGACTTTTAGAAATAAAGTTTTCACGTATGTTTTCTCTACACTGAACTGCGGACTAGGACAACTACTTTCTTACCAATTTGTATGTATGTTTAGGTATGCAGGTATTTAACATACAAAATATAATGGCATTTTAGTGTTATTTTTCCGTAGTTGGTTCATCGTATTAATGGCTATAATTTATGTCAATGCCACGTGCTGTCAATACTGTTCACCGAACAGCCTTGCTGCCAAATAATCTCAGTATTGTTGCCGAGTTATTATTCGTTTTTGCTTTAATGTGAGAAAAGTGTCCAAAATCTCACCCACTAGATTTTTTACTGCTGAATTAGAAGTGTTTGGCCATTTAGTTTGGTCTTTCTGTGAAGGTCTATCTCTGACCTTTACTAATGAAGCAGGTAGGTACAATATATCATAGACCTATACCAAGTGAGGTTGGCCTGAGGCTATGTGTTCTCTAGCAGTAGTGTAGGTAGTGCATGTTTCTTATTCAATTAAAACAAATTACACCTGGAGGTTAATTATACCTAGAGATTATGCTAAAAAGGTTCGCAGAGAGAAGCTGTACAAGTGTTTTTTAAGCCACAATGGGCTAGGCTTAGAACATAAGGGTGTGTGAACTGAGGGGACATTAGCCACTAGCAGGTGAAATCTTTAACTGTCAATAGAAATGCGTCCCCGACAAATAAGAAAGCTATCAGTTGGAGTTTAGGGAATCAAATTTAAAATTTTGAGTTTTCCCTATACAGCTTTGGTCCATTGATCTGTGATAGGATTCATGTAAAGAAAAACTTAATTTGACCATTTGACATACCATAGGCGACGGGGGGCTGGTAGACGAGCACAAAGGTGACCAAAAACTTGGTAAAAATTTGAACACACGTTATCATCCCCATTTTGACGAGGAATTAAAATGTCCCTTAAAGTAGTGAATTACACATCGTATGAAACATTTTCGTGCGAAGCACATGAAACGCACGAGTACTATCAGCAAACTACGATATCGACTATAAACAATTCCGCCATATTGGCATTTTACTACAAGAACCAAGATGAATCCGGCTCTTATCCGGACAACGTTGTTCCCGTTTTGTGTTCTCGTAACCGAACGTGCACGACAATAGACGAATAGTATGTTGTAGAGTGGCGCTAATGTTGAAAGAGTATGAAACTTGCAAACTTCAAGACATTAGAAACATTAGAAGGAAAACAAAGATAACAGTAATTATCTTCTGATTATAACGCATAGTATATCAGTGAGTATTCCCACAAAAATACGTTATTTCTTCCACTAATCAATGCTTACAAAGATTATTTCAATCTCTCAACGTGATAAAGAGCATCAAAGTTGGCTTCAATTCAATGCCAGTTTTGTTTAAATCAGACTTACCACTTACGTTTCATCCCTAGCTCAACACATGTTCACTGGAAACATTCCCACATCCTTCTTCTTCAAGGCGAATAGTAATTTCTAATTAGTAATATTAATTATAATTGTTTTTATTATGAACATTGCTACCCTAACAAAAATTAGTCCCCAAATGGAGACTCGAACCCCGATCTCTAGCTGTCACGGGCGTTAACCCTAACCTATAATTTTGAAAACAGACTTTTCTTGTATTTACGCTCTAAAATGACAACATTTCAGTGTAACAAAGCGAAGTGAATTAGAAAAACTATGCAAAAATATGAGAGAACGGAATAAAGTAAATAAATATATATTTATGTAATGTCCCTTATAGGTTCTAGCTTATATCTTTACACACAACACATCTTTCCAGTTGACTTTTCAATTTATTGTTAACGTCTTTTCATCTTGTCAGTTCATTGCACCAGTCACATAAATTATCTTGTGGCATTGCTTTGTAATCTGCACTCAACAAAATTCATACAACTCTTTTTTATATTTCGATCGTGTTGGAAGTGGAATGTTATGGAGAGATTTAGGGGACTGATTGAACAAGGGAAAGTTTGGAGGTTATAATGGACAAGAATTTAAGTTAATAGAAAGAAAATTAGGGAAAAAGGGATTGGGACTCTAGAAAGAGGTGTTTAAGGAGTGGGATGGGATTTGTGGTGTGAATGACAGGGGGTTGAGGAATGTGAGAAGTTTCAGGGAATTGATGAAGGATGGGTTGTGAATGAACGAAGGGAAGAGATTACTCAGATACGGTGTAGAAATACACAAATATGTAGCAATAAAATATATTATGTCTCCATACAAACTGTTACCCGCATTACTTAAAACTTATCTGCGTCATCTTCCCACACGCCTTGATGCATAGATATAAATATTCCAAGAAAAGTTCAAGTAATTGATTTAGATAAAGGACTTTAAACCAACTGTCAATACAGATCAAAAATAATGTGACTGCGTAACACCTAAAAGATCGCCGATGTTAAGTAACACTGTGCTGAGTCAGGTATTGGATGGGTGACCATCATACACATGACCAGTTCTGTTCGGGAGAGAGGTTGGAGGGATGAAAGTTAAGTAACACTGTGCTGGGTCTGGTATTGGATGGGTGACCATCATACACATGCCCAGTTCTGTTCGGGAGAGAGGTTGGAGGGATGAAAGTTAAGCAACACTGCGCTGAGTCAGGTATTGGATGGGTGACCATCATGCACATGACCAGTTCTGTTCGGGAGAGAGGTTGGAGGGATGAAAGTTAAGCAACACTGCGCTGAGTCAGGTATTGGATGGGTGACCATCATGCACATGACCAGTTCTGTTCGGGAGAGAGGTTGGAGGGATGAAAGTTAAGCAACACTGCGCTGAGTCAGGTATTGGATGGGTGACCATCATGCACATGACCAGTTCTGTTCGGGAGAGAGGTTGGAGGGATGAAAGTTAAGCAACACTGCGCTGGGTCAGGTATTGGATGGGTGACCATCATACACATGACCAGTTCTGTTCGGGAGAGAGGTTGGAGGGATGAAAGTTAATCAACACTGCGCTGGGTCAGGTATTGGATGGGTGACCATCATACACATGACCAGTTCTGTTCGGGAGAGAGGTTTGAGGGATGAAAGTTAAACAACACTGCGCTGGGTCAGGTATTGGATGAGTGACCATCATACACATGACCAGTTCTGTTCGGGAGAGAGGTTGGAGGGATGAAAGTTAAGCAAAAATGCGCTGGGTCAGGTATTGGATGGGTGACCATCAGGGGCGCGGCTTTGCGTGGGCGTCGCAGGTTATTTCGGCGCGGCTTGAGATCACTCGACTTGATATCGACGCTATCAGTTGGAGCGATATGAAGTCGATAACGACAGGTGGTTATCGAGACAGCGTGATCTGGTCCGAGGATTAGGGTCAGGTGCAACCGAAATGTCAGATCTGTAGTCAGTTGGTGTTAGAAGGACGTAGAAGATGCACTTGTCGCTGGAGAGCGATGGTGGGCGCAAACAGACGCCCGCCCTTCCGCATCAACAGCATCAACAGCACGGTGTAGAAATCATCACCATCTCACGCCAGGTTCAACAGGTGCCTCATGGAAGTCAGCAATCGTGAGTTCATGACATTCATTTCCAGATAAAGTCAATGTTTGTTTTGAAAATCATGTGACTTTTTTTTAAATCGCATTTTTGTTCTGCTTTGTAAGAAGCTTTGAGTGATAACTCCACTCAACCATGGTAATAACCATGGTTACCATGGTTGAACTCTCAACGGTAGAAAGGTTTGCTATTTGCTATTTTTTTATTAATTTACGCATTTTTTTTTTTTGACAGTAGGATCAAGTTGTGGCTGATAGTTCACGCGTTCGATTGTCTTTACAAATTATCAATAACTAATTAAAAATTGCGGACAACGCAACTGACTTGCAATTTCAACGGATGAATTGACAGAAACAAACGATGATAAAGTTGGATTGGCAAAGTGGTTCAGAGTCGTGGAAAGATGGCGGTGTGTTCAACAGGTTTGTGAAACTACTTTTGGTCTTCAAGAGAACCTAAAAAGTCAACGTGTCGAAACATTCTGCAGATAATAATAATAATAATAATATATATTTATTCCTTTTGATCATATTTACATAATATAGGAAAGTCATTAGTCAAAGTCATGGACAAGAATTCATCTATGTGTAAAAACAATAAGACAATCATTTTTAAATTGTTGGGGAGATTATTAAAAAATAAAATACCCATTGCAGCAGAACTTTTACATCTTATCCTGCTAAAATCTGATGATATAATTTTAAGATCAATTGCGTAAATAATAACACTATAGATGTAAATGCACGTCAATGCTAAAATGTTGAATTTCTTAAATAATGGTCTACACGGGGGACGGACACTTTGCCAGGGGACACTTTGCCAGGCTGTTAAGGTTGGGTAGAGGGGGTGGGCAGGTAGGCATGCCATCGGAGTGATTGACAGTTTGCCGGGCTTTGCTTGTGAGCTCCGTCGCGGTCAAGACATGTCCCCCCGGTTTAGGAAGAACTATGCTCCGTGGGTACCACGTCAAAAGTTAAAGAAAAAATGAGAATACATACAACACGACACTATCGCTGTAATAGCGCTGTCGAAAAAGCGCTGTCGAAAAAGCGCTGTAAATTCTGTACGGATGGCCGCAGACACCTGATATTCAAACAACCTGATATTCAAAAAATTCAACGAGTGCCAAATTCAAAAAATTATACATGTCGGTGGAGTCGGGATACTTCCGTCGCCTAATTCGTCAATGCTTGCGAATGTCTATTGACGAATGATTATTGATTCGGATTGGTATTTGATTGAATATCCAATTTATAGGTATTTGACCCAAGAAGATGTTGAAGCTAATACTCGTGCGTAAGGTGTTTGAATAATTTCAAAATCTACAAAGCTATGATAGGATGTAGGTATCATTTTTCACTAGATAAATTCAAAAAAATTCTAGCAGGATGACTGCTATAGAACCAGTTTTATCGCAACACAATGGATTTCATCGTAACTGTTTGTAAACTGTTAACGATACACTATAACTAATGTGAGTTTGCCACTTTTTGGGGATCTGATATCATAGAGTCCACCAGGCTGACTGTTAGTTTTTGGTTTTTTAATGAGCTCGTCAATGCATTTTTCTCCTTTTTTAGTCTGTGACTTACAATGGTGAACTCTGATAAATGATTTTAAATTAGGGTTGTAGGTTTTGAGCTATGAAGGAAGGGTCGGCATCGAACGAACACAACTTAACTTCGACTTTGCGTTTTATGTATTCTCATTCTTTCTTCAACTTTTGACGTAGTACCCACGGAACATTATTCTTCCATAACCGGGGAGACATGTCTTGACCGCGACGGAGCTCGCAAGCAAAGCCCAGCAAACTGTCAATCACACCGATGGAATACCTACCTGCCCACCCCCTCTACCCAACCTTAACAACCCCTTTACAGCCTGGCAAAGTGTCCCCTGGCAAAGTGTCCTACACTCGGTCTACACGTATCTTTGTAAAAAACTCCAGCTGTGGTCGGATTGTGACCAGCATCCGCCAGGTATCTCACCGCTCTTTTTTGTAGGATAAGTTACTTCTTTGCATAATGTGAGTGTCCCCGTAAGATTATTCCATATGAAATTCTAGATCTCGGCGACAAAGCACAAGAAACGCACAAGAAGCGTTCACTTTTTAGTAATTTCAAACAGAGGAAGTCCGATAAACACATAACAAAACACTGATAAAGTTGCGTCACTGCTTGCTGGTTTCAGATCCTTGTGAACGCACAAGAAAACACATAAAACCAATACAAGTTGTCCATTACCAACACTGCAAAAATAAAATACCCCGCGCATTGCAAGCGTTTGCAATTTAAATAAGATTTCAAATCAGTAGTCCGTGCTTTGTCAGAGCAATAAATTAAACAATTGTGCAAATTAAGTTGGTTTATTACGACATACTTTGCTGAATATTTATTTTATGTCAAACTGCACGTATCCAAGTGAAAGAGTAGGAAGTCCGTCACTGTCCTCTGTCCACTGTCCACTGTCCACTGTCCACTGTCCACTGTCCACTGTCCACTGTCCACTGTCCACTGTCCACTGTCCACTGTCCACTGTCCACTGTCCACTGTCCACTGTCCACTGTCCACTGTCCACTGTCCACTGTCCACTGTCCACTGTCCACTGTCCACTGTCCACTGTCCACTGTCCACTGTCCACTGTTCACTGTCCACTGTCCACTGTCCACTGTCCACTGTCCACTGTCCACTGTCCACTGTCCACTCCCTTCCTTAGTTCTTTGCAAACAACTAGGAGTGAAAACTGGCATCAGGAGAAACCTTGTAACTTTCTTTCGATGGCAACCACTTGGTTGTGTATTTCTTGCCTACCCTCTGACTCTAACAACTTCTTTGGGAACATCTTCTGCTGGCTGGTTAAATCAATTACACCAATAACCAAAATAACTGACATATTTAACATTTTCAATACACATTCGTCATTGTTTTCAAAACTAGTGCTAAGGTCTAGATAAAGTTGACATGAGTCTGAAAACTACAATAGTTTGTTATTGTTTTTAATGATAAGATTGTAACGTAGTTAGCTACAAACTGAGGCGTTAAAGTTGGGTGAAAATTTAAGTCGGCAGTTTTATTACTTTGTTAAATTAAATGCCGGAAATCAAAGATCTAGCGTTGTATGATGAGCGACTTTTCTTCTTGGCAAGGGCTTGTGCCTAACCACTGACCTCAAATAACCTGGATAGAGCATAGGATCCAGCCAGCTGATCTCAAATAACCTAGATAGAGCATAGGATCCAGTCAGCTGATCTCAAATAACCTGGATAGAGCATAGGATCCAGCCAGCTGATCTCAAATAACCTGGATAGAGCATAGGATCCAGCCAGCTGATCTCAAATAACATGGATAGAACATAGGATCCAGCCAGCTGATCTCAAATAACCTGGATAGAGCATAGGATCCAGCCAGCTGATCTCAAATAACATGGATAGAGCATAGGATCCAGCCAGCTGATCTCAAATAACCTGGATAGAACATAGGATCCAGCCAGCTGATCTCAAATAACCTGGATGGAACATAGGATCCAGCCAGCTGATCTCAAATAACCTGGATAGAGCATAGGATCCAGCCAGCTGATCTCAAATAACCTGGATAGAGCATAGGATCCAGCCAGCTGATCTCAAATAACCTGGATAGAGCATAGGATCCAGCCAGCTGATCTCAAATAACCTAGATAGAGCATAGGATCCAGTCAGCTGATCTCAAATAACCTGGATAGAGCATAGGATCCAGCCAGCTGATCTCAAATAACCTGGATAGAGCATAGGATCCAGCCAGCTGATCTCAAATAACCTGGATAGAGCATAGGATCCAGCCAGCTGATCTCAAATAACATGGATAGAACATAGGATCCAGCCAGCTGATCTCAAATAACCTGGATAGAGCATAGGATCCAGCCAGCTGATCTCAAATAACATGGATAGAGCATAGGATCCAGCCAGCTGATCTCAAATAACCTGGATAGAACATAGGATCCAGCCAGCTGATCTCAAATAACCTGGATGGAACATAGGATCCAGCCAGCTGATCTCAAATAACCTGGATAGAGCATAGGATCCAGCCAGCTGATCTCAAATAACCTGGATAGAGCATAGGATCCAGCCAGCTGATCTCAAATAACCTGGATAGAGCATAGGATCCAGCCAGCTGATCTCAAATAACCTGGATAGAGCATAGGATCCAGCCAGCGAGCTACCGATGAAAACACCTAAAATAGCACAAGCTCTTTGAGAGAACTTAATATCATATTATACTCTCAAGATGGCGGCCTTGACTACAAATTGTCTCCATGGTAACCGCTATCCAGGTTATTCCAATCGAAGTACATCGGGTCATTGTAACAATCAGAGTAAACAATAAAAATAAAATGTAAAATGTTGCGTCCACTCGAGATGCTCCTATCGGCAGTGTGCAGCGAGACAAAATACTGATAAGGGTTTTTATTTTCACCCTGCTGCACGCGTGTGGCCGTGATTTTGGTCCCGGTCATGGTTAGTTGAGCCAGCGCAGTGCTAGCGGCATGTCCTTCGGAGGGACGTTAGACCAGTGGTCTGGGATCAAAGCCTCGTTGCGTCGTTAAGCAATGATTCCAATCAGACGAGATCGCGATCGCAATGGAAGGTGAGCCAGGCTGTAGATTGATTTATTGTGTTTAACTACGCATTGTTTTGACTTATGGTTATGTGGCACTGGTCTAATGGCGTCGGTGAATGAGTGAATGATGATGTACCTAACCTAGCCTAGAAGGGAGGAGGGGAAACCCGGTGCTGGCACGTAGCCTACTCCTGTCGAAGACCAAGGGGACCACCGGCTTAACGTCCCTTCCGAAGGACGGTACAACTCGAACAACAGGATTCCTCCACAAATCCATGCTGTCGAGAGGTTGATAAGCAAGGCGAATGAAGTTGTAATAATTTAACATACTTTCACATAATTAGCAATTAACGCGATATTCTGACTAGGTTATTTGATTTGTGGTGATTTTACGAATCACTAGGGTTTTGAAAAAACATGAATTTGTCCGTCAATGTTGACATCGCCCTTGCGGTCGCATTATGACCTTGTCGACTTATTTGTGGCATCAGCTGAAATCTCATCTTATCTCGTCGTATCTCTGCGATTGCCCGAGTCAAGGGGTGACGAAAGCTACATGCAAAAAAGGTGCTTGATCTTTTATGCTAAATACCTTTTGTAATCTCAGACATTTCGCCGCTTTCGTGTGTGAATTTGCAGTTGTTGACTGGCTCATGCCCTCTTCGCTCAAAGGTAAGAATTGCCGATTGAGATTAGTCGAGCAAAATCAAAGCTCTGTCTCTTCAAATAAAAGAGTCGGCGGTAAAACAAGATGAACGTTTGACCAAATCTTTCCAATAGTGTAACGGACGTGTGGTTCAAAATGAAGCCAAAAAATATCATCGGAACATCCTCAAAAAAATTGCGAAATCCACTTTTACAAAAAAAAAATAAAAAAAAACACTTCAGAGCTACGTAATTCCAGCATTACGCTAGAGTACAAATGTGCCCTTTCCACCTTCAACAACGGAGAGCTGAATTGCATCATGAACACGCCAGTCGGCTGTTAATTGTTGCCCGTATTTGCGGAAGCTACAGCGAACTAACTGCGTTCGTTACACCTTGTTTGGGTAACAAAGAACTTGTCAAAACAAGAAACAGACCATATGTAACAACTGGTAAAGTCAATCGATGTAAAGGGAGATAATAATGCTGGTATATTGCGCCGAAAAACATTACCTCGTGATAGCTAAAGAATTTTTTTCAAGATCAAACGATAAAACCGAACGTTAAAGTTCATCATTTAATGATCGATTGCGTTGCTGGCCATTAAGCATTGATAATCATAGCAATTCTTTGTTTTGTACCCACAAATGTGAACGATCGTTTGGTATGTGAGCGCGTGCGGGAGGCCAGCACGCTAACTGGCGTGCTGTCAACTGAGCGGCGAAGGGGGAACGCTCGTACGGACAGTCTCGAATATCAAAACAAACAAGTCTACAGGAAAGTTCACGTTATCAACGTTCTGAATCTGCCATTTTGTAGCCAAAGCTGTAAGCTATCACATGATACCAACATTAATTGTCTTTGTGGTATTAAATTAGCCAGTAACCTTGAGTGAAGCAATGTGTAGTTAACTTTTTGTTACTTTTTTGCTACATTTTGTCCATTTTCGACGAGATATAATAGCAGAATTACATTTTGAGATTGTGATCTATGGAAAACTGGGTAAGTCAAGTTCATTTATTGAAGGTAGAACCGAGCAACTTTTAAACTAAGTGAATTACGTAGCTCTGAAGATTTCTTATTTTTTTTGTAAAAATTTTGATTCCAAAACTTTTTTGGGGTGTTCCGATGATATTTGTTTGGCCTCTTTTTTTAACACACGTTTGTTACACTTGGGAAGATTTGGTCAAATTTTAAGCTTGTTTGCCGCCGAGTAAGCAAATCCGCCGTTTTGGAGTTGATTATGTTCGACCAGCTGCAGGTTGTCATGCTTGCGATTCTAACCTCTCTCCTTTGCCGGTGGGACTGGGTGGGACCAAGTGGAATGTTGTGCGCTTTATTTTTAACAATTATTAGGGTGATTTAAGCTTACTTATACTGGATTTTATTAAGGCATTAGAATAGAGCAGCATATTTCTTTAGGAAGAAATGGAGATGTTGCCAACAAAAACTCTGAAAAAGAAAATTACTGAGCGGAGAACGTATTGTTGTCATAGCCTATGCACGTCAAACAGCCTTGACAAGGAAAATGGTGTTATTCTCATGCCATTCCCGAAGCCTTGTGAAGAATATGAAGACAGTTTAAGTGACAGTACCAAAGTTCATAACACGAAGATATGTCCCCAATGTAGCAAGTGTCTAAGGTGGATACATCTGTGTAAAGGTACTGATTCGCGACTGGAAGAACTCAGCGATATTAGCTGGCACACAAAAATTTGCTCCAAACACTTCTCAAATGTAATGGGAGCAACAGAAACGGATCCTGATCCATATCCAGCTGAAATAGTAAGTTGATGTTCTGTAATTTAATTCTTAATAAAGGAACCAGTCTGCAACATTGAATACGAAATGCTGTCATATCTGGTTAGATTTAAATCTAGGTTAGTTTTAAGAGTTTCAACTTAAACAAATCCCTAAAATATTAATGTATAATTACTTACTTTCTGTGTTTTCGTAGCTTACACTTTTATTTAAATAATTTGATTTACTTCAGGTGAATGATGAGGTGCAAAAGCCAGCACGACCAGCCTCAAAGGACAGAATAAATCTGCCAATGTCTTCCCCGGAGAAACGTTGCCGGCCAACAACTAGCCTCGAACCGACAGTGCAAATAAATAACTTAACTGGCATTGGCCCGAACACAATCATCGAATCAAGAAATGAATATTCTATAGCTCCATGTGTTAGGAAAAACTTCGAAGTAGTTTCCTTCTTGACTGATCAGGATTTTGGAAGACAAACTGCAACTGAAAAAACACCATTTGCTGCAACTGCTGCAACTTTAAGGTCCTTGGCACATGAAATGCTAGACAGAAACCTTCATGTCGAATTTGACAGTGAATTTTTGGCAATTTCCTCTAAGAAGAACTGTTTACAACTTGAGAAAACTTGTGTAATTAATCGCAACTTAGAAATGAAGATTTTTGTCCTAGGCAAACCAATAATCGATGACTGCAAATTTTGGAAGAAATATCCAAAAATATGGAGTCAAGAATTGGATTCTCACTCTTTCTTTAAGGATTTGTTTGAAAATTGGAATGTATGCAAATCATGCACTGAGGAAAAATTTGTTTGTAAAGTGAAGAGGACCACCAGTAAATCCATTTCGTACGAATATGACTGCAAAACAGACAGCGTTCGATCCACAGAATGCACGCTACTAACTTCAGACGTAGTATGCTTTCACTGCCGGAAAATGGTGACATTCTTGCGAACTAAGTATCAAAAGCAGCCTTCGGGTGCTTGTCGCAAGACGAGGGACTTGACGAGGGAAGTAGCTCGAGCAAAATTGCGTAAATCATTGATAAACTTGACAAACCTGAAGACTAACAACAAAAGGTTAAGTCTAAAATTGCAAAAATTTATTAAAAGTGGAGCAAAGATAACAAATTCTGATAATTATGATTTCCTAAATATTCTTGTTTCTGATAACAATAAGACACAAAGTTCAGATTTAGCAAAAATATTTTTCAATGAGCAGATAAAAGCAGCAAAAGCTAAGCCATCCAACGGGCATCGCTGGCATCCACTTATGATAAAATGGTGCTTGTTTTTAAAAAGTAAATCTCTAACTTATTCGGCAGCAAGAAAATTTATAACGCTACCATCGGGGAAAAGGCTGTACGAACTTCAACCACTATCACAGGCTGGAGCAGGATTTCATCGAGACGTTTTGGATACCATTAAGAAAGAAGTTGATACGTCAGGCAGGGAAGAACATCTCCGGTATTGTGCGCTTTTACTCGATGAAGTTAAGATTCAGGAAAACCTGGTGTATAAAAGTTCAACAGGGGAACTGATCGGTTTTGTCGAATTGATCAACGTCGATGCACTTATCAATCAGATTGACACTGAAGCAAGTGGTACCACCGCGACAGATCAACCCTTGGCCACTCACGTATTGCAGCTCACGGTTCGTGGGATCACTTCGTCTATGGAAGCTATGTATGCGTATTTCCCTGCACAGACTTTATATGCGACTACTCTATTCCTCATTGTATGGCAAGCGATAGAGTACTTGGAAGGCGCTGATATTCGCATATTAGCAGTTGTTTCGGATGGTTCAGCTGCTAATAAGTCATTTTACAAAATGTGCAACAATAACAAAACAGGAATTCAGTGGTCTACTGCAAATATCTACGTCCACGAGAAAAGGCCGCTGTACTTTGTGTGCGACATACCATATTTGCTGAAGTCGGCAAGAAACGCTTTTGCTAATAGCGGTTCGGACAAAAATCCCTGCGTTCTGTGGAAAAATGGGAAGCAGATTGAGTGGTGTCATGTCATTGAAACATTCGAGGCTGTCCTGAACCCTTCTTTCAAAACTTTGAATCGAAATACCAACGATCATCTCCATTTGTCTCCGACGTCGCTAATGGGGTTGAAATTAGCAGACCAAGTTTTGTCAAAACGAATGGCTGTAGCCATGACCAAACTTGTTGGGCAAGAAGCTAGTGAAACTATCAACTTCATAGAAATGTTCACTAAATTCTTCGATGTTATGAACACAAGGCATCTCCGAGAAGGTACATTCAATAGAAATCCCGACTTGAATCCGTTTACTAGCCCCGACGATGAAAGGCTTACCTGGCTAAACGAGGACTTTCTTGGGTACTTGGAAGAATGGAAGAACGAAGTCAAGGAAAGGCCAGGAAACTTCTCGGCACAGGATCGAAATAAAATGCTTCTTAGCAAAGAGACACACGAGGGACTATTTATGACAGGTAATATCGTGCAAATCTCATTACAATTTAAAAGTATTGTTAAAGAGGCTGTAATGGCAAAGTGGTTCAGAACTATGAGCTGATGGTAATTTATTAGGTTACCAACCAATTGCATCTGTATTCATTTTCAGTCAAGTCAATAACGCAGATCGTTAAGTTCATGCTTGGAAAAGGAGCTGATTTTGTACTGACCAAAAAATTCAATCAAGACCTGCTAAACATGAACTTTTCTAAACAAAGAGGAGCCTCCGGAGTGAATACCCATCCGAGTGTTAGCTGGTAAGAAACATTTCCATTAAAACTTTGTTTATTTGGTTGTTTAAGTTTGGAAATGTTGCTAAAATATGTCATTTCTTTGCACACAGATATAATAACGCTTTCGTCAAGCTGCAATGCTGCAAGCTGCCTACATCGGGAAGGAGAAAGATTACTCGAAGTTTGAAGAAGAAAAACCTTCAACAGTGACACGTTAAGACTGGACATTTTGTTTCCGTCTAATATGACTTTTATCTTATTAATTGAACTCAATTAATGTCAAGAAATTTAATTTATTTCTTATCAATACCAAGTGACTTCTCTTTCTTTGTTGCAGCAATGGACAAATTATTTTATTTTCTATTTAATTAAATAGATTATGTGACCACATGGTTTTTTTCCAGACAATTTGTCATTCGTTCCTTAAGTGCTGATATGTAATCAGCATTAACCTTTAAATTGCTTGCATCATTTTGTACCTTTGATTTTGTTGGCAGTGAATCGAATACATAGGACAGTCTGATTCAATACAATATTCATTTAATTAATTATAAAATAATAATTTTTTTTTCCCTACGCCCAAGCTTACACATGGATTTGTGGAGGAATCCTGTTGTTCGCGTTCTACTGTCCTTCGGAAGGCACGTTAAGCCGGTGGTCCCCTTGGTACTCTTCAGCTGGCACCGAGTTCCCCCTCCTCCCTTCTAGGCTAGGTCAGGCTCATCATCATCCTCATCATCATCCACTCATTCACCGACGCCATAAGATGGCGCGTTGTCAAAACAGTGCGTCGTTAAACACTGCTAATTAATGTAGAATCCGATTAATATTGCGAACGCTTAAAATGTGCAAGGTATTTAAATGAATTCCTATTAGGGTATCAATTGTTGAGAGGGATTTTTGATGGTAATAATAAAATACAACAAGTTAATCAATCTATCTGAGTAAATATAACCCTAATTGCTAAAACATATTAATTTGACGCAGTTTGATCAAATAAACAAGCGGGACAGCTTGCGAACGCAGTTTTTGTCGTCTGTTGAACTTGCCGTTGTTCTGTCCGCAGAGTGATCAGAGAACAGTACTGCTCGTGCGCGCCACAAACGCGTAGCGAGCAGGTGATGCTGGTGGTCATCATTGTGATGGCGTTCTGCATCGTGGGGCTCATAGCGGCCCTAGGGGCAGTCACCAAGACTTCTTGCGATCCACTGCACACTAATAGACTGCACTCTTCTCTGCTATGACCACGCCCTGGCTAGTGGACCCCCACTGGACACTTACCCGGTGGCACGATGATGTTGAAATGTATGCCCCTGAGATGTAGTTGATCCTACTATGACCATGCTGTTGACTAGCGGTCAAAGCTAATTAGAAACAAACTCTACCAATGATCATGCCTAAGTTGGGGATACAAGCAATTGTTCTGTGATTTTCTACTGATGATTTTCTATTGTTTTCATTATGCGAGATCTGATGATTAATTGATTTGTTTCTTATTTCTCGATCTTGTCAAACTATGCTGTTAATTGAATCATTTCCCATTTCATAATAAACTTGCTTGCTATGTGGTTTTATTGAAAGATATTCCAGACAAACAAGATGGTTACTGAATTGTGAGATTTTTGTCAGAAGTTATCAATTAGTATCTTGACTTAAAGAACATTATTGTTTGTTGCACTTGTGATTTTTCACCACAGAACTGTATTTGATTTTGAGAACTGCAATCCACAAAGAGGTACTTTTCAAATAATCCCAGAAATCCTCAGTACCTTATTATTTGTTCTTGAGATCATAATTTTGATTTGCTTTAAAAGTGTAAAGCAATTTCTGGTACTTTATATAAGGTTAATTAGTAATATTCAATGTAATCAACCTTTCATCCCATTCATCTATTTACTGTTCACTGTATTTTACTTTGAACTCTGTCTCAACATATTTTATCTAGACAATTGATTTCCTTAAGCAAGATTTGAACTTTTATTTTCTATCTAAGTTATCGTTAAGTTAACAGTGCCTGCCGCTGTGCCCCTTTCTGACAAACAAAAGCAACGAATAAAGCAGATTCTGATGTAGGTCTCGAAATCAGAGTTGCGTTGAGTTTTTAACCTTGCTAAGAACAAGCCTTGTTCGTACACGTTTTGTAATAGATACAAAGTTTCACTTTAAAACATTGCAGCTGTCAGAATAGATTATCGAACTATGCAATCAATCAACAGTATGCCGATGGAAAGGGGTTGGCCTCTGACACATTACCATCCAGATTGCCACTTTTAAACAGAAAAAAGAAAACAATGCATATCTGATTTTGGGACACACTGTACAATCGTTCACAATTACAAATTATTTCAAATTATTTTTTCTAGTTCTGCCCAATCGAGTGAAGTGCCCTAAGATGTCTCCCTGTCAATTTCCTTGGTCGTCCCATTCTTTAATGGCAATTGTGATTTTGTTATTGTTGGTAAGCTGTCACACCTTCGTCTTTGTCTCTATTGTTATAATAACAATGAAACCCTATCAATGAGATTAATTGATTGATTAGGGGCTTAACAACTTGTCAGCTGTTAGGCTTTATTTGCAGTGTCAATGGAGGTGAGATGAAACCAATAGAGGAAATGTAGTAGTAGTAGTAATCTTTATTTATTAGCAAAATTGCTATTTTTCTTTAAGATACATAGTTAATACATAAGCACAACAGTAAATAATAATGTCTTACAATTAAGAGTACAAAATATCCCAGTATAGGGTTACCTCATTTTTTCTAGGAACTAGTTTTTCTTCTTTGATAAATTTACAGCAGTTACGTCTAAAACTCTTAACTGTTTCACATTGTCTTATTTCTAATGGTAATCGATTAAATATTCTAATTCCTTTAACATAGATCGAGTTTTCTTTAAATTTAGAGTTTGGTCTATCAATGAAAATATTGCTATTACTTCTAGTGTTATATTATTTTTAATATTATTTGTTAAATAGCTAGGTGTAATTCCTTGACATATTTTATAAATTAAAGTTAGGGTTCTTAGTACAATTCTTTGTTTGACATTCAGCCATGACAGGGCTTCACACATTTTCCTTACAGAAGTATATTTATTTACTAGGAGAATACTCCTCATCGCTCTGTTTTGAAGTTTTTCTATTTTTTCTATTTAATTTTTATATAATAAGAAAAGAAAGGAGCTGCAATAATCAATGTGGGGAGCAATGATTGCTTGGTAAATGTCAATTTTAGATTGAATTTGAAGGCCTTTATTATTTCTACGGAAGAGTCCTATTTTACTAGCTAACTTTTGTATTATCTATGTGGCATGTGCTTTAAGATTTATTTCATTGTCAATGATAATTCCTAAATATTTAAACTGCTCTATAACTTCTACCTTGTCAGATCTATTAGCTTGTCAAGTTAAGGCGTTTTTGTGGTATTCATATTTTATTATTATACATATTTTATTATTTTAGCAAAATATAACTCATTTTTATAGACTACTAATTGATTAGTGTGACTAATGGCGTCGGTGGATGACGATGAACCTAACCTAGTCTAGAAGAGAGGAGGGGAAACCTGGTGCCGGCACGTAGCCTACTCCTGTCGAAGACCAAGGGGACCACCGGCTTAACGTCCCTTCCAAAGGACGGTACAACAACGCGAACAACAGGATTCCTCCACAAATCCATGCTGTCGAGAGGTTGATAAGCAAGGCGAGTGAAGTTGCTGTACTAACTTTCATCCCTCCAACCTCTCTCCCGAACAGAACTGGTCATGTGTATGATGGTCATCCATTCAATACCTGACCAGCGCAGTGTTGCTTAACTTTCATCCCTCCAACCTCTCTCCCGAACAGAACTGGTCATGTGTATGATGGTCACCCATCCAATACCTGACCCAGCGCAGTGTTACTAAACTTCAGTGATCTCACGAGGACCGGTGTTTCCAACACGACAAACCGTTCGGTCGAAACAGAGGGTCCAGGTGTGTCTGTGTTTGATTAGGGTTTGCCTGCAAAGTGTGACTAATGTCTAGCACACAGCATTTGTGCAACTACTGCCCATCATTTATCTAATTACCCAAGTAAAGCACTTTAGTCGTTCCATTCTGCACTATGTTTTATAGATTTGTATTTATAAATTTTTCTAGTGAGTCGTAGGGGTTCTGGATTAGGAAAGATTTGAGAGTTGCGTCAAAGATGGGGTGAGTTGGCGAATTAGTGATGAATGTTGGGAGATGGTTATACATTTTTGTGCAGAGGTAATGTGGGCAATCAAAATAATTTTGCTATCACGACAACTGTGGTTGCAATCAAAGTCCAGTTGCACCTCTTAAAGGATCTAACAAGTCCTGATAATATCTTGATAATGCCCACAAACTAATATATGCCACTTGATAAAGTGTCTGCCCATGGTACGTTCAACCTTAAGGTGCAAGAAGTGAACATTTAGGTTTTCCTGTTCTAAAAGCACAGCCATCGACAAACAAGTTCCTGTATCGATGACTCACAACTTATCCTGCAGTGCAACTCTAGGATTTTTTGTCGATGTCGACATCTAGCTAGAACTACCAAGGTTATCGACCGACAGTTGTCATGCGATTCTGAGACAGTGAAACGCAAATGACGATAGAGTGCGTTCTCAATCGCCAAGACCCAGCCATTTAAAGTTCTCGACACAGAATATTCGCAGTATTCCCCGGTGATTTGGATTTGTTTATTTTGTCCATGTTATTTAATAATTAGTTGTGATGATTTCGGTTTAACGATGAGTCAGCTAATTGGCATTGTGCTTCGAAAGTAATTGTTGAATGAATCTATTAAGCATAACAAACTTAAGTAAGCCCTAGCTATAGACTTTAAGAAACAATCGTTATTGTAGGTTATGATATACCGTTGAGATTGAGATTGAGACTGTCAAGATAAGCAGCTCGCTTTGTTGTAGAGAGCCTTAACGATATTCCCGAACCACTTTTCAGTTCGGACCCGGCCCCTGTTAATTTTCCCCTCGAAAACAGTTTGTTTTTGTTCATGAAATCTAGCATGCTTTTAAACTGGACCGGTGTTATTTGGTTTCATCTGACAATATCAAATATTGGAGATAGCAATTAGAGATTGGATGGATATCAAAAATTGTGAACATTCATGTTTATATATTCTTTGGTTAAGGGGTTCAGTAAAGCTAAAATCTGTTTTTATTTGAAGTTTGTGTGAAGTTGTCAAATTATTGGCATTCTATTATTGGCCTACACATAACACCCAACCTAGACTGGTCCCTACACATCCAAAAATCCCTATCCAAAATTAAAAGCACGTGCTTTCTCCTACGCCGCCTTAAGCGTATAGTCAACCTCCACACCTTAAAACTAGTATACCACGCCCACTTTCACTCTCATCTCACCTACGGCATTCTCTTTTGGGGCACCTCCCCCCCCCGCCCATAGAATCTTCATTGCCCAAAAACAGGCAATACGTATCATTGCCGGATTATCCCGCCGGAAGACCTGTAAGCCCCACTTCATCGCCCATCAAATCCTAACCCTCACATGCACCCTTATCCAAATAGCAAGCACCCTTGTCCGTTCCCACCCCCACCTATTCCCACTAAACTCCTCCATCCAAACACACGAAACCAGACAAAGAAAGGAAATTCGCACTGTCCCACACCGCACCACCCTTTTCACTCACTGCCCCTCTCACACCTGTGCCCAAATTTATAATCACCTCCCACCCCACATCAAAAACTCCACCAAACGCAGCTCCTTTGACACTTCCCTTAAAAACTTCCTCATCCAAAACCCCTTCTACAGTCTCGAGGAATACCTCACCTCCACTACTAATAAAGAACTCCTGGCCCCTCTACACTAATGCTTTCCCTAACTTTTGTGCAATTATAATTATTATTAAAAATCTTAGTCACTTTACAATATAAACTATTATCTAATTTCAAATACTATATTTTATAGTCATTACATTATATTATAAGTTACTGTTACATTTCCTAAATCTCTAGTTCTTATGGCCCATACAAAAACAATGTATTTTGTCAGTTGGCAACAAATAAATAAACAAATAAATAAACAAATACTTATTTTAATGCAGATGATGTCCTAACTTTAAATCATCTTCTTGAAACTTCTTACTTGTAATTGTACCGCGATAAACTAAATGGCACAATCCAACTAAAACAAGTGAAGACAACTTTCAATTTCAACATGAATGGCGCCGTTTGCCAAGCTCGCGATTTGATTGGCTGAGAGGTTGGCTGAGAGCTGAGTCGGTAAAGTAGTTTTAAGGGCAAACGCCACTCGATCGAATACTCGTCGGCGTAGCTTTAGATCGAGAGCTCAATGAAATCCTAGAATCGCACTGCTGGTCTGGGAGAAGAGTTTTGTCATTGTTGTGTGTTTTAACTTCTATTTCGTTCGAGTCCAGCAGAGTTTAGCCAGGTTCATTTTCTCAACATACATCAGAGTATAGCCACTTGATCGGTGCACACCGGTGCATAGTCATAACGGCTGGAGGGAGAAAAGGAGTAGGGAGATGCAACAGGTAGTGGGGGTAACATGCCGACATGCCGACCGACTCCGACCGTGCGATTGCCTGTACTTCCCCGGCGTCAGTTCGGTCCGTGAGCGGTGCCCGTCGAGGTGATTGTGTTCGCAGGCTTCCTCTGCTGGCTTCAGCTTGCTTCCATGTTATCAAAATGGCTACAGTGGCTACAAGTGGTAAGCTAAAGCTATCGCTATATTACATGATCTTATAGTTATTCGATTATCAGGAACTCGGAGTGCGTTCGGTCATTGATATTGGAATTTATTCCATATATTTGAAAGCAAACTCACCGCTCCACATGCTATCAGTGAGCGCCAGCAGCTTACGAAGCTAGATGCTTCTATGATTTTGGCGGGTCCGCTCATGGCGTCATGTTAGTTGGCTTGCATCTTTCATGCTAGGTCATTGACAAGCACTTGCATATTGATGACCTCTGAAATCGTAAGTACCGCCTGCCGGGTTATTCCTCGCTATCGCGTATTTGTGTTCTTCTTTTCGCTGGTGTCATATTGTATTATAAAATATAAGTATATTATGTATAATATTTATTAAATAAACAGTAACCAAACGACTAAGACGCCAACACCAGAATCGGTACAAAACTTAAAATATGATACAATTAATGCTGGTGGCTATGGATTGTGCATGGGAAGTAGTGGATGACAGTAGTAAAATATTTTGTTCCAATAACAGGGCTGTGGGATGAAAGAGATCCATGATCACTGCTTTGATCAGATAGGTTTGTGGAAAGCATGCATTTCGGCTGCAACCACCCACCTGCCAACTCTGGTTTTTCCAAACGCATTTTCGGTATTTGAACAGCATTTTCATGACTAAAAATGTGTGTGCAAGATGGATATTATCTGGATTTTTTCTGCACCCACTCTGGGATTAGTTTTGTCCCAGGGCCCAGGAATACCTAGTAATGTCACAGGTAGTAAATTTTGCGAGCCAAGTCGACTATTGCATTTGCCAGTTGACGGGCATTCTATTTGGAGGAAATTGTTGATGTGTTGTCAACGGCCAGCAATCTTGTGCTCAGTTGTTTTATTATTTAATGATATGAAGAAAGATGACGGTGTTTCGTTTCTGGACAAGCTTTAGGAAGACGTCGATACCGCCAAACATCCACAGGCCCTTGATCACTTGCTAGTAGAATTGTATCGATAATAACAAACTTTTGCTTTTTATTTTCAGTGTCGAGGAGGTTGCTGATGTTGCTGGTCGAATGGAATGCTGACAACTGTGATGTGATTCTGAACGGCTCTGAGATCGCAACATAGCACGGAGTTGGAAGACACATTCACTCTGATGGTAAGAGACTCATCCTGTGCAATGCATGCATGTTAACATTGGGCGGTGATGTTCATTAAATATTTCTTTGGGCTGTGATAGAAACTGAATAATGCCTAGTAGGCCTTCAATGTGGCTTTGTTTGAAGTCGTGTTTCCTTGAAGCTTGTATCTATATGGGATTGATATTGCAAGTTTTTATTTTATAACAGAAAAGACAGACTGAACAATATTTGATGTCGGATCAAAGGTTGTGCATATGTACCAGTGTTCATGTGAACATCTTCTGTCTTAAGTTTTGACACAGCAATCGACCAGATGGATTTTTATTGCATTATTAGAAATGTATTAGAAAGCTTTCAGGCTAGATAATGCAAGTATTCTTAATTAATAAAAGTCGCCATTTTTCATTAACTATTAAATAACACAAAAATATTAAATAATGTTGTGAACTTGTGGTATCTAAATTAAATCCTCGTGAGATCACTGAAGTTAAGCATCACTGCGCTGGATCAGGTACTGGATAGGTGACCTTCGGTTCAAGTTATGAAAGTTAGTACAGCAACTTCACTCGCCTTGCTTATCAACCTCTCGACAGCATGGATTTGTGGAGGAATCCTGTTGTTCGCGTTGTACCGTCCTTTGGAAGGGATGTTAAGCCGGTGACTTAGACACCCATGATGCATTTAGAGAATGACACCTAAATGTTGTCAACAAGTGGTTTTATGAAAGATAATTCATTTGAAAGCAGGGTAGATATGTTTGTGAAATCTGATTTTAATTTCAAATTTTTGCAATGCTTGAGTATTTTATTAGCACTTCTACCCTCTCAAAATTTGTTTCCGAATCAGAGCTGCCTGATTGGGCTTTCGGGACTAGAGAGTAGCAGTGTTACTTTTTAAAGTATAGACACATGACGAGCCCCCTTTTTAGTGCCTGTGCCCAAACATTCTCTGTGTTTCCAGCTCGAAATCTTTGCGGCTGGGTGCAACAACATCGCCGTGTTCAGCTTCTCCGAGATTGCCGGGGCCCCGTCTTCTTTCAGCTGCGCTGTGATTGTGCCGGAGCTGTCGCTAATTCCAGCAACGTCGTTGGATCGGAGCCAAGGTAGGCCGTCATTCTTTGCAGGTCTTTGCTATGAGCTGCAAACAGGAAAAGTGGTCATGTATTTCTCTGATTTTCAAAATGTTAAAAGATACGTGATATCTCTTTGTTTGTGACTTCTTTGTGTGGCGGAGTAGTTGATTTGTAATGTGCCAAAGGACTGGGATTACGAATATGTTATTAGGAAAACAAAGTGAGAGTTTGGCACTTACCGAGCGTTGAGTGGCAGACCGCCATAGTGGATACTTGATTGTCAACGTTTCGGCTGTTGCCTCCATCATTCGAGAGAAGAGACTGTGGTCGTGAATATTTCAACCACCATCAGGGTACTCACCAAAGAACCCTTTCAATAACTCATATAGATCTTCAGCTATAGCAGCACCTACTCCTGTGTCTGCATTGGTGCATTCTTCAACTCTAGTAACTGCTGGTATTTATTTATTAATTCGTTTTAATGTTTAGCTAGCGGGGTCAGGGTTGGGGACTTTTTTTACTATTGTTTTCTGGGCTTATTACATTTATAGCAGGATTGGGGGCTAATTTTGAGTTTGATAAAAAAAAATATTGCTTTATCTTTTTAACAGTTGGGTTTAATAATAGAATTTTGGCGTAAGGATTTCCTAAATTAGCGTTTTTTCATTTATTGACACAGCCAGAATCTTGGACCTTGTTTTTCAGATGGAAGATTGCAAACAATCTGCTTGGTGTTGTAAAATCAGAGCTTGTATCACATTGGCTACTGATGCATGGGTTCTACTGGAACATCACTTAGGGATGGATGATTTATTTATTTAATTAAATATCTTTTCTGATTTCAAGTCAATTACCGAGTAGGAGCGATATTTACCACAGTAGCAAGGGGAGTCATATTGTCCGTCTCCGGCCAGCCACACTGGAGCCTCGTCGTTCAATAGGGTGTCGATGTTAGTTTGACGGTGTTCATGCCATACTTTTGCTATTTTTATTTATTTCTTTCCACAACTTTGACATACATTTCAATACAGTATAAAATGATATTGATTGTTGCTAGGTCAGCTATCAACAAGTTTGTATATTGTATAGTTAGCCCTCATTTCTCTGGAGCTATTCGATAGTGGTATCACTGGACTTCCCGGCAAATTGTTCCACAATCGTATCTCCTCTGCAGCTAAGCAGTACTTCCTGAAGTCGGTTCTGGGTTGCAGCTGTTTGACCTTGTGATGGTGATCTTGTCAGGCTATGTACGATCAGTCTTGATTAAGTTCCTTTTAAAAAAGAACTTAATTCAGTTCCAATTCCTAAAAATAAAAAGGAACTGAATAGTTCCTGAAAAGGAACTGAATATTTTTTATTTTTTGATATTTTATTTTACATCTCACAATTGTACATGGTATTGCACGTTGGTAAGGAATTATTCTAGGTACAATGCTATTATTTTCATATTGAATATGATAATGAATATGATAATATATAATAGTGATATGGGTAACATAGTATAATATACCTAGTAATAATAACACGGTAAATAGAATATATTAGCTAGGATATAGTAGATTAGCAACAAAAGTAATATGCTAGGAACAATAAGGAATAATAAGGATTTAAGATTCACTTTTGTTAGAAATTATCTCCCTGAATCTTGCAATGGTCATTCCTTTGGCTCGGTGTTCTGCCTTTAGGGCATTCCACTCCCGTATGGTCCTAGTGATCTGGGAGAATTTGCCAATATCGCCTCTAGCTCCTCTCTCTCTCTAAACTTGTTATCTTTTCTTGAGGGGTCTATTTTAGCCCTCCACTCTGCCCATCCCGGGTTAGTGCCCATCACCGCCCGTTTGATGTTGCAGAGTCTCGCCGTTTTTCTTCTACTCTGTAGCGTCTCCCAGCCTAGCATCTGTATGATTTCTGAGGGGCTTTCCCAAACTCTGATTGGTTCCCCATCTGGGCCCTGCTCTGTCCTCCACTTTCTGATTCTGCCGGTCACCCTCCAGGCAGCAATTATCTGGACTTTTTCTATGTTGGTGATGTCTTTCGTCTTGTGGGGGTCTCTTACAGCACCTGCATATTCAATAATGGGACGGATAAGGGTGCAATACGCCTTTTCCTTTGTGGTCGTGGTGACTCCTCTAAGTGCCCTCATCACGAAGTTTAGGTTACGTGTCGTTTTCCCTGTGTTTTTTTCGTGTTGGGTTTTCCAGTTTAAGGTGCTGTCAAAAGGAACTAAGTTACAGTTCCTTAAAAATTCTCGACTTATACCAAAACTTTTGAAACGGAACACACAAAAAGCATTTGGCACGAAAATTCGAGCCAATGCCGTCTTGCTCTTCCAGCAAATAAAGGCTTGTCATTTTCGAATGGTAAAACGTTAAAGGACTCCATAGCGACCTTGTGTGAACGTTGCATTTATAATGTCGACAAGTGGTTCAATAATGTGAAATGAAACTTTTTTTATAATTGCACAGGGTATTTGGTCGTGGCCTGCTGACATTTTCTTGCATACTTCCGTTATTTCAAGGACTTCTTTCGCCGTGACTGGGGACAGGAAGATCGGTTTCTCCGTTAGCATTCATTATGCCTCTTCTGATTTCAGTATGCTTTTAGCAACATAGCATAGATAAAGTAATAGGTTTGCTAGTAGTTGCTACGTGGTATTACTGTCTTGATTTTATAGGTTAGCTTATGTAACCTATAATCGATATTTATCTAATTGTGTAATATCAATATAAATTACTACGACTGGAAACTAACCATGGTGATTGTCTTTTTCACCTCAAACAATCATTCCTTTCGTGGCATTTTTACTAATTTTTAAGGCAATTAACCACTGTGATAAAACCACAAGTCTTGTTAGTGGGAATCGATAAAAAGAAATACCAGCATGCGAATAATTGCTGCGTTGGGGAACTGAGCAATACGTGTTGCTAGATCTTTTGTTTTCGTTGCTTTTACCTGCATAGCCTGCATATAACGATGTTCTCCTAATAATATCCCTCGGATTCAGTTAACAACATTAGTTTCACACGGTTGAACACGGCTGACTGACAGAACATGTCCTGGTCTCAAAGTTGCCAACTTTTGCCGCCAGGCACCACCCAACTCGTTGTTAAACGCAAATACCATAGGAGAAAGAATTGCACTATACCCTAAATGCATTGATTGTCCATTGAAAATAACATCCCTGGCCTCTGTAGCTTCAATGGGCTATAATTTTCATTGGTTCACTAATCGAGGTAGTTGATAACCAACTTAATATGACAAACTATGATAATCATAATGTCTGGTCGATTTATCTACACATTCACGTTACTGTCGCGTTACTTTCTGCAACGGTATTTAGCATGACGCAGCCCGCTTAGCGCTTCCTCTATCTCCTCATCAGAAGCATTCTTAGTCAAACTGTTTAGCCCGACTGCCCTACAAATATTCTATGCGTATCATATATGAACGTACCTGCTGGTATATGCAAAATAACTAGCGAGTATACACATAATATTCAGGTTAATCACAGGTTGTAGAACTAGGACTTAGTAGGCCGTATCAAAAGAATAAAGGGAACAATATTTTAAACCAATACAACTACACCCTACATTCGAAAAGCGCCGCCACGAGTGAAGTCGAGTGTTACTAGGCGGCTGCAGTCCTGTTCTGGCGGCACAACGGAGGCAAACTATTGTCCAGATATTGTAAAATATTGTCTGGCTATTCAAAATAACTACATTAGTCATTGGAATACTTAAATTATTTATGATAATCAATCATGTTAACAAGTAATGCTTCACATTTTTTAAAGCAATTGATGGGATTCTGTTTCACAAATTATTATTTACAGAAATATTATTCATGCATTTCATTTACTAGCTTGATAGCGCATGACAAAGTTTAGGCTCCTGATTCTCTTCTCCACCACCTTTGTGACTTGGCTCTTCCACTCGAGTTTCTCGGCTATCCAGACTTCTAGGAACTTGGCTCCCTTTTTTTAATCAGCTCTTGCCCTTCCAGTTTGAATGTCCTCGTTCTCCATTCGTTCTTTTTTTGCTAAATGCTACCAGCTCACATTTAGAGAGGTTGAGTTGCATTCGATTTATTTTCATCCACTCTGGTCATCGTCGTTCTCCCTGGGGGCGTCGTGACTCTCGGTGTCGTTCTGCGCGGAAAGCTGGTTCACTCGTCCGCGAAGTTCGTCTTTAAGCTTGGAACGCCAGTTGCTATTGTTCGTGGTCCAATTATACCCTCCGTTCGAATTACGCGAGGATTGGACGTTTGATTGAGGCTGGTGGAACTGGTTGCTGTGTCCCTGTTGTCGCGTCGCTTGTCGTGCGCGGTCTCCACGGCAACCTGTCTGTGGCTGCGTCGTGACGCTACCTCAAACATTCGCTGCAGGACTTGCAGCAGTTCAGCGGTGGTGCTGATATTGCTTGCAGCCAGGATATGGAACGTGGTTGCTGGCAGCAGAGATATTAACTGTCGCACAAATCAGGCAGGTTCTACAGGTGATGTGATATACTTGAGTTTCCCTATCCAATAGATGAGGAACTGGGCCATTGATATCCTAGGCGCAGGGATTGCTTCTGGCCCTGGCCATGGACCTTCTTGCTCTTTTTTGGAATATTAATAGACGTTTTGTATGCGGGTGACCAACCCAAAGCAGAACTGCGTTCCTGTTTTTCTTCAACGCTGTTTAGGAGTGCATTATACAGTTTTGCTCCCGCGTACCCTGGGTCTTGGGTTTTAGTTTTTTATGCTTTCAACGAATTTGATAATTTTTAACAGGTTTATGCAAACATGCCTAAATATTGTCAATGATGTGTTTGTATGTATGATGTGACCATGTGATCAATGTGATATCGCCAAAATATTGACAACGTTAATCATTGTTAGGCAATGGATAAATTAACAGCTACAAATAAATAAATAAAATAAAAATAATTCGGTCCTTAGTTGTTTAATTTTGAAATTGGTAGTTCATGGCTTTTTCTCCAGTTGTGAGAGTCGATGGATAATAGTAATAATAACATCTGCTTATTGTCAAATATGGTACAAAGACAGTCAGTTTCATAAAAGCTAAATCCTACAACTATGCAGATAAGTAATCGGGTCGTTGTTAATCCACCAGCTTTCAAAACTTTTAACCTCTGGCCTCAAACTAAAAGCAGTCGATTTAGGGTTACTCCCGCGAACAAGGTGCGACGTGACGTCGGCTTCATTCACACAATTTGTGATTTCTTTCGTGAATGAAATAAATAACAAACGCGACATTGTTGCGCCTTGCGGCTAACCCCACGTTAAATTGTTTCACGTGATGTACTGTTTATACCGCCTGGTTCCTATTCTTGAGGAACCATGCGATCCACTTATTAGCGTTTCCCGAGATCTCCACTTGTTTCAAATTAAACCACTTGTTCCAATTGTGGTTTGTGATTTAAAGTATCAAATGCTTTGGAAAAGTCGTAAAATTGCATCGTTTACAAAACCAAGAAGATCGCGGCGGGGAAAACATTGAAGATTACACTGAAAATCCTTGTGTTTGAGTAGAGAAATTGGCACCAGTGAAAGCAGATCCTGGACTTTCTGCATTTCCACTGCCACCAGTGTCCACATTTTCTAGATCTGTCGTGGTTGGCTTTTGTTATCTGCCATGTCTTGATCCTCAAACGGGAAGAACCACCGATGTGCACCTCGTGTGACCAACCTCTTTCACTAAAACACCTCCTTATCGAGTGTGCCGACCACCGTTAGTTGCGTGAAATGCCAAAGCTCCCTGGAAGCATGCAAGAGACATTGCGAGATAACGGCTGCTCAGTCGATCTGGTGCTGCAATTTTTTAAAAGAAACTGGTTTTTATGATAGGATTTGATCTTAACTTTAGTCACCTGCAAATGGTTTTTGTAAACAGTATGCACTTTCTATAGTGTTGTATTTGGCACGAATAGCCTAGTAACTGACGTGCCGCTTATCCCTACCATATTAATAATAATAAGCATTGAATGCTTGCCGCAGAGCTCCATGCTCAATGATGGACAGTTTTGATTGTTGAGTTCGGCTGATCGAGTTGGCCCAGTTCGGAGATGCATATGTAGTGGTGAGACGGATGATTGATTTGTATAAATGTATTTCGGTGTGAGGACGCATTGATTTGGCTTGAAACGGGGGTCTTAGTGCTTCCATTTTCTGTAATGCTTTGAAATGGGCTGCGTCAACGTGGGTTTTCCATGTTAGTTTGATGTCTAATGTTAGTCCTAGGTATTAATTAATATTGGTTAAGGTGATTGGTTGGCCATCCGCTTTGATATTTGGCACATTTTTTTAAATTCTGTGAGTGAACAGCGTGCCTGTGGTATTTTCTTTATTTATTGTGATTTTCCACTCGCTCTACCAGGGAAGTATGGGATCGAGAGCGTTTTTGAGGTTCTTTTCAATTTCCAGAGCCTGCCATGACGTGCTAAGAATGGCTGCATCGTGTGCGAATAGTGCTATATCGGCTTTGTACAGGTTTCTAGGAATATCATTTGTAAACAAATTGAAAAGTATGGGGACCAAGGACAGAACCCGGAGAAAACCCTGCTTTTATCGAGTGGAATGATCATGTTCTGTCAGCCAGATAGCAGTCGATGACCAGATAGATATGACAGTTGTAAGGAAGAAATTTGAAGATTATGCCGTCGTGCATAACTTTGTCAAAAGCTTTGTCAACGTCTAAGAAGACAACAGCTCTTGATTTTTTTATGTTGAAGCCATGGCTTATATGGTTAACTACCCTTAGGAGGCATTTGGTAAACTGTTCGGTCCGATACATTTAGTTTTGAGGCAGCCGCCTCCCATTTGTTGGCTTGGTGTTCACCTATCAATGTCTTGAGGTCTGTGCAAAGCCTGTTGTACTTCGGCTTAAAGTCTTTGGTCCTGTACCTTTGCCATTCTCGGCGGGCTTCTGAATAAGACAGAGTTCGATTTATTTCTCCTCGATGAGGTTTCTGAGTTCGAAATGCTTGTTTCGAACGCCGTTCGCGTTCCAGGAGAGGATGTTGATAGACTTATTGGCCATTGTTGGTGCTAAGGAAAGTGTTGAGCAGTTCCTTGATTGAACTGGCTATTACGTTTAGTTCTGTCGGCTCTCTAGGACGTACCGCTTAAGATCTTTAAGATGTTGATTGCCTTAAGGCATTTTGGTTTTCAGCTGGCGAAGGTGAGGAAGCCAGGAGTGGTCTCCGTTTGGTTTAGTGTGAGACAAGAATACCTTTGCGTCGTGGTTTTCTGCGCAGCGAACGCACAAAGTGCGCTGGTGGCAGAAGGCCGAGTTGGCCTTCTGCTGGCAGTTGACACAAACTGGGATGACTATTGGAGCCCTGGGGGATACGATGGTTACCGAGCAGTGAAGATATTTAAGGTTATAACAAACCGTTGTGGTTTGCGTTCGAATACAGGGAACGTGTAGTGTTCGAGCTCCTGTTCTGCCAGAACCTTTTTGTAATTGTTGTAGTCGTTCTTGTCTTTGAAAGTGACTTTTAGGTCATCATGTCTTGGCTGTGCATGAAATTCATGTTGACAGACATCATCTAGGATACCGATTAGCTGTTGGTGTGTTTTAAGGTATTTAATGAAGTTTTTGATAGGGTGTGTTGCTTATTCAGAGGGAACTTTTGTTTGATTATCATTATCAAGCGAGTTTTTGCTTGTATTAGGGGTGTGAGACGCCTTGGAAGCTTTTTCACACACACGTGTGGAATTTTATATTTTACCGGGGTATAATAGATTCGAGAACGGTTTTCAATTCCTCGAGGAGAATGTGATTGTGTTCGGCAGACGGAATTCGGGGAGCTGCAACAGGTTTATCGCCTTGGATGGCGAGGTGAGGTATTACCTTCGATGGCAGGGTTTGTGATCAGGTTATTCCTGGTCTGGATGTCGGTGGGAGTGGTCTGGGAGTCAATGCCTTGGTTGGCAGGATCGGGGCCGCCTTGGACGGCGAGGGCGAAGGTTTTTATGCAGGATCGGAGGCATTCCAAGTCTTGATCTCATTGTTGGTCGTTGAAAGGGCTTAGGCGCCGCCGCCTGTGGCCCATTGGTAGGTTTTGATGTGTCTGGCGTGGATTTTGCGGTCCAGCCGTCAGCATTAGACTCGCGACAGTTACCTGGTTCAGAGGCGTTAGTGCGAGTGTCGCGGCGAAAAGGGAGAGTGGTGTCTTTACTCCGTCGATGGAACGGTGGATCTGTACCACGATTTTCGTTTTTAATCCAAGCTCGCGGAGCTCGGCGGCGACGTCTGTTGGCTCGGTTGATCGGGGGAGCCCACGGATGATGAACCTTTGCCCTTTCGATTTGATGAGGGCAAAGGTGTGGTATTCGACGCCTTCCTTGTTGAAGGCGTCGGTGACAGCACGGTAGTCCTGAGGGGACTTCAGTGAGAGTTTATAAAGGTCTCCAGTGACCTTTACGTTATAGCTCTTGTCAGTGACAAGAGCGTCGATTTTTGCGATAATTTTGCCGTGGGGCATTTGTATTTTAAATACAATCGCAGGGACCCTCTTGTGTTGTTTGGGGGCTGCGATGTACGTGGCGTTGTCTGAGTCTGACGAGTCGTCGTCGGTGTCCATACCTGACGACTCGTCGGAGAGGGCGGCGAATTTGTTGGCGACGTCTGTTGGCGAGGCAAGGTCGCGGGTGTGTCGGCACGTTTTCTTCGGCTTGCGCCAAGTTTGTGTCGATGTTTTGGAAGGGACTATCCCTGGGGCTGAGATTTCGCATTCTTCAGCTGAGGAATGCGGCGACGAGCTTGCAGCGGCTCGCTTGCCTGGCTGCAGAGGGGTGGGGGTGGCTTTCAGAAAGATTGCCTTTGCGATCGTTGGCCTGTCGAGGGACAAAGCACGGCGAGCAGGTACCGTTACCTTTTTATTAGGCATGGCACTGGTATATTGATATAATTCTTATATTAGCACACGCACATTACACATAAGAAATAAACGATAAATGTTCGTACCAAAGTACTCAAGTCCGATAGCATCAGTCAGTCCGAGTCGGCTGATCAGCGGGTTTTCATGTTCGCCGAGCGCGGCGAAAAACAGCTCGTTCAGTCGGTCGATGAAGTCGTCTAGCATCGGCAAGTCACATTGCCGGTGAATGTCGGCTGTCCTCGCGAACATCGGCAATCGTAGGGCGGCCCGAAGCGCCCGGTTTTGAATTTTCTGCAGACTCGCTCGGTGTTTTTGAGCGCAGTCTGCCCAGACCGCACAGCCGTATGTTAATGTCGGTCTGATGATCGCGGTGTAGAGCAAGGTCTTCTGGTCTACCGACATCGTCTTCGAGGTGAGGAGCGGCCGGAGGGCGTTGAGTTTGCCCACGGCCTTGTTTCTTGTAATGTCTAAGTGTTGTCGGAAAGTCAGATCTCGTCTAACCGCCAGTTGCTAATGGAGTGTAGCAGACGCTGCGGGCGTTGCCTCGGCTTTGCCTGACAGCCGGAACGATCTGAAGTGCACGCAATAGTGATTTTGATTTAGTAGGGTGAGGTCCGGCAAGCTGTAATGACCATGTTTCGTGGTCGAGTATTGCTTGCGGAATCCGCATTGCTGGTCAATTAGAATGTTGTTGTTGTCCATAAAGGATTGGATTCTGGTCAGGACGACCTTCTCAAGGAGCTTTGAAATGGTAGGGAGCAAGCTAATCGGCCGATAGCCTGTTGGGTCACAGAGAGGTTTTCCTGGTTTGAGAAAGAGGATAACCTTGGCTGTTTTCCAGGATGAGGGAAAGTGAGATTGTTGTAGGGTGGCATTGAAGATGCGCAGTAGGAGTTCACATGCAGAGAAGGGGAGTTCCTTCACTGCCTGGTTTGGAATGTTGTCAAGTTCTGGTGCTTTGCCGTTTGGCAGATTGGTTGCTAACTTACCTAGTTCGGCCATCGTGCAGGGCTCGATTCGGTCGTCTGTGTCATGATCTCTGGACAGGAAGCTGATGACGTGCGCTTCGACTGCATCAGAGACGGCATTCTTTGGATTTGGTTTGAACTGCTCTTCCAATGACTCAGCAAGAACTTCAGCTTTATCTTGGGCACTGCAGGCTAGGTGAGTTCGGCCTTGAATCGGTGGGCTCTGTTCAGGGCAACGAGTCAACTTGCGCGCCATGCGCCAGATGGAGCCATCGGTCGGGGACAGTTCCTCTAGCGTTTTTTCCCATCGCGCCGATAGATGGTTTTGTATTTTCTTCTTTATTTCATTGGCCATGATGTTGTATTGGCGGCGAAGATCGGTCGTTTGGAGTTGCTGCCATTCCCTCCTGGTGGCGTTTTTGATTTTGATCGACCGTATGATGGATGGTGGTAGGTCAAACAGGGTGTTCCGACCAGTCTTGGACAGGGGTACGCTAACCTCTGTGGCAGCTTGGATGGTAGATGTGAGGACGGTGACTGCCTCCTCGATGGCTCGAGGCGTGTCCAGTGTTGGTTTGTAGTTGCCGAGTTTGTTGTTGATTTCAGCTCGGTAAAGGTCCCAGTCAGCCTTCATGTAGTTCCGTCTGATGATGGGATCGGATTCATTTAGGGTGTCGCCTATGGTGGCAAGGATCGAGTTGTGATCGGAAGTCAGTCCCGTGATGTTGGACACTTCGATGGAATGTTGGAGGTTTTGTGTTAGGAATATGTCAAGGACATCGGAAGTTTGGCGACGGGTACCTAGGTTGAAATAGGTGTGTCCAGGAGGTCCCATCACTGAGAAGCCAGAGTCGCGAGACAGTCTCAGGAGCGCTTTGCCCGAGGACGATGCGACTCTGCTGTTCCACGCCTGGTGTTTGGCGTTAAAGTCGCCCCCGATGATGCTCGGTTCGGGAGCGTCCAGCAGAGCAGCAATGTCGTCGGTGGAAATGACACCTTTCGGTCTCCGATAGGCAGCAATGATGTGTAAAGGACCGTAGCTCGTGGTCGTCATCACTCCCGTGGCTTCAAATTGGGTGAGCGCTGGTAGTACAAGCTGGTGATGTCGGATACCAAGCTTGATGGCGATCGCTGTACCTCCTCCTGGTCCAGTCGCTCTGTCAGTCCGGTAGATCTGGTACCTTGCCAGTGCCAGTCTGTGCGCAGGTTTAAGTCGCGTTTCACAAAGGAGGCCGACAGAGATATCTCCGGTGGTCAGGAGAGAGTGAAATTCGGTTTTTCGGGACAGATGGTCAGAACAGATGGTGAAAGGTGCCCTATTTCTACGGTATGGCATTTTGGATGGTGGATAGGAATTGGGCTGTGCTGTGCGCGATCATGGTGACAATGGGGTGAATATTAAACTTTGCAATAAGTTGCGGTAGGGAGAGTGTAAGGAGTTGCCAGTTCAATTGAGAAGTTAAGGGAGGTGGGACGTGGTCGCGAGGTGGGAGTTGGGGCCGTTGTGGAGGTGGCTCAGGTGTGGCCACAGGAGTCTGGGGTTGCGGGATGTTGTTGGAAGTGACTTGAGCAAAGGAAAGGTTGCTTGTCACCGGGATGAAGGCTCTTGGCGCAGCTCTTGGGACTTCGAGGCGCTGCGCTGGAGCAGACGTCGAGCGACGGGCATTTAGGATACCAGATCCAAGAGCAGCGCTGGGGCGTGAGCGTTGGCCGGCAGCTTGCTGGGCGCGTCGCTCGCTTACCTCTTTGAGGAACGGGCAGTTCTGGTAGGTCGCCGGGTGTGGACTAGCGCAGTTAGCGCACACTCGCGGGTCTTCCTTTTGCAGGGCGCACTGCTTGTAGTGGTGGGGTCCTGCGCATCAGGAGCACTTGGTAGCCACTTTGCAGAATTGTGCCGAGTGACCTGGCTTCTGGCAGTTGAACTGCATCTCTGTCTGCTTCAAGGTGGATGACCGCGGCTGCTTGCACGAGACGACGCAGTTGAGCTCCGTCAGCTCAGCGGCGGCTCACCTGGCTTGCGAGCGAGGGTCACTTTAAAAAGTGGCAAGCGAGGGCGGGCGTCAAGCCTCGTGTTGGTCAGCTGGGTGACCGATCGAGCGGGGTATCCAGCCTCGGCCAGGGCGCTCTTGATAAGTTCTGGCTCTGCATTGATTGGCAGGCCGCATTGGCAGAATGAAAGTTTGAGTGCGCAGAGGTTGCGCCGAAAAGGTGTTATCCTCGACGCGTTTCGCATCGAGGAGGGTAGTAATGGCCGTGTAGTCGGCGATCTGAATGATGTGGACTGCGGAGAAGTCCAGACGTGGCTTGATGGTAAAACGGTTGCCGGGCACAACCGTCAGGAGCAGCTCGAGCATGGCCGAGTGCGTGGAAAGGTTTCGCACCATGATTGGTGGAATCCGGTGGGCTTTGGGTGGTTGGGCCGCTGAAGGGGGGATAGAAGATGTGTTGTCTATAGGATGGACAGTCTTACCTGTCAGTGGAGCGAACATATTGATACCTACCAATCCTGGGATGGTAGAGACCGGGCACGGGTTTTTCCGGGCTCTGCGACCAGGTGCAGACTGGGAGCTGGAGTCCCGAGAGCTGGCCGGTGTCGTACGAGCCCGCGTACGCTTCGAAGATTGGAGAGTAAACTCCATCTCCTCTGGCGGCGGCATGAGTGCGGCCTTGGCGGGTCCTGATGTGGCTGTGTTCGGCGGCGGCGGCGGCGGCGGCATGGTGAGGGCGTCCATCGCACTTGAGGTCGGAACAGATCGGTTAGGTACGGGGTACCATCACCGACTGAGTTTTTTTTTTATTACACTAGTACCGAGCTTGCTGCTCCTATCTAGTTGTCCTGTTTTTTTATCTTTGGCTTTGGTTTGGGCATGTGTCTGACTAACTAAACTTAAACTAAACTAGGGCTCAGGAACTACTTATGCTAGTTGTTTCACTGGGCCAATATGGTCTTTGGTCGTTTGTACTTAGTTTTTTCTTGGCTATCATATGATGCCAGATCTCTTATCAGGCTGTTTGGGGCCGTGTCAAGGGAGTCCAAGAGTGTGCGAGCTAACTCTTGCATGTGTTTCTTTATTTGTATTATGAGTAGTTGCCTGCGGATATCCGCATTCCTCACAAACCAAGGGGATCCTGATAGGCGGCGTAAGGCTCTGTTTTGTATGGTCTGAAGAGATTTTATTTTGTTGCCTGCTGCCGCACCCCACTTGACTGATTTTATTTTCCCATTGTGTGTGATTGTGTTTGGCCACGTCTGTTTTAATGTGTTTAACTAGGCGGTTTAACATTGTTTTTAGAACTGGTTTTCTGACTTTTAGGTAAAGTTTCCTGCATTGATCTTTAAGTTTGATATTATCCAGGATTTCCTGGGGTAATTTAGTATTAAAAAATTTAGGTTTATTGAGTGGAATATTTTTTTGAATAGCTGTCTGCAAGTCTGCCGTGAAGCGAGTTACATGTGATTCTATGTCTTCGGTGTTTTTAATAACTTCAAAGTTGTCCAGCTCGCTGTTGATCTCGGTTCTGTACGAGTCCCAGTCTGCTTTCTTATAATTGAAAGTTGGTCTTGGAGTGTTGTATGTTGTGTGTGCGTCAAAGTCAATCAAGACTGGGACGTGATCAGAGTTGAGTTTAGTTAGTGTTTTGATGTCAAAATTGAGAATGATGTTTTTTACTAGAGCAACGTCAAGAACATCCGGCTTGACTTTGAGGTTGTGAGAGTAAAAGGTAGGATTAAACGGTGCAATGACAGAGTATGATTTTTTATTTGCGTGAGCAAGTAGGATTTTTCCATTTTGATTGTTAAGCCGACTGTGCCAGTTGGTGTGTTTACAGTTTAGATCTCCTGCTATAACGATTCTCTTGCCCAGCTTTAGCAATAGATCGATATCTTGAGTGACAAGTTTGATTTGCGGTGGTTTGTAAGCTGCTATTATCGTTGTTAGTTTGCCATTCAGCTTGGCTTGAATTCCCGTGGCTTCTAGTGATTTTAGTGCTGGTATTGTTATTTCGTGGTGTTTAATGCTTGATTTGATAAGAATGGCTGTGCCGCCTGCTGCTTTTTTATTTTTAGGTCTGTCTGATCGATAGGTTACGTATTGACTGATTTTAAGCTTGGATTTAGGCCCTAGGTGTGTCTCGTTTAAAAGTGCAATACCTATGTCCTCATCTAGCAGAAGAAGTTCTAGTTCAGCTTTTTGAGCTGTGACCCCATTACAATTCCAAAATATTAGGAATGGTTAAAGGATTCGGGAAAGAATCCAGTAATGGCGGGAATTTGGCGTTTTTTAGGCGCCTGGGTTGTCGGAGTAGACACCGGGCTGGAAGAGCCGGTGTCCATGGGAGTGATGGTGGCATCATGCGAAGTAGAGGGAACGGCCTTAGCGGTCGTTGCTGGCGGCACGATTTGTCCAGGGACAATTGAAGGAGCAGCCTTCTTAACGGCCGCAAGCAGCGACCGTGCTTCGTCTGGTGACAGACGTTTTTTTCCCCGCTGTGGAATTGACGCCACAGAGCGGGGATTGAATGTTGATGAGGGCCCATTTTTTAGAGAGACAGTACGTCGTCTTACCTTTGTCCATTCGGCTGCGTCGGCCGAGGCGTTGGTCGAAGGGGCAGCGAACTGCATTTCGACAACTGTCCCAGCGTCGGGCTCAGCTTGGACGTCAGGCGGACCCGGTCCTCGCACGGACATCCTCGTGTCAGGTAGCAGACGGAAGGTTGGTCGCAGGTAGAGATTCTCGAAGGCAAGCGTGGCTCGGAATATCGGAAGCACTGGCGATGTAGGCTAAACGGAAGAGCACAGGTAGCACGGTCCTCTCTCGTTGGCTAACAGGTAGCAAGTGGAAAGACGATGATTTTGGCAGTCTTCCATTTGCCAGGGAATCTGCGCAATCGCAGCGTCGCATTGGTGATGTCGACAAGCCGTTGGGCCGCCTTTTGACAAAGCTCTGTGATGGCTATATTTGGGATCTGGTCAGGACCCGAAGCCTTCTTTTTCTGCAGCTTGCCGACGATCGTAGCTACCTCGGCGAAGGTGGCCGGTTCGATGTCACCCGTGTCTCTGTCGCGTTGTTCGGCGAGAAATGCCTCGACTCGGCGCTCGATGCCTCCCGAGTAGCGATTGGCAGGGTTTGGCGTAAACTGCTCCTGCAGTGACTCTGCAAAGTCTCAAGTGACTTTTGCCAAGCATCTCATGTTATTTTTTATCATTTCCACTCCTGCTTGCCGGTGTATGTCTGTATTTCTTACGTACCATGGGCTTTTTTGGACTGTTTGTAGTCTTTTAATTTTGTTATGGTGGGCTATCCCCCAAGCACTACATGCATATGTCATTATTGGTCAAACTAGTAATCTGTACCATAAAATTCCGTTTCTGATGTTAAGTCCTTTTTTTGGGGGGCCAGTCAAATGTCAGTCAAAGTCAAATTCTCTAGGCTAGAGGGGATGAAACCCTCTTGAGTCCTATTTTCCAGTCCCGAGCTTGTGCTCATAACTAGTTGTCTTTATTGGTTTTTATCTTGTCATATGTAATAATAATAATACCTTAATATCATAATACCTTATAATAAAAATAAAAATAATGGGCTCGTGAAACGCTCGGTATTTATGGGGGATCGTCTCAGAGGTATTGGTTGGAGCGGAGCCACGGCTGCCCGTCCAGGGGGGATTTTTCGCCGCGCGGTGTAAGGTCATCCTGGAATTTACGCCAGTCTGCACGTTTCCAGCACGGTTTCTTGGGCGGCAGCGACATGTCCATTTCAGCGCCGACTGTGATCAGCACTGGTATGTGGTCAGAAGAAAGCGCTGTTACTGTTTGCAAATCGAACGAGTGCTTCATGTTCTTGGACAGAACAATGTCGATGACAGATGGTTTGCCGCGAGACGGCACGCGTGTTGGACCGACGGGGCCGGAGATAGAGAAGCCTTCTCGCTGGGCCTGCGCGAGAAGCTTGTTGCCCTGGGGGTTGTTGTACGGACAATTCCACAGCTTATGCTTGGCGTTGAGATCGCCAGCAACAATCGTTGGCTTAGACGACTCAAACAGGGCGTCGATGTCGAGCTCAACAATGCTTTGTGAGGGTGGCGAGTAGACAGCGTATAGGCACAGCGGGCCGGCGACGGTGTTCACCCTGATGCCTGTCGCCTCCAGGCGATGCAGTCGGGGTAGCGGCGCGATTTCCTCGTGGCTGACCGTGTTTCGAACGATCACGGCTGTGCCTCCGCGAGAGACGCCGCCGGGACGATCCGTTCGGTATACGGTATGGTTGGCCACGCGGAGGCGATGTCCGGGTTGGAGGTGTGACTCGCATATCAATGCGACGGCGGCGTCGGTCTCGCGCATTAGCTCGACCAGCTCGTCAGTGCGCTGCCGAATGCCGTTGGCATTCCAGCTGATGATGTTGATGGAGCGCGCCCTAGGGTTTGCTGGCATGTTTGGCGAATAGAGCGAGGACGGTATTATTCAGCAGCAGGATTTGCTGAATAATAGCTTCGAAGACTGTTTTTAGTTCTTCGAGGAGGATGTGGTCGGTGGTGGTGCCGTGTTCGGCGGACGGGATTCGAGGAGCGGCAGTGGGTTTGTTGCCTTGGATGGCAGTTGGGGGATTGCCTTGGATGGCAGGGTTGGTGATCAGGTCATGCCTGATCGGGATGTTGGTGGGAATTGGTTGGGATTGTATGCCTTGGTTGGCAGGATTGGGGCCGCCTTGGACGGCGTGGGCGAAGGATTTGGTCAAGGGTGGAGGCATCTCTAGTCTTGGCCGCATTGTTGAGCGTTGAGTGGGCCGAGGCGCCGCCGCCTGTTGACCATGGTTGGGTTTGGATGCCTCAGGCGTGGATTTTTCAGTCCAGCCGTCGACGTTCGAGTTCTTTGGCGCGAAGCAAGTATGGGCAGCCGCGGAAGCTCGCGACGTGTGCCCCCTGGCAGTTGCAGCACGTGCAGGTTGATAAAGCGCCTCGGGGATTAGGGCAGTTAGCCACCTCGTGAGCACCTGCGCAGCGCACGCAGCGTGGCGCTAGGTGACAGAATGCTGCTCCGTGTCCGATGCGCTGGCATCGGTGGCACTGCGGTGGGCCTCGGTAGTAGCGCGGCGCCTCGGTGGTAACGACGCAGCGCTGCAGTCGAGTGATGCGCGACAGGTCAGCTGGCGCCTTTCCAGGCGTCGGTTCAAGCGTCGCGGCGAAATGGGGGAGTGGAGTCTTCACTCCGTCGACGGAACGGTGGATCTGTACCACGATTTTCGTTTTTAGCCCAAGCTCGCGGAGCTCGGCGGCGACGTCTGTTGGCTCGGTTGATCGGGGGAGCCCACGGATGATAAATCTTTGCCCTTTCGATTTTATGAGGGCAAAGGTGTGGTATTCGACGCCTTCCTTGTTGAAGGCGTCGGTGACAGCACGGTAGTCCTGAGGGGACTTCAGTGAGAGTTTATAAAGGTCTCCAGTGACCTTTACGTTATAGCTCTTGTCAGTGACAAGAGCGTCGATTTTTGCGATAATTTTGCCGTGGGGCATTTGTATTTTGAATACAATCGCAGGGACCCTCTTGTGTTGTTTGGGGGCTGCGATGTACGTGGCGTTGTCTGAGTCTGACGAGTCGTCGTCGGTGTCCATACCTGACGACTCGTCGGAGAGGGCGGTGAATTTATTTGCGACGTCTGTTGGCGACGCAAGGTCGCGGGTGTGTCGGCACGTTTTCTTCGGCGGTCAGAACCTCTCTCTTGCGCAAGTTTTGGCTTCGAGCTGCCATATCACAAAATGTACGAAGCGTAATCCGCGACTGTCGAGAAAGTCGTGGAGTTCAGTCCGTTTCGGTATGACGCTGTTGGCGTTCCAAGTCATTAGGTTAGTTTGCCGAGGATGTTCAGGCATTCTGTGGCATCAAGGTCGCAATGAGTGAGGGGGCAAGTTGCGCGAGCATCGTGATGGTAGGATGAATTTTTGCGTCGGCCAAGACCAAGACCAAGACTTCTTTGGCGTGAGGGGATGGAGCCCCCACTGTCTTATTTCTAGTTCCGAGCTTGCTAGCTCTTGCCTAGTTGTCATGATTATAATACTTGTCATTGTGTTTCTTTACATTGACTGATTTTCTTAAATTAAGAGTAAATATTTCACTAGAATAACCTTAGACTAGACTAAACACTTAAATGCTAAACTATTTTAGGCAAGAATTGCCTTTGGTCTCTTATGCCTTGCCGGGGCAAGGTGGTCATGTGATAATATTGGTTTAAGAAGCTGGTTGGGAGCTTTGTCGAGAGAGAGATAAAAGTCTTTTGCATGTTCCTTGACAAGTCCTTGAAGAGAGCAATGCCAAGTTGTCTGTGAATGTCCTTATTTCTAATATACCAAGGTGATCGTGTAATTCGGCGAAGTGCCGAATTTTGGACCACCTGGAGTCTTTTAAAAGAAGAAGAAGATATTAAGCCCCAGACAGAACTGGCGTAAGTCATTATTGGTAAAATTAAACTCTTATAAAGAGTTAGTCCATTTCTAATACTAAGTGTGCTTTTGCGATTTACAAGTGGTCGCAGAAGACCAATCCTTGTCATCGCTTTGTCTCTTATTATTCTAGTGTGAGCCAGCCAATTCAGCTTCGAGTCCATCGTCACCCCTAAATACTTAGCGTTCTTTTGCCATGGAATGAGCTCGTCAAAAAGATAAAATTTTTCAGTTTTTACAACGTCGTTTTTTATTCTCCTTGAGAATAGCACTGCCGAGCTTTTTGTTACGTTAATCTTTATCCTCCACATCTCATACCAGGCTTCAAGGTCATCGAGGGCTGATTGCAGGTACCTGCTAGCCAGGTACCCGCGCATCGATTGAGCTATCAGCGCTGTGTCGTCAGCATATAAGGCCAGTTCTACATGATTAGTCCTTGGCATGTCGTTTATATAAATGTTAAAAAGGACAGGTCCTAGAAGGGAGCCCTGTGGTATGCCGGCCTTAATTTCCCTTATAGTTGACAAGGAAGTCCCATGGCTGACTTGAAAAGTCCTGTTACCTAGATATGATTTAATTATTTTTATGAGGTAGGGAGGAAAATCAAGAGTCATGAGTTTACTTATGAGACCCCTGTGCCAGACCTTGTCGAAGGCCTGGGCAATGTCCAGAAAGACTACCCCTGTCACCTTTTTCTCGTTAAAACCTTTTGAAATAATGTCGGTCAGTCTTGCAAGTTGTTGTTCAGTCGAGTGTTTTTTCCTGAAACCAAATTGTTCGTCTTTAAGAATGTTTTTCTCTTCGAGGAAAAGCTGGACCCTTGTCAAGAGAATACGTTCGAAAAGTTTCGATATCCCCGTCAACAGGCTAATTGGTCGATAGTTTTGAGGAAACGTTGGATCTTTTCCAGGTTTTTGAAATAAAATGATTTTAGAGTGTTTCAGTCCAGTAGAAAAGTAGCGAAGCCTTATCATTGAATTGAAGAGATTTGTCATTGCAGAAATTGCTTTGTCCGGAAGGTTTTTGAAAACAATATTTGGGATGTTGTCCATTCCCGGAGCTTTCCGATTCTTTAGCTTTTGAATGGCGGCTTGAAGCTCACCTATTGTTACAAGGCCAAGGTTTTCTGGCGTGGTTGATCTGTTGCCGAGCGTGCGAGTGAATCGCCTGACTTGTTCAATATGATCAATGTCGCTAGGGTCATTGTTTGGCATGAATGCCGACTCAAGAGTGTCTGCTAGGGCATCGGCTTTGTCCTGGCTGCTATATGCCATACCATTTAAACCGTGTAGAGGAGGAACTTTGGTTGGTAGTTGCAGAATGCTTTTGGTCATTTGCCAAAGAGAATTATCTTTGACTGTTAGCGATTCGAGCTTTTTGGACCAAGTTTCGTTTCGATAATCTTGGATAAGGATTTGGATGTCCTTTGTCATTTTGTTAAGAGTTCTCTTGTCATTACCGTCCCTAAGGCGCTGCCATCTTTTCCTGATTTTGTTCTTTTCCTTGAGAGCATGGAGAATGTGTTGTGGAAGTCGAGTATGGTTAGACTGTTTGCTGTTCGCCGATGTTTTTCTAGTTATGGTCGAAGAGGTAATAGTGTTTAAGATGAGATCCGTGAAGGAACTCACCTGGTTTTCGATATCGGTTTTCGTGTCCATTGTAAAAGCAGTATCGTCAACATGCTCAGTTATCCTATCTCTAAAAACATCCCAGTCTATGTTGTTGGTGTTTATCTTTGGTGGATCCCTCTCCTCTACAATCTCATTGCCATACTCAATGATGACTGGGTTATGGTCCGATGTTAGTTCCTGTATTACTTGGAGCCTAATTGCACAGGAGATGTTTTGTGCCAGGGTAATATCGAGGACATCGGGCCTGTGCCCAGCATCGGAGTAGTGAGTGGGAGCGTCTGGTCCCAGGATCAGATAGTCTGCCCTGCTGGAATGCCGGAAGAGAATTCGGCCACTTGTATTAGTATTCCGTGAGTTCCAAGCAGGGTGTTTCGAATTTAGATCTCCCGCCAACAGGGTTGGGACCGGGTCGGCAAAGATCAGGTCCAAATCAGCTGTTTCCAGTGGGGTCTTTGGGCGTTTATATGCTGAAATTATCCTCAGAGGGCCCGACTCAGTTTGCACCACAACAGCCATTGCCTCCAGAGAAGTGAGTGGAGGAAGGACAACCTCATGGTGTGTGACTCCACGACGCACAAGGATTGCCACGCCCCCGCCATGGGAGTCTCTGTCCATCCTATAGGTGGTCATGTTGGGTAGTTTGTTGAGGTGCGGCTTGAGAAACGTCTCCGAGAGAAGACAGAGATCACATCTATGTTCGCTTATGAACTGGGAGAGTTCATCCTTCTTTCCACGAACGCTATTTGCATTCCAGGTCATAACTGTCAGCGTATTATTCACTCAAGGGTGTGCAGCCATTCGGGTTGTTTGGCATGGCTGCTACCTGTGGAATCAATGTCAGGGGCAGAACCCTTGACAGTATGACCTGGATGCGTTGCTCTGGAGGAGCTAACATGATGTCATTTAGAAAAAGGTTGGCCCAATTGTGCCAAGCTTGCCAGTTGGTTGGGCCTGCCTGTTGGGCTGTGCTTGGCGCAGCACCTTGGTTAAGCCAGGGTTGCGTTGGTTGGGCTGGCTGCTGCCTGTCAGTTCCCAAGTGCCTTGCAGCTGGTCTTGGATCTGCTGGAGCTGTCTGATCGATCCGAACAGACAAAACTATTTGACTTCGGCGATATTCGGCACGCTCTAGAGTGTTGGGTTGCTGCCTCATAGAGGAGGGGGCAACTGCCTCTGAAACTGGCTTATCAGGTGTGTTTGCGACAGCTCGCTGCGCCCAAGCGTTTATGTTTGGTTGCGGGGCGTCGACGAGTTTCCTATGATAGCTAAGCTTCTGGTTTGATTGCCCTGGCAGATTGATCCTGGCCATAGCATCCTGGTACACTTGGCAACCACGGTAGCTGGAGGTATGGTTCTGTTTGCAGTTGGCACAATGTGCGGGGAGACTGCGTAGCTTCTCGCATGCGTTGGTCGAGTGACTCGCTCCGCATTTCATGCACCTTGGTGCGTTCGAGCAAAAACTCGAGGTATGCCCGAACCTCTGGCACCTGTAGCACTGGATAGGGCCCTTGATGTTGCGGAAGTTATCAACTGCACTTATGCGGCAGAAGCATAGGCGAGTGATAAGTCTAATTTTGTTGGCCGTTTCTCTATCCTTTGTGTATGTGACATAGAGGGGAAGCTTGGGCCGGGGCTCGAGTGGGTTGGTGTTATCACCCCTGTGTGACGTTAGTTGGGCAACGTCGTCGACTTAAATACCATACTCTTCCAGTAGAGCGTCTTTAACGCAGGCTGCACCCACAGAAGAGTCAATGCCTCTGAGCACCAGTTTGATTGTTCGCTCTTCATCCAGTCTAAAGGTGTGATATTGCACACCCTTGCTGGTAAGGAGGGCGGTGGCAGCTCGAAAGTCGTCAGAGTTTGACACTTGGAGCTTTTTTGTGGTTTTGGTGTTTTTAAAAGTTATGTGTTGCGAGCAAACCCCTTGGATTGCTTTCGCAAGAGTGAAAAAGTCGGATGGGTTGGATAGAACTATAGGTGGTGGGGGTTGTTGTTTTTTAGGGCGCTTAGGAGCAGCCGTCGGGGAAGTTACCATTGCTGATGATTGTGACTGGTCGTTGTTATCGGTGATTGACTCTAATATTGCAAAAGTGTTGGAGGTTAGAATGTTTGCAACGACGGTGGTTTCCGGGACATTGACTGGAATTATTTTCACAGGAAGTGGTGGAAAGTCCTCTCTGGATAAGTTGGGGGACAGTTTTCTCTTTTTAGAGCCGTTTGGCTGAGAAGCGATGTGTTTAGGTGCCTTGTTATTGCGGGATTTGGGACTAGGTCTGGGTTTTGCCGGTTCCGGTTCCTTCATGAAGTCTTTGGCTACAAACTTCGGTCTTGATTGGTTCTTCTTAGATCTTCTGAATGACGATTCCTCGTGTGCAAGATCGTCGTCCGGGCGAGTGGAAAGGAATGGCATATCTGGATGTTTAGCTGAGGTAGGAGCAGGAGGAATGGTGGCCACCTTAGCAAATACGACAGGAGGCATTGAGGGAGCAGGCGTTGCCGTAGTAAGCATAACCGGTGAACGGAATGTGCTTTTAGACGGCATGCCGCTTACATCATGTAGCTTTGCAATTTCCCTTATGACTTGATTGATATGTCGTGGAGATCTCGACAAGTCAATTGTCAGCGCCTGATCAGGCGCTGAACTAACACGGGCCGTGCAATGCCTTCCCCTCCGGTTTGACCTAGGCGGGGTTGAGCTCAGTACCCAGTACTGGCCACCTAGGGCTCCGGGCACGGTATATCGGCAAAGGGGTTGGCTGGCCTAATCGTGTAGTTTGTACGGGCGGCGATGCTTACGGTACCCTCCGGCCAACTGCTAAAGGCAGAGGACCGGGCACAGGCAAAGGGTCCGCGCTGTTGATGGTCTTGATCGTCCTTTCCTCGATAAAAATCGGATTGGACTTGGCCGGGATCGAACGCAAGTCGTCCGCGTGGGTGGCAGGCACGCTACTCCCTGGCAAACCAACGGTCCAGCGTTTCCGCGTCACTCACGTGACGGGTACTTTGCCGAGGGCCGACAACGATACGAGAACACCGTTGGGTCTGCAAACGAGCAGCCTTCCGGCGTCACGCACGTGACGGGTACCTGGCCGAGGGCCGACAACGAAACGAGAACACCGTTAGGTCTGCAAACGAGCAGCCTTCCGGCGTCACGTACGTGACGGGCACACCTCTTAGAGTACCGGGACGCGTTGGGCCAGAGAGTAATCTTGCGTTATGCCTACTCCTGAAGGGAGCGGAACCCACTCTGCCTTGATGACTTGCCGACCTTGCCGATGAAAACAGAATTCCCCGGCGTAGTCTCGTCGTGAAGCGTAGTAAAAACTACGAGTGTATTGACAACGCTCAAAAATCGCTCTATGCTCGCTCGTCTTCGTCTTCGACCCGATCTATCTATCTATCGGCAATTGCTTTGGCCACAGTCAGTAGGATTGAGCGCCAGTCAATCCCCGCCAATGGGATGCCAAAGATGTTGGGTTCGGCGTCCGATTTGCTGGTCAAAACTGGTTCCTGGACTCGCTCTGCGGTTGGTTCGGGAGCCGGGTCTATGAATGGGTTTGTTCCGGCCGTTGCCCGGGCGACCTCCTGTCGCCGGCGTTGACCATCGCTGTTCCGGGCTCCGTGTACAGCATCCCCCAGGGACGGCCGCTGTTGGTGATGGCGTGCCTGGGCTCGTCGCAAGTATTCGCAGCCGTGATAGTTGGCCGGGTGTTCGCCGCCACAGTTCGCGCATGTGGCCTTGACGGTCATGGGGACCGTGCAGGTGTTCGAGGCGTGGTCCTGGCCGCAGCGAGCCTGACGCCGGCAGAACTCCGACACATGTCCGATGTGTTGGCAGCGGAAGCACATCGGGGCTTTTGGCGTCGAGTCGCGCGGCGCCTCGACCGACACCACGCAGTTCTGGAGTCGGATGAGCCCGGTCAGATCGACGGCTTGGTGCCGGGTTGTCGCGCGGCGAGAGATACTGCGTACAGCGGCAGTTTGTCGCCGAGAGCTTTGCGGCCTTCGATATTGCCGCTTGCATGGCGATGCAGTTGGGTCACGGAGCGTGTCGGGATACCGAGCCACTCCAATTTCCCTCGGATCTCGGCCGGGTCGGCGTTTTTGGGAGACCGCGGATCACGAATCGCTGAGTTTTCGGGAGCGACTCAGAAAAGGTGTAATGCTCGATTGCATCTTCCTCCAAGGCCGATGTTAGTGCCCGGTAGTCTGCAATTTTCTCCAGCTGGACGCGGGAGAAGTCACGGCGAGGAGTGACGACGAATGCTTTCGTCACTTGGGAAATGTACGTGATTAAAGCTTTGTGCGTGGCAAAGTTTTTGACGCACACGGGCGGGATCTTGTATTGCTTCACCGATGCCTCTGGCTCGGCATCATTGGTCTGGTCGGTCTGGTCTGGTTCGGCCGAGCTAGCCGGAACGTCGATCGGCGCAATCGGGGAAAAGCGATTTGCCGTCAAGGTTGGGGACACTTGTGCCACTCGCTTCACGATGCGGCGCTCGTCGTCGGAGCTGCTGGGGGCCGCTCCACGTTTGTTCGATACGACTTGAAAGTCCATATCGTCTTCGCTATTGTCCGGAGATGAAACAATGTGCGTAAAACCTTTCAAAGGCGCATTTACCGGGACAAATGCACCTTTACGCTTGGTAAAGCGCCTGACCGACGGCGCGGGGAGTGCCGGAAAAGAATCCGATGATTCTATATTAATTTAATTCTGTTTGCGTACTGAAGGTACTCTATTTCAATGTCACTTGCGATGTCGCTAAAACGAAAAAACGAAGTCTATCACCTTTAATCTTTGATCTTTAGTCAAACACGTTTTGGGACGAGCGTTGTCATTGGCCAACAAGAGAAAGGGCGTGTGTCATTGGTTGACGGAATGATGGAGAGAACGAAGTCTATCCCCTTCAAGATCAAAGATCAATCTGATGGTAATTTTCTGGCGAACAGAATTTACACAGAAATGGCGTGAAAAACACTCGTGTTCATGATTCTAAAACTAACAAGAAAATTTCGTGTAAAAACACTCGTGTTCGTGAATTCTCAGAACGAGAGAAAAAGGGTCGTGTTAAGCACTCATGTTCTAAAACAAACGCTTTTCACACGCACACATAATCACAAGAAATTTTCGACACGCGATAGTCACAAAATAAAAATAAAGTGCAAGTTGCACTTTAAAAAATATTCACTTCGAAAATTGACACGGTCACATTTGCTCTTTGAAATTTGTCAGAGCGAGAAAAACACGTCCGCTCTCGACAAGGAACTTTCTTGAACCAGTGGTTTCAGAGAATTCAGATGCAGGAATTTCCAGCTCTGGGAGGAGCATTTCCGTTAGTATGTCCACATGAGAGAGCAATGGTCGTACATGCCAGCGAGTCGTTTGCTTTTATAGGCCTTCTAGAATAGTGTCCGTGAATGCAGCCAACGGGCCGTGCTAGCCAGACCTCCTAGAAACATGTCCGTGGATGTAGCCAACAGACCGTGCTGGATGACGTTGAGTTTTATTTTTGTAGCTTTCAAAAAGCAAACAGATAAATGGGAGAGTAAAGAGCAAATAACTCAACACTAGATCGGACACAGGGAAAATCAGAAAGCCACTGCACATACCGTGTCATCAGATTTCTTATGCATCAGTGTGGTCGCGTCCGTCTGGCCTGGAATGGCAATGGCAGGGCTGGCGAAGGTTTTTTTTTCGTTCGATTTGAAAGACCACTGGGGCTTATTGTGAGCCAACAAATTCTTGGCTCTCGATGCAGTCCGCTGGAAATTCATCCAGCAGACAATTGTACTTGATTGTACTTGTACTTGATTGTACTTGTACTTGATTGTACTTGTACTTGATTGTACTTGTACTTGATCAGCTGCCTTCCTCGAAGGCAGCTGAAAACTTCGAAAACTTGAAAACTTCGATTAGTTAGTGGCGTTCAGATCTCCAGCAATGATGGTGAATTGCTTGGAGTCAAGCAGCGCCTCGATGTCTGCCTCAATGATCGGCCAGCCTGGTGGTGAGTAAGCCGCGCGAACACTCTAAGAGGGCATTTGGCTGTGTGGAGGCAGACACCGGTCGCCTCGAGTCTGCGCAGAGCTGGTAGTGGGATTGGCTCGTGGCGTACGATGTTGTTGACGATGACTGCGGTGCCGCCTGCGGCGATGATTCGTGGGCGGTCAGTTCGGTATACTGTATGGTTGGCTAAGCACAGTTGGTGGCCGGGTAGGAGATGTGTTTCGCACACGAGAGCGACGGTGGTGTTTGTCGCCTCCATCAGTGTGATAAGTTCACTTGTACGATTCCGTATGCCGTTGGCATTCCAGTTGAGGATGTTGGTGATTGCCTGTTCAGGGCGTGACGGCATTTTTGGAGGAATGAGTGGCGGCGAGAATTGCAGTCATTGTCTGCATTAGGAGGGCAAGGTGACGGTTGCTCTGCTCAACCGAGACAAGGATTTGCCCGAGCAGAGCTGCCCAGGATGGGTCGGTGGGGAAGGATTGGTTGGGAGGTGGAGTCTCGGTGTGATCGGTACATGGATCTTTATACTTAAATGGCATCGGCGTATGTGCGACCACTGTTGGTGATGGTTGCAGGAATCTCAATCCGGGGTCGCATGGTGGTGCGGGGCTTGGCGACTGGCTTGGCTTTCTCCAATGATGGTTTTTTCCATCCTGCAGATTGCCCAGCTTTGGGTTGCGTGGCCTGGTGTTTGGCGCGATTCAGGTAGGCGCACCCCCTGTAGCTCGCTGGGTGGTCCCCGTCTTTGCAGTTGCAGCATTTTGGATCTGCAGTGCCTCGTGGTGTCGGACAGTTCGCCTGCGCAGCGCACGCAGCGCGGCGCCTGGTAGCAGTAGGCGGTAGCATGCCCTACTCGTTGGCAGCGATGGCACTGCGCAGGACCGTGCGTGGTGCCTCGGTCGTCACGGTACAGCGAAGCAGTTGCGTGATGGTCGAGACATCTTTGGCCGGGGTGTCTGCCTCTATCAGCAAGGTCATGGCAAATAGAGGATAGATGATTTTGTCATCACCGGAGTAGCGAGACAATTGCACCACGGCACTGGGTTTGAAGCCCAGTGCTTGCAGTTTCTCGTCGATGTCGGTCGTGTCGACCGAGCGTGGCAGGCCGCGGATAATAAAGCGCTGCGAGCGCAACTTCTTGATAGCGAATTGAATGGAATTCGGTTCCATCGACTTTTAGGAAGTCAGTGACGAAACGGTAGTCAGTCGGGTTTCAAAGGGTCAGTTTGTAGTTATCCCCTGTAGTCTTGAGTAGGTAATTGGTGTCAGTGACCTTTGAACCAAGGGTCCTTATGGCTAGCTTTGGCCTTGAAGATGATGGCCGGTACCTTGCATTTCTTGGGTGCGTCTGGCACGGAATCTAACATGTCACAGTCAGACGCGGTGTCCATTGGATGTTGGTCGTCATCGGTGAGGGCCGCGTATTGGTCGGTCACCATTGTCGTTGACGATGTTTTGCCGCGCATGCGGGGCGTCCGAGTTTTGCGCTTATCGCGCCGCACGGTTTCAAACGCTATCATCGTCAGCGCACGATGTCTCAGGAGACGCGGACTTTACCGGCTTCTTTCGCCGGGAAGCTCTGGTGCAACTTGTTTGATTGGGTTGGAGCGAGTGATCGAGCAATTACTTGAACTTGGTCTCGAATAGACCGAGGGGATTGCGACATATCTATAGATAATGCCGGGGTAAGCTGTGCCTTTTCTAGGTTTTCGCGCCCCCCTTGATGTCGGTGCTGCTAATAAAAGTGCGCGACTAAACCGGATTCGTCTTGCACTGCGGCTCCGCGGCTTGCTGTCTTCTCGAGCTTTGTTGTCGTTTATGTTAATGTGCTTTCGAGGCACTGGTCTCTGAAGTCCACGTTGTGGACAGTCAGCCGAATTAGCTGTTTGGTTAGAAGCTACCAGAGCTCGACACTTTTCGTCAATCTGAGCATGGGTTAGTGGCTGTGAGGACCCCGAGTCTTTACTTTGAACTTCCCCAGATGCCCTTTCGGACAACCGATTTTTGGTTGGGGCTCGTTGCATTATAGCAAAGTAAGTCTATGAGTTAAAAGTACAAAAATAGGACGGCTTTCGGCGGCTAGAGCGGTGATGTAACACTGACCGGTCAGTGGACGCGATTGTCCGGGACCTCTCCCCGCCTCTGAACGGCGCAAATGCCGAAAGGTTTAGGCGGTTCGAGTCGGCTGGCGAAATGCACAGCCGCTGCCTCTTGCTATCAGGGTTGATTAAACCAAGGGCAGCGGGGACGTGAAACTTACACGGACCGTACAATGCCTTCCCCTCCGGTTGTTTGAATATATATAATATAGAAATATAATATAATATAATATAGAAAATATATACCTAATGAATAGATTGATTGATAATGTTATTAATGCTGCCTCCTTAGCCTGGAGCTCGGAATAAGCGCTTGGTTCATCTTGACTTCGCGGGAGAACATGTTGGAGGGGTGAAAGTACCCAGCCGAAATCCGTCGCACAATAAAGTAGATATTTTATAAGTACCTATACAAATAATATTTACATCGGCATCATCATCAAGGAGGATAATGTTATTAATGCTGCCTCCTTAGCCTGGAGCTCGTAATTAGGGCTTCGTCCATCTTTACTTCATGGGAGAACTTGTTAGAAGGGTGCACGTACCCAGCCGAAATCCGGCGCACACCGGGCCGAGCTAGTTTCCGTTTCTAAAAGCAAAGAAGAGTATTAAAAATCAAATATTATGACCTGTCTTGTGACATTGTTGGAATGAAAGAAAGCAATGACTACATATTGAAATGTATATTATATGTATATGTATCTATATATTGAAATATTTTTAGTTTTTAGTACTCAGACACTGTTCAAAATAATTTGTAAAAATCTGTTGAAATAAATTGGATATATACCTTCGAAGTTCCTGCTTCAGGTTCTGGGGAGGGGTTCAGGGGGGCTGCATCTTCAGCCATTGCAGGTTCAGGTTCGGTGGAACAAGGGCGGCTAACATCTGGAGTTGAATCTGCATCCTGTAAACAGAAGTAAGCATTAAAATCTTTTAATTAAAGTCCAGTCATTCACAACTACATAACATTCAAAATGTGGATCAAAATGTAGACATGGTTTCAAATGTGGTATACACACCTCTCCCCACTGGATCGCCGGTTTAGCCCTCTCCGAAAGAATCTTGCGGCAGCGGCGGATCTCTAAGGACAACGGCGAGTTTGCCATGGCTATTGCGACTTCTTTCAGGGCCTTAACAGTGGGCAAAATCCTGACGTTCACGTTTAATCTCCGATGGACATCCTTCGCGAGCGTTACTATCACAGCGCTCAGTGTTCTTAAAAAGCTGTAAAAACCAAAATTCCAGAAATAAGTATTTTTTTTCCATGCATATAAACACAAAAGCGTGACTACTACTACTACTGCTACTACTACTACAATGTCTGCAAATCAATGTATTCTTTGATAATAGACAATAAATAAATTGAAATTGAAATACTACTACTACTGATTACTACTTACGCATCATCTTGAGTTTTGACTTGTTGACAGCTGCCAATGAGTAAGCTGCTCGGACACTCCGACTGCTCGGACACTCCGACTGCCATGGAACAGATGGACTTCCTTCAATGAGCTCCTCTCCTATGCATACCTATCGCAATACCTATGTCCTCATCTAGCAGAAGAAGTTCTAGTTCAGCTTTTTGAGCTGTGACCCCATTACAATTCCAAAATATTAGTCTGCCGGAGGCCGGAGAGGAGTGTTGTGTTGTGGAAGTCACACAAGGATTTGCACGGCTTCTACGACAAACTGTAGGGTGGCCATTGATAATGCTTGATTATCGGAGGTGGGATTATTTAGCTTCATTTGAAGAAGCTCTTATCCTCTCTTGATGAGAGAGGAGATTGCTGATGCTGAGGGCAGGTGCTCTGATGGAGCCAAAACTTGTTCGCAGGCAGCACTGCGCATGAAGCTAGTGTTTGGGGTCTGGTTCGAGATAGGTTTTGACGAAACCTTCTCTCGTTGGGATTTTGGCTGCTGAGTCTGATGGACTCTTGGCCGGGCAACTGGCTTAGGGCGGGCTGCCGCAGGGGCTGGCTTTGTTGCTGCTGTTGGTGGCGATGCTACCGGGGCCTCTGGGGTTGGAATTGGGTCAGGAATGGCTCTGTCCCAAGCGTTATGCGCCGGGGGCGGTGCCGGGATGAATTTTTGAGTATCAGCAGCAGTAGTCTGCTTGACCTGGGGCTTGGGCTTAGGGCCCAGGAGTCTAGCTTTATGGGCGACGGAAGCGGCTTTGAATGCCGGGCAGGCGCGGTAGGATGCTGTGTGCCGCTCATTACAATTAGCACACGTTGCAGGAATAGTCAGGTCGGATTTGGTGCAAGTGTTGGTGTGGTGAGCACCAGCGCACTTGACGCACCGGGGATGGGCGCTGCAACCGCTGGTTACATGCCCGAACCGACAACAGTTGTGACACTGTCGTGGTCCGCTGGGGCCGCGGTACGCTTCCACGATTACCCTCATGTTGAGTAAAGTCCGGAGATTGTAAATCTCCGGCGTGGTCGCGCAGTCTCGCAGTTCCACGAGGAACATGGGAATAGGTATCTTGTGGTAATTGCGCATTGCTGCAACATTTACCACTTCGAAACCCTGGGTGAGGAGTTCCGCCTTGATTTCCTCCGGCGGTATAAGCTCCATCAAGTTGCGGATGACAACTTTGATGGTTTTGTCAGAGAGGGTGCGGAACACAAAGAATTCAATCCCCTCTGACTTGAGGAAATTGGAAGTCGTGTGGTAATCGGACTCGTTAGTGGTCTGGATCGAGACTCAGACCTTGATTTCGAGAGAGCCCGGCGGGCCCCTCTTATCAGTTCCTCGCCTGGTTAGCATCAAGGGGGTGTTAAGTTTACCTGCTAGCCTCCGTGCAAACGAGGAATAGTTAAAGGATTCGGGAAAGAATCCAGTAATGGCGGGAATTTGGCGTTTTTTAGGCGCCTGGGTTGTCGGAGTAGACACCGGGCTGGAAGAGCCGGTGTCCATGGGAGTGATGGTGGCATCATGCGAAGTAGAGGGAACGGCCTTAGCGGTCGTTGCTGGCGGCACGATTTGTCCAGGGACAATTGAAGGAGCAGCCTTCTTAACGGCCGCAAGCAGCGACCGTGCTTCGTCTGGTGACAGACGTTTTTTCCCCGCTGTGGAATTGACGCCACAGAGCGGGGATTGAACGTGGCTGAAGGCCCATTTTTAAGAGAGACAGTACGTCGTCTTACCTTTGTCCATTCGGCTGCGTCGGCCGAGGCGTCGGTCGAAGGGGCAGCGAACTGCATTTCGACGACTGTCCCAGCGGTCCCAGCGTCGGGCTCAGCTTGGACGTCGGGCGGACCCGGTCCTCGCACGGACATCCTCGTGTCAGGTACCAGACAGAAGGTTGGTCGCAGGTAGATATACTCGAAGGCAAGCGTGGCTCGGAATATCGGAAGCACTGGCGATGTAAGCGAAACGGAAGAGCACAGGTTAAACGGTCCTCTCTCGTCACCTGGCTTGCGGGCTTGTGAGCGAGGGTCACTTTTACAAGTGGCAAGCGAGGGCGGGCGTCGAGCCTCGTGTTGGTCAGCTGGGTGACCGAGCGAGCGGGGTAACCAGCCTCTGTCAGGGCGCTCTTGATAAGTTCTGGCTCTGCATTGATTGGCAGGCCGCGCAGAATGAAAGTTTGCGTGCGCAGAGGTTGCGCCGAAAAGATGTAATACTCGACGCGTTTTGCATCGAGGAGGGAAGTGATGGCCGTGTAGTCTATATCTAGTATCTAATATCTAGTTTTGTCATTGATGGTAAAATTGTTATGCCTCGTTGATCTGGTGCTCGTCGTGGTCACTTCTCGTTAACTCGATACGGAGCGATGTTGTCTCGTCTGCGACTTCCCACGTTTCGGTGCCGATGTCTCGGTCTCGACCCCTTCCCCGATTCGGATGATGACAGGGTTGTGGTCTGAAGACAGCTCGGCGAGTGTCGCGAGTTCCACGATGTGCCCGATGTTATTGAGCAGCGCGATGTCCAGGACGTCTGCGCTATCGACTCGGTTGCCGTGGTAATGAGTCGGCTCTGTGGGCCCGGCGACAATGAAGCCGGCGTCGATAGAGTGACGGAGCACGATCTTTCCCTTCGTGTTGGTCTTTCGCGAGTTCTACGCCGGGTGTTTGGCGTTGAGATCGCCGGCTATCAATGTAGGAAGCGGCGAGTCAAGCAGGGCGTCGATATCTTCCCTGTGTAGCCGTGTTTGGGGGGTGTAACGGTCCGTTGTCCGTGTGAACCAATACGCCGACGGCTTCGATGGATTGCAGCGTAGGCAGGGTCAGCGACTCGTGTCTGGTGCCACTTCGAACTAGTATGGCGACGCCGCCTCCAATCTGGTTTGGTTGGTTCTGATGTGGTCTGTCTGGCCGATATGTCCGATACAATTTGCCATGGCAAATTGTCTGTGTTGTGAAAGTCTAGTCTCAGTCAAAAGTCCTACAGCGATGCTGTGTCTGTCGAGAAAGTCGTGGATTTAGTGGGTTTATACTCTTTACTAGCCACATGCAATAGACTAGGCGGGGGTAATACCGCTTTATACTCCTGCTCGTCAAGGAACGCCCGTGAAGCAGCAGGATCCTTCTCACCTCGTCGCATTTTAGAGGCATCACGCTGCGTCGAATTTATACAATTCAGCAACGAATTATCACCATTACCACCGACATTGTTGGGCAACGAATGGCACCGACCATTCCACCCAACGCCACCACTCATCCTGTCGAGCGCCGACTCGTACAGGATAATACGGCAAAAACACCTCCCAAAGCTCGCGAAACGCACCCGGACGTAAACCGCGAGCACAGGAGGATGTATGGACCAACAAGTTGGCAGTCCGTTTCGGTATTACGCTGTTGGCGTTCCAAGTCATGAGGTTCGTTTGCCGAGGATGTTTAGGCATCCTGTGGCATCAAGGTCGCGATGAGCGTCGGCGCCAGTTGCGCAAGCATCGTGATGGTCGGATGTATCTTGGCCAAATGCATTACCGGTGAACGGAATGAGCTACGAGACGGCATGCAGCTTCCATCATGCAACTTTGCAAATTCCCTAATGACGTCATTAATGTGTCGAGGAGACAGGTAAATTTTAAGTGCCTGATCAGGCTTCAACTTAAGTGGAGTTCGCGTCAACGCACCCGTCTGGTGCCTGTTGCTGCTTGTAAAAGTCCTGGTCTCTATAGGTTTAGACTGCGAGTGAAGCTCGGCAGCTTGAAGCCGTAGACTTTGGATCGCCTCTTCACGAGAGAGATTGCCACCCAAGTCTATGTGCTTGGGATGAACCGGCCTACATGAGCTGCGCTGAGGAATATCAGACGCGTTTTCAAGTTGGTGAGCAGCCACAAGCTGACGGCTCTTTTCCTTTGTCTTTGCTGTTTTAGTCTGAGTTAATGGCTGAGAAGATCTAAAGCCATTACTGATCCGTCCGGGCAGTTAACCTTTAACAGGGGTTCGGTGCATTGTCATTTTTATTTTATGACTTGAATTGTCATAAACAAAAAGATAGCAGGACCGAGAATCGAACCCGGGGCTCTGGCGTGGGAGACCAGCCACAAGACCACGGGGGATTGTTCAAGGCTCGGACGGGGCAAGACGTTAAGTGTCCGTGAAGCGGAGAAAGAAAGGTTCGTGATGCGGCTGGTGAGACCTAGACGCACGGCAGAACGGCACTAGAATTGCCAGAAGGGCGATCTAACCCTGTCCGGTCAGCGTCGTTTATTACACAGATAACCTGCTTATAATACTCGTATAAGTGCCGGGCGTGATGCCCTTAACAAAGAGTCTTAGTACATGACAAGGTCAGGATATTACTTTTAACATGGGCTGATAAGTGTGAAAATAAGAATAAAAACAAGTACAATCTTTAGAAATGTGGGCATAAATGCAACTAAAAACTACAACTAAAGAAATTAACAGCTAACTACCTTAGAAATATTTACAATATCTACAATTTGGATTTGATGTTGCTCTGTAGAATTTTGACCCCATTAGAAGTTAATGTAAATCTTATAATAATATTTAATTGGGTATCTGCACGTCTTTGGCGCAGCGGCGGGAAGTCGTCTCGGTCTGTCTCCGTCTCTGCCGTCTCTCTACGCGACTGCCACGCGTTTCGTTGTTGTTTTGGTGCTTCCACATACCCGGGGGTCTTCTGCTGGTTGCGGTTCCCTGTCTGTTAGGAAGCAGCCAGTCGCTCTCGGGCGTGTCGGAAAGCCGGGCAGCCCATGTATCTAGCGACGTGGTCACCATTGCAGTTGCTGCACCTGCTAGCTGTTGACCGGTCCTTTTTGCACTCAAAGTGCTGTGGTCTTTGGCGCACTTTAGGCATTGCGGCTTCGCGGCACAGAAGCGCGAGGTGTGCCCGAATCGCTGGCACCGGCAACATTGAACTGGGCCGTCCGGGCTTTTGTAGTTTTCCACTGAAACTTTGTTGAAGCACGGCTTCGTGATATTTCGGATAGCGGTTGCTGTCTCCTTCGAGTTAGAGTAGACGATGAAAAGTGGCAGTGGTCTCAGGGTTTTCTCACTTGTATCGTCGTTTGCTGGGCGACGGGACGTCAGTTGAGCGACGTTGTCTACCTCGAGGCCGTAGTCGGTGAGGAGCGCTTCCTTTCAATAAATCCTTTCAAGCGAGCATTTACCGCAATAAATGCTAATTTTATTTTTGTGAAACGCCTGACCGACGGCGCGGGAAGTGCCGGAAACATGTCCGATGATTCCATCACTACTTTCACTGTTTGCGTACCGTGGTACTCGAGTTCACGGTGTTTGACACTACTAGGAAAAACGAAGTCTATCCCCTTTAATTTTTGATCCAACATGGTCTATAAGAAGCACTGTTATTGGTTGGCAAGAGATGCGACGCACCTCATTGGCTGACGGGATGACGAAGTCTATCACCTTTAAGATCTGATCGTCAAGATCAGACAGCTTATAAAATAATCTGACGAAACTGAATTTACACTTAAATTGCGTGTAAAACACTCGTGTTCATAATTTCTCGATTTGAGATAAAGATTTTGTGTTAAGCACCCATGTTCTGTAACTTGTCACTTGTCACTCGCACACATAATCGCTCAAAGAATTGTGACAAGAAATTGTCACACACAAAAATAAAGTGTTTGACTTCGTCACATCAGCATTTGAGAAATTTGAGTCGTCAGAGGAGCGAGAAAAACACGTCTGCTCTCGACGACGAACACTCTCCGAGCCAGAGGTTTCAGGAAATTCACTTGGGACCACCAAACCAAGACTTCATTGGCGTGAGGGGATAGAGCCCCCACTGTCTTATTTCTAGTACCGAGCCTAGTTGTCATGAATATTAAAAGGTGTCTTTGCGTGTCTTTTCTTTGACATATCTTAAAAAACTAAGAATTATATTATTAAGACTACTGACTAAAGTTAAATAAGAGAGATTTAACTAAAGAGCTGCCTCCTAGGCGAGAATTGTCTCATGCCTTGTCGGAGCAAGGTGGTCATGTGATATTATTTCATTGAGAAGCTTGTTGGGGGCTTTGTCAAGAGAAAGATAGATAAACTTTGGCCTGTTCTTTGAGAATGTCCTTGAAGAGTGCAATGCCAAGTTGTCAGTGAATGTCCTTATTTCTAATATACCAGGGTGATCGTGTAATTCGGCGAAGCGCTGAATTTTGGACCACCTGGAGTCTTTGATATGAAGATGAAGAGATTAAACCCCAGACAGAACTGGCGTATGACATTATTGGTAAAATAAGACTTTTAAAGAGTCAGTCCATTTCTAATGCTAAGTGAGCTCCGTCTATTGACAAGTGGTCGCAGAAGACCTTTCCTTGTCTGCCATGGAATAGGCTCGTCAAAGAGATGAATATTTTCCGTTTTTATAATGGTTTTTTAATTCTTACATCTCGTACCAGGATTCTAGGTCGTCTAGTGCTAATAGTAGGTACCTGCTAGCCAGGTACCCACGCATTGATTGTGCGATTAATGCAGTGTCGTCAGCATATAGGGCCAATTCTACATGAGGAGTCCTTGGCATGTCATTATTGTAGATGGTAAAAAGAACAGGTCCCAGAGGGCCCTTCGGCACACCGGCTTTAATGTCCCTTATAGTCGATAAAGATGTCCCATGGCTGACTTGAAAGGTCCTGTCTCAAAGATAGATCTAATTTTTTTAATCAGATATGGTGGAAAATCATAAGTTATATTTGTATATTTGTTTATTAGCTACTGACAATTACATTCTAGTTATATGCATTTTTATTTTAGGTAAAATCATTTGGGATGCTTGGTCTAGGTTCTTGTCCAAACGAAACCAGGTTACTAGGTTACGGTCTCTGGTACCATTAAAGACACAAACAGAATTCTGTGTGGTGACTTTCGCGACCCTCTGAATGGTCTTGACCGAAGGCTAAACTATAAACGGCTGATATAATGACTGATCGAAATACAACTAGGAAGTTTATATTGAGGCTTATTTTCCAACGAAAAGAGCTCTAAGGGGTGGATATGTTCAGTGGGCATTTTACTGAGGTCATGAAATGAATGGTATTCACTCACCACTCCCACAAGGTTTTTGCCGGATATCATCTCCAGCATTCTCAGGACCATTGCAGTCGAAGAAGTTGCTCAGGCACATCTCGGCAACATCATTGATGTCCTCTGTGATCTCCAAGTTGGGCTCCATTTCTAGGATCAAGACAAGGTGTTACCTTATTGTAGACTACGGTAATATTAACCAGCAACTTCAGTATTCATCTCATCCGAAGAATTAAACTCTGAGATCGTGAAATACTTGTATATTTGAATATTCGCTACTGACAATTACATTGTAGTTGTATGGGCCTAATTCTTAAGATTTTCAAATGAAGGTAAAATGGTAATATTGTACCGTTTATAACAATAAGTAAATAAAGGTGGTAAAATAGTAATTATGTTAAAGTTGTATATACTTTAATATAATATACTAAAATTATAAATATAATAGTGGTAGTAATGGTTAGGATAGTGGCTTAATGGTAAAGTATAGGTTGTAAAGTGTAATAATCTTAACTAATGTATAATGTCAATAAAAATGGTATACTAAAAGTAATGATTAGGAACTAGCATCAATAGTTAGGTGGTTGTTCTAAGTCGTCATTGTTGATGGGCCAGGGGGAGATGGTGTGGTGTAGAGGTGAGGTATTCCTCTAGGTTGTAGAAGGGGTTTTGGATGAGAAAGTTTCGTAGTTAGAGAGGATTCTTTGATGTGGGTCGGGAGGTGGTTGAATATTTTTGTACATTAGTAGAGGGGACTTTGTGTGAAGAGGGAGGTGTGGTATGGAACGATGCGAATTTAGGAAACGTTTAGGTAAAATAGGTAACGATTCTTTGGCGTTAACTTTGGCGATTATTTTTAGCTTAGTAATGAAGAAAAATAGTAGGAAGACACAGCCAGGCATTGACGCAATAATGAATGTAGTCAGACCTTAATTCAACTGGTCTTTCATGCTTGCCCCACGTAGCTCACTAAGCTTTGTGCCCATGGACCGCGTGATTGCAGATGTCGGAACAGCGTCCCACCCTCGGTTAACCGCTAGCTGAGCCGTGAAAGCTAAAAAAAAAGAACAAACCTTGCAAGATTTGACCGTGTGAGATACAGTTGCACTAGCACCATCCAAGTATCGTTACACTGGCATACAAGACCCAACAACTCTGGAAGTTGCAACATAATAGTGCAGCTGATTAGGCCAAACTTTGGATAGACCAGGGCATTGCCAACAAAAACCCAAAACATACCATGTTTAAAAAACATCTAATAGGTTCTAGGGTTCCTATCAATAACAACACGGCTCACGTTATAAACGATCTTTAATCTTTCCAATAACCACACAATCTTTTCACCTTCCACTCGCTCACAACACACTCTTCACACTGCCCTCTCTACGACTCTCGTCGACCGCCAGGCTAACGGTACCTGTACGGTCGCGCACACAAATATACTACCCCTAAACAGGTACAGTCTAGCACAAGAAGAATATACGCTAAGCCTGCTGAAGGCCTGTACTAAGATTAAGACTAAGTTACACTAAGCTGGTTGAAGGCCTGTACTAAGTCCAAGACTAAGTTACACTAAGCTGGCTGAAGGCCTGTACTAAGGCTAAGTTAGACTGAGGGCCTAACACATCCATTGTGGAACCGAAGGCCTTCATTTCATTATAATATTAATTTGCTTACCCAGAATGGCCTCAACACCTGCAGGGTCAAGGGCATCGCGGCGCTCTGATGGCTTCCCCACAGGCCCCTTCGCAAGTTTCCCCATCAACGAGTATGTAGATAGCGCTTCGCCGGTGAATGCAGCCATCAGCTGCCTAGCCGCTGAGGTTTGGTTCTTCGAGCTTCTCTTGATTGCAGAGTAAGCACTGAACGGCACATACACCCCAGAGCCCGGCATAAGCTCGCAAACCTGTAAAAAAAATCTCCAAGGCTCAACCATGGATAAGCTCCAGAGTCAAATTTCAGTAAAAATGCCTCTTATCCAACTAATCCCAACTTATCTAAATATCAACTGAGACATAGGTGAGACCTACTTTTGGAAAACTTAGAAAAAAGTAGAAAGGGTTGCTGAAATCACCAAATTTGAATAAACGAAGAGTAAATCGAAGCCAATGTGACTACGACCAACGGACTGAATGAGCTTTTAAGCAACAGTCTCAAGAATGCTCATTATTTTTACTGAAGGTGGAGTGCCTCAACACCAGATCGGACACAGGGAAAATCAGAAAGCCCATACAATACACAGGCACTGCAAATACCGTGTCATCAGATTTCTTATGCATCAGTGTGGTCGCGTCCGTCTGGCCTGGAATGGCAATGGCAGGGCTGGCGAAGGTCTTTTTTTCGTTCGATTTGAAAGGCCACTGGGGCTTATTGTGGCCAACAAATTCTTGGCTCTCGATGCAGACCGCTGGAAATTCATCCAGCAGACAATTTTACTTGATTGTACTTGTACTTGATTGTACTTGTACTTGATTGTACTTGTACTTCGAAAACTTGAAAACTTCGATTAGTTAGTGGCGTTCAGATTTCCAGCAATGATGGTGAATTGCTTGGAGTCAAGCAGCGCCTCGATGACTACCTCAATGATCGGCCAGCCTGGTGGTGAGTAAGCCGCGAACACTCTGAGAGGGCCTTTGGCTGTGTGGAGGCAGACACCGGTCGCCTCGAGTCTGCGCAGAGCTGGTAGTGGGATTGGCTCGTGGCGTACGATGTTGTTGACGATGACTGCGGTGCCGCCTGCGGCGATGGCTCCTGGGCGGTCAGTTCGGTAAACTGTATGGTTGGCTAAGCACAGTTGGTGGCCGGGCAGGAGGTGTGTTTCGCACACGAGAGCGACGGTGGTGTTTGTCGCCTCCATCAGTGTGATAAGTTCACTTGTACGATTCCGTATGCCGTTGGCATTCCAGTTGAGGATGTTGGTGATTGCCTGTTCAGGGCGTGACGGCATTTTTGGAGGAATGAGTGGCGGCGAGAATTGCAGTCATTGTCTGCATTAGGAGGGCAAGGTGGTGGTTGCTCTGCTCAACCGTGACAAGGATTTGCCCGAGCAGAGCTGCCCAGGATGGGTCGGTGGGGTAGGATGGGTCGGTGGGGTCGGATTGGTTGGGAGGTGGAGTCTCGGTGTGATCGGTACATGGATCTTTGGCGGTGTTGACTTATCCTTCAATGGCATCGGCGTATGTGCGACCACTGTTGGTGATGGTGGCAGGAATCTCAATCCGGGGTCGCATGGTGGTGCGGGGCTTGGCGACTGGCTTGGCTTTCTCCAATCCATCCTGCAGATTGCCCAGCTTTGGGTTGCGTGGCCTGGTGTTTGGCGCGATTCAGGTAGGCGCACCCCCTGTAGCTCGCTGGGTGGTCCCCGTCTTTGCAGTTGCAGCATTTTGGATCTGCAGTGCCTCGTGGTGTCGGACAGTTCGCCTGCGCAGCGCACGCAGCGCGGCGCCTGGTAGCAGTAGGCGGTAGCATGCCCTACTCGTTGGCAGCGATGGCACTGCGCAGGACCGTGCGTGGTGCCTCGGTCGTCACGGTACAGCGAAGCAGTTGCGTGATGGTCGAGACATCTTTGGCCGGGGTGTCTGCCTCTATCAGCAAGGTCATGGTAAATAGAGGATAGATGATTTTTTCATCACCGGAGTGACGAGACAATTGCACCACGGCACTGGGTTTGAAGCCCAGTGCTTGCAGTTTCTCGTCGATGTCGGTCGTGTCGACCGAGCGTGGCAGGCTGCGGATAATAAAGCGCTGCGAGCGCAACTTCTTGATAGCGAATTGAATGGAATTCGGTTCCATCGACTTTTAAGAAGTCAGTGACAAAACGGTAGTCAGTCGGGCAGTATGAAGCAGCACGCCGGTCGTCTCCAGCTTCGAGAGTGGCGGAAGCGGGATCTCCTCGTGTCGCACCGTCGTGCGTACGAGTACCGCGGTTCCTCCAAACGCATTGCCCCCCGGCCGGTCGGTGCGATAAACGTTGAAGTTCGCGAGTGAGAGCCGGTGAGCGGGGAGCAGATGCGTCTCGTTCACCAGTGCCACAGAGCACTGGGTCGACTCAAGAAGGTCTGAGAGCTCGGAGAGCTTGGAGCGAATGCCATTCCCGTTCCAATTCAGGACCTTGAGTTGCCTGCATCTAGGGCTTGCTGGCATTGTTGGAGTTGAGGGCCTGGAGGAGGGCAGGGATCACCCGGTGGAGTGCGGACATTGTCTCGGCCATGTTGGACATGAGCTGCGCAAAAACTGCCAACAGCTCTTTTGTCGGGTCGGCGTTGACGGTGGAGGTGCCGGGCTCGACGCGCGAGGAGGCGGCCGCTGCATATGAGTCGGGTGAAACCGTGCTCGTTTGCGGGGCGGCAGCCGTCGGTACGGAGCCCGTGTCCTTTTCCTTTCCCTTGCTCAACGCTGGCCATGCAGCGCGATCAGCTTGGGTCGGGATTTCAAGACGCGGCCGCATGGTCTGCCGCGGCGCGGTTTCCTTCCCCTTCTGCTGGCTATCGGGCTTTGCCGCTCGCTTGAGGTAAGCGCAGCCGCGGTAGCTTGCCGGGTGGTCACCGTCCTGGCAGTTGCAGCACTTGGCCGGCTTGTCCTTGGGGCAAGAGGCAACGCGATGGTCGCCGCCACAGCGCACGCAGCGGGCAGTCTGGTGGCAGAACGCCGAGGTGTGGCCCACGCGCTGGCACCGGTAACACTGCACCGGGCCGCGGCGGGCGCGAGGAACCTCAGTGCTTACCACGCAGCGTTGCAGCCTCGCAATCGTGGATACGTCCTGTGGTGGCTGGCCGGGTCGCGGTTCGAGAGTGACCGCAAACAGAGGGAACGGCTTCCGGTAGTTGTTGTTACCGGCATCTGCACTGGCTGTGAGCTGGACCACCGCCTTGACTTGGAAGCCTAGGTCGGTGATCTCAGTGCTAATGGCCCCACACGACGCACTAGCCGGCAGCCCGCGAACGATAAAACGTTGCGTGCGCTGCTTAGTAAGCGCGTACGTGTGGTAAAGAACGTTCAACTCCGTGAACTTGGTCGTGACTGACCGATAGTCCCCGATGTTTTTGAGGGACAACTTGGTGAGGCCTCCTGTGGGCTTGGTGAAGTAGCCCTTGTCGGTGACGCATGCATCGACCAAGTCGAGCAGGTCTCTGTGAGACATTTCTGTCTTAACGACAATGGCAGGGACCTTGTGCTTAGGAGCGGGAGGGGATTGGGTTGGCGCCGCGCCAGTGTCCATGGGATGGACCTCGCTCTCGGCTATGGCGGCGAATTGGTTCACCGTTGGAATGGTGTCAGGTATAGGTTGGATGACTACGGCCGGCGAGGCACGCTGTCGTGACCTTTTCTTGGTCTGCTCGGTGAACGAGCCGTCGCCGGTCGAGCTCGCGTCCCTTTCGGGGCGTTTGCTGGTCGACGCACAAGGAGTTTCAAGTCCAATACCAATAACGCTGGCCGTGATGGAGACGGCTGCCTGGTTGGGCGAGGCAAGCGAGCCGGGCTCTGGTGCGAACTTGATTGACTCGGCGCATGGGATTTGCGCTTTCGTCGTGATGGGAGAGGGTTTGGGGGAAACAGACTTTGCCACCGCACTCTTTGCTGTCGCGCCGGTGTTCTTCAACTTCGAGAGATCTTCTTTGTGCTTCGCAGCCATCTCCGTGGGGTTGACGTCTCCGACGTTGACTATCTTCGCTTTTTTCAAGTCGAAGAGAAGCGGTGGCTTCGTCTGATGTGGGGAAATGGAAAGGGTTTTTGCTTGGGTTGGGGGTCCAGCTTGCTGCATAGGCAACATCTTGACAGCCCTTCCCTTGCGCGGGAACGGTGACTCGGTCGTCGCGGGGATCGACGTGGTCTTACCGGGGACAGGGTTCTTACGCCACGTGAGGTTGGAACTCATGGTGCGTTTCTAAAGAAGGGGATATGGCGATCAGGCAAGTCTGCAGCTTCGCTACTAGCGGTACACCTCAGTGCAAACCAGTCACGCGGGTAATACAAGAACGGCTCGCTGCTTCGCAGTAATGCGGTACACGTTGAGCACGTTGATGTTGGCCTGAGTGGCGTCTAACCCTGCCCGATCAGTGGACGCGGTTGTCCGGGACCTCTCCCCACCTCCGAACGGCGCAGATGCCGAAAGGTTTAGGCGGATTGAGTCGACTGGCTAAATGCACAGCAGCTGCCTCTTGCTATCAGGGTTGATTAAACCAAGGGCAGCGGGGACGCGTCACCGACGTGACTGGTACTTAGCCGAAGGCCGACAGCGATACGCAAGCACCAGTCGGACTGCAAACGAGCAGCCTTCCGGCGTCACGCACGTGACGGGCACTTCTTACAGTACCGGGACGCGTTGGGCCAGAGAGTAATCTTGCGTTACGCCTGTTTCTGAAGGAAACTGAACCCACTCTGCCTTGCTGTCTTCGGTCTTCTCCTAACTGCAGTATGCACACAGTGTAATCGGTGATAGACAGTCAGTTCTTCTGTCTAGCCGGCGATAGCGCGGTGTGAACCACGGCTAAGGTCGGAGTCGACGGGGGTGTCTAGCCGGCGATAGCGCGGTGTGAACCACGGCTACGGTCGGAGTCGACGGGGGTGTCTAGCCGGCGATAGCGCGGTGTGAACCACGGCTAAGGTCGGAGTCGACGGGTGTCTTACAAGTGGCGCCAGAGAGTTACCTCTAGCAAACACTAGTTTGACGGGTGCTTAGCCGGGGATAGCGCAGTGAGAACTGCGAACAATCTCCGGGTTCGGCGGGTGTCTAGCCTGGGTATGGCAAGCCAATACCAGGTTTCGACGGGCGATGCGGCTCGAAAGCTGCAAGAAGCTCGAAAGCTTCGGCGCGTAGCGAAAACCACGGGTGCATAACGACTGCGCTCGGTGAACTCGTGGTGCTCCGCTCGTTGTCGCTCTTCCTTCTTCCTTCTTCTTCTCTTCTTCTTCTTTTATTTTTTTCTTTTCGATTTAGCACGATGCACGATGTCTAGCACATCTGGCCTATGGCCGGCGTCGGAATAATACGTTGGAGTGTCAGGACCCAATGTTAAATAGCTTGAACGACTGGCATGGCTAAAGAGTGTTTTGCCGCTAGTATTCGAGATCCTGGAGTTCCAGGCGGGATGTTTGAAATTTAGATCACCGCCAAGAATGGTGGCGATTGTGCCTGAGAACAGGGCGTCCAGATCGGCTACATATAGTGGTGTGGTCGGGCTTTTGTAGGCAGCGATGACGCGCAAGGGACCCGCGTCTGTTTTTATGGTTATAACTGTTGCATCTATTGAATTTAGAACAGGAAGGGGAGTTTCAAAGTGTGCTATCGTTGAGTGTAGGTTATAGGTAGAGAAAAAACGTCAATGTTACAGTCTCTGCGTGAAAGATGGCCGCAAAATGACTAACTTACCGACAAAAATGCCAAGTGGAGCCACTGTTGTATGAATTTATATTTCGATATTTCTCGTAGGTCAACTCGCTTTTGAGACTTTTCATGCACAAAAAATCTCTATCAATGTTTACCTCAACGATTGATATACATGTAACGATATTAAGAAGCGAGTAACCTACGATAAATACCGAAATTAAATTTCATACGACAGTGGCTCCACCTTACGTGACGTTCCGGTACTCTGCATTTTTGTCGGTAAGGTAGTCATTTGGCGGCCATCTTCACGCAGAGACTGTAACATTGACGTTGTTACTCTACCTATAACCTACACTCAACGGTGCTAGGCTTCGGCGCACCAAGACCGCTGTGCCGCCGCCATGCGTATCTCTGTCTGTTCGATATGTTGTATAGTTGGGGATTTTAAAGCGGAAATGTGGCTTTAAGAAAGTTTCAGATAGAAGACAGATATCACATCGGTTGTCCTGAAGGAACTGTTGTAATTCTTGTTTCTTGCCCCTTACGCTATTTGCGTTCCAGGCCGTCATGCGCAGTGTTTTGGCTTTGAGGAAAGCCTGCATGTGCCTGAATATCGAGTGATAATAGTGGTGGAATAGCCGATTGGCTGGTAGCTGAAGGCAGGGTTGGTGTGATATTTGTCTCGGCTCTTCCGGCTGCCCTGGCTGCCCTGGCTGCCCAAGCATTGGTTTTTGGTGGCGGAGCATCGACTGTCATGGTTTGTGTTGGCCTTTGTGATCTAAGCGCCCCAGTTTTGCTCATTTTGCTCATTTTATATTTATTTTAGTTTGCAGTTTGCGCATAGCGCGGGGAGACTGCGTGGATTTTCGCAAAGTTTAGACGGGTGGTTGCCAGCGCACTTCATGCATCTAGAAGTGTTCGAACAAAAGCTTGACGTGTGCCCAAATCTTTGACATTTGAAGCATTGCATAGGGCCTTTAACGCTTCTGAAATTTTCCACCGAGCTTACGCGGCAGTAGCAAAGGCTGGTCATTTGACGCACTTTGTTGGCCGTGTCCCTGTCCTTGATGTACGTGACGTACAGCGGAAGTTTGGATTTGGCCTCCAAGGTGTTGCTATTGGTGTTTATGTCGCCCCTGTATGAAGACAGCTGGGCGACATCATGGACCTCGATTCCATGCTCCTCTCGAAGAGATTTTTTCACAATCTCAGGCCCGATCGACGCTTCAATGCCTCTTAATTCCAATTTAATGACGCGCTCCTCATCGAGTCTGAATGTGTGGTATTCCACCCCTTTTTGCCTGAGAAGGAGGGTGGCAGCCCTAAAGTCGTCGGAATTTGCGACTTGCAGTTTTTTGGCTTCTTTGTATTTGTGAAAATAAAGCTTCGGCGCGTAGTAAGAACTACGGGTGTATAACGACTGCGCTCGGTGAACTCGTGGTGCTCCAACCAACCAAGACCAAGATGCTATGGCTAGAGGGGATGGAGCCCTCCGAGTCAAATTGCCAGGACCGAGCTGTCGCTCATAACTAGATGTCATTATGTCTAAGTTGTCATTGGTAAAGTCTACTGTCTGCTACTGACTATTTCTAACTATTACTATTACTAGTAACTAAATAATACTTTAACCATAATATTAACAATATTCGAAAAAAGAAACTAATCCAAGGCCAAGATGGCCTTTGGTCTGATGTGTTTATTTTTCTCACGGCAATCATACGATGCCAGGTCTTGTATTAATGGGTTATGGACTTTGTCGAGTGAAATATAAAATTGTTTCGCTAATTTAAGAATGTGGACCTTGAAATTGTTTATGTCAAGTTGGCGATGAATGTCTAAATTGCGCACGCACCAAGGTGATCTTGTAATACGGCGCAATGCTATGTTTTGAATTGTTTGCAGTCCTCTGATTTTATTAACAGCCGAGGCTCCCCATACGGAGCAGGCGTAAGTCATTATTGGTAAAATAAGGGATTTGTACAAAGTCAGCCCTTTTTTTATGCTAAGAAAGCTTCGTCGGTTGACGAGTGGTCGCAGAAGACCGATCCTCATCCTAGTCCTAGTTTTTATGCTTTCTTATTGGCCTCGTCAATTTAGAGTCTTGTCAAGAGTCCCACCCAAATATTTTGCCTCTTGTTTCCAAAGAACGTCCTCATCAAACAAAGTTAATGGTTCTGTTGCATTAACTTTTGTCAGCCTGCGTTTGGAGAATAGTACGGCAGACCGATCATATTCCTAAAACTGTTGGAGAAGTATCTCCAAGTATCTGTGAGCCATCATGGAATTTAATAGGTTTGACAGTACAAGAGTGGCTTTCGTTGGAAGGTTCTTGAAAACGATGTTAGGGATGTTATCTGGGCCAGGGGCCTTCCTATTTTTTTAACCTCTCGATGGCTACTTTTGTTTCACCCAGAGAGATTTGGTCTGTTTCTTTAGTTATATTTTCTCTGTCTTTGAGGGTTCGCGTGAAGCGCCTTGTCTCCTCGATATGGTCAAGATCACTGGGGTCATTGTTTGGCTTAAAAGCAGTCTCAAGTGTATCTGCTAGATCTTCAGCCTTTTCCTGGGTGCTGTAAGCCATCCCGCACTGACCATGAAGGAGAGGGACTTTGCTTGGAATCCGCAACAAGCTTTTTGTCGTCCGCCAGAGGGATTGGTTTTTAACTTTAAAGTGATTAGAGTTTTTCAGCCAATGTCTCATCAAGGATCTTTCTAGGGTCATGACCCGGATGTCAGCGCACATTTTCTTAAGGATGGTTTTTGTAATTGGGTCTCTGTGTCTCTGCCACGCTTTCCTGGTCTTGGTTTTTCCTGATGAACTCTAGGATGTTAGTGTGAAAGGATTAGTCCCAACCGTTGTCTGAGCAAAGCTCAGTGTCGAGCTCACTGTCTTCGCTGGGGCACGATCTGGTACCTCCAGTCGCCGGTGTTGGCCTTCGCTGTTCCGGGCTCCGTGGACAGCAGCTTCCAGGGACGGCCACTGTTGATAATGGCGTGCCTGGGCTCGTCTCAAGTACTCGCAGCCGCGATAGTTGACCGGGTGTTCGCCGCCGCAGTTTGCGCATGTAGCCTTGATGGTCATGGGGACCGTGCAGGTGTTGGACGCATGGTCCTGGCCGCAACTCACGCAGTGAGCCTGACGCCGGCAGAACTCCGACACGTGTCCGATGTGTTGGCAGCGGAAACACATCGGGGCTCTTTGCGTCGAGTCACGCGGCGCCTCGACCGACACTACGGTCAGATCGACTGGCTTGGTGCCGGGTTGTCGGGCGGCTAGAGACACTGCATACAGCGGCAACTTGTCGCCGAGAGCTTTGCAGCCTTCGATGTTGCCGATTGTGTGCCAATGAAGTTGGGTCACGGAGCGTGTTGGTATACCGAGCCACTCCAATTCCTCGCGGATCTCGGCCGGGTCAGCATTTGTCGGGAGACCGCGGATAACGAATTGCTGAGTTTTTGGGCGCGACTCGGAAAAAGTGTAGTGTTCAATCGCGTCCTCCTCTAGGGCTGATGTCAGTGTCCGGTAGTCAGCGATTTTTTCCAGCTGGACGCGGGAGAAGTCACGGCGTGGAGTGGTGACGAATGTTTTCGTCACTTGGGCTACGTAGGTGATAAGTGCCTTGTGCATGGCAAAGTTTTTGATGCACACGGGCGGGATCTTATATTTCTTTGCCGCTGCCTCCGGCTCGACATCGTTAGCCTGGTCGGCGGCCGAGCTAACCGATATGTCGACCGGAGCAATCGGCGAGAAACGATTCGCCGTCAAGGTCGGAGATGCTTGGGCCACACGCTTCGTAATGCGGCGCTCGTCGTCGGAGCTGCTGGGGGCCGCTTCACGTTTGTTCGATACGACTTGGAAGTCCATCTCGTCTTCGCTATTGTCCGGAGATAAAACGTTTTGTACAAAACCTTTCAAAGGCGCATTTACCGGCACAAATGCTCCTTTACGCTTCGTAAAGCGCCTGACCGACGGCGCGGGGAGTGCCGGAAAAGTATCCGTTGATTCCATAATTTATTTAAATCTGTTTACGTACTGAAGGTTCCTGAGTTCAATGTCACTTGCGATGAGCAAAAACGAAAAAATGAAGTCTATCCCCTTTAATCTTTGATCCAACACGGTTTAGAACGAGCTCTGTCATTGGTTGACGAGAGATATGACGCACGTCATTGGTTGACGGGATGACGTAGTCTTTCACCTTTATGATCAAAGATCAATCAGCTTATGAGTTGATCTGGCGAAACAGAATTTACAATAAAATGGCGTGAATAATACTCGTGTTCGTAATTTCTCGATTTGAAATAAAAAGGACTCGTTAGGCACTCATGTTCTGTAACTTGTCACTCGCACATATAATCGCTCAAAGAATTTTGACAGGAAATTGTCACACAATAAAATAACGGGCACGTTGCACTTTAAATCAGGGAGATCGATCTCGTGGTGTTCGATGCCTCTTCTTACCACGATCGCTGTGCGGCCTCCTGCGCCGACAGCTCGGTCCTTGCGGTAGATCTGAATGTTACTTATCTTTAATGTCTTGCCAGGCTTAAGAAGTGTTTCGCTTACCATAGCCACATCGATCTTGTGTGCTCTGAGCGCTTCGGCGAATTCTTCTTTTTTGATGTTTGAGCTGTTGGCGTTCCAGCTTATGATGGTAAGCGCCGGTGGGCGTCTATTTGGTTGCGCTGCCATTGTGGTTTAGCATGGCGTTGACGAAGGTTAGAGGCAGGGTGTGAGACAGGATAACTGCAAGCCTCTCTTCTTTGCTGGCTTTGTTAAGGGCGTTTAGTAGGTTCTCAGCCCACTTTCTCATACCATCGGCGTCTATAAAGAACAGGAGATCGGGGTCGGCATGTTTCTGGGTCGTCTTTTGGTTGCGGTTGCGGAGAGGCGGGAAATCTTGCGATTCGAGGTGTCGCTCTTGTCGCATCTGCCCGGCGTTGTGTCGGGTCGGTGGCGCTGCCTCGTGCCTTGGTGTTCTGGGCTGGTTAGACGTGCGTGGCTGTCTTGTCGATACCTGGCGAGCTCGAGCCTGTTGGTAGCCGGGGCATCCTCGGTAGCTGGCGACGTGGTCCTCATTGCATTTGCTGCATTGTCCGGTGGTGGCCCTGTCTTTTTGGAACTCATATGTCGGGTGTGCCTTGGCGCATTTCATGCACTGTGTCTTTGACGCGCAGAACCTCGAGGTATGGCCAAACCTCTGGCAGCGGTAACATTGGACTGGTCCAGTCAGGCTCTGGTACCGTTCGACGGTTACCTTGCTGTAGCAGAGCTTATCAACCTAAATCATATCTCATCTAAAGCCTCAGCCTTCTCCTGGTCACTGTAGGCCATGCCTCGCTGCCCGTGCAAAGGAGGGACTTTGGTTCTGATCCGCAGGAGACTTTTGGTCATTTTCCAAAGAGACTGGTCTTGTGGGTCCAGTTTCTCTAGTGTCCTGGCCCATGTCTCGTTGGTATGATCTGCTATAAGTCTCCTAATGGTTAGCTGTCATTTTGTTTAGAAGTGTCTTTGAATTTGGATCCCTGCGCTTTTGCCATGTCTTACGGACGGTGTTTTTTGCCCTAATGGCGGCTATAATTGCAGCGTCTGGTAGGTGGTCATTTTACGACTTTTGTCAGGTTTCGGGGTTGCGCTGTCCGCCGATTCCATTACGAGGTTGGTTTTTGTTGCCAGTGCCCTATTGATGTCAACCGAAGAGTCGTAAGAAAGTGGAAAAGATTTTAAGTTGTCGTTTATTAATTTAGCGAACATTGCCCAGTCTGTTTTATTAGTGTTAAGCCTTTGTTTTGGCTTATCTTCAACTATTTCGTCTCCATATGTTATAATAACTGGATTATGGTCTGAGCTGAGCTCTTTCAAGACCTCAAGATGAACGGACTTGGTGGTATTATGAGTTATAATGATGTCCAACACATCCGGCCTGAAACCCTGGTCCGGACAGTTTGTTGGGGTGTTCGGTCCTATGACGGAGGAGTTAATTTTGGAGCAATGTGAGAATGGTAAAATTGGAAAAAATGTATGCTACGGTTAATTGTTTTTTGTGAATACAATTCGTAAGGTTAATTACCATCTTATTTTCCAAGAAGGTACTATTAAAAATTCAATAACTCAGACTTGTGTTAACTAAATAAATGTACATAGTTATCAAGTTATTGACTCAATTTTGTACGCGTGAGAGGCAACGGCAGAACGTTTATACCTACCTAAGGATGCTTGGATTTTATAACTTGGTGTTCATGAAGGAATGGAGTTTTAAAATATAGCATATATTCGTCTAGTGAATGTCATCGCAATTTGCAGACATTTTGACACCAAAATCGTCAATACCGAAAAAACCGTTACACGCTGTGAAATGGCAGGCAGTGTACCCCGAGCTGCATGGTTCGGAAGCTGGTCTTTGCTTCCTTGAGTTTTTGTTTATCGGACTTTTGGCCATGAAACAGTAGTTAGTGATTGCTATTGATTTTCCAGATTCGGTGTGTCGGGTTGTGTGTCGGGTGTGATTCGGTGTGTGACGCGGAGGGTCGGGTTTTACCCCGTTGTCTCCGGGCGGCTGTGGTGTTGTTGCTGGTTGTGGCTTGTCATGAAATGACAAGCTGCGCAGATGTTGGCGCGTCTTTTTCTTGGTCCGGCAAGCCGTTATTGACCTCTGGTCTTCCAGTGCGCGGCCTGCCCGGCTACGCCGTTAGTGGCAGTGTGATGGTAGGTACTGGGGGAAGGATTTGCGACCCGGTGTTGTGGGATGTCGCGTTGGTCGGGAGTTGTTAGGGACGACAAGGGTCTTGCGAACTTGTCGTAAGAGCTGGGAGGGAAGTTGGTTTGGATGCGGATGGTGGGGTTTGGGTTGTCTGGGAGTTTGGAGAAGAACCGTGTTTAGGACTAACACGTAGTCCTCCAGAAGCTCGACCTCCAGGTCGCGGTGAAGTTCGTCTGTCCGTGCGAACACGGGCAGCTGATCGGCTGCTTTGAGGCAGCGGTTCTGCGCCACCTGTAGGTTGGCCCAGAGCGGCCGGCTGCACGACGCCCACACCGGGGAGCCGTAGGTGATGGATGGCCGGATGATGGTGGTGTAGAGGCGCACCTTCGCTTCCAGCGAGATGTTGTCTTTCCGGAAGAGAGGTCGGAGGGAAGCCAGTTTCCCCACAACCTTGCTGATGGTGGCCCGGATGTGTGGGGTCCAGGAGAGCTTGCTGTCAAGCACCACGCCCAGGTACTTGCTGTTGGTCTGCCACTGGAGTTTGGCACCAAGGATGTTTACGCTTGGAGGTTGGATCTTGTTGCTGCGTCTTGTGAAAAACGTAGCAGTTGTCTTAGTTGAATTGATGCTGATGCGCCAGTCGGCGTACCAGGCGCATAGCGTGTCTAGGGCTGGTTGGAGGTTTTTCTCGATTAGTCGCACAAATTACTCGATTGGACAAGGAGAGCGGCGTCGTCCGCGTAGAGTGCGAGCTCAGAGTTGCCTGTGTTCACTGGGATGTCGTTTGTGAACACATTGAACAGGAATGGTGCCACGATGCTGCCCTGGGGTACGCCCGCTGTAATTGGGCGAGATGTTGATCGCTCGCCTCCCGAGGCAACATAGAAGCTGCGGCCTCCCAGATAGCTGGCCACAAGGTTTACCAGGTGAGGTGGAAAGTCAGCCTTGGCGAGCTTGTGGACAAGACCAATGTGCCACACCCGGTCGATGGCTTTGGAGACATCCAGGAAGACAGCGGCTGTGTGCCGGCGCCAGTTGAAGCCGTCGCTTCCCCCTCGAGGACTATCACCTTACCGTGGTGAGGGGGTTTGTGTGATCCAATGACCCGGGAGGCTCTGCCGGTGGGGAGGTTTCGCTCCCCATAAGGTCTCCTATACCGGACAGGCTCCCGGCGAGGATCCAGACAAAGAATGGTCCGGCCGCGCCGCTGTCGCGGGACACGGACTTTGGTCTTAGGAGGATCTGTGCGCTCTTTTTCTCTCCTCTCTTCATTTCACTATCTTCTCTTCGCCTCGCTTCTTGTTTCATTCCTTGCCACCTCCTGAAGCCCCCGTCTGCCTTCTGCGACAGCGGTGTGGCGCCCTCCCTTATGACGACCTGGCAACGAAACTGGAACAGATTTGGTTGAATGTCGAGTCGATGCAAGCTCCAGTACCCTGGTGACTTGGATCTGTGCAGGGAGTCCTCGAGTCTGCTTCCTTACCTCTTTACCTTCACTATCCTATATTCTTCTGTCTTCTCTTTCGGCCGACCCCCTGTACAGATCAGAACACTTGCCTGCGTGTTTGCCGTGCGCGGTCACCTGTACGGGTGGAAAAGTTTTTCTTGGGGGTTGAGGAGCTACCTCTCTAGTTCATAATGTGGAACAAATAGAGGGTAGCAACAACACACTTCTTTAGTTACCGCTTCACCTTAAACAGGAGGCTGGGGGCTAATCCACCCCCAGTCAATCGGCTTGCCTGAAACATTAACCTTTCACGCGTGGATGAGGATGGGGGCACCGGTGGCGTGATGGCCGTACCTGAGTCCCATCATTTACGGTCACTCGCGGCTACTGGTGTCCACTGACTATATCGTCCGGACAACCCCGGCGTTGAAGTTCAACGTCCCCCTGGTTGGGCTCCGTGGTGGGCAGGGCTCCAGACGACGAAATTTTCTCCAAACTGTATGGAAAACCCCAAAGAAAACCCTTCCCCCCCCCCTAACTATTTACCAGGCCTCTTAGATAAGGCCATCAACGTTCATAACGTTCAATCGAACAATGCTAACTTTATTAATGCCTTTGACTCGTTTTTCATTATCACCCGACAAGACTCCAACAAAGACCTCACCTTCTCTGGCGTGAGCCCATTCAAGATTGAGAGGTTCCTGTCTGCAGACGTGGGAGAGCTTCGCTCTACCAAACGCCTCCGTGACGGAACCCTTCTTGTGGAAACAAACAAAAAAGAAATTTCAGATAGACTCACTAAACTAACTCTTCTGGGAACATTCAAGGTCTCCACCCTTGCCCACAAAACTCTGAACTCCTGCAAAGGAGTCGTGTTCAGCCACGACCTGCTTCAGATGGGCGAGGAGGAGGCCTTGTCTGAGTTAAAAAACCAAAGAGTCGTTGAAATAAAGTCTATCATTACCCGGAAGAGCAATATTCCCGAACCATCACCTCTTCACATACTCACTTTTAACACTACCGTTTTGCCCCGGTTCATCTTTGTCGGATTTATCCGTGTTGAAGTAAAGCCCAGCATCCCGAATCCTCTTCGATGCCTTAACTGCCAACGCTTTGGCCACGGCCAGCAGTCTTGTCGGCGGAGCCGGATGTGCGACAGGTGTGGCAGGTCTGACGCCCATCCAGACGCCCCGTGCGACCAGGACGCTCATTGTGCGAACTGCGAAGCTCCGCACCCATCCTGGTCCCGGGAGTGTCCCGTCTGGAAAAAAGAAAAAAAAATTTGCGAAATTAAAACCCTAGAAAATATCTCCTACCCTGAGGCAAGGAGAAAGTACAGTCTCCTCTGTCCAAGTCTGCCCAAAATAAGATCCTTTGCCCAAGTCGCCGCTCCACCTCCTGTCCCCGGTCCTGAGGAGGGTCATCCCTCGCGTTCATCAGAACTCAAGACTCTGATGGACATGATGACCCTTCTTCTCTCTGGGCAGGAGGAGAACAAGCGGAGGCTTGAGGAACAGACCAAAAAAATAGATGAACAGACGGAGCAGATTAAAATACTAAGGAGGGAGAATGAAGAATTGAAGGAAAAGAACAGAAAAATGGAAGAAGAAATGGCAACCTACCAAAAAACACCCACGGCGGCTCCGGGCCCTTCCCGGACACCTGGGTCTACCCAGGCAAAACAATCTGAGAGGAGAGAGGTGAGCGAGCGGAAAAGTCGGGAGGCAGGAGGTCGCTCGGTCAGTATGGAGTCCATTGATTCCCGAAATGACGAGATGGACTGCAGCCTCAGTGATGCCTCAGTGGTGTCCAGGAAGGGATCAAAAAAACAAAAGATCACCTATACTGGGAATTCTGGCTCCGCTAGTGACTTTTTAAAAAAGAAATAAGATTTATCTGTGATACTTTCTAGTCAATACTTAGCGACACCTGTGATATTTAGCCTTAGCCAAACCGAAACCAAATAGACACCTTAATTATCCTTAATAACCTCTGTGATAATGTCTGTGATATTTATTTACGCTCCTTTTATCTATATAATTTTATTTTTAATTTTATATAGGTTTCTGGATTGCTGTGATAATATTATCTGTGATATTTTACTTAGGTTTAGAGATCTTTTGGTTAGAGGAAAGCATAAGCCGATATCAATAGCCGGTATAGAGAACAATGGACACCTGTTTACGGCCCCCAAAGAAATAGCAGATAGCATTGGCCAACACTTTGCAGATGTCTCCAGTTCCCGCCACTATTCGGCATCGTTCCAACAGATCAAGCGCACGGCAGAGCGTAGACAATTGTCGTTTGCCTCTGCCAATTCCGAATGCTACAACATGCCGTTTAGTGAGTGGGAGCTGGATAACGCTATTCGGACATCGAAGAACACGTCACCGGGGGCCGACAGGGTTCACAACGAGTTCCTTAAGCATCTAGCTCCAGATGCTCGCTTGGCTTTGCTCGACATGTACAACAAAATTTGGCTCTCACAAATATTTCCAGAAGAGTGGCGACACGCCATACAAGTTCCCATTCCTAAGCCTGGCAAAGACAAGCAACTGGCAGCCAGCTACAGGCCAATCTCCCTGACCAGCTGTCTTTGCAAGGCAATGGAAAAAATGGTGAACAATCGTTTGGTTTGGTGGCTGGAGACCAAAAATTTGCTCTCTAATCTACAATGTGGCTTCCGAAAAAACAGGAGTACACTTGACCATCTCGTCAGGATGGAGGCCTTTATCCAGGACTCGTTTTTGTGCAAACAGCATGCAATAGCTGTCTTCTTCGACCTGGAAAAGGCCTACGACACCACCTGGCGCCACAACATTTTAAAATCGCTACATTCGTGGGGTTTTAAAGGTCGACTACCTGTTTTTATCACAAATTTTATGACTGATAGAACTTTTAATGTCCGTGTTGGCAATGTTTTGTCAGATACTTTTTCACAAGAGAACGGCGTGCCCCAGGGCAGTGTGCTCAGCGTGACGCTATTTGCGATTGCAATCAATACAATTACCAGCTGTGTTAACTCCCCGGTGTCATCTTCCTTGTTTGTCGATGACCTGGCAATAATCTGTTCATCTAAGAACCTAGCGTCCACCTCTAGGCAGATCCAATTAACTGTCAACAGATTGGTAAAGTGGGCTGATGCCACCGGCTTTACATTTTCGACAGCAAAGACAAACTGTGTCCACTTCTCTCGGGTACGGGGCCTCTTCCCAGACCCAGAAATCTATCTCCGTGGGAACTGTCTCCCTGTTGTTAAAAGTGTCAAGTTTCTGGGGTTAGTCTTTGACCAGAAATTGAATTTTAAAGAACATTTTAACCAACTGCGTATTAAATGTTTTAAATCTCTTAATCTCTTAAGGTACCTGACAGGGACAAGGTGGGGAGCGGACCGCACGGTTATGTTGCGTGTTTATCGTGCCCTCATACGCTCTAAACTTGACTATGGCAGTGCTGTCTACGATTCTGCCCGTGACAGCTACAAAAGAACTTTGAACACCATCCACAACACAGGCATCCGGCTGGCCATCGGCGCTCTTCGAACCAGCCGGGTGGAAAGTCTATACTGTGATTCCGGGGAGCCGCCACTTACGCTAAGGAGAGAATATCTTCTTACTTCATACGCTGCAAAACTGATCGCAATGAAAAAACATCCCACGTACCTGTCTCTACTTCAGCCCAGATTCCAGCCAATTTATGACGCTAAGCCCTTTTCAACTTTGCCGGCAGGTATTAGACTAAGTCGTATTCTCACCGAAATAACTTTCAAGATTCCAAGGATGTTCCCTGTCGAATCCAGCCTGGTCGCCCCTTGGTGTGTTCCCAGGCCTTCTTGCCTTATCGGCCTAGCGTCCTTAGGGAAACAGTGCACCAGCGATCTCGTGTACAGACGCAGGTTTGCTGAAATCTGTGCCGATCACCCACATTTTATACAATATTATACGGACGGATCAAAGAATAACAATGATGTTGGTTGTGCTTTTACGACGACTCCCAACATTGCATACGGGTTTAAACTAAATAGCAAGTGCAGCATTTTCACTGCTGAATTGTATGCCATTATGAAGGCTCTGCAACACATAGAAAGCAGAGATGAACCCAACTTTCTTATTTTTTCAGATTCACTCAGCTCTATTGATGCAATTTATGACATTTTCTCACCCAACACCCTCGTTCAAAAAGTACATTCCCTACTAGCGACCCTCTCTTCTCGGGACGTGAGAGTAGTGTTCTGTTGGGTGCCTGGGCACGTTGGCATTAAGGGCAACGAGAGGGCCGATGCAGCCGCCAAGAATGCCTTGCACAATGCTGAAATGGTTGACCAAAGAATCTTCCACAGTGATTTGAAGGTCTACTTTAAGTCAACTTTCAAACGAAGATTTCAAGATATCTGGGATAGACAAACAAACAATAAATTAAAAGAAATTAAAGCTACTGTCGAACCATGGGAGTCATCAAAGAGATCTGAAAGGCGTGAGGAGGTCGTTCTCACCCGACTCCGTATCGGACATACTCTTTTAACCCACTCTTTCTTATTCACTATTGACAAGGTGCCTCCGCGCTGCAATACATGCAACGAGATTTTATCCATCCGACACATTTTAATTGATTGTACAAAGTATAGAGTTGCTAGACAACGTCACTCATTAGAAAATACTATTGACAAAGTATTAGCAGATGACCCTCGTCGTATTGACAATGTTTTTAAATTCTTACAAGAGCTTGACGTAATAGGTTTGATGTAAACTTTTATCAATCTTTTATTGAACAACCTTCTTTTATCCGGCGCAAAATAACCATCCGGTTGACGCGCCGTTAAGCCCCAATATTCATTCATTCAGGCAGGAGGTCGCTCGGTCAGTATGGAGTCCATTGATTCCCGAAATGACGAGATGGACTGCAGCCTCAGTGATGCCTCAGTGGTGTCCAGGAAGGGATCAAAAAAACAAAAGATCACCTATACTGGGAATTCTGGCTCCGCTAGTGACTTTTTAAAAAAGAAATAAGATTTATCTGTGATACTTTCTAGTCAATACTTAGCGACACCTGTGATATTTAGCCTTAGCCAAACCGAAACCAAATAGACACCTTAATTATCCTTAATAACCTCTGTGATAATGTCTGTGATATTTATTTACGCTCCTTTTATCTATATAATTTTATTTTTAATTTTATATAGGTTTCTGGATTGCTGTGATAATATTATCTGTGATATTTTACTTAGGTTTAGAGATCTTTTGGTGCTATATTGTTGTGATAACTTTTCTGTGATAACCCTCGTGATAGTGTCTGTGATATTAGTATACGCTTCTTTTACCTATGTGACTTTATTTTTAATTTTACACGGGTTTTTAGATGGCTGTGCTTATGTCTGTGATACATTACTTAGGTTGGGAGAGATTTTAAAACAACAAAAATGGCTTTAATACAGTGGAACCTCAATGGTTACCATCACCACCGAGAGGAGGTGAAGCTTTTAACAGCTAATTTTAACCCTCTGTGTCTCTCTTTACAAGAGACACATTTTAAACCGTCTGACTCACCTGTGTTAAGTGGCTACACATTCTTTCGGCACGATGATCTGTCACGAAATATAGCGGCTGGTGGAGTGGCGACGGCAGTGTTAGACTCCGTCCCTGCACATCCACTGCAGCTGGTAACACCTCTACAGGCAGTGGCAGTCAGAGTCCACATACCACAACCAGTTACTCTTTGTAACATTTATCTTCCGGAGTGGGCGCCAGCTACGGCCCCGAACCTTCAAAGCCTTGTGTCCCAACTGCCCCACCCTTACGTGCTGTTGGGTGACTTTAACGCACATAGCCCCCTGTGGGGCGACACAATGGCAGACGGCCGGGGTCGTATGCTTGAGAGTTTTATCGATGACAACGATTTGTTTCTTTTAAATAATGGACAACAAACCAGATTTAACTCTTTTAATGGTAATTTTACAGCGATTGACTTGTGTATATGTTCGCCTTCTGTGGCACATATGTTCGACTTCTCTGTCCACAATGACCTCTGTGGAAGTGACCACTTCCCGATCATCTTGAGGCTCCAAACCGACTTTCAGATCCCCTCTCGCCCCGCTCAATGGAGCTTAAAACGGGCGAACTGGAAGCGGTTTGCTGCACTGGCAGACCTCAGTGGTTCACTCCAAGAAACAGACGTTCAATCACAAGTAAAAAAGGTTACAGAGATTATCACAAGTGCCGCAGAAGAGTCCATTCCACAGACTTCCACGAAGCCGCGCCGCATTCCAGTCCCATGGTGGAACGACGAATGTGTCAAAGCGCATAAGGCAAGGAAAAAGGCTCTCCGTATTTTTACCAAACGACCCACAACTTTTAATCTGCAGGTTTTTAAGCAGCTCCGTGCTAAGGCACGACAGGTTTTTAAAAGGTCTCAGCGCCAATCATGGAACGATTATGTGTCGTCTCTATCGTTTACCACCCCCCTCACCAAGGTGTGGCATAGGGTAAATAAAATTAGAGGAAAGCATAAGCCGATAACAATAGCCGGTATAGAGAACAATGGACACCTGTTTACGGCCCCCAAAGAAATAGCAGATAGCATTGGCCAACACTTTGCAGACGTCTCCAGTTCCCGCCACTATTCGGCATCGTTCCAACAGATCAAGCGCACGGCAGAGCGTAGACAATTGTCGTTTGCCTCTGCCAATTCCGAATGCTACAACATGCCGTTTAGTGAGTGGGAGCTGGATAACGCTATTCGGACATCGAAGAACACGTCACCGGGGGCCGACAGGGTCCACAACGAGTTCCTTAAGCATCTAGCTCCAGATGCTCGCTTGGCTTTGCTCGACATGTACAACAAAATTTGGCTCTCACAAATATTTCCAGAAGAGTGGCGACACGCCATACAAGTTCCCATTCCTAAGCCTGGCAAAGACAAGCAACTGGCAGCCAGCTACAGGCCAATCTCCCTGACCAGCTGTCTTTGCAAGGCAATGGAAAAAATGGTGAACAATCGTTTGGTTTGGTGGCTGGAGACCAAAAATTTGCTCTCTAATCTACAATGTGGCTTCCGAAAAAACAGGAGTACACTTGACCATCTCGTCAGGATGGAGGCCTTTATCCAGGACTCGTTTTTGTGCAAACAGCATGCAATAGCTGTCTTCTTCGACCTGGAAAAGGCCTACGACACCACCTGGCGCCACAACATTTTAAAATCGCTACATTCATGGGGTTTTAAAGGTCGACTACCTGTTTTTATCACAAATTTTATGACTGATAGAACTTTTAATGTCCGTGTTGGCAATGTTTTGTCAGATACTTTTTCACAAGAGAACGGCGTGCCCCAGGGCAGTGTGCTCAGCGTGACGCTATTTGCGATTGCAATCAATACAATTACCAGCTGTGTTAACTCCCCGGTGTCATCTTCCTTGTTTGTCGATGACCTGGCAATAATCTGTTCATCTAAGAACCTAGCGTCCACCTCTAGGCAGATCCAATTAACTGTCAACAGATTGGTAAAGTGGGCTGATGCCACCGGCTTTACATTTTCGGCAGCAAAGACAAACTGTGTCCACTTCTCTCGGGTACGGGGCCTCTTCCCAGACCCAGAAATCTGTCTCCGTGGGAACTGTCTCCCTGTTGTTAAAAGTGTCAAGTTTCTGGGGTTAGTCTTTGACCAGAAATTGAATTTTAAAGAACATTTTAACCAACTGCGTATTAAATGTTTTAAATCTCTTAATCTCTTAAGGTACCTGACAGGGACAAGGTGGGGAGCGGACCGCACGGTTATGTTGCGTGTTTATCGTGCCCTCATACGCTCTAAACTTGACTATGGCAGTGCTGTCTACGATTCTGCCCGTGACAGCTACAAAAGAACTTTGAACACCATCCACAACACAGGCATCCGGCTGGCCATCGGCGCTCTTCGAACCAGCCGGGCGGAAAGTCTATACTGTGATTCCGGGGAGCCGCCACTTACGCTAAGGAGAGAATATCTTCTTACTTCATACGCTGCAAAACTGATCGCAATGAAAAAACATCCCACGTACCTGTCTCTACTTCAGCCCAGATTCCAGCCAATTTATGACGCTAAGCCCTTTTCAACTTTGCCGGCAGGTATTAGACTGAGTCGTATTCTCACCGAAATAACTTTCAAGATTCCAAGGATGTTCCCTGTCGAATCCAGCCTGGTCGCCCCTTGGTGTGTTCCCAGGCCTTCTTGCCTTATCGGCCTAGCGTCCTTAGGGAAACAGTGCACCAGCGATCTCGTGTACAGACGCAGGTTTGCTGAAATCTGTGCCGATCACCCACATTTTATACAATATTATACGGACGGATCAAAGAATAACAATGATGTTGGTTGTGCTTTTACGACGACTCCCAACATTGCATACGGGTTTAAACTAAATAGCAAGTGCAGCATTTTCACTGCTGAATTGTATGCCATTATGAAGGCTCTGCAACACATAGAAAGCAGAGATGAACCCAACTTTCTTATTTTTTCAGATTCACTCAGCTCTATTGATGCAATTTATGACATTTTCTCACCCAACACCCTCGTTCAAAAAGTACATTCCCTACTAGCGACCCTCTCTTCTCGGGACGTGAGAGTAGTGTTCTGTTGGGTGCCTGGGCACGTTGGCATTAAGGGCAACGAGAGGGCCGATGCAGCCGCCAAGAATGCCTTGCACAATGCTGAAATGGTTGACCAAAGAATCTTCCACAGTGATTTGAAGGTCTACTTTAAGTCAACTTTCAAACGAAGATTTCAAGATATCTGGGATAGACAAACAAACAATAAATTAAAAGAAATTAAAGCTACTGTCGAACCATGGGAGTCATCAAAGAGATCTGAAAGGCGTGAGGAGGTCGTTCTCACCCGACTCCGTATCGGACATACTCTTTTAACCCACTCTTTCTTATTCACTATTGACAAGGTGCCTCCGCGCTGCAATACATGCAACGAGATTTTATCCATCCGACACATTTTAATTGATTGTACAAAGTATAGAGTTGCTAGACAACGTCACTCATTAGAAAATACTATTGACAAAGTATTAGCAGATGACCCTCGTCGTATTGACAATGTTTTTAAATTCTTACAAGAGCTTGACGTAATAGGTTTGATGTAAACTTTTATCAATCTTTTATTGAACAACCTTCTTTTATCCGGCGCAAAATAACCATCCGGTTGACGCGCCGTTAAGCCCCAATATTCATTCATTCAAGCCGTCGCTTATGCGGTTCACCACGCGCAGAAGCTGATGGTTCGTGGAATGGTGTTCACGGAACCCGTATTGCTGGTCGATCAGCAGGTTTGTCTGGTCGCTGTGTGCCTGTAGTCTGGTCAGCATGGCGCGTTCGAGTAGTTTGGAGAGGCCTGATAGGAGGCTAATCGGGTGCCAGTTGGCCGGGTCTCGCAGTGAAGCTCTCTGTCCTACATATAGTATACATATAAGTAGTTATGCCCAAACCACTGCGAATGCTGAGGTCTTGTGAAGAGAAATTGCACGAGGAAATTAAGCAGACGAACTGTCCGGATGCTTTATGAAGCCGTCGTTAGGCTACAGGTTGATTACACCACTGTGGCCTGGAATCCGAACGGGACTAGCAAAACCAACGTAGCGCGTATTGAAAAGGTTCAGCAACGTATGCCACTTGAAACAAGGCGTTACGCTACTGACCTGGCTTTCCTTCACGGCATTGGACATAGTAATGTGGACATAGTTATGTGCCAGGCAGGAAAACTCGGAATCGAGACATATTTAAGGCCCCGAAGGCGAGGAGAAATATTTTCAAGTGGTCTTGTATTCCGAGAATACTGATTCAGTTTAACTTGTGCAGCGACAACATTCAGAACCTGGATATTTATTATCTGTTTCTATCAGATTTTAAGAAAGTGATCTCGAGCTGGTGAATGTGATATGCACGTTTCTTTTTTTTTCTCTAGGTCATGTATGTATTAGTTTTGTTAGATGTTTTAATGTGGCACAAACGGGTTCTTAACTGTGTGTCATAAAGGTTAAATAAATAAATATACGAGATCAAATCAAAATAATTGCTCGATCGCTCGATCCTATTCAGTCGACCAGCACTTTTTGCCCTCCGGCAAATATTAAAACTGTACAAATTGACGACTACCGGTCTCCCACCACAACCACAACCACACCCCCAACCCAAGACCAATACCATCCTCGCTAGCATGCCAGAAGTACTGAACAATGAAGATATTGTCAGCCTGGGAGATGGTGTAGAAGATAATGAAGATGCTCCAATGAGCAAGAGCAAGAAGAAAAGTCGGCGACTAAAATATCAAGCAAAATACTTCATGAAAGTCAAGAATAAACCCAGCCCAGCACCTACTCTTCCATCCAAAATCCTACACCAAAGCCAAAGTAACAGCAAAAAGCGAAAGCTCTCTACTTATACCTCCAGGGAAGAGTTCCCTCTGCTGCCAACCACAAAAATCTCGTCAAAGCAATCACTGGCTCCCATGGACAAAACAACTTACATACCAAACATTCCAACTTCCAATACATTCGCAATATGAGAATTGATCTCTGATCTCAACGACCAATCACAATCAACAAAAATAGTAACTTCCCTAACGGCTGCTCCCAAGCGCCTCAAGAATCAACTACCTCCACCACCCTATGTCCTATCCAACTCTGGTGTTGAACCCGGGTTGGACTCCTCGAAAGAGTAAGAAATGAAAGTATAACAATTTAGTCGTATGAAAGAAAGAGACCATGTAGATGCATGTCTCACATATTACCTACAATAATGTCTCACTCAGTTTTAATATATCATTTTTTCCATATACCTTTTCCGGGATGGTTCTCATTTGTATTTCGTTTCGTGGATGACGAAGAGGCAACGGGTGGGCATTCAGTAAAATCTTGCTGAACTTCGACTTCAGCCAAAGAAAAATCATCCATGAATTTGATATCATTCAAATCATTCAGAACAGAAATATTGTTGTTTTACTATTTTAATAAAATGCGCTTTACTTGCATAACACACTTATGAGGTTTATTTTTGTAGAACTTACGTATGTAATTAAACTGGCAGCATCTTGGCAAATGCTTGTATCATTTGCAGTTGCAGAAGTTGAGGTGGATGTGGTGTTTATTGGAAAGGTGCTCGTTTCTGGTGGCTGTGCACCCATTCCAGCCTCAGCAACTGTTGTAATGCTGGTCACCAACTGCCAACCACAGAAATCCAACAGACGAAGCTCTATGGGTGACAGTTCCGAAAGGGGCTTTTCACCACCGCCGGTTTTCATTGATAATGTTTTAAACTTGGAAGCTTTGTCCTTAGTGTTGTTCTTCCAGTCAGTCCAAGTCTAAAAATTAAATCAGTGCTATCGTTGACATTTTTTGATAATACTGCTGTAAATAGTATCGAAAAATTAAGTAACTTGTAGTTCTATAAGGTAAGGGTTTGATTTTTAATATGTGCAGTCACTATTGTTGTAGGTTTATATTTGTAACATTTTGGTAATTTCATACCTTTTTCCAATGCTTTTCATCTTTTTGGGCCCCTTTCCCTTCTGAATTGAGAAGGGAAGTAAATGCTTCCATAAACTTTCTTCCTTTTCTTTGCCCAATGGGCCAGAAAATTTCCCAAAAGCAAACTCTGGGTGATTTTTCATAAAATGCAGCATTATTTCTTGCTGTCCGAAAGAAACTCTAGTGCAAGAACGTTTGTTTTGAAACATGATTACAAATGTACTTAGTTGCCTCAATTTTGTTTCAAAATTGATCGCCGGCAAGAAACGTCTGGTGCTTCAATTGTTATTTAGTCACGTGATATTTCTTGCGCTTCGATAAGCTTAAAACTTTTACGGCTTAAAATATTTTGCCCCCTCGAGGACTATCACCTTGACGTGGTGAGGGGGTTTGTGTGATCCAATGACCCGGGAGGCTCTGCCGGTGGGGAGGTTTCGCTCCCCATAAGGTCTCCTATACCGGACAGGCTCCCGGCGAGGATCCAGACAAAGAATGGTCCGGCCGCGCCGCTGTCGCGGGACACGGACTTTGGTCTTAGGAGGATCTGTGCGCTCTTTTTCTCTCCTCTCTTCATTTCACTATCTTCTCTTCGCCTCGCTTCTTGTTTCATTCCTTGCCACCTCCTGAAGCCCCCGTCTGCCTTCTGCGACAGCGGTGTGGCGCCCTCCCTTATGACGACCTGGCAACGAAACTGGAACAGATTTGGTTGAATGTCGAGTCGATGCAAGCTCCAGTACCCTGGTGACTTGGATCTGTGCAGGGAGTCCTCGAGTCTGCTTCCTTACCTCTTTACCTTCACTATCCTATATTCTTCTGTCTTCTCTTTCGGCCGACCCCCTGTACAGATCAGAACACTTGCCTGCGTGTTTGCCGTGCGCGGTCACCTGTACGGGTGGAAAAGTTTTTCTTGGGGGTTGAGGAGCTACCTCTCTAGTTCATAATGTGGAACAAATAGAGGGTAGCAACAACACACTTCTTCAGTTACCGCTTCACCTTAAACAGGAGGCTGGGGGCTAATCCACCCCCAGTCAATCGGCTTGCCTGAAACATTAACCTTTCACGCGTGGATGAGGATGGGGGCACCGGTGGCGTGATGGCCGTACCTGAGTCCCATCTTTTACGGTCACTCGCGGCTACTGGTGTCCACTGACTATATCGTCCGGACAACCCCGGCGTTGAAGTTCAACGTCCCCCTGGTTGGGCTCCGTGGTGGGCAGGGCTCCAGACGACGAAATTTTCTCCAAACTGTATGGAAAACCCCAAAGAAAACCCTTCCCCCCCCCCTAACTATTTACCAGGCCTCTTAGATAAGGCCATCAACGTTCATAACGTTCAATCGAACAATGCCAACTTTATTAATGCCTTTGACTCGTTTTTCATTATCACCCGACAAGACTCCAACAAAGACCTCACCTTCTCTGGCGTGAGCCCATTCAAGATTGAGAGGTTCCTGTCTGCAGACGTGGGAGAGCTTCGCTCTACCAAACGCCTCCGTGACGGAACCCTTCTTGTGGAAACAAACAAAAAAGAAATTTCAGATAGACTCACTAAACTAACTCTTCTGGGAACATTCAAGGTCTCCACCCTTGCCCACAAAACTCTGAACTCCTGCAAAGGAGTCGTGTTCAGCCACGACCTGCTTCAGATGGGCGAGGAGGAGGCCTTGTCTGAGTTAAAAAACCAAAGAGTCGTTGAAATAAAGTCTATCATTACCCGGAAGAGCAATATTCCCGAACCATCACCTCTTCACATACTCACTTTTAACACTACCGTTTTGCCCCGGTTCATCTTTGTCGGATTTATCCGTGTTGAAGTAAAGCCCAGCATCCCGAATCCTCTTCGATGCCTTAACTGCCAACGCTTTGGCCACGGCCAGCAGTCTTGTCGGCGGAGCCGGATGTGCGACAGGTGTGGCAGGTCTGACGCCCATCCAGACGCCCCGTGCGACCAGGACGCTCATTGTGCGAACTGCGAAGCTCCGCACCCTTCCTGGTCCCGGGAGTGTCCCGTCTGGAAAAGAGAACAAAAAATTTGCGAAATTAAAACCCTAGAAAATATCTCCTACCCTGAGGCAAGGAGAAAGTACAGTCTCCTCTGTCCAAGTCTGCCCAACATAAGATCCTTTGCCCAAGTCGCCGCTCCACCTCCTGTCCCCGGTCCTGAGGAGGGTCATCCCTCGCGTTCATCAGAACTCAAGACTCTGATGGACATGATGACCCTTCTTCTCTCTGGGCAGGAGGAGAACAAGCGGAGGCTTGAGGAACAGACCAAAAAAATAGATGAACAGACGGAGCAGATTAAAATACTAAGAAGGGAGAATGAAGAATTGAAGGAAAAGAACAGAAAAATGGAAGAAGAAATGGCAACCTACCAAAAAACACCCACGGCGGCTCCGGGCCCTTCCCGGACACCTGGGTCTACCCAGGCAAAACAATCTGAGAGGAGAGAGGTGAGCGAGCGGAAAAGTCGGGAGGCAGGAGGTCGCTCGGTCAGTATGGAGTCCATTGATTCCCGAAATGACGAGATGGACTGCAGCCTCAGTGATGCCTCAGTGGTGTCCAGGAAGGGATCAAAAAAACAAAAGATCACCTATACTGGGAATTCTGGCTCCGCTAGTGACTTTTTAAAAAAGAAATAAGATTTATCTGTGATACTTTCTAGTCAATACTTAGCGACACCTGTGATATTTAGCCTTAGCCAAACCGAAACCAAATAGACACCTTAATTATCCTTAATAACCTCTGTGATAATGTCTGTGATATTTATTTACGCTCCTTTTATCTATATAATTTTATTTTTAATTTTATATAGGTTTCTGGATTGCTGTGATAATATTATCTGTGATATTTTACTTAGGTTTAGAGATCTTTTGGTGCTATATTGTTGTGATAAACTTTCTGTGATAACCCTTGTGATAGTGTCTGTGATATTAGTATACGCTTCTTTTACCTATGTGACTTTATTTTTAATTTTACACGGGTTTTTAGATGGCTGTGCTTATGTCTGTGATACATTACTTAGGTTGGGAGAGATTTTAAAACAACAAAAATGGCTTTAATACAGTGGAACCTCAATGGTTACCATCACCACCGAGAGGAGGTGAAGCTTTTAACAGCTAATTTTAACCCTCTGTGTCTCTCTTTACAAGAGACACATTTTAAACCGTCTGACTCACCTGTGTTAAGTGGCTACACATTCTTTCGGCACGATGATCTGTCACGAAATATAGCGGCTGGTGGAGTGGCGACGGCAGTGTTAGACTCCGTCCCTGCACATCCACTGCAGCTGGTAACACCTCTACAGGCAGTGGCAGTCAGAGTCCACATACCACAACCAGTTACTCTTTGTAAAATTTACCTTCCGGAGTGGGCGCCAGCTACGGCCCCGAACCTTCAAAGCCTTGTGTCCCAACTGCCCCACCCTTACGTGCTGTTGGGTGACTTTAACGCACATAGCCCCCTGTGGGGCGACACAATGGCAGACGGCCGGGGTCGTATGCTTGAGAGTTTTATCGATGACAACGATTTGTTTCTTTTAAATAATGGACAACAAACCAGATTTAACTCTTTTAATGGTAATTTTACAGCGATTGACTTGTGTATATGTTCGCCTTCTGTGGCACATATGTTCGACTTCTCTGTCCACAATGACCTCTGTGGAAGTGACCACTTCCCGATCATCTTGAGGCTCCAAACCGACTTTCAGATCCCCTCTCGCCCCGCTCAATGGAGCTTAAAACGGGCGAACTGGAAGCGGTTTGCTGCACTGGCAGACCTCAGTGGTTCACTCCAAGAAACAGACGTTCAATCACAAGTAAAAAAGGTTACAGAGATTATCACAAGTGCCGCAGAAGAGTCGATTCCACAGACTTCCACGAAGCCGCGCCGCATTCCAGTCCCATGGTGGAACGACGAATGTGTCAAAGCGCATAAGGCAAGGAAAAAGGCTCTCCGTATTTTTACCAAACGACCCACAACTTTTAATCTGCAGGTTTTTAAGCAGCTCCGTGCTAAGGCACGACAGGTTTTTAAAAGGTCTCAGCGCCAATCATGGAACGATTATGTGTCGTCTCTATCGTTTACCACCCCCCTAACTAGGTGTGGCATAGGGTAAATAAAATTAGAGGAAAGCATAAGCCGATATCAATAGCCGGTATAGAGAACAATGGACACCTGTTTACGGCCCCCAAAGAAATAGCAGATAGCATTGGCCAACACTTTGCAGATGTCTCCAGTTCCCGCCACTATTCGGCATTGTTCCAACAGATCAAGCGCACGGCAGAGCGTAGACAATTGTCGTTTGCCTCTGCCAATTCCGAATGCTACAACATGCCGTTTAGTGAGTGGGAGCTGGATAACGCTATTCGGACATCGAAGAACACGTCACCGGGGGCCGACAGGGTCCACAACGAGTTCCTTAAGCATCTAGCTCCAGATGCTCGCCTGGCTTTGCTCGACATGTACAACAAAATTTGGCTCTCACAAATATTTCCAGAAGAGTGGCGACACGCCATACAAGTTCCCATTCCTAAGCCTGGCAAAGACAAGCAACTGGCAGCCAGCTACAGGCCAATCTCCCTGACCAGCTGTCTTTGCAAGGCAATGGAAAAAATGGTGAACAATCGTTTGGTTTGGTGGCTGGAGACCAAAAATTTGCTCTCTAATCTACAATGTGGCTTCCGAAAAAACAGGAGTACACTTGACCATCTCGTCAGGATGGAGGCCTTTATCCAGGACTCGTTTTTGTGCAAACAGCATGCAATAGCTGTCTTCTTCGACCTGGAAAAGGCCTACGACACCACCTGGCGCCACAACATTTTAAAATCGCTACATTCGTGGGGTTTTAAAGGTCGACTACCTGTTTTTATCACAAATTTTATGACTGATAGAACTTTTAATGTCCGTGTTGGCAATGTTTTGTCAGATACTTTTTCACAAGAGAACGGCGTGCCCCAGGGCAGTGTGCTCAGCGTGACGCTATTTGCGATTGCAATCAATACAATTACCAGCTGTGTTAACTCCCCGGTGTCATCTTCCTTGTTTGTCGATGACCTGGCAATAATCTGTTCATCTAAGAACCTAGCGTCCACCTCTAGGCAGATCCAATTAACTGTCAACAGATTGGTAAAGTGGGCTGATGCCACCGGCTTTAAATTTTCGGCAGCAAAGACAAACTGTGTCCACTTCTCTCGGGTACGGGGCCTCTTCCCAGACCCAGAAATCTATCTCCGTGGGAACTGTCTCCCTGTTGTTAAAAGTGTCAAGTTTCTGGGGTTAGTCTTTGACCAGAAATTGAATTTTAAAGAACATTTTAACCAACTGCGTATTAAATGTTTTAAATCTCTTAATCTCTTAAGGTACCTGACAGGGACAAGGTGGGGAGCGGACCGCACGGTTATGTTGCGTGTTTATCGTGCCCTCATACGCTCTAAACTTGACTATGGCAGTGCTGTCTACGATTCTGCCCGTGACAGCTACAAAAGAACTTTGAACACCATCCACAACACAGGCATCCGGCTGGCCATCGGCGCTCTTCGAACCAGCCGGGTGGAAAGTCTATACTGTGATTCCGGGGAGCCGCCACTTACGCTAAGGAGAGAATATCTTCTTACTTCATACGCTGCAAAACTGATCGCAATGAAAAAACATCCCACGTACCTGTCTCTACTTCAGCCCAGATTCCAGCCAATTTATGACGCTAAGCCGTTTTCAACTTTGCCGGCAGGTATTAGACTAAGTCGTATTCTCACCGAAATAACTTTCAAGATTCCAAGGATGTTCCCTGTCGAATCCAGCCTGGTCGCCCCTTGGTGTGTTCCCAGGCCTTCTTGCCTTATCGGCCTAGCGTCCTTAGGGAAACAGTGCACCAGCGATCTCGTGTACAGACGCAGGTTTGCTGAAATCTGTGCCGATCACCCACATTTTATACAATATTATACGGACGGATCAAAGAATAACAATGATGTTGGTTGTGCTTTCACGACGACTCCCAACATTGCATACGGGTTTAAACTAAATAGCAAGTGCAGCATTTTCACTGCTGAATTGTATGCCATTATGAAGGCTCTGCAACACATAGAAAGCAGAGATGAACCCAACTTTCTTATTTTTTCAGATTCACTCAGCTCTATTGATGCAATTTATGACATTTTCTCACCCAACACCCTCGTTCAAAAAGTACATTCCCTACTAGCGACCCTCTCTTCTCGGGACGTGAGAGTAGTGTTCTGTTGGGTGCCTGGGCACGTTGGCATTAAGGGCAACGAGAGGGCCGATGCAGCCGCCAAGAATGCCTTGCACAATGCTGAAATGGTTGACCAAAGAATCTTCCACAGTGATTTGAAGGTCTACTTTAAGTCAACTTTCAAACGAAGATTTCAAGATATCTGGGATAGACAAACAAACAATAAATTAAAAGAAATTAAAGCTACTGTCGAACCATGGGAGTCATCAAAGAGATCTGAAAGGCGTGAGGAGGTCGTTCTTACCCGACTCCGTATCGGAAATACTCTTTTAACCCACTCTTTCTTATTCACTATTGACAAGGTGCCTCCGCGCTGCAATACATGCAACGAGATTTTATCCATCCGACACATTTTAATTGATTGTACAAAGTATAGAGTTGCTAGACAACGTCACTCATTAGAAAATACTATTGACAAAGTATTAGCAGATGACCCTCGTCGTATTGACAATGTTTTTAAATTCTTACAAGAGCTTGACGTAATAGGTTTGATGTAAACTTTTATCAATCTTTTATTGAACAACCTTCTTTTATCCGGCGCAAAATAACCATCCGGTTGACGCGCCGTTAAGCCCCAATATTCATTCATTCAAATGTTTGCCTTGAAGCGGTGGTCGGAAGTTTGGAGTTTCTTAATCTTATTTTCATTTGTTATGCCCCAAGCACTACATGCATAAGGCATTATGGGTAAAACCAGTGTTCTGTACAATAAAATCCCATTTCTTATGTTAAGTCCTTTGTTAAAAATTGGTTTGAAAACCCCCATCCTTGCTTTGGCTTTTTGCTCAGTTATTTTTATGTGTTTTCCCCATGTTACTTTACTGTCAGTTGTGAGGCCCAGCAACTGTACTTCCTTACACCATGGTATACCCTCCCCAAACAAATACTTCAGTTTGAACTATTGATCTCTTTACTCGCTTAGTAAAGAGAACAGCTTTGCTTTTACTTACATTTATCTTTACTCTCCACTTCTCATACCAGACTTCCAGCTCGTCCAGTGCAGTCTGGAGTCGTCGGCTGGCCAGATAGCTGCGCATGGACTGCGCAATGAGGGCAGTGTCTCTTGACATTCTCCATATAAAGAGGTCCTGAGTTTTTAGCTTGCTAATGGCATCGTCCCATTTGGCGGCTCGGGCAGTTCTCAACTCTTCCATGAGTTAAGTGGTTACTTTATTGTACCTGGTTTTAAGGTCCGGGGTCCTCAGCTTTTGCCAGTCTCTTCTTGTCGTATTTTTTAGTTTAACGGCATATTTAAGACCCGGGGAAAGATCGTACAGATCAGAACGCCGGTTCTTAGTTATTGGGATTGCAGCGGCTGCCGCCGCCTGGATGTTGGTGCTGAGTGCCAACGCAGCTTGATCTATATCAGAAATTGTTGATATCTCTGTGTTGTCTGGATGCGCTTCCAGGTGGCTGCGGAATTTCTCCCAGTTGGCCCTTTTAAGGTTGAACCTCTCCTGAGCTGGGGCTATCACCATTTCATCCCTATAATCGATGAGAACTGGATTATGATCCGAAGAGAGGGCATGCATGGTTTCCAGCTGGATAGAATAGCGCATGTTTACCGATAAGGCAATTTGCAGGACATCACCTTTGAGTCCTTTGGAACGGCGAGAGTAATGTGTGGGTTCTTGGAGTGCGCGCCGGGGTTAGGTGTGTCTCTTGGATGAGGCACGCAGTGGCAGAAGTTTCCTCCAGGAGGTGAGCTAACTCTATTATTTTGTGTGACAGGCTGTTAGCGTTCCATGAGACAAATTGTGTAGCTTTGTTACTCATTGAGATTCGTGCTGAAGGTCTTGAGGAGTTCTTTCATAGTAGTGATGACAAGATTAAGTAGTGGATGAAGATTAAGTGAAATGATGTAGCCAGCTGCTTGCTTGGCCAGCTTGACTATTGCGCTTCACTATTGGGTCTACTCTGGAAGTTTTGTGGTGGTTTTGTTGTGGTTTTGGTCATTGTGACCGGAGTGGTTGATGGGGCGATGATGGGGATGGACTGGTTGGATTGGGGTTGGATTGCTCGTGTTGATGGCTTTTTGTTTCTTTCAGTAGCAGTGTGGTTGATATTCTTCATTTCCGTGGTCTTCTTGCTTCTGAAGTTTTTCTTTTGAATCAAGCATTGAGCATAGGTTTTAGGTGCAGGAAGAGGTTTCTCGGTGAGAGTGTTGTTGATGGTTGTGCTTGCAGCAACAGTTTGGGGTGGTTTTGGTGGTACATGTGATGTTGATGGTACAGAATCTTGTGTTGCAACAAGATTAGAACTTGGTGGCAGAGAGTGGTCTGTGGTTCTGGCCTGAGTATGGGTGTCGTCTGGTTTGGTAGAGTGTGTCTCGTCTGGCTGGTTGGTGCTTGCCTGCGTTTGTTGCACATACCTTTCGGCAATGCGCACATGATAGGGGCAACCCCTGCAGCTGGCAGTGTTAGATCCTGAACAGTTCGCGCACACTGGGGGTTTGTTCCTATTAGGGCAAACCTTGGCGTCATGGTTTTCACTGCACCTGACGCACTTGGTGTGCTGATGGCAGAAGGCCGAGGTGTGTCCCACCAGCTGGCAGTTAAAACACATAGGAATTATTTTTGTAGCCCGGGGGGCTTCAATGGAAACAGCACAGTGAAGAATGTACCTCACAGTTTCCAGATCTTTGAGTGGCTGGCCGGGAATAGTGGTGGTTGTGGCAACAAAGAGTGGCCAAGGAGTGACAGTTTTGATGGTTTGCCCATCTTGTTCGTCATGGTTGGTTCTCCCCAGTTGGGTGACGTTTTTGACCTGGAAGCCTTGGGCAATCAGGTCATTGGTCACCTCAACTGCGCTGGTCTTGAATGGGAGGCCACGGATGACAAAACATTTGTGGTTTCCGTTCATATTCAGGGAACGTGTAGTGTTCTAAGCCCTGTTCGGCTAGTAGCTTTTTGCTATTGTCATAATCAAGTTTGACTTTAAGGTAGTCTTGTCTGGGTTGGGCATGGAATTTGTGTTGGCAGATGTCTTCTAGGATGCCTGTCCATGTATTTTAAGATACTTGATTATGAGTGGTGGAATCTGTTTTTTGTCGTTCAAGTGCGTGAAAATAATTTTGCGTTGCTATCAGGCTAGTGTCCAGAAGTGGAGAGCTCGCTTTCTTACGCTTGCCACTTGACTTGCGTCTAGCCTGTACGGTTTTATAAGACTGGTCATCTACAGTGTTGCAAGAGGCGCTGGTGTATTGGCTGGTCTGGCTGTCGTATTCATAGTCTGAGTCATGGCTACTGCTGGTGGTTGACTCAGACGAGGAAGTGGTTGGTGATGGTCTTTTTTTGGATGGTGGTGACATATCCTAGCCGGCTCTTGGAATTCGCCAGCTTTACAAGTTTATTCATGACAGTTTTTGCACAAATATTAATCAGCTCATTCTGAATTCGGCCCGGAATGTATTTGGCGTTACCTCCAGCGCTAGATATATGATGTTGTAAGAGTGTATTCCCAGCGTCAATACGGAAATGTAAAAGATCTTGAAAATTTCTAGAATTCGAAGTGTGGCCGCTTAAGGCCATTTCATGGGAATGGCCTTGGAATGGAGAAAATTTGAAAATTGATTTAGATTGGTATTTCGATAATTTGATATTTACGAATTACGAGCAAAATGTTGTAACAAATGCCAAAGCATATCATTTATCTTCCCAATTGAAACAAAATATTATTTACAATTGAACAAGAACATGAAAAGAGGTAGTTTATGATCCGTAGTTGACAGCTTGGCCGCCAATGTGGAGGCATTTTGTGCATTTATTTATACGGCAGTGATCTTCGTGAAAACACCCTAGGTCTGAAAAAAACTGAACAAACCGGGTCTGAAATGCTAAAATGTTTTACTTTATTTACTAAACGTTAAGCAAAGAAAGTAAAACATTTTTAGCATTTCAGACCCCGTTTGTTCAGTTTTTTACAAACTATTGCTAAAATTAAGATAGCATTTAGACACGAGTCTAAGATTCAACTAAAATACTATTTTTATTATCTTACCACAAAACTAGGAAACAAATAAATACAATATTGGATTCCTACCTGAAAGGGCGTTAACCTTCAGTGGGGATAGACATGGCTTAGTAAATTTGTTTCGCCGAATTTTTCCCTTAACAGATTTAAGGGCCAGCGTTCCCCGCCCCCAAATTGCCAGAGCCAAATCCCGGACAAAGATTGACTCTGATGACGAGCCATCAAGAGTGTTAGCTTTCCCCTTCATAACCCACACATTATAACCCACACATTATACCCCAGATGGATCTGAAATATTAAAAACACCTGTCCGGTTTTGTCAAATGTGATATAATAGTCACTAGATGCACCTCACTTCGTGGATTATGGAACACGGCAGTTAACCGTTTATTGTCCGGGCGATTACGATCCGTTCTCAGAGGCATTATAAATGCTATACGAGGTAGAAAAATAATGTCTGAGCAATGCATGTCGCATCTCGGAATACAATTCGGTTGTTTGGATGGTCTATGTCGAAGTCTAACATATATGCTTTATAATATGCTCACCTTGTCGTCCAGCTCTTGTTAGAGGGGAGGGTAAGCGGACTCTGGTGTCGAAATTTGCTGGGTTGCTGCTGAGGTATTAGCGGTCGACGATGTTGCTGGAAGAAATAAGTTTAATTACAACAGGAATTTACGTATATAGATAACATTTGCCAACACGAAAAGTTAATTTAAATAATGAAATATGTTTGGCTTGAACAACATTGAGGATATCTTCAAGTAGCTGCTTCGTTTCTTTGTTATGTGATTGGCGTTCCCAGAGCTCCTTGTTTACTCGTTCCAGCTCTGTTTCTAATATTAAGATTTTTTTTCTGCCTCGTGGCAGATATGACAAGGTCCCGGTGGCAGTACGGGTACTGAAAGTTCAGCTGCCCCACTGGTGCTGGTGGCAAGAGGCGAATTTTTTCGTGGCGTTGTCAAGCTTACGCTTTTTAATGTTTTCGCTCATTACTTCGCGGAGATGGTCTTCGCGGTTGATCTTCTGAATTAGGATAACATTAAAATTGCATTAACATAATATGCTCTCAAACTACTACATGTTAGTAGATACGAAATTGTAAATGGAAATTATCTTCCTACCATGGCCGACGCCCTATCGGGAGTAGACGCGTTGCTTTCGCTTTCCGCTTTAGATACCAGCATCCGTGGAGGCTGGCAGTAGGGAACAGTATTTGCGTTGCATTCTGAAGTGATGCCTCGTTATCAGTAATTGCTATTCTTGGGTTGAAATTAGGGATCAACTTAAGAATATATCTGAAAACGTACGGTGCATATTTAATCATAAATCGATTATAACTATATCTATGGGAACTAATAAAATATTCTACAAGGCTTACAGTGTCAAATTAAATCGGCATTACGGTGAACAATTGCCTTGCAGGGGGCGGCGTTCTTGGAACCAATTTAAATGTTCCAATGTAACCAATGTAATGTTTAAATGTTTGCTGGCAGTTTTCAGCCTCTCTAAGGGAGCTTCGGAAGCAAAAACGGGGGTTTGGCCTTTTTGCTCTCCGTCGCCGATCACGGCTCGGAAAAAGACGCCGCCGTCAACCGTTCCGCCGTACAGTGCGGTGTACCGAGGCTCCCCGATTAATTCCCCCATTTCCTGAATTGATTGGGGAATTACTGGGTTCATAGCTCTGCGCGCACGGTACATGGTCGTTCCGAAAGTCCTTAAGGTCACTTTCGCAGCTACTGCGATAGGTACTCTGAAAATGAAAATTATTTTGTGAATTTGGCATAGCTTATGCCATTATTTTTTACACCAAGTGAATCCTTACCTGCTACATTCTTGGTTGAAGATATCCTGTAGCAAAGTCATCTCCATACGCGATCTTTCTATCATTCGTTGCTTCAATATTGAAATGTACTGTTCCAATTCTTCGGAGTCGTGGTCGTGCACTTTCGTCACTTGCAGTTCATCCCGCAAATTTGCATTGAGAGGCATTGTACCCCTTCCCGGGAATCTCCTCTTCGTACATATCAAGTACACAGTTGGGTCTCTTGACACAGACACATGGTAAGTGTATCCGCCAAGAAGATATTTCGATAAACCTTCCAGCGCTGGCCGGGAAGTATTCATTCATTCAATTATCTTCCTACCATGGCCGACGCCCTATCGGGAGTAGACGCGTTGCTTTCGCTTTCCGCTTTAGATACGATACTCTTTATTTCCTGAAATCCTTACTTGGGAGTAATGGAACCAGCATCCGTGGAGGCTGTCAGCAGGGAACAGTATTTGCGTTGCATCCTGAAGTGATGCCTCGTAATCAGTAATTGCTATTCTTGGGTTGAAATTAGGGATCAACTCGAGAATATATCTGAAAACGCACACGTATGCCTCCGTGGTTTTTGCCTCCATGAGGCAATTGATTGCTGGAATTACCTGACAAAAAAAAAAAAAAAAAAAAAACACATTGTGTAACTATGCGCTGAATTAGAGAATGAGTTTCCCCCTCGAGAACTATCACCTTACCGTGGTCGCCCTGCCGGTCGGAACAAGCCGGGTGGCTCCCTGGTCTTTTCCTCAGCCAGTGTGCCTGATGCAACTTGCACAGCACACCAAGGCCCAGACCAGTCCAGCCGTGTTCCGACAACTCTTTGGCAGTTTATGCGACACATACAAACACCACACTAAAATCTATACAGACGGCTCTAAGACCAATGCTTCTGTCGGGTGTGCGTTTGCAGTTGGCAGCACAAGCGTGAGCTTCAGGCTCAACCCGGTCTGCAGCATTTTTACAGCGGAATTGTTTGCCATCCTCAAGAGCCTTGAACACATCAAACATGCTCGTCGCAACCAGTTTCTTGTCTGTTCTGACTCGCTGAGCTCACTGCAAGCTTTGTGCCATGCATTCCCCACTGACTATCTCGTTCAAACCATTCAGAACACCTTGGGAGAGCTTAGCCTGTCAGGGATAGATGTTCTGCTCTGTTGGCTCCCTGGTCATGCCGGCATTGCTGGCAACGAGTTGGCCGATAGGGCCGCTAAGGAGGCTACATGTAGAACCGAGGTGGACTTCCCACTAGTGCCATATTTAGATGTTAAAAATGTTTTTAAGACTAAAATCGCAGAGAGATGGCAGACGTTCTGGGACGCTGTCCTCTCTAATAAACTCAGGACCGTCAAGAGGTCCGTCGCTGCCTGGAAGTCGTCGGCCCGTCCTTCTCGACGGGAAGAGGTTGTAACAACCCGGATGCGCATCGGTCACAGCTTTCTGTCCCATATCTTCATTCTCAAACGGGAAGAACCACCGATGTGCACCTCATGTGACCAACCTCTTTCACTCAAACACCTCCTTATCGAGTGTGCCGATCACCGTCAGTCGAGAAACACTGCTTCCTGGAAGCATGCAAGAGGCATTGAAAGACGATGCCTGCTCTGTCGATCTAGTGCTCCAGTTTTTAAAAGAGACTGGTTTTTATGGTAGGATTTAATTTTAACCCCGACTTTAAGAGTCACTAGCAAATGGTCTTTTTAAACACTATGCACTTTCAATAGTGTATCATTTGATTCTTTTCGCAAGTATTTGTAAAGAATGCGTTAAGAACGACTTATATTTTAACACATTGACTTAGAATGACTTCATGTCTATCTTGAAATATCTTAACTCCTTATCATGTATTCGGCACAAATAGCCTAGTAACTGAGGTGCCGCTAAACCCCACAATAATAATAAAAATTCATCGTGTGTGCGACGTCACAGTGGAGAAATATTTCAGGCAGCACGGTCTCTTGACTGTCGGCAAAGGGATCGCAAAGCTTCCAACACGCTTGCAGATAGTTGGTCAGAGAAGGAAATCGGGTAAATGCCTGCACGGCGGCTGATTGCAGTGCTTGAGACATGTCGATCACTATCTCTTTTGGAGATACAAACCCATACTGGAGCCATCTTGACAGCCAATGTCGAAAAGTTTCCGTATCATGGACCTCGGACAACATGTCTCCAACTGAATACTGGCGATGAGGTGGAATATTCAAAACCGTGATATCATATAAAAATATGCAGCTACTTTTCTCCCCGGAAACTTTTACTAGTTTCCGCACCAAGGAGCCGGTGGCGTCGATTGATATTTTAGGTATTCTGGTATTTTAACAATATTGATTATACACATGAAGCTGGAGAGAGCTCCAATAGTGTAAAAAAAATTTGTATCCGACATTTTGGATTGCATTTCAATATGTCTCCTTCGTCTTCGCGATGCCAATTGCCACGAGAGGATCATCGTGGAGCTGATTTTTTCAGAAGCTCCATGCTTGGCAACTGGTAGGTGGGCAGGTGTGCTGCCTTTGAACGTCATAACATTGCTAGCCGAGTAGCCCTCGCGGGTCATTATTTGGCATGCAGCGGCGCGTCGATCACCCGTCAAGTGTCGCGCTTGGCGCTCGTGGTTATGAGTGGTAAACTTGCCAGGCAAAGAGCAGTTAACTACCACTCTCGAGTCCTGACCTGGCTCCGACTCAATCGTGCCAATGAACACGGACGCACACACAGAATCCTTACACACGCCAGTCACCTTTACGTAATGCTCGCCTTCTTCCGAAACGGTTGCATTCGCTAAAGAAATTGGGCACAGGAGTTTTGTCAAGTCCCAGAAATGGGAATGCATTAAATTGGTCCACTTTTTCTGCCTCAAGCATTGGGAGATAACGCCTACTCTGTCGATCTAGTGCTGCAATTTTTAAAAGAAACTGGTTTTTGTGATAGATTTTAATTTTAACTTTTAGAGTCACTAGCAAATGGTTTTTTAAACATTATGCACTTTCTATAGTGTCGAATTTGATTATTTTCGCAAGTATTTGTAAAGAATGCGTTAGGAACGACTCATTTTTTTAACACATCAACTTAAAAAGACTTCGTGTCCACCTTTAAACATCTTAATTTTTAATCATGTATTCGGCACAAATAGCCAAGTAACTGACGTGTCGCTAAACCCTTCAATTATTATTACTATTCTCTGATTTAAGCAATACTTTTGTTTCACCTGAAGATTTTACTTTTTCTCGAAACTTTGTCACAGGCCACAATAATAATGATAATAAAATGACCAAAAGGTGGACGCGCATCTCAACCACACTATTCATTCATTCAATTTCTTGAATTTTTTCACTTCAATTTCAAATTCATTCAAAGATGTCCTAATTTGAGAGAAATGCATTGCTTTTAGGGACAACATTCCTGGAGTCATTGTCTTATATTTATCTCTTTCTGTCCGAGGTCGAGATGCTGGTCGACCGTCGCTCGTCCGCACGACGTCTGAAACATCACCGTCATCCACCGGGTACATGGTTGAAAATCAGGATGTCTTCTCATGTGGCCTACAAATATCTCTTAATGGTTGTCAACCATTTTAACACTTTTTTAGGGATCCTTGATGTGAAAGTAATTAAAATATGAAAACATTAATGGAGATGCTAATTTAGAAATTTCAGTGTAATATTCATTCATGTAAATTTAAATTATTTTAGGGTTGAGATATTATATTGATAATTTGGAAATTTAACGACACGTTGATGATCAGGAGGTTATTGATTTACAGTTAGTCAACAATATTACAATTTTAAAACCAATTAATAAAAAATAATGTTGATTGGTAACAAACAAACAATATTTGAACTCTTAAAAACTTCTCCGCGCTATGAAACTGCTTTTCAGGCATTTAAAAAAGAATTATATAATTTTTTTACTTTCTTTTATAACAATTTGTTCTAGAGTCATCTTCCTTGTAGCTTTAAATACACATCGCAAACTGTAATAGATACAAGATATGCAACTTAGCTTGCGGCCCTGCGAGTTCCATGGATCACATTTGATGTAATTATTTGTACATTTTATTAAAACAAATTTTAACATGTGTTCTGAGTCTGCGTATTCTCTTTGACTAGCATCCCCTTCTTTATCCATTCCTTAAAACTTTTGACATTTTTCATCCCCCTTGCATTCTTATCACCAATCCCATTTTACTCTTCAACGCCCTTTTCTATAATCCCAGTATTGCTTTCATTTATTTAAACTCATTTCCACTTTAAAAGTTTCCATAATGCAGTGTCCCACAGCAGCAAAGGGGCTTTTAGAAAAATCTAGCCAATAACAATAATTATAATACCTAGCTTTTAACAGTTTGTTGCTGTACTCGCAAGTATTTATAAAGAATGCGCACAGAACTAGTATTCTAATTCTGTTTATGATTTGAGCAATATTTTTGTGTCACCTGAAGATTTTACTTTTTATTGAAACTTTTTCACAGGCGCAAAATAACCAAAAGGTTGACGCGCCTCTAAACAACACTATTCATTCATTCAAAGAATAGGTTGAAGTTTTCGTTAAAATACTTCCTGTATACATTAGAGCTAACAGGAGCACAGTTTTTCTCGAGACAAAATTCTCGGTAAGATAGGTACATCTTAGTTATGTTGAGATTTGGCGCCAAATATTCTCTGTAAATTTTCTTCCTGCAGTAATGGCTGGCCATTTTTGGAAATGAATTGATATGCATTTTTACATTCTCAATAGTTTCCGCTTGAGTTTTATTGGCTGGCTCCTTTTTCCCACGATTGTCATGGGTGGATGATTCTTCATCTCCTTTATTTTGCATATGGTACACTGCCTTTTCCCCAATTGCAAGTGTTAGTAAAAAGAACGTCTTGCAGACTCGTTTCTCTCCAGTTAAAAAATAGTGAAGTGTAGAATTCCTTTTTGAATTACCCCCTCGAGGCTATCACCTTACCGTGGTGAGGGGGTTTGTGTGGCTCGATGATCCGGGAGGCTCTGCCGGCGGGAGGTTTCACTCCCAGCAAGGTCTCCTATGCCAGACAGACTCCCAGGGAGAGCCCAGACCAAGAATAGTCCGGCCCCGTCGCTGTTGCGGGACGCGGACTTTGGTCTAGGGAGTTTCTGGCCTCTTTTCGGTCTCACCTCTTTCTTTTCATCACCTTCTCTTTGCCTTCCTCCTTCCTTCATTCCTAGCCGACTCCCGATACCTCCGTCTATTTTCTGCAACAGCGACGGGGTTCCCTCCCCTTTGTTGACGACTCGGCCATTCATCGGATTTTCTTTCGGACCTCGACTTGGTTCAGCCGGTGGTAGAGCCAGACAGCTGGTGACTGGGGTGTGTCCGGGGAGCGCCTTTCCTTTCCCAGCATTAGCCCAGCAGACCTCGCCAAATCAAGCCGTTTCATTGGTTAAAAATTTAAAATGTCACATGACGTCACGCGCCCGCGTGAAGTGCGCACGTGCTAGCTGACAGAATAATCTCGCACTGCGCCATGCTTTATAACCCCACTTTGTATTTGGAATTTCTGTCACCATGTCAAAGCATGATCTGTCTGCCGTTTTCCACCAGATTTCAGACTTTCAACATGTCATCGAAAAATCCAGTCCCTCAGAGACAGTTGTAAGATGCACTATAAGGGACTTAGACGAAGCGCGGAAGTGGATTAAGTGTTTCGGAATGAAAACGAATACTAATTGGTTAGTAGGCAGGCAGCGGCAAATGGAGCCTAAGAGGTAATGCACCAAAAAAGTGCAAGGACTTGTCACCAAGAAACTGAATAGTTCAACTGCACCCATTTTCTCAAATATTATTTATATTTCATAACATATTCCAATGTTTAAATGTACACTTAACATTAAAAAAATCTGCAGGTTCGTGATGCACAAGCTTTGGGTGTGCCATCACAGCAACATTAATAAAGTAGCTGGTAGCAAGCGAGCCACAGGCTGCAAGGCGTCAATAGACATTTTAGTGAAGAAAAATAACTATTACACCCGCCGCAATGACCCCTACCTGCAGCAGAGTCCAGCACTCTGCGGAAAAGTCACCGTGAACACAAACCACAACCACAGTGTTGGCTCTGTGGGTTCATTAAAGAATTTACGAGTGAGCAATGAAACCAAATCTGCTTTCTGCGATTTTTTTAATGCCGGAATGTCACCTGCAGAAGCCATTCGCGCTCATGAGAATAGCCTTCTGCTCTTGGATAACTCGGTGGAGGCGCTGGCAAATGGGACAATAAATCCAATCCGGCGAAGAGTTTACAGTCTGCACGACGCTTGGAAATTAGAAAATTTTGGTCCCGTTTCTGCGCCGTTTCAAAAGCTACGCGAAAAAATGCCAAAATTAAGAGAAGAAGGTGATTATCTATGATATTTTATATTATATATATATATATGATATTTTAATTTAGGTACAAGCAAAGACGGTACAACATATCGGTGGTTAAGTACTATATTAGGCCTATGCTAATTCCTAGGTACAAGCATACTGGTGGTTAGTACTATATTAGGCCTATGCTAATTCCTAGGTACAAGCATACTGGTGGTTAGTACTATATTAGGCCTATGCTAGTTCCTACGTCTAAGGCGTATTTTTGGCATCATGCTCGACTCCTATCTATATGACTCTGATCTACAGCTATGACAATATCTTAAAATAGAGGTACCTTAATAATGCATTGCTAGCCAAAATACAAGTAGGTACCTATAAGTATGAGAAAATAAAATAAAATAGTAAGCACTAAGAAAAATAAAACAATTTCAGGAATATTTGTGGCCATAAAAGAGGAGCACCCCTATTCCGTATTAGTGGTGACGGATTTAATGGAGCGGGCTCAAGCTTTGCCCTGCTCTAAGGAAATAATTTTTATTGACTCCAGTTCAAGCTGTGATGTCACTTGTGCCACAGTTACTATTATTTTGACTGCAACTGCAGCAGGGGCCATTCCGATTGGAATTCTCATCCATGAGAGTCAGTCAAAAGAAGGCTACATGGAAGCATTTGCTCTGCTAAAGGAAAACTTCCCTCGGTGTTTTGGTGGAGAGAAGGTAAAATCCAGTGTATTGAATTGCAATGTGTTTGAAAATTATTATAGAAAAAACTTAGGTGTTGGTAAGAAGTAAGAACGTATTACATTTTAATGAACATTTAATGACCAACTTCTAGGAGCCCCAAATATTTATGACTGACGACTCATCTGCAGAGAAGTCAGCATTGCGCACAGTTTGGCCAAGCGCTACTCAGTTTCTTTGCCACTTCCATATGGCTCAGGCTGAGTGGCGTTGGCTGATTTCTACAAAGAGTGGTGTGAATAAGGAAAGCCGAAAAGAGTTGATGAAGTTATTTCAAAATGTATGTAGATACTGAATGCTATTCCAGATAAAATTAAATGCCCTCATCTTAAAACAATGAAGTAATATAATGTGCGAAGCCATGGCCTGATAATAAAATAAAAATCCTCTAATGGATAAGCATTCCCTTCTTAATGTGGATATTTATTCACAGGTCATGAAAGCTGACACATCACAAAAACTTGCTGATGCAAAGCTGGCAATCAATGAGCTAGAAGGCCAAGACAAATTTGTTTCTCGAATGGAAAAGAACCTTTCCAGAGAAGAAGAATGGGTTCAATTTCACCGAATGAAGCTAATCAGTCGCAATAACCACACAAATAATTATGCGGAGGCTTCAATTCGTATTTTGAAAGATGTTATCCTTAGCAGGACCAAGGCCTTTAATATTGTGGCACTTGTAGACTTCTGCGGAACCATATGGAGCCAATATTTCAAGGCGCGACTTCTGAACTTTGCCCATGGGCGCCGTGCGGAACCCGTTCTGGGATATTCAGTACTGTGCAAGCGAATGGCTGGCATCAACCTGGAAAAGATAAAGAAAGTCAGCGACAGTGCCTACTCTGTACCCAGTGCCACACTTGCTGATACAGACTACATCGTAGATGTGCACTTGGGTGTATGCAGCTGTCACCAAGGATCAGAAGGAGCTTTTTGTAAGCACCAAGCAATCCTTCACAAGCACAAAGATGTGATGCTTCCCAACTTGCCACCAATTACCTTGCAGGGCAGATATTCCCTTGCCCAATTAGCACTGGGGAAAAAATGCCCAGGAATACACTTTTTCAAGGTAAGTGACTGATATAATATAATGTATTTTAGTATTCAAAGTTGGTACACCTATAACCAATCTCTCTTGATAATAATTAAAGTCAGAAAAGTTCTATGACTTTGATTTGATAAAGCAGTTCATATTATGCACTACCTACATAAAAAAAAGGTACACATAATATATATTTTACAGGACTGACAATTCAATAATGTTTACTTTTCTTTTAGGAATTGAAAGATGACAGTGAATGCCAAGTGATCACTGCTTCACGTTATGACATGGCTGAGCCTGGGCCTTCAAGTGCACTAGACGACACTGAAATGGAGATTGTACCGCTGCAAACTACAGAGGCACCAGGCAGTGACGATCTTGACAAATCTATTGCGCTAGTAAATGCTCAGATGGAACGTATCAAGTCCTTTGTTACAGCAAGTTGTGTATCACATATGGAAAAGCTAGAAAAGGATTTGTCAAAGATTCACAATGTAACAGACCTGATCACAGCAATGGTTGCACTTCGACGATGCACAGCAGCTACTCGAAGGCAAGGTGGCAAGATAAAGGTGCAGCCCACGTCGATAGCTCGGAGACGTGATGGTTTGACACGAGGGTCCAGCAGGGTTCCTGCAGGAAGACCGCCAGTCGCTACTGCGTCACTAAAAATACGGAAACGAGCTCACCGATTGTGTCTAAGTGTTGAAGCCAATGTAGCTCATGCTAAAGGACATGGTGCAGGTCACTAATGCAGTACTGTATAAAAGCACAGTATTTTACCAATTTATTTCGTAAATAATTTTAGCTTTGAAATACAATGCTCATAGTTACTTACTTCTTTCTGTACAGTACTATACCGCACTATTGAATTCAATGACTACCTTTATATTGTGCTTTAGTTCAATTTTGAGCGACTAGCCTAGTAAATATGTAACTAAAACTATCAAAATGCATAGTGAGCTGATTATTTTGTTATTAATGTTGCTTAATATTACTAGTCGGCGCTATTTAGTCAATAAAATATTGAAAACTGTAAATAACTGTGAATAATTTTCTGACAGGTAAGTAAGGTTAGGTTAGAGCACAGAAGAAAGAATCTGTGGTTCGAGCATAGATTAATAAATGATATTCTCTACTTACCTGCGATCTTCGGATAATACAGCATTAACTTACTTGCGGTTTAAAATAGTCACGATAGCACAGCATTTATCAGCATTTATTTAGTCGTATCAAAGAAGTTTGGTAATGTGAAATAGGTTTTGTTGTCGCTACGACGTAACGGACGTGACCTACAAAATCGCGCATCTTGCAGAGCTTCGTCGTTTTCGGCGAAGGCGGTTCATTCAAATGCGCGCTAGCTACCTTATTGCACCCACTGATTTTCAGCGTAACAATCTTCTCGATCGATCGCACCAATTTGGCAAAATTGATACGGGCGCAAAAGGCACGCAGAGATCTTTTCACCGTAGAGTTAGACACTTCATAGACTGGCGCTGTCGGCGCATTACGCCCGCGGCCAAGGTTGCCCGCGGCCCTTTAAAGTTTCAACCAATGAAATGGCTGATTTGCAGAGATCTGCTGGGCTAATGCTGGGAAAGGAAAGGCGCGTCCGGGGAGCTCTCGTGTCGTTCTTGTCTCTTTCTCTCTTTCCTAAAATTCTTTTCCTTACCTTTCTGGCCGGCTTTCTGCGCACACCCGAACTCCACACGTTGACGACACTCGCTATCCATGGTTCTGATTTGATCTTTCTATTCTGATTCGTTTGTACTTGGGCTCGTCCCCGGGTTGCGTTGGCTGCAATAGCCGGGCGGGGGTATTGTATGACAATATCGGTGCCCTCTGCCCAGGGAAAAGGTCAATTGCGCCCGGGGGCGCCCGGCCGTAAAATTGGCACTTTCCGTCCCCCCGCCCGATGGATGGGAAGTCGTTTACCGGCTCCCTCTCATCGAATTTCGATGGGAGGTAACCCGGTATCGTTTACAAGGCCCCACGGGGTAGTACCCCGTGGGGTTAGTTGAGTCCCTATGCCGGGCATTTGGGGGCGGTTGGCCCCAAACTGTTCCATGTCGAAACCCAATTGTCAGAACTCTCCCCCCTCCCCCTCTTTAACTCTGTCCCCCGAGTTTCCCCCTCTACCATCACCAATTCCCACCCCTAATTCTATTCCGGGTCTTTTTGACCAAGTAATTAATGTCTGGTGATGGTGTCCTGAAACGTTCACCCCTTCATATTTTAACTTTTAGCACCGTTTCCCCTCCACAATGTGTATATGCAGGTTTTATCAGAATAACAGTTAAACCCCATATTCCAAACCCTTTGAGATGTCTCAACTGCCAACGCTTTGGTCACGGGCAGCAGGACTGCAAGAGAGATCGAGTCTGCGATAAATGTGGAAAGTCAGGTGTGCACCCTGATGCACCGTGCGATCAGGAAGTTAAATGTGTGAACTGCGCTGGTACGCACACCTCCTGGTCCCGGGATTGCCCGACCTGGAAAAAAGAAAAGAAGATAGCGGAAATTAAGACATTGGAAAAGATTACCTTCCCAGAAGCAAGAAAAAAATATTCCGCACTTCACCCTGTTTCGATGACGAAATCTTTTTCCCAGGCTGCAACTCCGCCACCCCCACCACCACCACCTGTAACCGCTACTGCGCCCGACCTAAAAGAAATAATGACAATGATGACTGCCATTCTGGCCGGTCAAGGGGAAACTAACAAGAAAATCGAAGAACAAACCAGAAAAATTGAAGAGCAGACTGAAGAAATTAAGAAGTTGAGAAAAGAAAACGAAGACCTTAAACACAAAAATAACCAGATGAACAAAGAACTGAAGAAATTACAATCGAAGAAAGATCCCCCAAAAACTACTTCTAAAATTAATCAGCCCTCGGGCAGCCAAGACTTTGAAGTGTCCAGTGAGGGTGATGCCCTGATTCTGGCCACTTCGCGAGGCGCCAAGAAGCAGAGGATCACGCTGGAGGCGGGCCCCCAGAAAAAAATATTTTCATCGTCTGAGGAGGAGATGGAAGTTGAAGGTGGTGGTGGTGGTGCTGCTAAAAAGCCAAGCGAAAAAAAAAAAGCAGCACACAAGAATAGACTTTTAAAGATAGGTGAATTTATCTGTGATAATTTGTCTGTGATATTCTCTGTGATAGTTTCTGATAGTACCAAAGTTTTTGTGATATTAGCTCTTAGTGTTTTTATTGGTTTTTACATTATGGCTTTTATTCAATGGAACGTTCGTGGTTTTAATATTCGCCGAGAAGAAGTCCGAGTTTTAGCCTCTCATTTTAATCCCTTGTGTATCTTTTTACAAGAAACACATTTTAAACAAACTGACAACCCTATTTTAAAGAATTATACTTTTTATCGACATGACGACACGACTGGTCTTATAGCTCATGGTGGCGTGGCGACGGCAGTGTTGGACTCGGTCTTCGTAAGTCCACTGCCGCTCACCACACCTCTTCAGGCAGTGGCCGTCCGGGTTCACCTACCTCAGCCCGTCACCTTTTGCAACATCTACCTTCCCGAATGGGCACCAGCTACGGCCCCTAACCTCCAGAGCCTTGTGTCCCAACTGCCCCACCCTTTTGTGTTATTGGGTGACTTCAATGCACATAATCGCTTGTGGGGCGACACAATGGCCAATGGTTGTGGCAGGGGTCGGATGCTGGAGACTTTTATCAATGACAACGACTTATTTATTTTAAACAACGGACAAAATACTAGATTTAATTCTTTTAATGGACAATTCTCGGCGATTGACATGTGTCTCTCTTCGCCTTCTCTGGCACCCAATTTAGAGTTTACAGTACACAACGATCTATGTGGGAGTGATCATTTACCCATTATTTAAAAAATGCAAACTGACTTTCAGCCTCCAGCTCGGCCACCTCAATGGAGTCTCAAACGAGCCGATTGGAAGCGGTTTGCTGCTTTGGCAGATGTAAGTGGCTCAGTCCAAGTGGGAGATTCTGCTTCTAAAATTAAATGTATCACTGAACTAATTTTAAAAGCGGCTGAGGAAACAGTTCCACAAACATCGACAAAGCCCCACCGCATCCCTGTGCCATGGTGGAGCACTGAATGTGGAGAAGCCATCAAAGATAGGAAGAGGGCTTTACGAATTTTTACAAAACACCCCACAGAGGAAAATCTTATGGAATTTAGGAAGCTACGAGCCAAAGCACGCCGAACAATCAAAGAGGCAAAAAGGAATTCTTGGCGGGAGTATGTGTCTTCCATTACATGTGCCACACCGTCCTCCAAAGTGTGGCACAGGGTGAACAAAATTAGTGGAAAACACAAAGCAACAACTATCTCCGGGATTGAACGTAATGGAGATATCATTACAAACCCAAAGGAGATTGCCAACACCATAGGAAGACACTTTTCAGACATTTCTAGCTCCCGACACTACTCGGAAACATTCCAAAAGGTTAAGCTCATAGAAGAGAGAAAGCGGCTTCAATTTCAATCCGCAAACTTAGAGACCTATAATGTTCCGTTTAGCATGTGGGAGTTAAGTCATGCTATCAAAACGTCCAAAAATACATCCCCAGGCCCAGATCGAATTCACAACGCCTTTCTAAAACACCTGTTGCCAAGAGCCCTTGACATCTTGCTCGAAGCCTACAATTCAATCTGGTCAGAACAATCTTTTCCCGACAGCTGGCGCTGTGCCATTCAGATCCCCGTTCCTAAACCCGGAAAGGACAAGACACTGGCGGCCAGTTACCGACCCATCTCCCTCACCAGTTGTCTGTGCAAAATCCTGGAACGAATGATTAACAACAGATTAATCTGGTGGCTGGAAAAGAATAGACTCTTATCAAACTTCCAATGTGGCTTTAGACGAAATAGGAGCACCCTCGATCATTTGGTTCGCCTAGAAACGTGTCTACAAAACACGTTCCTTTTGAAGCAGCACGCTGTCGGTATTTTCTTTGACTTGGAAAAAGCGTACGACACTACTTGGTGTTACGGTATCCTACGTACTCTCTCTAGGTGGGGTTTTAAAGGTCGACTTCCAATTTTTATCTCCAATTTTATGACTGATCGCATTTTTAACGTTCGACTAGGAAATATTTTATCCGACACTTTTAAACAGGAAAATGGCGTCCCACAAGGGTCGGTCCTTAGCGTAACTTTATTTGCGATTGCCATTAACGGGATTACAGAATGTGTAAAATCTCCCGTTCTTTCGTCGCTATTCGTCGATGATTTGGCTATTGTCTGCTCATCGAGGACGCTCGCGTCAGCCACTCGGCAATTACAAATAACAGTAAATAGATTAGTGAAATGGACGGACAACACGGGGTTTAATTTCTCGACAGCAAAGTCCATCTGCGCCCACTTCACGCGCAAAAGAGGTCTCTTCCCACCTCCAGAAATCACGCTTAGAAACATCTTGTTGCCGGTGTCAGAGACTGTAAAATTTCTCGGTCTCATTTTTGATACCAAATTAAATTGGAAAGAGCAAATCGCACAGCTGAAACAAAAATGCATGAAATCAGTCAATCTATTAAGATATCTCACCGGAACACGCTGGGGCGCTGACCGAACTGTCATGTTACGGTTGTATCGAGCACTCGTGCGATCAAAACTTGATTATGGGTGCATTGTTTTTAGTTCTGCTCGCGATAGCTACTTGAAGCCTCTAAATACAATCCACAATACAGGCATCCGGCTGGCGACCGGCGCCCTCCGAACCAGCCGGGTGGAAAGCCTGTATTGTTTGGCCAGCGAACCTCCATTATCGCTCCGAAGGCAATACCTCATGGCTTCCTATGCAACAAAGATCATGGGAATGAAGAAACACCCAACATACCAGGCCCTGCTCGATCCACGATTTGAACCTCTTTACAATAGCAAGCCAAATGCAACACTACCATCTGGTATTCGTCTAGCAAGAACCTTTATAGAATTAAATTTTCATGTTCCCAGGGTTTACCCTGTGGAACCAAGTCCGTCGCCTCCTTGGCTCGTCCCGAGGCCTTCATGTAAAATGGGTTTGACGTCTCTGGAAAAGGCGTCCACCAGCCAGGTGGTATTCCAAAAACGTTTTTATGAATTGACTTCTGATTTTAAAGATTTTATTTTTTACTATACAGACGGCTCCAAATTTGGATAACTTAGTTGGTAGTGCTTTTATCTCGAAAGACATATCCCAAGGATTTCGCTTAAATAATATGAGCAGTGTTTTTACTGCTGAATTATTTGCCATTTTAAAAACCCTTGAACATATCAATAATAGACCAGAGAAATCCTTTTTTATTTGCTCGGACTCCCTCAGTTCCCTCCAAGCTATTGACGTCCTGTATTCCCCACTGTTTCTTGTCCAGGGCATTCACTCACTCCTGGCGTCCCTGTCTTCAAGGGGCGTCAGGATGGTGTTCTGTTGGGTCCCTGGACACGTGGGGATACAGGGCAACGAGTTGGCAGACAGAGCTGCAAGAGGTGCCACTGAAAAAGTTTTTATTGATAGTGACAAGACTTCGCATTTAAAAATTCATTTTAAATCACTTTTTAAGGATAAATTTCAGAAAGAATGGGAAAAGCAAATAAATAATAAGCTACAAGAAATTAAACCAACTGTCGAGCATTGGGACTCCGCAATAAGATCCTCAAGACACGAAGAAGTTGTTCTAACACGTCTACGTATTGGGCATACTCTTTTAACACACTCATTTTTATTCACGGCTGATAAGACACCTCCACGTTGCGACGACTGTGATGAGATTTTAACTGTTCGACATTTTTTAATTGATTGTGCCAAGTACAGGGCTGCAAGGCAGCGACTTAAACTAGAACACTCTATTGATAAAGTTTTAGCTGATAACCCACGCAGTATCGACAAAGTTTTTAAATTTCTAGAAGAATTTGACCTGATAAGTCAAATGTAATATTTTATCGATTTATGACTTCTATTTTATCACATTAACAAACCATCTTTTTTCCGGCGCAAAATGACCGTCCGGTTGACGCGCCGTAAAACACCAATGTTCGTTCTCTAGACGGTCAAGAGCCTCCTGCAGCTTGTCGCAGGCGATGTGTCCTCTTCTTGACTGGGTTTTTAAGGCCGTGTCATCGGCATAGAAGGCTAGCTCTGTATTCGGCGATCGGGGAATGTCATTAATGTATAAGTTAAAAAGCAAAGGTCCCAGAAGGGAGCCTTGTGGAACCCCGGCTTTGATTTTCCTTGTGGTAGAGATGGCATTTCCGTGGGTAACTTGGAAGGAGCGCCCGCACAGATACGATTTGATGATACGAATCAGGTAAGTGGGAAATTGGTTTTCCATCATTTTGAATATTAGCCCTTGGTGCCAAACCTTATCAAACGCCTGTGCGATGTCCAAAAATACCACCGCAGTGTGCATCTTCCAGTCGAAGCCTTTCTTAATTATGTTTGTCAATCTAACCAATTGTTGTTCTGTGGAATGCTTCCTCCTGAAGCCGAATTGCTCATTGATTATTATGTTTTTTGTATCGATGTGAAGTTGAAGCCTGTCTAGAATTACTCTTTCGAAGAGTTTTGAAAAACCTGTGAGGAGACTAATAGGTCGATGGTTCTGGGGAAACCCATGATCCTTGGCAGGTTTTGGGAAAAGAATGATTTTCGAATGTTTCATAATTGGAGGAAAATAGTTTAGTTGGAGCATCGCGTTGAATATGCAAGAAAGATGTTAATTTGCTTTTTCGGGTAGCTGTTTTATGACTTGATTGGGGATGTTGTCAGGACCCGGAGCCTTTTTGTTTTTTAGCCGTTGAATAGAAGATTGTAATTCCTTAGGGGAAGTTTGGATTATGGAATCATGGTCCAGGCTCATATCGTTGAGGGACCGTGTGGCTCGATTGACCAGAGCAATGTGGTCTATGTCTGATGGATCGTTGTTGGGTAAGAAGGTTGACTCTAAGGTGTCGGCAAAGGCTTCGGCCTTATCCTGATCATTGTAGGCCATACCATTTTGCCCGTGGATAGGGGGGGTCTTTTGGGGAATTCTTAGGATCGCCTTTGTCATCCTCCAAATGGAGTTTTCTCTGACTGTTAGGGACTTGAGTTTGGCTGCCCATGTTTCGTTTTTGTGGTCAGTTATTTTAGCCTGTAGTTCCCTAGTCAGAGCGTTCACTGAGCTTTGCCCGGGCAGTCAAAAGTCAGTCAAAATGCTCTTGGCTGGAGGGGATGAGACCCTCTTGAGTCGAATTTCCAATCCCGAGCTTGGGCTCTTAACTAGTTGTCTTTATTTATTTTTTATGTCATATATAAGGTTTTCCTTGACTACTTTTTAATCTATTTTACCTAATAATACCTTATAATAAAAATAATAATAGAAAAAGTAACAATACATTATAAGGAATAATCTATAAGAAGAAGAATAATAATAATCTAATTTATTCTAAGGCCAATATGGCCTTTGGTCTAGCGTATTTAGTCAGCTCCTGACTGTCATAGTTTGCAAGTCCTTGTACCAAGGTATTTGGGGCCGTGTCAAGGTTTTTATAAAACTCAACTGCAAGTGTTTTGACATGAGCCTTGAAGAGGATCATATCAAGTTGTCGATGAATATCTTGGTTACGGACGTACCAAGGAGACCTTGTTATACGCCGTAATATGATATTTTGAACAGTTTGTAATCGTTTAGTGGATTTTGCTGTACCGCCCCAAACGGCGGAAGCGTAAGTCATAATTGGAAGTATTAAGGTTTTATACAGGGTCAGGCCGTTACGAATGCTGAGGGCACTTCGTTTGTTTACTAGTGGTCGCAGAAGACCTAACCTAGACCTGGCCTTTGTCACTATGCTATCTATATGCTTGCTCCAATTCAGAGATTTGTCCAAGACTACACCTAAATACTTATAATCAGATTTCCAGGGAATCTCTTCGTCAAATAAACTTAGGGGTTCTACACTAGTCACTATCTTTTTTCTTTGTTTTGTAAATAAATCGGCGTTGCTTTTATTCTTGATCTTGATTATTAATCTTGATACGCCAGAGCTCGTACCAAGTTTCTAATTCATCTAAAGCTAGTTGAAGTCTCCTGCTAGCCAGGTAACCTCTTAAAGATTGTGCTATAAGAGCAGTGTCATCGGCATACAACGCTATATCTACACCCGGAGTTCGGGGCATGTCATTTATATATATGTTAAAAAGTGTCGGTCCCAGCAGAGAGCCTTGTGGCACCCCAGCCTCTATGGGCCTCACCGAGGATAATGAGCTCTCGTGGCTCACTTGAAAAGATCTGTCGTTAAGATAGGAAGCTATCAGTTTAATAAGGTAGGTGGGAAAGTTTAGCTTCATGAGCTTACTAATGAGGCCCCTGTGCCATACCTTGTCAAAAGCTTGTGCTATGTCTAGGAAGACAACACCTGTCGAACGTCTCTCATTAAAACCCCTGGTTATTGTCTCCGTAATCCTAAGAAGTTGATGGTCAGTGGAGTGATGCTTTCGAAAGCCAAACTGCTCGTTGCAAATAATGTTGTTTTGGTCAATTATGTTTGTCAATCTAACCAATTGTTGTTCTGTGGAATGCTTCCTCCTGAAGCCGAATTGCTCATTGATTATTATGTTTTTTGTATCGATGTGAAGTTGAAGCCTGTCTAGAATTACTCTTTCGAAGAGTTTTGAAAAATCTGTGAGGAGACTAATAGGTCGATGGTTCTGGGGGAACCCATGATCCTTCGCAGGTTTTGGGAAAATAATGATTTTCGAATGTTTCATAATTGGAGGAAAATAGTTTAGTTGGAGCATCGCGTTGAATATGCAAGAAAGATGTTCAATAGCTTTTTCGGGTAGCTGTTTTATGACTTGATTGGGAATGTTGTCAGGACCCGGAGCCTTTTTGTTTTTTAGCCGTTGAATAGAAGATTGTAATTCCTTAGGGGAAGTTTGTATTATGGAATCATGGTCCAGGCTCATATCGTTGAGGGACCGTGTGGCTCGATTGACCAGAGCAATGTGGTCTATGTCTGATGGATCGTTGTTGGGTAAGAAGGTTGACTCTAAGGTGTCGGCAAAGGCTTCGGCCTTATCCTGATCATTGTAGGCCATACCATTTTGCCCGTGGATAGGGGGGGTCTTTTGGGGAACTCTTAGGATCGCCTTTGTCATCCTCCAAATGGAGTTATCTCTGACTGTTAGGGACTTAAGTTTGGCTGCCCATGTTTCGTTTTTGTGGTCAGTTATTTTAGCCTGTAGTTCCTTAGTCAGAGCGTTCACTGAGCTTTGCCCGGGCAACGGCCGGAACAAACCCATTTATAGACCCGGCTCCCGAACCAACCGCAGAGTGAGTCCAGGAACCAGTTTCGACCAGCAAATCGGACGCCGAACCCAACATCTATGGCATCCCATATGCGGGGATTGACTGGCGCTCAATCCTACTGACTGTGGCCAAAGCAATTGCCGACCCAAAAATTCATCCGACCATCACGATGCTCGCGCAACTTGCGCCGTCACTCATTGCGACCTTGATGCCACAGAATGCCTGAACATCCTCGACAAACGAACCTCATGACTTGGAACGCCAACAGCGTCATACCAAAACGTAGCGAACTCCACGACTTTCTCGACAGACACAGCATCGCTGTAGGACTTCTGACTGAGACTAGACTTTCACCAGACAGACAATTTGCCATGGCAAATTACGTGACTTACCGGACAGACAGACCAAACAATCATCATCAACCAAACCAGATCGGTGGCGGCGTCGCCGTACTGGTTCGACGCGGCACCAAACACGAGTCGCTGGCCCTGCCCAAGTTGCGTTCCATCGAAGCAGTGGGCGTACTGGTCAACACAGACAACGGGCCGTTACGAGTCTTCTCTGTGTACTGCCCCCCACTAACACGGCTACACACAGAAGACATCAACGTCCTGATCGACTCACCGCTTCCTACATTGATAGCGTGCGATCTAAACGCCAAACATCCGACGTGGAACTCGCGTAAGACCAACGCGAAGGGCAAGATCCTGCTCCGTCACTCCATCGACGCCGGCTTCATTGTCGCCGGGCCCACGGAACCGACTCACCATCACGGCAACCGTGTCGACAGTGCAGACGTCCTTGACATCGCGCTGCTCAACAACATCGAGCACACTGTCGAACTCGCGACACTCGCCGAGCTGTCTTCTGATCACAACCCTGTCATCATCAGAATCGGGGAAGGGGTTGAGACCGTGACACCGGCACCGACACGCAACTTTCGACGGGCTGACTGGGATGCATTCCGCATCAAGACTGACGAACTGACTGACGACTCTGACATAACGACCCCGGACGAACTTGACGCCGCGACCGACAACCTCACCGCGGCAATCCAGGCCGCCATCGCCGACGCTGTGCCTCTCCGCAACGACAAGCGCTGCGATCTTTTCGATCTGCCGCAGCACCTGATTCTTGCCATCAAGGACAAAAACCGAAGCAAGCGAGCCTGGCAACAGCTTCGCACTGCAACCTTGAAGTCAACTTACAACAGGAAGACGAAGGCACTGCGACGAGAACTCGATGAGTTTCGCGAGAAACGATGGTCGACCTTGGTGGGCGAGCTCGCCACGACTGACGGCAGCACTTGGCGCATGACGCGTAAACTGCTAAACAAGCAGTCGGCTAGTTCGCCGATTCAAGGCCGCCTCCATCTGGCCGTGACTTCGCGCGACAAAGCCGCTGCTTTTGCCGAGTCACTGCAGGAGCAGTTTACGCCAAACCCTGCAAACCGCTACTCGGGAGGCATCGAACGCCGAGTCGAAGCATTCCTCTCCGAACAACGCGAGCGAGACACGGGTGACATCGAACCGGCCACCTTCGCCGAGGTAGCAACGATCGTCGCCCAGCTGCAGAAACAGAAGGCACCGGGTCCTGACCAGATTCCAAACATAGACATCACCGAGCTATGTCACAAGGCGGCCCAACGGCTGGTCGACATAACAAATGCGTCGCTACGATTGCGCAGATTCCCTGGCCAATGGAAGACTGCTAAAATCATAGTCTTCCCAAAGCCAGGCAAGTCACCTAGGGATGTCAACAACTATCGCCCGATATCCCTACTCTCATGCCTCTCAAAGGTGTGCGAGAAGGTGATTCTGCGCCGTCTACAGCGACAAGTGGACGACGCGGCCTTGCTGATACCCCAGCAGTTCGGCTTCCGGGCAAAGCACTCGACGAGCCACCAACTCCTGCGCGTGACAGACGCGATACGCGACGGCTTTGCGCGGAAACATCTGACCGGCATCGTCTGCCTCGACATCGCCAAGGCCTTCGATCGCGTCTGGCACGCCGGGCTCATCGACAAGCTTCGAGCGCTTGGCATCGACGCCGACCTTGTCACGCTACTGGCAAGCTACCTCGACGGGCGCCGTTTCTTCGTGACGCACTGGGACGCGCGCTCTGAAGAACGACCGATATCTGCCGGGGTTCCGCAAGGCAGCCTGCTGTCGCCGCTGCTGTACAACTTGTACACAAATGACATGCCGACCGAGCTGCCGGGGACGCAGATAGCCCTCTACGCCGACGACGCTGCAGTGTTCTGTCAGGCCAAGCTGGCCAGGACACTGCAATACGACTTACAAGACGCACTCGACATACTTTCACGCTACTTCCGACGACACCGGATCGAGGTGAACGCGACCAAGACAACTGCGACGCTGTTCTCTCGACGGACTAAACCAGACTACGTGCCATCGATTGCACTGGGCGACGTTGACATTACCTGGCAAGACTCCGTCAAATACCTCGGAGTGACTCTCGACAAAAAACTGACTCCGAACAAAGCTCGGTACTAGTACTTCCCCTCTATCAAATGTAAAAAAAAAAAAAAAAAAAATGAAAAACCTGGAAAACAGAAACAAAATACCTTGGGGTCATCCTAGACAAATCACTCACATTTAAGTCAAACATCAACACAGTTGCACTGAGAGCAAAAACAAGACTAAACATACTCCGTCGACCAATCAACAGAAGAAGCTTCCTTGACATTAGAAATGACTTGACTTTATACAAGACGGTCATTTTACCCACCATCACCTACGCCTGCTCTGTATTGGGTGCGGCAGCAGGCAACAAAATAAAATCTCTTCAGACCATACAAAACAGAGCCTTACGCCGCCTATCAGGATCCCCTTGGTTTGTGAGGAATGCGGATATCCACATGCAACTACTCATGATACAAATAAAGAAACACATGCAAGAGTTAGCTCGCACACTCTTGGACTCCCTTGACACGGCCCCAAACAGCCTGATAAGAGACCTGGCATCATATGATAGCCAAGAAAAAACTAAGTACAAACGACCAAAGACCATATTGGCCCAGTGAAACAACTAGCATAAGTAGTTCCTGAGCCCTAGTTTAGTTTAAGTTTAGTTAGTCAGACACATGCCCAAACCAAAGCCAAAGATAAAAAAACAGGACAACTAGATAGGAGCAGCAAGCTCGGTACTAGTGTAATAAAAAAAAAACTCAGTCGGTGATGGTACCCCGTACCTAACCAATCTGTTCCGACCTCGAGTGCGATGGACGCCCTCACCATGCCGCCGCCGCCGAACGCAGCCTCAACAGGACCCGCCAAGGCCGCACTCATGCCGCCGCCAGAGGAGATGGAGTTTACTCTCTAATCTTCGAAGCGTACGCGGGCTCGTACGACACCGGCCAGCTCTCGGGACTCCAGCTCCCAGTCTGCACCTGGTCGCAGAGCCCGGAAAAACCCGTGCCCGGTCTCTACCATCCCCGGATTGGTAGGGATCAATATGTTTGCTCCACTGACAGGTAAGACTGTCCATCCTATAGACAACACATCTTCTATCCCCCCTTCAGCGGCCCAACCACCCAAAGCCCCCCGGATTCCACCAATCATGGTGCGAAACCTTTCCACGCACTCGGCCATGCTCGAGCAGCTCCTGACGGTTGTGCCCGGCAACCGTTTTACCATCAAGCCACGTCTGGACTTCTCCGCAGTCCACATCATTCAGATCGCCGACTACACGGCCATTACTACCCTCCTCGATGCGAAACGCGTCGAGGATAACACCTTTTCGGCGCAACCTCTGCGCACTCAAACTTTCATTCTTCGCGGCCTGCCAATCAATGCAGAGCCAGAACTTATCAAGAGCGCCCTGGCCGAGGCTGGATACCCCACTCGCTCGGTCACCCAGCTGACCAACACGAGGCTTGACGCCCGCCTTGCTTGCCACTTTTTAAAGTGACACTCGCACGCAAGCCAGGTGAGCGCGCCGCTGAGCTAACGGAGCTCACGCGCCTCCTCAACTGCGTCGTCTCGTGCGAGCAGCCGAGGTCATCCACCTTGAAGCAGACAGAGATGCAGTTTAACTGCCAGAAGCCAGGTCACTCGGCACAATTCTGCAAAGTGGCTACCAAGTGCTCCTGATGCGCAGGACCCCACCACTACAAGCAGTGCGCCCTGCAAAAGGAAGACCCGCGAGTGTGCGCTAACTGCGCTGGTCCACACCCGGCGACCTACCAGAACTGCCCGTTCCTCAAAGAGGTACGCGAGCGACGCGCCCAGCAAGCTGCCGGCCAACGCCCACGCCCCAGCGCTGCTCTTGGATCTGGTATCCTTAATGCCCGTCGCTCGACGTCTGCTCCAGCTCAGCGCCTCTAAGTTCCAAGAGCTGCGCCAAGAGCCTTCATCCCGGTGACAAGCAACCTTTCCTTTGCTCAAGTCACTTCCAACAACATCCCGCAACCCCAGACTCCTGTGGCCACACCTGAGCCACCTCCACAACGGCCCCAACTCCCACCTCGCGACCATGTCCCACCTCTCTTAAGTTCTCAATTGAACTGGCAATTCCTTGCACTCTCCCTACCGCAACTTATTGCAAAGTTTAATATTCACCCCATTGTCACCATGATCGCGCACAGCACAGCCCAATTCCTATCCACCATCCAAAATGCCATACCGTAGAAATAGGGCTTCTTTCACCATCTGTTCTTGGAACGCCAACGGAATTCAATCCCGAAAAACCGAATTTCACTCTCTCCTGACCACCGGAGATATCTCTGTTGACCTCCTTTGTGAAACGCGACTAACAGCTGCGCACAGACTGGCACTGGCAGGGTACCAGATCTACCGGACTGACAGAGCGACTGGACCAGGAGGAGGTACAGCGATCGCCATCAAGCTTGGTATCCGACATCACCAGCTTGTACTACCAGCGCTCACCCAATGTGAAGCCACGGGAGTGATGACGACCACGAGCTACGGTCCTTTACACATCATTGCTGCCTATCGGAGACCGAAAGGTGTCATTTCCACCGACGACATTGCTGCTCTGCTGGACGCTCCCGAACCGACCATCATCGGGGGCGACTTCAACGCCAAACACCAGGCGTGGAACAGCAGAGTCGCATCTTCCTCGGGCAAAGCGCTCCTGAGACTGTCTCGCGACTCTGGCTTCTCAGTGATGGGACCTCCTGGACACACCTTTTTCAACCTAGATACCCGTCGCCAAACTTCCGATGGCCTTGACATATTCCCGACACAAAACCTCCAACATTCCATCGAAGTGTCAAACATCACGGGACTGATGACTTCCGATCACAACTCGATCCTTGCCACCATAGGCGACACCCTAAATGAATCCGATCCCATCATCAGACGGAACTACATGAAGGCTGACTGGGACCTTTACCGAGCTGAAATCAACAACAAACTCGGCAACTACAAACCAACACTGGACACGCCTCGAGCCATCGAGGAGGCAGTCACCGTCCTCACATCTACCATCCAAGCTGCCACAGAGGTTAGCGTACCCCTGTCCAAGACTGGTCGAAACACCCTGTTTGACCTACCCCCATCCATCATACGGTCGATCAAAATTAAAAACGCCACCAGGAGGGAATGGCAGTAACTCCGAATGCCCGATCTTCGCCGCCAATACAACATCATGGCCGATGAAATAAAGAAGAAAATACAAAACCATCTATCGGCGCAATGGGACAAAACGCTAGAGGAACTGTCCCCGACCGATGGCTCCATCTGGCGCATGGCGCGCAAGTTGACTCGTCGCCCTGAACAGAGCCCACCGATTCAAGGCCGAACTCACCTAGCCTGCAGTGCTTAAGATAAAGCTGAAGTTCTTGCTGAGTCATTGGAAGAGCAGTTCAAACCAAATCCAAAGAATGCCGTCTCTGATGCAGTCGAAGCGCACGTCATCAGCTTCCTGTCCAGAGACCATGACACAGACGACCAAATCGAGCCCTGCACGATGGCCGAACTAGGTAAGTTAGCAACAAATCTGCCAAACGGCAAAGCACCAGGACGTGACAACATCCCAAACCAGGCAGTGAAGGAACTCCCCTTCTCTGCGTGTGAACTCCTACTCCGCATCTTCAATGCCACCCTACAACAATCTCACTTTCCCTCTTCCTGGAAAACAGCCAAGGTTGTCCTCTTTCTCAAACCAGGAAAACCTCTCCGTGACCCAACAGGCTATCGGCCGATTAGCTTGCTCCCTACCATTTCAAAGCTCCTTGAGAAGGTCGTCCTGACCAGAATCCAATCCTTTATGGACAACAATAACATTATAATTGACCAGCAATGCGGATTCCGCAAGCAATACTCGACCACGAAACATGGTCATTACAGCTTGCCGGACCTCACCCTAATAAATCAAAATCACTATTGCGTGCACTTCAGATCGTTCCGACTGTCAGGCACAGCCGAGGCAACGCCCGCAGCGTCTGCTACACTCCATTAGCAAGTGGCGGTCAGACGAGATCTGACTTTCCGACAACACAAGGTGTTGACAACGACAACACAACCTGACACGAAACAAGGCTGTTGGCAAGCTAAAGCCCTTCGGCCGCTTCTCACCTCGAAGACGATGTCGGTAGAGCAGAAGACCTTGCTCTACACAGCGATCATCAGACCGACATTAACATACGGCTGTGCGGTCTGGGCAGACTGCGCTCAAAAACACAGAGCGAGTCTGCAGAAAATTCAAAACCGGGCGCTTCGGGCCGCCCTACGATTGCCGATGTTCGCGAGGACAGCCGACATTCACCGGCAATGTGACTTGCCGATGCTAGACGACTTTATCGACCGACTGAACGAGCCGTTCTTCGCCGCGCTCGGCGAACATGAAAACCCGCTGATCAGCCGACTCGGACTGACTGACTGACTACCTGACTGACCGACCAGACCATCATCACTGACTTAGCTGGCTTTCAGCTTTGTCAGGCCACCTCTCATTCCCTGCCGCAAAAAAAAAGGCACTACACCTCATATCCTACATCCTGCACTTCTTCGTCACAACACGACAACAACTCACATCTCTCCGCTTTGTTTGACAACCTTTCATTGTCAAACACCAAAACAACACACAATTAGTCAATCTTTTCTGGCTAATTGTACTCACCTCATTTCACGCCGCAACAAACAAAAAAGGAACCACATTCACATCACCTCATCATCATCATCAACTCTTCGCAACGAAACCTATTTTGTTTATATTTTATATTTTGTTTGTGAATGCGGAATAGCACTAAGGTAATACGTTAATACGATATTAGCACAGTAATAGTACTACAGTATTATCTCCAATATGTTAATAAAGTAAGGACTCTTTGTGAATCCGGGCCCAGGGCTCCAATAGTCATCCCAGTTTGATTCAACTGCCAGCAGAAGGCCAATTCGGCCTTCTGCCACCAGCGCACTTTGTGCGTTCGCTGCGCAGAAAACCACCACGCAAAGGTATGTCCGAAAAGGCACCATCGCCCCGTCTGCGCCAACTGTGGTAGCACACACCCTGGCAGCTACAGAGGCTACCCTTATCATGTCAAGATCGCAGAAAGCCACACCCGTCAAACCCAGCCGTCAGGGTTCCAACTCCCGGAGACTGAGGCAAGAACACAAAATCATACTACACCTACTGATGTCCCAAACCACACCCGGCACCACTTCCCCACTAGACCAAACCAATACCACTTCCACTACCCCAATAGTCCAACCAACCACTACAATAGAAGACCAAGCAAACACTTCCACTTTAAGAAACAAGACAAGAAAAACTCTGAAGACACCCTAACAAAAACCCAAATTACTCCAAAAACCCTCCTTTACCTAAAATCAATATTAAAAATTTAACATCACTCCTAGCAACCAGCCCAACTTTTAATCACCCACCAATCAAATAAACGCCACCTTCAAATGGCTCGAGGCATTGAAGTAATTCTAGCCTCACACTAAACCAAACAGAGACCACTCCTGAATCCGAACCCTGGTGGGTTTAAATAATCATAACAGTTGCAAACCTCATATGCTCACTCAACTTACACCCTGTACTAAACGTAATAGCCAGTTCAATCAAGGAACTGCTCAACACTTTCCTTAGCACCAACAATGGCCAATAAGTTCATCAACATCCTCTCCTGGAACGTCGTTCGAAACAAGCATCTCATCGAGGAGAAAGAAATCGAAGTCAGTCTAATACAGGAGACGCATTTAGGTTCTGCCCTCAACTTTAGGAGGAGGCTGATGCCAAAAAATGGGAGTTGGCTGCCTCAAAACTAAATGTATCGGACCAAACAGTTTACCAAATGCCTCCTAAGGGTAGTTGACCATAAAAGCCATGGCTTCAACATAAAAAAATCCACAGTTGTTGTCTTCATTCACGTTGACAAAGCTTTTGACAAAGTTTGGCACGACAGAACTGTCCTATCAATCTAGTCAAGCTCATCGACTGCTATCTGGCTGACAGAACCTTCAGGGTATCAGTCAGGAATACTCTATCCTCATTCCGCTCAATAAAAGCAGGAGTTTCACCGGGTTCTGTCCTTGGGCCCCATACTTTTCAATTTGTTTACAAACGATATTCCTAGAAACCTGTACAAAGCCGATATAGCACTATTCGCAGACGATGCAGCCATTCTTAGCACGTCATGGCAGGCTCTGGAAATTGAAAAGTACCTCCAAAACGCTCTCGATCGCATACTTCCCTGGTAGAGCGAGTGGAAAATCACAATAAATAAAGAAAATACCACAAGGCACGCTGTTCACTCACAGAATTTAAAAAAAAATGTGCCAAATATCAAAGCGTATGGCCAACCAATCACCTTAACCAATATTAATTAATACCTAATACCCGGTGTGTCGGCATCGTCTCGGCTCTGCCAAGGTATTAACCGAGAAAACTCAACGTCAGCCAGCACGGCCTTATAGAGTTATTCACGGCGATGTTTCTAGAAGGTCTGACCAGCACGGTCTGTTGGCTACATCCACGGACATATTTATAGGAGGTCTGGCTAGCACGGCCCGTTGGCTGCATCCACGGACATATTTATAGGAGGTCTGGCTAGCACGGCTTGTTGGCTGCATTCACGGACATGTTTCTTGGAGGCCTGGCTAGCACGGCCCGTTGGCTGCATCCACGGACATATTTCTAGGAGGTCTGGCTAGCACGGCTTGTTGGCTGCATTCACGGACATGTTTCTTGGAGGCCTGGCTAGCACTGCCCGTTGGCTGCAGTCACGGACACTATAGGCCTGGCCTATGAAAGCAAGCGACTCGCTGTGGCCGCGTTCAGTCTCTACGCCTCTCGGCCGGTGTAAATTGTCTAAATGGCAACTGTTGTCGGGCTGCACTTCGGCTTAATAATAATGTTGTGATCCTTTTTAGTTAAATGTAATGGAACTGGTGTTTATGAGGAAGTCGTCAGTTGAACCGAGAAAACGTCGGTCCGCCATGGTGTTGATGGGCTCTTAGGGTTATTAAAATGCCCGCCTCAGCGTCAAACAGCATATCTAAAGCACCAGTCAAGTGTTTGCCCTGCTGCTGTAATCCCAAGCTCTTCTTGACCGGGAGCTCTTCGGGGGATAACCGACAGGAATTAGCGTCTCATCCACGTGGTTATCGTGCCTATTCGGCCATTATCACTCCGTGCTTGCATTACTTGCGAGTGCTTTTTTCTTTGCTAGTAATGCAAGTATAATGGGTGATCGACAACATGCGCTGTTAAACATGGTGGTAATGCGTTGTGAAGTTAAGAACGCACAAAAATATCGTCTTGAAGACTAGAATTTCGTTTTCTTTTTTGGAAATTTGAAAAGTCGTGTGGATTAGAGATTATTTGAGAATTCTTGTTAAATTCTCCTTAAAAAATCCTATTCAATTTTTTCTGGACATTTTTCGGACCGTTGTTATCAATCACACGCTATGCTTCTTTTGTTTGCCAAATGCGCGTATCTAGAAGACGTTGTTCGACGATGTTCCTATCGTTTTAAGTGGAAGAGCGCCCATTTCGAAATCAAATTATCGACCTGGAGAGCGATTGTGTAAAAATGGTTTATAAGGATCCTTATGATATCGGCCGATAACTCTTATGGATTCCATATAGATAAGGATCCATAACTCTATGGATTCGATAAGTTTTTGCGATTGCGTAAGAAAATCGATAGCCTTATCGAATCCATAAGTCTTATGGATCATTATCTCGAAAGCCGATGATGCCCGAAGTTTTAACCCGCACAGACTGACAGCGTATCATTGCGCATGTGCAGTACATACTCTTGAAAGCACGAAATTTTGAACGATTTTGTTCCAACTGACAGTTTATCGTCGCAAGAACAAAATTAATTTTGTCGTTATTAAGAATAGGTGCATTCAATTTATTAAAAATGAATCAATCTATGGAGAAGAAAGGAAGGTAAGGGATATTATAACAATTCATTAACATAATGTGTTTGTAGATTTTTAAGTTCAGCAAGGGTAGGTAAATTTAGGTAGATATATTCAGTGCATTTTGTAGTTTGCTCCATTAGTATTCACTCAATACTCAATGATTTTCTAAAATTTTTAGGAAACGTTCGACGAGCAATCAGCTTGAAATCCTAGTAAAATACATGGAGGGACACCTTTTATTTGCACGAGCCGGCTTGATTGGGGCAGCCGGCTGCATCAAACAGCAAGAAATGTGGGAAGACCTTACATCGAAGCTCAACGCTTGTGGGGACGGACCGTCCAAAAATGTCACTCTTTGGCAAAAGGTATGTGAAAGATGGAGATTTGGAGGTTTTTTCTGCTAAGAAAGATACACTTTTATATTTATATTATCATATTATGTATATTTATTGATTTTTACTCTCATATTACAGACATGGACCAGTTTAAAGAGCAACGTGAAGGCTAAAGCAGCCAAATTTGCTGTCCACGCGAAAGGAACGGGTGGGGGCTCACCGTTAAAGCCCTTAACGGTCTTTGAAGAAAGGGTTTTAGCGGTGAACGGACCCGAATCCGTAACTGGGGACGAGTCCCTGCAAGAGGCTGGGTGCTCAACAAGAGCGACGAGCAGCATCAACGAGGAAGTCGTCCCTCTTGCAGAAGCAGCGGTTCTACAACCAAACTTCCTGCAGCCAATTCCACCTAGCCAGCAAATTTTAGATTTTACCGAGGCTAACGCCATTGTAAGTAAAGGTTAACTCTGTAATAGAATTAAAGGTAGCAAAGCAGTAATAATCCACATCATATTATCCGTTTAGATACAACCTGTCTTCCAAGCCGTGCCAGCAAAGACGAGTGCGGCGGTAAAACGCAGGGCAGCCGATGGAGCCGGTGAGTCATTTATTAGTTTTCTAATTAGGTACGTCTACGCATGCTACATTCACCTTAAGCATAGTTGTTTACTTTGTTAATTAATTTGTTCTCAGCTGACATCAAAGCCTGCTACATGAAAGGGCAGGAAAGACGCTGCGAAATTGAAGAAAAGAGACTAAGGCTCGATGAAGACACTTTAAAGCTAGAGCAGGAAAAATTGGAGCTAAAGAAGGAAAAATTTCAGTTTGAAAAAGAAAAGTTTAATTATCAGAAGGGCTTCATTGTAAACATGTGCTCTTCGATTATGGACAATGCCACAAGGCTTACGAATGCAATAATACATTTTTTGAATAAGTAACACCAACTCTTTTTTTATTTACGCGCACTGAAAGGTGGTATAACTCGCACAAGTCAGTTGTGTGGGACTCGTTGGCTTGAAGTTGTTCAGTTCGTGAAATGCTGAAGCACGACCCGTGCACGGACTGCTTGCCCAACAGCAAACACGTCCAGCTGTTGGCCCGGCTGTGGATGAGCAGCAACGTCTGCCACCGCGATAGCATTCTCAGGCAGATCGGCATCATCGAACCTGGGAGGAGGGTTTGGTACCCTGTGGTGTAATCCTATATTGTGCACTACAGCACATGCATTAATAATGCGGCCTGTGGAGGAAAATTATACAGTAAATTTTCAATTGCCTTGTATTATTATCAAAATCAATTTTTCAATCAACAACATTCTTGCTCTACCTGCAATTTCTGGTGTGTAATGCAGTGTGCGGTCTTTGAGGCAGCACCGAAATTTTGCCTTAAGCACACCGATGCACCTTTCTATGGTGCAACGAGCCGAGCAAAATCTCTCGTTGAAACGCCCCTCGGGAGTGTTCGCTGCCGGATGGTTTTCGATGGGACGCAGCAGCCATGGCTCCGAAGGATATCCCGAATCTCCTGAAATAAAGTCAATTTATTTTAATTTATAATATTGTACTAACCCCATGGAGACCATGGAAGTGTATTGTATAAACAATAAACATTTCTTGGGAATTTAAAATATTGTAGTAGTGTGGTAGTAGTACTTATAATCATAGCAGAGAAAATTAATAAATGAATGTATTGTGTCTAGTCAAAACCTACCTAGCAGCCAAAAGCCTCTCCTTTCATTGGCATAATGCTCGGCAAGATCTTGGCGGATGCCAGACATTCGCCAAATGTGGGAGTCATGTGACCTCCCACCGTGACGAGCATTCACAGCCAGAATGCGCAAGTCAGGGCCACATACCTACAAACAAAAATGGACAAGTAATAAAACCAATAATGGTTAGGTTACAAACACATCTTATAGCAAGGTAATGGGCAGATCATTATTACTTACAATTTGAACGTTCTTGCTGTGATACCCCTTGCGGTTAACAAACAAGTGTTCCCTCGCTTTGACCGGGGGGAAGATAGCAACGTGTGTGCCATCGACTACCCCAATCACCCCAGGGAATTGATGAGCTGCCATGAATCTGGTAAATAGAACATGTAGAAGTGTAGGTAATAGCAAAAACGGCTGGTAGGTGGTACCTAAACAACCCACAAAATTACTTTTATGTTGAATTTGGTGGTTAATTGTTCAAAAAGGTTACTATACCTTTGCTTCATGGATTGAAAGTCATCCTCGGTGGCTGGAAACTTAATCCACTGATGAAGGAGGTGATCGTTGATAGCATTCACCACCTCCTTCACCACAACAGAGACCGATGTTTGGCTCATCGCAGACAGGAAATTTTGCCCAACTCTCCTCTGGTAGCTACCAGAAGCGAGGAAGTCTAACGTTGTGAGCACCTGAAACAAAAAAGTGTTTGCTTGAACCTTTCTTGAACATTTACAATACATCATCTTAAATGTTAGGAATAATGAACGAAATAGAAGCAAAAAATGTGTGTTGCCAATGAGCGCTGACATGAGTAGGCACGGACTGACATTATTCAAGCTGTCAGATGATTGAGGTGGGCGTAGCTTTTAGTGAAGAAACTGGCGGGTGAATTTAAAGAGATAATAATAATTTTACTTACTCGCATCCATTGGGGAATGGCAGTACTACGCTGACAAGGCCTCAAATATGGGTGAAGATCGGTTACGAGATCATGTACCGCTTGCTTTGGAAGACGGTACATGTGAATAAAATGGTTATCACTGATGTTAAACGGATCAAACATATCTCTCAAAATTTTCCGCTCTAAACTTAATTGTATTTCCTCATTTTCAACATCATCAGCTTCTTCTTCCTCCTCATCTATAAACTCTTGAGCAATAAGGTAGTCGACAAAATCTTCCGCCATTTTGTATACTGATATATCGGCCGATAACTTCATAAGGACACCTATTTCACTGTCCATAGCTTTATGGACATGAACCAAGGTGTATGGATCCATACAATTTTACGCAATCGCTCTTTTTTTTATGGATCCTTATATTTGAGATAATGATCCTTATAAATTATATGGATCCTTATAATTTTTACACAATCGCTCTCCTGGAGAGCAGTTTTTTCCAAGAATCGAACATTTCTTCCCGGTGTTGGCGCCTGTAGAGAAAGCGAAATCTCGATCTTAGCTTTCTCCGTTGACTCGCCATTTGTTTAGTCCAACCTTTCAAATGTGTCTGTGTCTTTTGATGCAAAATCATGAGCCGTTGATTGGAAATGGAGGCAGGAATCTCGCAATCTACACACGATTTACAATAAGTACATGAAGTCAGAATTAGCAAATCACAAAGAATAGAAAAATAACCTCGTCTAGGAAAGAAGTAGACTAAGAATAGCTAACAGATTGACAGCCAATATCTTCGATTCGTTTACAAAATCATTCGTTATTTGCTCTGCATTTTGCCTGTTATCGGCTTGGATAGGTGTCTGTTTCTCTCAATGGCAGCTATTGCGGATTGTTTATGCTTTCTTCTGATTTTGTTTAATTGCGTAGATAATTTATTGGCTCAGTACTTTGAAAATGTCCGGAGTTTGTGGCACCTTGTTGGCCTCTAGCATTTATTTCCGTTGGTAGAAACATTTCCTCGACACACTTCGCTTTGTTCCCTAAGACATGGCCTGGCCCGTTGGTTCCTTCACATCTTGAGCGTGATCACCTGACCTCTCGCCGCTCTGGTGAGCCGTAAAATAAAAGTACCGAGCTAACGACGCTTGTTTCCTGATCGTTTAAACATTTAAGGAAGACCATCCTCTGAGGTTTCTTATTGCCGTATGTTTTGAAGAATTAAGATGGTCTAGTGGGGATCAAAATGGTCGGTGTCGATCTTTGTCTGAGAATCAGCAAGCACCATTGGCCGGATTTGTACAGGTTTTTTCCCAGCTGCCTGGGAAAATGCCAGCGGGTGTAGCCGGTGCCATTCATCAGGCAGGCGTTTACAAGTTTGGTGGACATTGTTGTCGTCCGGATACGCCAAGGTTTACATATGATCGATAACTAAAACTGTTTTGGTAGTAATTCGTTCGGAAGTTAGCGACACACATCTGGAGGTCTTCATTAAACAAATATCGTATTGAAAACATCAGCATAGAGATCCTTTACCAAAAAGTGCTCGTGTAAAACTTGCGCCACTTCTCATATCATTCAGGATGCAGCTGTTGTATTTGTTTGAATCCAATCTACCAATTTGCGGTAATGGTAAGCCAAACGTGCTGCTTGTGTTGCAGATGGGAGAAGATGGCCTTGCGCCCGGGGCGTGATGCATCTGAGTTATTCATCGTTGTTTTCGTTGTCGCTTTTTTCCATGTCTTGCCACCCTCTATTCAGGCATGGTTTATATAGTTACGTTGTTCGTTCCCTATTGCCACCAGAGAGAACCTCCCGGCTTCAGTTTTTAGTCGGGTCATCTGGATATTCCATAGTGTCCGAAGCAATGAAACGCCTTTTCAAGTGTGACCACCTCAAGTGTGTGGCCATCCCAAGCTCAGCCTGCAACGGTTGTATTTTTTGGTATTCTTGGACACCGGCACTACAGTTTTGTCTCTGGTCGCCGCCCGCACTGTTGTTGCCTTGTCAGTGACAGCTCGATATGAAGGCTTTCACTTTTTTATTTTTTTCTCCATTTCTCGCATAGCGATTTATTTTAAACTTTAATACAGCCCGTGTCTATCTGTTCCCTACACACTGTAATTTTATCGTTCATATTTAATGTCATCATTATTTTTATATAAAATTTTAGACAAAATTTCAATCTTTAATTTAATATTAATTTTTCATATTTAAGAAACGGAACTTTGTTTTCAACTACCTCTAAGTACGGACTAGCATCAATGCAAATTTCTTTAGTCTCCCTACATTTCTACTGTGGTCGGTCTGTTAGTTATCCGAGTGTGGTGGTTATTTGTAAGGATAGGTTGGTTGTCTCCTTGTTTGGGTTGCACTTTTTGCAGTCTTTTCGGCTTTGTTTGGGCAGCTCTTTGACTTCTATTAGCTTATAATTGTTTGCTTGGGTTGATGGCGAGTGTATGTCCCGTGACATTAATGATGCAGCCACAATCAGATTGCTGTGTTCATGGTCAAAGTTTATAATTCAGGGTTTGAACTACGTTTCAATTGCTTTGATGAGGTCTCGGTCCCCGGCTGGTCTGCCCCGTTCTGCTAGTTCATCCAGCAGCGACTTTTCAAGCCCATTGGGCTGCTAATGACAGTCACACTATGCCTGATCACAAAGAAGTCGCACTGCATTCAAAGTGCTTCCATTCCGCAAACTTCCTCGTTAGCACCTCTAGACGCTTCATCAGCTTCAGCAAAATATTTTCATTGCGAGCTCCTCGTATGTATTCACCGCCTCGCGCCGTCGTGATAGGTCCTCGCTGTCGTTTTATTTACTATTTATTTACTCGTGGCACGCCCACCGTTTCCAATCACCTGTACATGTTCCATTCTCTGACACTGCATACTCATAGGTCCGCACTTTTCACAGAATACACCATCTGACATTCTTCTACTGTCTACATTCTACTACATTTCTGATGTCTAGATTGTGTACAATCTTGCACCCGCCATCTTGAAATAGATGACTATTATTTCTGATGTCACACCCATGTGGAGCATCTCCACTCTGGCGGTGGAAGGCCCGTGCAATAATGTTATTCAACACTAATTTAGTTGTCAAGCTATTTTTACGTACTTAATTTGTATCCTATGTGAATCGTTTGTAAGAGAATGAGTGGTATCATCTGTCAAAGATGTCATCTGTCATTACTTTGTTTTATGCAAGTTGGCAAATCATTAGTATCGAAGATAAAATAGCAGCGTAGCCTGAAGAACTCTGAAATTGATATGCGAGTGCGTTTTGAACTAATTATTTTAACTAGATGGCGCCTGTGGCTACATGGCTAGATACGATTTTATCCGGGCGTTCGCTAGGTGAGTGTCCCAAATATCACCTATCCTTACTATTTTTAACTTTCTTAAATGGTTGGAAACAAAGAGAACATATCTAAGAACTACTTATTTCCATTGGTATCCTAAGATCTACCAGCTCCAGAACTCGTGCCAGTATAAGATATGAAGCTGAATAAAATTAAAAAAAAAGTGAACCTGAGGATGGTTCGAATATTGTTACTGTTGTTCCTATTCTCGCATACCAGGCGATACTAGCACCCGGAAGAACTATAAAAAAGACAAAACAAAATACAGAAATAACCAAAACACAATCACCAAAACATCTTAAAGGAGCAGGTAAATTTCTTGGGCACTTCCCTGGCTGCATCACAAGCTAAAAGCTTGCCAGCTAAAGCAGGAGTTACACGTAACCCGCTCCTGACCACTCTCCCTGCTAAATGCACAGGTCACAACCAAGTTTGTCAAAGATGGCGTTCTCTTTTTCGTCCTCACAACTGAACGAGTTCTAAACATGAATTTTTTTGACTGGTTTACTTTTGGTGTCGAGGGCCGTTATATGTTGCCCCACTTTGTTGTGGTCCGAGCAGATTTTTTTCCTGTACGTCCATCGTTTTAAAGAAGTCCAATTTTTTTTTAGACAACTTAGGACCACTCTTTCGAGTCGACGGTCGCACTTTTGGAATCGCTCGTATCTTCTCTGGCGAGACTGGAACAGTATTGTATTAGTCTGGTTAACACAGACGTGGCTTCGCCTCACCAGCGGTATTCAGAGGTGAGAGCGCAGCAGAAGGGAGAAGGGAAACTCAATTCGATTCGGAGCAGGGGTTTTGCTGTTGGCTAATTTAACGGCATTTATTCGTTTAGCTGGCTCAAACCTCTTCTTGATATTCTATCAACCACTAGCTGTCTGGCATTCATATCTGCATGCTTCTCGACTGGAGTTGCGCCCGCGGAGATTTGCTGTCCAGGTCCAAAATATATTTGTCGCCAGGTTTTTCACGCAGACTTCCGCAGTTGAACGGGTTGGCACTGCCTCTTAACGGCCTGATCGTAGGCGATGCATCTCCCGTCACAGTCTTGTTGCTTTGGTCCACTAAACATCAGCTGCCATTTCATGGACTGGACTTGAGCTTGTTTTCAAGTCCATCATGATTTCAGGGGAGTGAGTGTCTGGATCCGGATGCGCTAGTTTTCGCGACTCTTCATTGGTGCGATCCTGTATACCTATGGCGGATGGTTCCATTTTACTAACGGCAAAGACAACTTTCATGGTTGGAGAGACGCGTTTCGAGGCTCGCTTGGCATGACATTATTGTCCAAGCTGCTCGAGTTGTTCACTCAGCTAGAGCATGAACGCACCTAATAAGTAAATTTCTGTTTGACCATCTGAAATTATCGTAATTTTTATGTTGTTAGTTCAGTGATATCGTGCTAGTATCATTGAGACATATTTCCTAGGGCAGACATCGACCTCTACCTCATTCAGCGGCTCTGGCTCTGGAAGGCGGGAATTAAGTGCAATATTGTACAAATATTTCACATCAATCAATTCGCATCGCAACTCGCTGCGGTCAGTGCCAGGCGGGCCTTCAGCGGGCAAAACACTAGTCCTCGAAGTATACCGGCAACTCTTGTTAGATACTTTTCTCAGCCCACTTATTCAACGCTGGGCAATTGGGAAAACTTTGTCAATAAACTTCCACTTCTTTAAATTTCTTTATTCTAGAGAGCTCTAGAAGAGCTATAAGAATGGTCAGTACAGAGTGTGTACGATAAATGATGGTATATAGACAACTTTAAGTAAACATTAACACTATGTATTAGTAGAAACGTAATCTAGATTAAATTTTTTACTAAATATCAAAGTATTCTTTGATCGAGTATGGCGTGATAAGCGGATGTGTCCTCTATAGTTAACAATGTTTGTAGTAGGTATGGTGTAATGCTGGAGATGGATCTCCCCGATTTGGCTGCAAGTAGGTTTTCAAAGCCGTGCCGTGATATTACGACTGTCACGAACCCTGCTTGGTCCAGATAGGACAGTGCCAATGGTTCAAACCACTTATAAATACACGAAATTATCGGAAATTTGTGGTGAAGTTGACGATTGTGTTCTGATTTCATTGATTTTTGCTCCTAAAAAGTGCGTAAATCAGCGTTTTGTCAGCGTTTGCTGACATCTGCAGGACTGTGCATTAATTAAGATAACAAAAGCAGTGACCACCATCTGTTTTTTCGCAGTCTTGATTAAAGGCTTCTTAAAGCCAAGGTCCTTTTTGGTTGTTGTTGGAGAATTTCCAACCTAGATTTAGTCTTACAAATATAAAGTTACCCTGATCCTAGGTCTACCATCTAGCTAGATCCTTGACGAGTTAAAGGGTTTTCTGAAAATCTGTCTGTTCGGCAATCGAAGACAATCGTGTATAAGTAGATCGGAGAGTTTTCCTGTCACAACTCGTTTTCTTGGGCTCCCAACGAATTGGGCGCCAGGAGCTTTGTGTTAGAATATAAATGCAGTAAAATATGTTGTTTTGGTACCGGTACTACGTGTGGCTTGAATTCTTTAATTGAATCATTAAACGGGATATCGACTCGGTGAACTGGCCCTATTATTTCTTTAAAATATTTTTAGTTGCTGGTAGCCTCCTATCTTCTTTGCTTTCTTTGCATATTTTCAGATAGAAGGCATCTGAATATTGTTGTCAACTTTTCGCAGGGTTTTGTCCCTGGCGCCTGTTGGCTGTGATGAAGAACGTCAGGCGAATAGGGAACCGGCGTCGTTTGATGGCGAACGCTTGGTCTACGTCCGAGGGCAAGCGGTTCACGCTGTAGATCGAGTGCCCGTAGAGTCTTTGCCTGTCATTGCTTAGTGTATTTCTTCTCGTTTTCTTTTTACAAATAATATAGACGATTCCTTTTATTATAATCTGTGTTTGTCATTCTCGTTACATTTTCCATGACAACGATAAATGTTAGGATTGTATGTAACCGTAGTTCCTAGACAATTTCCATGACAACGGTTGTCACGAATTTCAACAAGAATGCAATGTTCCGAAAGTACCAAAAGAAACGTGCAGGGTAACGCCATGGTCCATTAGACCTTGGCAACATTTTTACAGTCTTTTTTTTTTAAATAATTTTTTTATCTTTCGTCCATTTATTACAACAGGCCATTTATTTTATTTAAGGTCGGATTTTTAGGTTGGATTTAGGTCGGATCAGGAGCTTGATTAAGCCAAATCATTTTCGTCATCTTCATGCTCTTTTTCATTTTCCTTTTCATGAACCCACTTCTTCCATATCTCTTCATCTCGCCAGCTTTCTTTCACTTCTACTTCATACCATTTTTCACCTCTTTCCTCCACATCATCTTGTACTTTTTAAATCTATCTTTCTCTTGGTCTTCCCCTTCTCTCACATTTCAAGCATGAAATCATTCTTGGCAATCTTCCTTTTTCCATTCTCATGATTTTTCCAGGAAATTTAAATCTTTCTCTCCCAATTTGTATACCTTTTCTCTATATATTTATTCATTTTCTCACTATTTTGCAATCTTGATCAATTAGGTCACCTCTTCAATAACAGTACGAATGTGACCAATATTCAAATGAACAGAAAATACTGAAAGAAGCATCAAAATGTCTCTCTTTCCAAAAAAAAAAAATAAAAGAATAAATAACAAAAGAACGTATACTCTTCAACGAAGCCCTAATATATATAGACACACATATTTATATTCTATAACAGTGTTAAAGTTCCGTACGAACATCGTCAAAGACTTGGCAAGCGGCGCTGAGAGACGCTGTTAATTCCTCGATGCTACACCTTGGCAAGTCATGCGCTATTTCTAAGAAGACGTCTTCAGTCAACCTATAGACTGACGAGGTCCGTCCAGACACGATTGTCGATCAAATATTCTACTTTGTGATTGTTTTGGTGTTGGGCCACATGTTCTTGCTCACTTAGCTGGCCGTGGGTTCGTGCACCCTCCTCTCGTTGTTGGCTGCTCATCTCTTTTTTGGCTAGAGCCAGTGTTGTACTATCCTTTAGAAGGGACGTTAAGCCGGTAGTTCTCTAGGTACTCTTCAACAAGAGTAAGCTGCTTGTCGGCACCAGGTTTTTGAAGCCTCACTTCAAGACAAGCTAAAAAAAAACAGAATTACAGCCATGAAGTTTCTATTGAGGCTAATTTTCCAACTAAAAGAGCTCTAAGGGGTGGATATGTTCAGTGGGCATTTTACTGAGCTCATGAAATGAATGGAATTCACTCACCACTCCCACAAGGTTTTTGCTGGATATCATCTCCAGCATTCGCAGGACCATTGTAGTCGAAGAAGTTGCTCAGGCACATCTCCGCAACATCATTGATGTCCCCTGACAGCTGTAAGTTGGGCTCCATTTCTAGAATCAAGACAAGGTGTTACTTTATTGTAGACTACGGTAATATTAACGTCCCTTCTAAAGGACAGTACAACACTGTAACAACAGGATTCCATCACAAATCCATGCTGTCAAGAGGTTGAGAAGCAAGGCCAGTGAAGAATAATGCACCAAAGGATGAATCCTCATCTGAAGGTGGAACTCAAAAAGTTTCTGCTTTCTTCGAGTCAAAGTTTTTGAGTTAAACTTACCCATAAGAGCTCTTATCTTGTCTCGACCTACAAAATCAGAGGCAGATCCGTCGGAGTCCACGTGCTCCTCGTCTGGGCCATCTGAAAACATAATATTCATTAGTGATCGGTTTCGTGCTACCAGTCTCAAATGTTTTAGATAAAATAAAAGTTTTCTTTAAATTTTCTTTTTGTTATCTAAACTAACATTTGTTTGAGTTGCAAAGTTCTACGGTAGGGACAGTTTATATTTTTATGTTTTCGCAAAGTGTTGACACAACTTCTTCTAATAATCACAATCAGTTCAGGAATATACAACATTAAACCAGTGACCAATGACAAGAGCTGTGTCCACCACAAATTGACTGATGCACCATTCTACCTCCCTCTGATTTTTTTACTCACCAGCAAAGACTTCCGAATGCTTTTTTGCTACACATCGGCGGTAGGCTTCACGTCCTAAATCATCGAGGAGTGCTAATTCTTGTGCATATTGTTCAGCCTGTGAAGCTGAAAAAAATTGTTCAGTTGTTTGTTGTCCTTGGTTAGTTAAACAACCTTAAGACACAAGCAGACACCATAGTCGACTCTCTGTTTGGTTGTGGAGTTTTGCAAATGAAAGGCGTTTGGGTTTTTGGCCCGCGTTCAAAAATGGCAAAATTTCACCAAAAAATTTAAACACCAAAAAAAAATCTTTTCCCATATCACAAGCAAGAAATTACTAATTAATTAATTTCTGACACATGCCAGGAACAGTTAAGGTTTTTAAAAGACCTTTTCCCGGCTCCTTCGCATCACCACCACAAAAGCAATGTTTTTACTCTGTTCTTTGACACGTCCTACATGTCTACAATTGCCTGCCTAAAAGTATCGACTAGACCATACTTGAAAAAACACCATTCGCAACCTTCAACACTATGGCAATATCACAAGTTATTCTGCAAACAATGGAAAAACATTCCTCCACTACAGACCTCCTCAATCATAAAGGTAGCATATTAAAAGCAATAAGGCGACCTTATTCCCCATTGCGTACGACGGATTTGCATTTATATCCGAATGAAAGGAAACAGATGTAATGACTGATAAAAATCAGCTGATAACTGTCCATAAGTAACTTCCTTTTCAACGACACAAGGGGTATTGAAAGTTATGCAAATCACTCACTGCTTGTTTGAGCTTCTTGCTCCAATATGTCAAATTCTAGCTGCAGATCGTTAACTTCCACGATGTCACAGATTGACTCCTCAGCACGAAGAACCGTGTCGCCGGATGTTTCGTTGTCTGCGATAAAGACAAATTGTTACCTGATTGTGGACAGATTCTCATCCCAGGAATAACACTCCAAGATTGTTCAATATTTACAAGGAAAGCTTATTCAAAGCATCACGGTGTCCAGTTATCAAGAATTAAGTGTACACAAACTGGTGTGTATGAGTAGGTTATTCTCAAAATAAGGATACATTTTAAGCAAGGTAAAACTAGATAAACCTAGATAATCTTTATACACTAATCTTACTCCTATCAATGTGCACATAGACAACTACCGCTTTATTGTCCCTTCCATAGAATGGTACAATGCAAATAACAGGATTCATCAACAAATCCATGCTGTTGAGAAATTGCAAAGCAAGGCGAGTAAATAATAACAAATAAGAGGAAAAATCTTTATCATGGAGTGGCATGCAAATGGTTTCTGACTTTGTCGAATGCCAATGAGTTAGAACCTGGTATTTTAGCTCCACACGTTAACATCACATGCCAACCAAATGTCAAGTCAATAAACTAAAAAGCTACAAGAACAGGTTTGATTCACTGACTGAAAGTGATGCCTGTGTTACTGAGAGGCGTTGGGGTATCCCCGACACAATCAGTGATAGAATCAAAGTCAGGTTTGGACTCTGGCAATGAAAGAGGGGATGCTATCGTTACTGTCATCTTTATGTTACCAGAAGTTGCAAACACGTTTCCTTCTTCTGGATTTAGCAGTCCTGTCAATTTTCCGAGAAAAATAGAACCACACAAACTTTAACCAACTACCTCGTTGAAGCATCCTATATTTGTTTATTTTTTTTATTTATTTATTCATAGCACACTTGCTAGTTTTTTTTTTTTAAATACAAAACAACCATAGTACTAAACATTACAAAATATTTTTTCATTCATAACCCATTTCACACATTCAACTTTAAATCTACTTACATTACTACAATTTTTTACGTTTATAGGCAGGGTATTATACATCATTATTCCTCTGTTAAACATTGACTGGCACCATTTTTTCCCATTACATCTTTTCCTAAATAGATTTTCTTTTTCTGTTGCACCCCTTGTGGCTATATAATTGTTTACCGAATTCAATCTCACAATTATAGGGAGGTGATAAGCCATTTATAATTTTGAAAATAAACACTAGAACATTTATAAGAATGGATTGATTAATGGAAACAATATTTAGAGTTTGTAGCATATCGTTAATATGTGTTTCCCTTCTGCACCGAAGTATGCACCTCATGGCTTTGTTCTGTAATTTTTGCAATTGATTCCTTTCATTAATTGGTGTCTGGTATACTTTGGTGGAGCAGTATTCGAAATGTGGCTTAATTATTACATTATATATAATCATTTTACTCCAGCTTGACAATTTTCCACTTAATCTTCTCAAATACCCAATTTTTTACCCATTTTCTTTTTTATGTATTCCAAGTGTTCTTTGAAGTCTAATTTGTTATCTAAGATAATTCCTAGATATTTAAACATTATAACTTTCTCAATTTCTTCTCCATCAATTCTGATCTTAACATTATTTTCTTCCCAATCTGCTTCACATTTTTTATTTGATCCGATAAGCATAAATTTAGATTTGGCTGTATTAAGTTTCAGCTTGTTCATTCTTTACCACATTGCAAGCTTTCCTAAGTCATTGTTTATTATTTCAGCCATATCTTTTACATTTGACCCTTCCACCGAAACAACCATCCGCAGTCGCAAACGACCTCATTGAAAGAGGATTCTCAGTCCGTAATGTCACTCAACTCACCAAAACTAACCGTGACATGGACAATCCTGAGGCCACACCCACGGTTACAAAGTGGCCTCTCTTTGCTATCACCATCTGCGCTATTCCTGGGCAACCCAATGCAGATGTTGAGAACCTCAGATCTATTCTACACTGCCGCGTTATGGTGGAGGCGCCACGGGCTACGAAGATCATACCCATGTGTTTTAATTGTCAACTAGTTGGGCACAGTTCCTCTTTCTGCCACCAGCGCACCAAGTGCGTCCGGTGTGCAGAAAATCACGATGCTAAAGTCTGCCCAAATAAGCACAAGCCGCCTGTCTGTGCCAACTGTGGTGACACCCACCCGGCCAGTTACAGAGGTTGTCCATACCATGTTCGAATAGCAGAAAGCTACGAACGTAAAACCCAGCCGACAGGGTTCCAACGCCCTGCGACTGTGGTAATACCTCAAAAAGACTCTGTAATTCAAGCTACCACCACCACAACACCAGACCAAACTAACTCCACTACCTCTACCCCAATAATTCAACCAACCACAACAATACAAGATAATGCAAACCCTTCCACTTCAAAAACTATGAACTATGCTCGAGCAGTCAGCAACGGAGAACCTAAGAAGACAACCGAAGAACCTGAAAATAACCGAAATAATTTCCAAATTCCTCCAAAAAACCCTCAATTACCTAAAACCATCAAACAAAAAGCCAACATCAGTTCCACCAACCAACCCAATTTCACAGCACCTGCCACACAAACAAACACGCCAAACAAAACAACAACACTACCACCTCCAAATGGCTCGAGGCAAAGAAGAAATTCTAGCCTCACACAAGATCCAAGTGAGACCACTCCAGAATCCCAACCCTGGTGGGTCAAAATAATCATTACAGTAGCCGATCTAATTTGTTCACTCAATTTACACCCTATTCTAAATATAATAGCAAGTTCGACCAAGACTCTCCTCAACACTTTCCTTAGTTCCAACTATGGCAAGTAAGCCAGTTAACATCCTCTCCTGGAACGCAAACGGCGTTCGAAACAAACATGTTGAACTTCGAAACCTTATCGAGGAGAGGGAAATCGACGTCTGCCTCATCCAGGAGACGCATTTAGGCTCTGCCCTAAACTTTAGACTCTCCAACTTTCATGTCTACAGAACTGACCGATAGGGGGCCATTAACCACAAACAGGGGGGTGGCGTGGCCATTGCTATCAAACTAGGCTTGAAACACTCGGAACTGGCGCTCCCTCCACTTCAGACAATGGGAGCTGCAGGCATCGAGCTACACATGGCAAGTGGAGCCGTTAGAGTCATCTCGGCGTACCTACCTCCAGGGAAAAGACTCCACACCTCAGACCTTGACCTTCTAATAGACCACTCAACACCTACTATTCTAGCCGGCGATCTCAACGCTAAACATACGTGCTGGAACTCGAAATCTATCAACACGAAGGGATGACTCCTGCTTAAACATAGCTTAAGCAACGATTTCACCGTGGTTGGACCCACTGAACCAACCCATTTCGCCCCCCAATCCAAGTACCACTTCGGTGATGTTCTTGATATTGCTATTATATCAAAGCTAAGACAATCTGTGTATCTCGAAACACTGCAGGCTCTGACCTCAGAGCATAATCCTGTCCTCATTGAATTTGGTGACGAGATCTCCACCACTCCCCCCGAAACCAGATTCAATTATCGCAAGGCAGACTGGGACAAGTTCAGGGCTGTTCTGATCAGCACCGAGGATACCAGCGCCATTACCAACCCGGCACAGATAGACCAAGCTGTCAACACCTTCACTTTGAATATTCAAGTGGCGATGGAAAAAGCCATCCCAAAAACACCAGCTCGTCGAACTGACATCTTCGACCTCCCTTCAGGCATTAAAATGAGCATCCAAGCCAAGAACAAAGCCCGCCGAGAATGGCAGAGGTATAGGACCAAAAACACCAAGCAAAACTACAATAGGCTATGCAGGGAACTTAAGCTTTTGATAGGAGAACACCAGGCCAACAAATGGGAGGCGGCCGTCTCAAAACTTAAGGTTTCCGATCACTCGGTGTACCAAATGGCTCGTTCCCTGCAAAGGAAAAAACAGCCAAACCCCCCGATACAAGGTCCAAATCACCTAGCAACCAACGACAAGGAAAAAGCGGACATATTTGCAAACTCCCTCGAGAAGCAATTCTCCAACTCAGCCTTCAGTCCCCTAGACCAAATTGTAAAAGTTTCTCTTGAAACCCTAAGGAGTCATACTACACCAGACACACTTGCTGAACAGGTCGAGGAATGCACCATTGAAGAAGTAGGGAAAATAGTCGATAAGCTTAAATCTAAGAAAGCTCCTGGTCCTGACAAAATAACCAATGATGTGATACAACAACTACCACACGTTACGGCCAAAAGACTAATTGAGATATTCAACGCCTGTCTTAAATCACAACACTTTCCTCAACCCTGGAAAGAGGCCAGGGTGGTACTCTTTCCCAAGGCTGGGAAAAATATCAGACTCCCCGAAAATCATCGACCCATAAGCCTATTGTCAAACCTGTCCAAGCTCTTAGAAAGAGTGGTGCTTACCAGACTAAACAACTTCTTAGCTGAAAAGGAAATCCTCATAAACGAGCAATTCGGATTCCGGAAAGACCACTCGACTACCAAACAACTTCTGAGGGTAGTCAACCACATAAATTATGGCTTCAATATCAATAAATCAACAGCTGCTGTCTGCCTAGATGTTGCTAAAGCCTTCGACAAGGTTTGGCATGACGGCATCATTTTCAAACTCCTTTCTTTCAATTGTCCCTTCTATCTTATAAAACTCATAGACTGCTATCTGACTGACAGATCCTTCAGAGTGTCAGTAAGAAATACTCTCTCAAACTTTCACCCGATAAGAACTGGGGTCCCTCAGGGTTCTGTCCTTGGGCCCATACTCTTTAACCTGTTTACTAACGATATCCCAAGACACTTACACAAAGCCGACATCGCACTGTTTGCAGACGATGCTGCCATTCTCAGCACATCATGGAACACTCAGGAAATAGAAAAGAACCTACAAAATGCTCTTGATCGCGTCCTTCTCTGGTACAGTGAGTGGAAAATCACTATAAACAAAGCTAAGACCACAGCCACACTGTTTACACACAAAAGTAAACAGTATGTGCCAAAAATCAAAGTGGATAACCAATCGATCACCTTCACCAATAGCAACAAATATCTGGGTCTAACATTAGACAGTAAACTCACTTGGAAATCTCACATTGACGCAATTCACTCTAAAGCGCTGCAGAAAATGGCAGCACTAAGACCACTCTTTCGTGCCAAGTCAATGCGACCTCACACAAAAATTCATTTATTCAAATCAATTATCCGACCCACTATAACATACGCCTCCCCTGTCTGGGGAAACTCTTTAAACAAAACCCAACAATATAAACTATCCACCATCCAAAACAGAGCTCTGCGACAAGCATTCGATGCACCGATCTGCACTAAGCTTGACGCACTACACAATGAAGGTTACTAAACACTTAAAATATACATTCAAAAACTAAACACAAATTTCGAACTAACACGTGAAAAATCCCTAAATCCTCTAATAACTAAACAGCTAGCGTATCTTCCAAACCCTTTCGATAAATACCAAAGACCACTTCAAAATTAACAATGTTTTCCACCACCTGCACTGGCTCTGCAACAATGACCAGTGCAATCAGACTCTCATGGGGGACAAAACCCCATAAAAATAACAAACTTTTCTAAAATCCATAGCATTCACTCACTTCTGTTTCATGGCCAAAAGTCCGATAAACAAAAACTCTAGGAAGTAAAGACCAGCTTCCGAACCCGACTGATCACAAGAAACCCCAGCAAGTAAAATGGCGAGGATTGTCCAATGGAATCTGCGAGGTTTCAACAACAACAAGGTAGAAGTTCGCCAACTTATCTCCAGGCTAGACCCTCTGGTGGTCAGCCTTCAGGAAACTAACTTCAAACCAACTGACACCATCAGGCTCCACGATGTTGTGCTGTTGAACGATGGCAGCAATACGCATTTCTCAGCTACCACGGGATCTTTCTCTGCCATTGATCTCTCGTTATGTTCGCCGTCACTAGCACTCGAAACAGACTGGAGTGTTCACGATGATCTTTGTGGAAGTGATCACTTCCCAATTATCATCGAGTGTCGTATCCTTCCGCCCCTTCCACCGCGCCAGCCAAAGTGGATTATCCAGAAGGCTGACTGGTCCACCTTCCGGTCCCTTGCGGTATTTGGCGACTCCGACTTTGCCATTGTGGACGCCCATGTTGACCATTTCACCGAGGTGGTCATACATGCAGCACAGAGGACTATTCCACAGTCATCGGAGAATCCGTACGGTGTACCTGTCCCCTGGTTCACTCCTGAATGTACGGAGGCAATCAGGAAAAGACGAAGAGCTCTTGCAAAATTTATCTCCAAACCAAACGTGGTAAATTTAATCTCCTTCAAGAAGCTCAAAGCCCAAGCTCGTCTTACTTGCAGGCAGGCCCAGAAGAACTCCTGGATGAACTACGTGTCCACCATCACCGCACGGACACCGTCATCCAGAGTCTTCGCCCAAATCGGGTCAATTAAGTTAGCCCAACCCAGAAACGAAAGTCAATTCTGATTGCCTCAGAATATTGCACTAATTATGCACCATTTTGCACCATCAACTTCGAATTTTGCACCCCTACCCAAATCCAAGATAATAGCATTCGTAGTGGGTTGGGCTATCTTAATGACAGCCCAACCCATTCATCGGCCAGAACTGGGGTCAGGCTCATAATTTTGCACTAATTTTGCACCATTTTGCACCACCAATTACAAATTTTGCACCCCAAAAATACGGGGTCCAAACCCAAAATAAGTGGGTTGGGCCAGCCCAACCCAAACGATAATTCATAAATCTAATTGTGCAGTAATTTTGCACCAATTATGCACCATTTTGCACCACTAATTGCGAATTTTGTACCATCGCCCTTCACGAGAAAAACGCGGTTTAAGTGGGTTGGGCTAACTTAACGCCAGCCCAACCCAAGGTCAAAAAGTAAAATCCTTTGTGCAGTAATTTTGCACCAATTATGCACCATTTTGCACCACCAATTGCGAATTTTGCACCATCACCCTTCACGAGATAAACGCGGTTTAAGTGGGTTGGGCTAACTTAACGCCAGCCCAACCCAAGGTCAAAAAGTAAAATCCTTTGCGCAGTAATTTTGCACCAATTATGCACCATTTTGCACCACTAATTGCGAATTTTGCACCATCACCCTTCACAAGATAAACGCGGTTTAAGTGGGTGGGGCTAACTTAACGCCAGCCCAACCCAAGGTCAAAAAGTAAAATCCTTTGTGCAGTAATTTTGCACCAATTATGCACCATTTTGCACCACTTATTGCGAATTTTGCACCATCACCCTTCACGAGATAAACGCGGTTTAAGTGGGTGGGGCTAGTATAGAATGCCTGTGTATACCTTCCCCCCCCCCCCCAGCCCTTCTACCAAGCATAATAAGGAATACAAGTTCGCTTACAATTTAAGGTTTCCTCATCCTAATCTGGGTCTGGAATCTTAACCTCTTACCTACTGTAATCATGTAACATTGTCATTTGTCACCTGTTATTCTAAAGTCATGTGAGACGCACATATGTATCTTGCAACAATTGACGTCACGGGAGAAGGCGTGGCCATAACCCAGGATGTAAAGAAACAATTTATCCTGCGGAAACTATTGAATTGATTTTATTTTTTCCTGCATTCAGAATTCCGTCTCAAATACATTTCAAATTCATTTTTCAAGATAAAATAATTTCTTTAAGATAAACATAACGTTTACTGTTAATCTCACTCGTTTGTTGTCAATGGCCCTTGAAACCTGCAGCAAAGCGCTGCAGTGGTAGTGACCGTAATATGCAGAAGAGTGTTGTGGAAATGAAGGATCAGGATTTATTTATTTAATGCTGCGTACAGTTACATAGTATTTGTGTGAGCCTAAGTGCTGAGGAACGTTTGCGGTTAAGATGATTGCAATTCTGACTTAGTAGTAGAGAAAATAATATATATACTATAATAGAGGATAAAAAAAAAGTAATAATAATAATAATAATAATAATGGTATCTATAGTAATTAATAATAAGTATATTCCCCCTCGTGGACTATCACCTTACCGTGGTGAGGGGGTTTGTGTGATCCAATGACCCGGGAGGCTCTGCCGGTGGGGAGGTTTCGCTCCCCATAAGGTCTCCTATACCGGACAGGCTCCCGGCGAGGATCCAGACAAAGAATGGTCCGGCCGCGCCGCTGTCGCGGGACACGGACTTTGGTCTTAGGAGGATCTGTGCGCTCTTTTTCTCTCCTCTCTTCATTTCACTATCTTCTCTTCGCCTCGCTTCTTGTTTCATTCCTTGCCACCTCCTGAAGCCCCCGTCTGCCTTCTGCGACAGCGGTGTGGCGCCCTCCCTTATGACGACCTGGCAACGAAACTGGAACAGATTTGGTTGAATGTCGAGTCGATGCAAGCTCCAGTACCCTGGTGACTTGGATCTGTGCAGGGAGTCCTCGAGTCTGCTTCCTTACCTCTTTACCTTCACTATCCTATATTCTTCTGTCTTCTCTTTCGGCCGACCCCCTGTACAGATCAGAACACTTGCCTGCGTGTTTGCCGTGCGCGGTCACCTGTACGGGTGGAAAAGTTTTTCTTGGGGGTTGAGGAGCTACCTCTCTAGTTCATAATGTGGAACAAATAGAGGGTAGCAACAACAAACTTCTTCAGTTACCGCTTCACCTTAAACAGGAGGCTGGGGGCTAATCCACCCCCAGTCAATCGGCTTGCCTGAAACATTAACCTTTAACGCGTGGATGAGGATGGGGGCACCGGTGGCGTGATGGCCGTACCTGAGTCCCATCTTTTACGGTCACTCGCGGCTACTGGTGTCCACTGACTATATCGTCTGGACAACCCCGGCGTTGAAGTTCAACGTCCCCCTGGTTGGGCTCCGTGGTGGGCAGGGCTCCGGGCGACGAAATTTTCTCCAAACTGTATGGAAAACCCCAAAGAAAACCCTTCCCCCCCCCCCTAACTATTTACCAGGCCTCTTAGATAAGGCCATCAACGTTCATAACGTTCAATCGAACAATGCTAACTTTATTAATGCCTTTGACTCGTTTTTCATTATCACCCGACAAGACTCCAACAAAGACCTCACCTTCTCTGGCGTGAGCCCATTCAAGATTGAGAGGTTCCTGTCTGCAGACGTGGGAGAGCTTCGCTCAACCAAACGCCTCCGTGACGGAACCCTTCTTGTGGAAACAAACAAAAACCCCCTCGAGGACTATCACCTTACCGTGGTGAGGGGGTTTGTGTGATCCAATGACCCGGGAGGCTCTGCCGGTGGGGAGGTTTCGCTCCCCATAAGGTCTCCTATACCGGACAGGCTCCCGGCGAGGATCCAGACAAAGAATGGTCCGGCCGCGCCGCTGTCGCGGGACACGGACTTTGGTCTTAGGAGGATCTGTGCGCTCTTTTTCTCTCCTCTCTTCATTTCACTATCTTCTCTTCGCCTCGCTTCTTGTTTCATTCCTTGCCACCTCCTGAAGCCCCCGTCTGCCTTCTGCGACAGCGGTGTGGCGCCCTCCCTTATGACGACCTGGCAACGAAACTGGAACAGATTTGGTTGAATGTCGAGTCGATGCAAGCTCCAGTACCCTGGTGACTTGGATCTGTGCAGGGAGTCCTCGAGTCTGCTTCCTTACCTCTTTACCTTCACTATCCTATATTCTTCTGTCTTCTCTTTCGGCCGACCCCCTGTACAGATCAGAACACTTGCCTGCGTGTTTGCCGTGCGCGGTCACCTGTACGGGTGGAAAAGTTTTTCTTGGGGGTTGAGGAGCTACCTCTCTAGTTCATAATGTGGAACAAATAGAGGGTAGCAACAACACACTTCTTTAGTTACCGCTTCACCTTAAACAGGAGGCTGGGGGCTAATCCACCCCCAGTCAATCGGCTTGCCTGAAACATTAACCTTTCACGCGTGGATGAGGATGGGGGCACCGGTGGCGTGATGGCCGTACCTGAGTCCCATCATTTACGGTCACTCGCGGCTACTGGTGTCCACTGACTATATCGTCCGGACAACCCCGGCGTTGAAGTTCAACGTCCCCCTGGTTGGGCTCCGTGGTGGGCAGGGCTCCAGACGACGAAATTTTCTCCAAACTGTATGGAAAACCCCAAAGAAAACCCTTCCCCCCCCCCTAACTATTTACCAGGCCTCTTAGATAAGGCCATCAACGTTCATAACGTTCAATCGAACAATGCTAACTTTATTAATGCCTTTGACTCGTTTTTCATTATCACCCGACAAGACTCCAACAAAGACCTCACCTTCTCTGGCATGAGCCCATTCAAGATTGAGAGGTTCCTGTCTGCAGACGTGGGAGAGCTTCGCTCTACCAAACGCCTCCGTGACGGAACCCTTCTTGTGGAAACAAACAAAAAAGAAATTTCAGATAGACTCACTAAACTAACTCTTCTGGGAACATTCAAGGTCTCCACCCTTGCCCACAAAACTCTGAACTCCTGCAAAGGAGTCGTGTTCAGCCACGACCTGCTTCAGATGGGCGAGGAGGAGGCCTTGTCTGAGTTAAAAAACCAAAGAGTCGTTGAAATAAAGTCGATCATTACCCGGAAGAGCAATATTCCCGAACCATCACCTCTTCACATACTCACTTTTAACACTACCGTTTTGCCCCGGTTCATCTTTGTCGGATTTATCCGTGTTGAAGTAAAGCCCAGCATCCCGAATCCTCTTCGATGCCTTAACTGCCAACGCTTTGGCCACGGCCAGCAGTCTTGTCGGCGGAGCCGGATGTGCGACAGGTGTGGCAGGTCTGACGCCCATCCAGACGCCCCGTGCGACCAGGACGCTCATTGTGCGAACTGCGAAGCTCCGCACCCATCCTGGTCCCGGGAGTGTCCCGTCTGGAAAAAAGAAAAAAAAATTTGCGAAATTAAAACCCTAGAAAATATCTCCTACCCTGAGGCAAGGAGAAAGTACAGTCTCCTCTGTCCAAGTCTGCCCAAAATAAGATCCTTTGCCCAAGTCGCCGCTCCACCTCCTGTCCCCGGTCCTGAGGAGGGTCATCCCTCGCGTTCATCAGAACTCAAGACTCTGATGGACATGATGACCCTTCTTCTCTCTGGGCAGGAGGAGAACAAGCGGAGGCTTGAGGAACAGACCAAAAAAATAGATGAACAGACGGAGCAGATTAAAATACTAAGGAGGGAGAATGAAGAATTGAAGGAAAAGAACAGAAAAATGGAAGAAGAAATGGCAACCTACCAAAAAACACCCACGGCGGCTCCGGGCCCTTCCCGGACACCTGGGTCTACCCAGGCAAAACAATCTGAGAGGAGAGAGGTGAGCGAGCGGAAAAGTCGGGAGGCAGGAGGTCGCTCGGTCAGTATGGAGTCCATTGATTCCCGAAATGACGAGATGGACTGCAGCCTCAGTGATGCCTCAGTGGTGTCCAGGAAGGGATCAAAAAAACAAAAGATCACCTATACTGGGAATTCTGGCTCCGCTAGTGACTTTTTAAAAAAGAAATAAGATTTATCTGTGATACTTTCTAGTCAATACTTAGCGACACCTGTGATATTTAACCATAGTTTTTTCCTCTGTGATATTAGCATTATGACTTTTATTTCATGGAATTCTAATGGTTTTAAAATTCGAAAGGACGAAGTTCGCTTATTAGCCTCAAATTTTAATCCCTTGTGTATCTTCATGCAAGAGACACATTTTACACCAAATGACTCGCCTGTTTTAAAAAACTATACATTTCATCGTTTAGACGACCTGACTGGGAATAGGGCGCATGGTGGAGTGGCTACGTTGGTCTCGGATACATTGGTGTCAAGTCCACTGCCACTCTTAACACCCCTCCAGGCAGTGGCAATCCGAGTCCACGTACCACGACCAATTACCTTTTGTAATATCTATTTACCAGAATGGGCACCAGCAACGCCCCCCAACCTACAAGACCTTATATCCCAACTGCCCCACCCCTTTGTACTGGTGGGCGACTTCAACGCTCACAGCCCCCTGTGGGGCGATTCAACAGTTGACGGTAGGGGCCGTATGTTGGAAACTTTTATCGATGACAACGTTTTAGTTATTTTAAATAATGGACAACACACCAGATTCAACTCTTTTAACGGGAGCTTCTCTGCAATTGACCTGTGTCTGTGTTCGCCCTCAGTGGCCCCTCTGTTTGAATTTTCGATTCACGATGATCTCTGCAACAGTGACCACTTTCCCATCATTTTAACTATCATGACCGACTTTCAACCCCCTACCTGCCCCGCTCAATGGAGCTTGAAACGGGCGGACTGGAAGCGGTTCGCTGGGCTTGCAAACCTCAATGCTTCACTCATGGAAACTGATGTGCTTAGTAAAATCAGAAAGATCACGGAGATTATTGTTAATGCAGCGGAGGAAACCATTCCACAAACATCCACTAAACCACGTCGCATTCCCGTTCCTTGGTGGAATGCAAACTGTGACGAGGCACTGAAGGCAAGGAAAAAGGCCCTACGTGTTTTTTCCAAAAGACCTACAGCCGAAAACCTGGAACGTTTTCGGCAGCTTCGTGCCAAGGCACGGCAGGTGATCAGGAACTCACAACGTCAATCCTGGCAAAATTATGTGTCGTCACTCACCTGTGTCACCCCCATCACGAAAGTATGGCACCGGGTTAATAAAATCGCTGGAAAGGGAAAGTCCACGACGATTGCGGGAATTGAAAGAAACGGACACCTGTTTACAGCCCCCATAGAGATAGCAAACTGTATTGGGCAACATTTCGCAGATGTCTCTGACTCTCACCACTACTCGGCATCATTCCAGTCCATTAAGCTCTCGGCGGAGCGCAGGCAACTGTCGTTTGCCTCTGCTAACAACTTGGAGAGTTACAACATGCCGTTTAGTGAGTGGGAGCTTGACAATGCCATTCGGACATCCAAGAACACATCTCCGGGGGCTGACAGGGTCCACAACTCGTTTCTTAAAAATCTTACACCTGATTCTCGTTCTATTCTCCTTTCTACCTTTAATGAACTCTGGACCTCTCAATCCTTTCCGGCTGAGTGGCGGCATGCAATCAAAGTGCCCATTCACAAAGCTGGCAAGGAAAGAAAACACGCCTCAAGCTACCGTCCTATATCTCTTACTAGCTGTTTGTGCAAAATAATGGAGCGGATGGTCAATAACCGTCTCATTTGGTGGCTGGAACATAAGAAGCTTCTCTCTAACCTTCAGTGCGGGTTTAGGAAGAACCGAAGCACACTTGACCATCTTGTTAGAATGGAGGCCGTGATCCAGAATGCATTCCTCATGAAACAACATGCAATCGGAGTCTTTTTCGATTTAGAAAAGGCGTACGATACTACCTGGAGATACAACATCTTAAAGAATTTACACCATTGGGGTTTTAAAGGACGACTTCCTACTTTTATTCTCAATTTTATGGCTGACAGAACATTTAACGTCCGCAATGGCAACGTTTTATCCAACAATTTTATCCAGGAAAACGGTGTTCCACAAGGCTCCGTCCTTAGCGTAACCCTCTTCGCAATCGCTATTAATAGTATAACAGACTGTGTCCGGTCCCCTGTTAATGCCTCCCTGTTCGTTGACGATCTGGCTATTATCTGTTCATCCAAAATCCTTAGCTCTGCCTCTCGGCAGATTCAACTGACTGTAAACCGACTTGTAAAGTGGGCTGACACCATGGGGTTCACGTTTTCAACTCTAAAAACCAAGTGTATGCACTTCTCCCGTCTTAGAGGGGTTTTTCCCGACCCAGAGATTGCCCTCTACGGTGATCCTCTACCAGTTGTTGAAAGTTTTAAATTTCTTGGACTGGTCCTGGACCGAAAACTTAATTGGAAGGAACATTTTAAGCAACTTCGTGTCAAAGGTTTTAAATGTCTTAATCTCTTACGCTATCTGACCAACACCCAATGGGGAGCAGACCGAAAGGTCATGTTGCGGGTCTATCGTGCTTTGATTAGATCCAAACTGGACTACGGATGCGTTGTATATGACTCTGCAAGGGAGAGCTACAAGAGGACCATAAATACCATCCACAACTCAGGCATCCGGCTGGCGACCGGTGCCCTCCGAACCAGCCGGATTGAAAGCATTTACTGCGAGTCTGGTGAACCACCCTTGGATCTCCGCAGGCAATACCTCCTCACGGCATATGCCTCCAAGATGGTGTGCATGAGAAGGCATCCTACATATCAGCCTCTTTTAAATCCGCGATTTCAGGCTATTTACGACGCTCACCCCAATGCCACAATGCCTGCAGGCATCCGTCTAAATCATGTGCTGGTGGACGCCTCCTTCCACTTACCTAGGACGATGTATCCACATGGCTTCAGTGCCACTCCTCCGTGGATCACTGGGAGACCTACTTGCCTCACCGGTCTGGCGTCGGATGGCAAAAACACGACAAGTCCACTTGTATACAGAAAAAGATTTGCTGAGCTCTGCAGAGAATACGAGGATTTTACCAAGATTTTTACTGACGGATCCAAAGACAACAACACAGTTGGCAGTGCTTTTATCTTAGATAAAGACGTTTCATACGGTTTTAAACTAAATGACAAATGTAGTATTTTAACCGCAGAACTTTATGCACTTTTACAATCTCTTAAATACGTCGAGTCAAATCAACGCGAGAAGCGTTTTTTTAATCTGCTCCGACTCTCTTAGCTCCTTGCAAGCAATAGACACCCTGTATTCCCCACACACTCTCGTCCAGGGCATTCACTCACTCCTGGCGTCCCTATCTTCAAAGGGCATCAGGGTGGTGTTCTGTTGGGTCCCTGGACACGTGGGGATACAGGGAAATGAGCTCGCTGATAGGGCGGCCAAGGCTGCGACTGAGAAAAATGCTGTAGACAACGACAGGCTCTGTTTTAACGATTTAAAAAACAGCTTTAAATCATATTTTAAAAAGAAATTCCAAGAAATCTGGGATCTGGAAACAAACAACAAGTTAAAAGATATCAAACCTACCATTGCTCCATGGGACTCGTCTATCAGGTCCACGAGACGGGAGGAGGTCGTCCTCACACGCCTGAGGATCGGGCACACACTCCTAACCCACTCGTTTTTATTCTCACCTGACAAGATCCTACCTCGATGTGAGGCCTGCAATGATGTTTTAACCGTCCGACACATTTTAATCGAATGCACTAAATACGTAGGGATGCGCAGGCGGCTTAAGATCGAAAGCACCATCAGCCAAATCTTGGACGACGATCCCAAAGAAATAGACAAACTATTTGAGTTTTTAAAAGCCGCAAACATTTTACACAACATCTAGTCACTACTGTTACTTAACTTCATTTTTCTTTATTATTCATTTTTTAATCACAACTTATTATCAGGCGCAAAATGACCATGATGTTGACGCGCCTATAAACCCTACTATTCATTCATTCAACAAACAAAAAAGAAATTTCAGATAGACTCACTAAACTAACTCTTCTGGGAACATTCAAGGTCTCCACCCTTGCCCACAAAACTCTAAACTCCTGCAAAGGAGTCGTGTTCAGCCACGACCTGCTTCAGATGGGCGAGGAGGAGGCCTTGTCTGAGTTAAAAAACCAAAGAGTCGTTGAAATAAAGTCGATCATTACCCGGAAGAGCAATATTCCCGAACCATCACCTCTTCACATACTCACTTTTAACACTACCGTTTTGCCCCGGTTCATCTTTGTCGGATTTATCCGTGTTGAAGTAAAGCCCAGCATCCCGAATCCTCTTCGATGCCTTAACTGCCAACGCTTTGGCCACGGCCAGCAGTCTTGTCGGCGGAGCCGGATGTGCGACAGGTGTGGCAGGTCTGACGCCCATCCAGACGCCCCGTGCGACCAGGACGCTCATTGTGCGAACTGCGAAGCTCCGCACCCATCCTGGTCCCGGGAGTGTCCCGTCTGGAAAAAGGAAAAAAAAATTTGCGAAATTAAAACCCTAGAAAATATCTCCTACCCTGAGGCAAGGAGAAAGTACAGTCTCCTCTGTCCAAGTCTGCCCAACATAAGATCCTTTGCCCAAGTCGCCGCTCCACCTCCTGTCCCCGGTCCTGAGGAGGGTCATCCCTCGCGTTCATCAGAACTCAAGACTCTGATGGACATGATGACACTTCTTCTCTCTGGGCAGGAGGAGAACAAGCGGAGGCTTGAGGAACAGACCAAAAAAATAGATGAACAGACGGAGCAGATTAAAATACTAAGAAGGGAGAATGAAGAATTGAAGGAAAAGAACAGAAAAATGGAAGAAGAAATGGCAACCTACCAAAAAACACCCACGGCGGCTCCGGGCCCTTCCCGGACACCTGGGTCTACCCAGGCAAAACAATCTGAGAGGAGAGAGGTGAGCGAGCGGAAAAGTCGGGAGGCAGGAGGTCGCTCGGTCAGTATGGAGTCCATTGATTCCCGAAATGACGAGATGGACTGCAGCCTCAGTGATGCCTCAGTGGTGTCCAGGAAGGGATCAAAAAAACAAAAGATCACCTATACTGGGAATTCTGGCTCCGCTAGTGACTTTTTAAAAAAGAAATAAGATTTATCTGTGATACTTTCTAGTCAATACTTAGCGACACCTGTGATATTTAACCATAGTTTTTTCCTCTGTGATATTAGCATTATGACTTTTATTTCATGGAATTCTAATGGTTTTAAAATTCGAAAGGACGAAGTTCGCTTATTAGCCTCAAATTTTAATCCCTTGTGTATCTTCATGCAAGAGACACATTTTACACCAAATGACTGGCCTGTTTTAAAAAACTATACATTTCATCGTTTTGACGACCTGACTGGGAATAGGGCGCATGGTGGAGTGGCTACGTTGGTCTCGGATACATTGGTGTCAAGTCCACTGCCACTCTTAACACCCCTCCAGGCAGTGGCAATCCGAGTCCACGTACCACGACCAATTACCTTTTGTAATATCTATTTACCAGAATGGGCACCAGCAACGCCCCCCAACCTACAAGACCTTATATCCCAACTGCCCCACCCCTTTGTACTGGTGGGCGACTTCAACGCACACAGCCCCCTGTGGGGCGATTCAACAGTTGACGGTAGGGGCCGTATGTTGGAAACTTTTATCGATGACAACGTTTTAGTTATTTTAAATAATGGACAACACACCAGATTCAACTCTTTTAACGGGAGCTTCTCTGCAATTGACCTGTGTCTGTGTTCGCCCTCAGTGGCCCCTCTGTTTGAATTTTCGATTCACGATGATCTCTGCAACAGTGACCACTTTCCCATCATTTTAACTATCATGACCGACTTTCAACCCCCTACCTGCCCCGCTCAATGGAGCTTAAAACGGGCGGACGAGAAGCGGTTCGCTGGGCTTGCAAACCTCAATGCTTCACTCATGGAAACTGATGTGCTTAGTAAAATCAGAAAGATCACGGAGATTATTGTTAATGCAGCGGAGGAAGCCATTCCACAAACATCCACTAAACCACGTCGCATTCCCGTTCCTTGGTGGAATGCAAACTGTGACGAGGCACTGAAGGCAAGGAAAAAGGCCCTACGTGTGTTTTCCAAAAGACCTACAGCCGAAAACCTGGAACGTTTTCGGCAGCTTCGTGCCAAGGCACGGCAGGTGATCAGGAACTCACAACGTCAATCCTGGCAAAACTATGTGTCGTCACTCACCTGTGTCACCCCCATCACGAAAGTATGGCACCGGGTTAATAAAATCGCTGGAAAGGGAAAGTCCACGACGATTGCGGGAATTGAAAGAAACGGACACCTGTTTACAGCCCCCATAGAGATAGCAAACTGTATTGGGCAACATTTCGCAGATGTCTCTGACTCTCACCACTACTCGGCATCATTCCAGTCCATTAAGCTCTCGGCGGAGCGCAGGCAACTGTCGTTTGCCTCTGCTAACAACTTGGAGAGTTACAACATGCCGTTTAGTGAGTGGGAGCTTGACAATGCCATTCGGACATCCAAGAACACATCTCCGGGGGCTGACAGGGTCCACAACTCGTTTCTTAAAAATCTTACACCTGATTCTCGTTCTATTCTCCTTTCTACCTTTAATGAACTCTGGACCTCTCAATCCTTTCCGGCTGAGTGGCGGCATGCAATCAAAGTGCCCATTCACAAAGCTGGCAAGGAAAGAAAACACGCCTCAAGCTACCGTCCTATATCTCTTACTAGCTGTTTGTGCAAAATAATGGAGCGGATGGTCAATAACCGTCTCATTTGGTGGCTGGAACATAAGAAGCTTCTCTCTAACCTTCAGTGCGGGTTTAGGAAGAACCGAAGCACACTTGACCATCTTGTTAGAATGGAGGCCGTGATCCAGAATGCATTCCTCATGAAACAACATGCAATCGGAGTCTTTTTCGATTTAGAAAAGGCGTACGATACTACCTGGAGATACAACATCTTAAAGAATTTACACCATTGGGGTTTTAAAGGACGACTTCCTACTTTTATTCTCAATTTTATGGCTGACAGAACATTTAACGTCCGCAATGGCAACGTTTTATCCAACAATTTTATCCAGGAAAACGGTGTTCCACAAGGCTCCGTCCTTAGCGTAACCCTCTTCGCAATCGCTATTAATAGTATAACAGACTGTGTCCGGTCCCCTGTTAATGCCTCCCTGTTCGTTGACGATCTGGCTATTATCTGTTCATCCAAAATCCTTAGCTCTGCCTCTCGGCAGATTCAACTGACTGTAAACCGACTTGTAAAGTGGGCTGACACCATGGGGTTCACGTTTTCAACTCTAAAAACCAAGTGTATGCACTTCTCCCGTCTTAGAGGGGTTTTTCCCGACCCAGAGATTGCCCTCTACGGTGATCCTCTACCAGTTGTTGAAAGTTTTAAATTTCTTGGACTGGTCCTGGACCGAAAACTTAATTGGAAGGAACATTTTAAGCAACTTCGTGTCAAAGGTTTTAAATGTCTTAATCTCTTACGCTATCTGACCAACACCCAATGGGGAGCAGACCGCACGGTCATGTTGCGGGTCTATCGTGCTTTGATTAGATCCAAACTGGACTACGGATGCGTTGTATATGACTCTGCAAGGGAGAGCTACAAGAGGACCATAAATACCATCCACAACTCAGGCATCCGGCTGGCGACCGGTGCCCTCCGAACCAGCCGGATTGAAAGCATTTACTGCGAGTCTGGTGAACCACCCTTGGATCTCCGCAGGCAATACCTCCTCACGGCATATGCCTCCAAGATGGTGTGCATGAGAAGGCATCCTACATATCAGCCTCTTTTAAATCCGCGATTTCAGGCTATTTACGACGCTCACCCCAATGCCACAATGCCTGCAGGCATCCGTCTAAATCATGTGCTGGTGGACGCCTCCTTCCACTTCCCTAGGACGATGTATCCACATGGCTTCAGTGCCACTCCTCCGTGGATCACTGGGAGACCTACTTGCCTCACCGGTCTGGCGTCGGATGGCAAAAACACGACAAGTCCACTTGTATACAGAAAAAGATTTGCTGAGCTCTGCAGAGAATACGAGGATTTTACCAAGATTTTTACTGACGGATCCAAAGACAACAACACAGTTGGCAGTGATTTTATCTTAGATAAAGACGTTTCATACGGTTTTAAACTAAATGACAAATGTAGTATTTTAACCGCAGAACTTTATGCACTTTTACAATCTCTTAAATACGTCGAGTCAAATCAACGCGAGAAGCGTTTTTTAATCTGCTCCGACTCTCTTAGCTCCTTGCAAGCAATAGACACCCTGTATTCCCCACACACTCTCGTCCAGGGCATTCACTCACTCCTGGCGTCCCTATCTTCAAAGGGCATCAGGGTGGTGTTCTGTTGGGTCCCTGGACACGTGGGGATACAGGGAAATGAGCTCGCTGATAGGGCGGCCAAGGCTGCGACTGAGAAAAATGCTGTAGACAACGACAGGCTCTGTTTTAACGATTTAAAAAACAGCTTTAAATCATATTTTAAAAAGAAATTCCAAGAAATCTGGGATCTGGAAACAAATAACAAGTTAAAAGATATCAAACCTACCATTGCTCCATGGGACTCGTCTATCAGGTCCACGAGACGGGAGGAGGTCGTCCTCACACGCCTGAGGATCGGGCACACACTCCTAACCCACTCGTTTTTATTCTCACCTGACAAGATCCTACCTCGATGTGAGGCCTGCAATGATGTTTTAACCGTCCGACACATTTTAATCGAATGCACTAAATACGTAGGGATGCGCAGGCGGCTTAAGATCGAAAGCACCATCAGCCAAATCTTGGACGACGATCCCAAAGAAATAGACAAACTATTTGAGTTTTTAAAAGCCGCAAACATTTTACACAACATCTAGTCACTACTGTTACTTAACTTCATTTTTCTTTATTATTCATTTTTTAATCACAACTTATTATCAGGCGCAAAATGACCATGATGTTGACGCGCCTATAAACCCTACTATTCATTCATTCATTCTGAACACCTGGCGACCTTCAGTTTTATATTAGCCTTACTCCCACAAGCGGGGCTCTGTGGGAGCTGACCTTTATTTCCCTAGCTTCTCGTGGGTCCAAAAATGAACCAAAATCACAAAAACCAAACCCCAACCCCCCTTTCCCCCCCCCCCCAAACCCAAGCTTCCCAACCCCACCTACCCCCAACTCAAAAAAAACGTCCACCCCCTTCTTAAAAGTTTACCAAGCCTGTTTGACAGGACCATTAATGTACAACATGTACAATCAAACAACAAAACGTTCACCGACCATTTCGACTCCTTTTTTATCATCTCAAGACTAGATGCAGACAAGAATCTGACCTTCTCCGGCGTGAGCCCCTTTAAAATACAAAGATTTCTGTCCGCAGACGTAGGAGAGCTTCGCTCTACTAAGCGCCTGCGCGACGGGACTCTTCTTGTAGAAGCTGGGAAAAAAGAAATATCAGATAAACTCTCTGGCCTTACTCTATTAGGAACATTCCAGGTCTCCACCCTTGCCCACAAAACTCTGAACTCCTGCAAAGGAGTCGTGTTCAGCCACGACCTGCTTCAGATGGGCGAGGAAGAGGCCTTGCTCGAACTCACAAACCAGAGAGTAATCGAAGTGAAATCCATCACCACCCGGAAAGACAACATTCTTAAACCATCACCGCTCCACATTCTAACATTTAATTCCACCGTTCTGCCTCAATTTATTTTCGTGGGATTTATACGTGTTGAGGTTAAGCCCAGCATCCCGAATCCCCTTCGATGCCTTAACTGCCAACGCTTTGGCCACGGCCAGCAGTCTTGTCGGCGGAGCCGGATGTGCGACAGGTGTGGCAGGTCTGACGCCCATCCAGACGCCCCGTGCGACCAGGACGCTCACTGTGCGAACTGCGAAGCTCCGCACCCATCCTGGTCCCGGGAGTGTCCCGTCTGGAAAAAAGAAAAAAAGATATGCGAAATTAAAACTCTACAAAATATCTCCTACCCTGAGGCGAGGAACAAGTACAGTCTCCTCTGTCCAAGTCTGCCCAACATAAGATCCTTTGCCCAAGTCGCCGCTCCACCTCCTGTCCCCGGTCCTGAGGAGAGACATCCCCCGCGTTCATCAGAACTCAAGAATCTGATGGACATGATGTCCCTTCTTCTCTCTGGGCAGGAGGAGAACAAGCGGAGGCTTGAAGAGCAGACAAAGAAAATAGAAGATCAAACGAAACAAATAGAGCTGCTAAGGAAGGAGAACGAAGAGCTGAGAAACCAAAACAAGAAAATTGCAGATGAACTTAATGATTTGAAACAAAAGCCACAAAATGCAAAGAAATTAGAAACCAAAGAGACCAGCCCCAAGTCTAAAGAGGACGAGTCCTCGATGGACTGCGATGAGGTTGAGGGTGCCGCCCAGTTGCAAGGAGGCGGTGGTGAAGCGACAGTTGCTGTGCCTAGCAAGAGGCAAAAGACTGATGTATGTAAAGTAAAAACCAAAGAGGTGAAACCAAGTAGACATCTTAATTATCCTTGATGGCCTTTGTGATAATATCTGTGATATTTATTAACGCTTCTTTAATCTATATAATTTTATTTTTAATTTTATATAGGTTTCTGGATCGCTGTTATATTATCTATGATATTTTACTTAGGTTTAGAGATATTTTGGTGCTACTTCATTGTGATAAACTTTCTGTGATAATCTTAGTGATAGTGTCTGTGATATTTATCTCCGCTTCTTTTACCTATATGATTTAATTTTTAATTTTATGTAGGTTTTTAGATAGCTGTGATATTGTCTGTGATACTTTACTTAGGTTTAGAGAGGAAACTCTTCTGGTGCTAGTTTACTGTGATAAGATTTCTGTGATAGCCTTTGTGATTGTGACTGTGATATTAGTATACGCTTATTTTACCTGTGTGATTTTATTCTTAATTTTACATGGGTTCGATGGCTGTGATAATATCTGTGATACATTACTTAGGTTTAGAGAGATTTTAAAACGACAAAAATGGCTTTAATACAGTGGAACCTCAATGGTTACCATCACCACCGAGAGGAGGTGAAGCTTTTAACAGCTAATTTTAGCCCCCTGTGTCTCTCTTTACAAGAGACACATTTTAAACCGTCTGACTCGCCTGTGTTAAGTGGCTACACATTCTTTCGGCACGATGATCTGTCACGAAATATAGCGGCTGGTGGAGTGGCGACGGCAGTGTTAGACTCCGTCCCTGCACATCCACTGCAGCTGGTAACACCTCTACAGGCAGTGGCAGTCAGAGTCCACATACCACAACCAGTTACTCTTTGTAACATTTACCTTCCGGAGTGGGCGCCAGCTACGGCCCCGAACCTTCAAAGCCTTGTGTCCCAACTGCCCCACCCCTACGTGCTGTTGGGTGACTTTAACGCACATAGCCCCCTGTGGGGCGACACAATGGCAGACGGCCGGGGTCGTATGCTTGAGAGTTTTATCAATGACAACGATTTGTTTCTTTTAAATAATGGACAAAAAACCAGATTTAACTCTTTTAATGGTAATTTTACGGCGATCGACTTGTACATATGTTCGCCCTCTGTGGCACATTTATTCAATTTCTCTGTCCATGATGACCTCTGTGGAAGCGATCACTTTCCGATCATCTTAAGGCTCCAAACCGACTTTCAGATCCCCTCTCGTCCTGCTCAATGGAGTTTAAAACGGGCGAACTGGAAGCGGTTTGCTGCACTGGCAAAACTAAGTTGTTCTGACCAGGAAACGGATGTCGACTCTAAAGTCAAAAGGATCTCCGAGATTATCATAAGTGCCGCAGAGGAGTCCATACCACAAACCTCCACGAAGCCACGCCACATTCCTGTTCCATGGTGGAACGACGAGTGTGACAAGGCACTCAGGGCGAGGAAAAGAGCTCTCAGAGTTTTTACCAAACGACCCACAAATTTTAACCTGCAAGTTTTTAAACAGCTCCGTGCCAAGGCACGACAGGTTTTTAGAAGATCCCAGCGCCAATCATGGAACAATTATATATCCTCTCTCACTTGCTTTACCCCCCTCACCAAGGTTTGGCACAGGGTAAACAAAATAAGAGGCAAGCACAAGCCGATTTCAATCGCCGGTATAACGAACGATGGACACCTGTTTACGGCCCCCAAAGAAATAGCAGACTGCATTGGCAAACACTTTGCAGATGTCTCCAGTTCCCGCCACTATTCGGCATCGTTCCAACAGATAAAGCGCACGGCAGAGCGTAGACAATTGTCGTTTGCCTCTGCCAACTCCGAACGCTACAACATGCCGTTTAGTGAGTGGGAGCTGGAAAACGCCATTCGGACATCGAAGAACACGTCACCGGGGGCCGACAGGGTCCACAACGAGTTCTTAAAACACCTTTTACCAGATGCTCGCTCGGCTTTGCTTGAATTATATAATATGATTTGGATATCGCAAGTCTTTCCGGACGAATGGCGACATGCCATTCAAGTTCCCATTCCCAAACCTGGAAAAGACAAGCTACTGGCAGCCAGCTACAGGCCTATCTCTCTGACCAGTTGTCTTTGTAAGGTGATGGAGAGGATGGTGAGCAATCGTTTGGTTTGGTGGCTGGAGACAAAAAAGCTACTCTCTAACTTACAATGTGGTTTCCGGAAAAACAGAAGTACGATGGACCATCTTATCAGGATGGAGGCTTTTATCCAGGACTCGTTTCTATGCAAGCAGCATGCAATTGCTGTCTTCTTCGACCTGGAAAAAGCCTACGACACCACCTGGCGCCACAACATTTTAAAATCGCTACATTCGTGGGGTTTTAAAGGTCGACTACCTGTTTTTATCACAAATTTTATGACTGATAGAACTTTTAATGTCCGTGTTGGCAATGTTTTGTCAGATACTTTTTCACAAGAGAACGGCGTGCCCCAGGGCAGTGTGCTCAGCGTGACGCTATTTGCGATTGCAATCAATACAATTACCAGCTGTGTTAACTCCCCGGTGTCATCTTCCTTGTTTGTCGATGACCTGGCAATAATCTGTTCATCTAAGAACCTAGCGTCCACCTCTAGGCAGATCCAATTAACTGTCAACAGATTGGTAAAGTGGGCTGATGCCACCGGCTTTACATTTTCGGCAGCAAAGACAAACTGTGTCCACTTCTCTCGGGTACGGGGCCTCTTCCCAGACCCAGAAATCTATCTCCGTGGGAACTGTCTCCCTGTTGTTAAAAGTGTCAAGTTTCTGGGGTTAGTCTTTGACCAGAAATTGAATTTTAAAGAACATTTTAACCAACTGCGTATTAAATGTTTTAAATCTCTTAATCTCTTAAGGTACCTGACAGGGACAAGGTGGGGAGCGGACCGCACGGTTATGTTGCGTGTTTATCGTGCCCTCATACGCTCTAAACTTGACTATGGCAGTGCTGTCTACGATTCTGCCCGTGACAGCTACAAAAGAACTTTGAACACCATCCACAACACAGGCATCCGGCTGGCCATCGGCGCTCTTCGAACCAGCCGGGTGGAAAGTCTATACTGTGATTCCGGGGAGCCGCCACTTACGCTAAGGAGAGAATATCTTCTTACTTCATACGCTGCAAAACTGATCGCAATGAAAAAACATCCCACGTACCTGTCTCTACTTCAGCCCAGATTCCAGCCAATTTATGACGCTAAGCCCTTTTCAACTTTGCCGGCAGGTATTAGACTAAGTCGTATTCTCACCGAAATAACTTTCAAGATTCCAAGGATGTTCCCTGTCGAATCCAGCCTGGTCGCCCCTTGGTGTGTTCCCAGGCCTTCTTGCCTTATCGGCCTAGCGTCCTTAGGGAAACAGTGCACCAGCGATCTCGTGTACAGACGCAGGTTTGCTGAAATCTGTGCCGATCACCCACATTTTATACAATATTATACGGACGGATCAAAGAATAACAATGATGTTGGTTGTGCTTTTACGACGACTCCCAACATTGCATACGGGTTTAAACTAAATAGCAAGTGCAGCATTTTCACTGCTGAATTGTATGCCATTATGAAGGCTCTGCAACACATAGAAAGCAGAGATGAACCCAACTTTCTTATTTTTTCAGATTCACTCAGCTCTATTGATGCAATTTATGACATTTTCTCACCCAACACCCTCGTTCAAAAAGTACATTCCCTACTAGCGACCCTCTCTTCTCGGGACGTGAGAGTAGTGTTCTGTTGGGTGCCTGGGCACGTTGGCATTAAGGGCAACGAGAGGGCCGATGCAGCCGCCAAGAATGCCTTGCACAATGCTGAAATGGTTGACCAAAGAATCTTCCACAGTGATTTGAAGGTCTACTTTAAGTCAACTTTCAAACGAAGATTTCAAGATATCTGGGATAGACAAACAAACAATAAATTAAAAGAAATTAAAGCTACTGTCGAACCATGGGAGTCATCAAAGAGATCTGAAAGGCGTGAGGAGGTCGTTCTCACCCGACTCCGTATCGGACATACTCTTTTAACCCACTCTTTCTTATTCACTATTGACAAGGTGCCTCCGCGCTGCAATACATGCAACGAGATTTTATCCATCCGACACATTTTAATTGATTGTACAAAGTATAGAGTTGCTAGACAACGTCACTCATTAGAAAATACTATTGACAAAGTATTAGCAGATGACCCTCGTCGTATTGACAATGTTTTTAAATTCTTACAAGAGCTTGACGTAATAGGTTTGATGTAAACTTTTATCAATCTTTTATTGAACAACCTTCTTTTATCCGGCGCAAAATAACCATCCGGTTGACGCGCCGTTAAGCCCCAATATTCACAAAACTGGATCATACATTGCAAGGAGATCAACGATTGACAAAAAATTGCCATTTTGGCCACCCTCTCCCCCAATTGTCTCACGATGTCCTCTAAAAGCAAGATTACACGTAGCTAAGGTAAGTGCAATGTTCATGATTCGCTCCAGCACTTGGAACCAGAAAGACTTTTCCCTTAACACTTGGGCTTCTTGGTCTCTGTCAACCGTCTTGTTTAGCCGCCACATGTCATACACTACACAGCAATCGTGATGAGTCGCACAATTCTCGTGGTCATCAATCTTTTCACCCAGCCTCCTCCAAGCTCTCACCCCATTCACCCACGCTAGGTGAGTGCGTGGATTTTCTCGTGGCGCAAAAAGCCAGCATGGCTCGCAATACACAGAGTCAAGAACTTCTGAATAACACAGCCAACTCCGGGCTATTTTCACACCAGCTTTATTTGTTTTGTCATAGAAATAAGCAGAGAACCGCGCTCCCGTGGTTTTATCCCGCGGGAAAGGTCCCGTAGGTCGGCAAGATTCAGACGAAATGATAAATCTTTGTTCATCATCCGATAGAATATCAACGTCTTTGAAATAACCGCGGTCAGTAGGATTGATTCTATGCCGTATATTGTCAAGAGTCTGCGTGGTATTGCTACTACTCTCAGGCTCTTGCATTTTGTTACCAAGGTTTTCGATTGATGTTGCATCCAGTGGTTAATTTGTGCGTAAACTCACGTAAACTCCGTTTATCTACCTATTTTCATGCGTAAACCCCGTTTACTCACCTTCCCTATTCCTATACCAGTAACCGCAGTAGCCCGTGTAAATGATGTGATTTCTAGCAATCGTGTAAGCTAAAACAATATTTTTAATACCAACATGCTTCAATAGCAAGAAAAGCCGAGTTTTATGTTATGTCTAACTCTAAGGTTTGTAGCAATAACTGAGATTCACGCGAATGCATCGAGGAGCTCCTAGCATCGTTACATAGTATTCCTAGCTGTGCGCGAGCCGCAACCCTTTGATAGGCAGCGCCGACGAAACAAAGCCAGCGTTCGGACCAACATTTTCCGAAAACTTAAAAGCTAAACTTTCAGAAAAATTTCCCCTTTTTTCCTGGGACACAGCTTCATATTTTTCATCCCCACTACTCCCATTTATTTAGTAAAAAATCCCTCAATCATGCAATCGCGATGCTTTCTTAAACCGAGGAAGTTGCGTTCTTTTCATCGGCCAACATGCCGCTAGGGAAGCGCGGGGTCGACGCTGGTGGGTCGGGCTCACACTCAAACAGTAAATCCAAAATTACTTGTTTTTTTACTCAAGTTAATGCAGTAAGTGTTGTTGATGTCAATGCAAGTTCATGTTCTTCGGCAACTGGGAATGGTCGAGATGCAGAGACGTCGTTGCCCGAAAGAGAAATCGCCATGGTCCAGAATAGTATGGTTCTCGAAGGTAATTCAATTATGATAGTATAAACGTAGAATAAAATAAATAGAACTACGCACTTGACACTGCCCTGTGAGCTGTGAAATTGCCCATGGTATACATATCGGTAAATAGGTTAATGGTGTAAAAGCGCACCAAGGGCTGGCTACCGCCTGCCCACACGCTCTCACGATCTTGCGAAGATTTGGTTGTTGTTGTGAAATGGACAGTGCTTTTGATATCCGTCAACTGTTCGATGCCAGGTCACGAACTAAATTTCCATATCATTTTGCCGTATTTAGTACTGTGTAGCACTTTCTGTCTACTTTTGATTTAATTGCTTAAAAAATAAATCGATGTGAGAATAAATGAACACATAAATTAATTTAAAATGAAACCCATATCCAAAGCGTAACTGAACTATATCTGAACTACTTATCCTCAGCTTGAATATAATTATTTTTAAATGGCGCACACTAGTCTCCTCCAACCCCCCCCCCCCCCCCACACTGTTTCAATAAAGTTAGGGTTTACCCACCTTTTCCGATACAAATTAACCACTGGTTGCATCACATTTGAAACCTTCATCAGCAACAACTTCGAAAGCAATGTTGTTCGCTGCAGCCTCGTCCGCACTTCCTTCCTCAACAACAGTGCTTCCAGTCGAACAGCTCGGCGTAGATGGCTTCATGAAGGATGTTATTTTTGCCAATTTGTTACTCTCTGTAACTTCTTGGGCCTTTTTCTTCCTCTTCTGGGACCCGCTTAAAATCACACGTTTAGAGCTCATCGCACACTGCAAATCACTATACTAGGTTAATCTAATTCAATCGGAAAACTAAATCGATAAATTGGAAATTAAATCACACGACAAAACACGGCATAACTCGTTAAACAAAACAACCACCATGGAAGACATACGCACACACCGAGCTCAATCAGCTAACTGACCGCCTTTGTTTACTTTTAGTATCATGGGTAGTATCAATACTTTGAAAATACTGGGAAATTTCTTTCTTCCACTAAAGTCGGCATTTGTATATGAAACAAGCAAGCAAGTGCCTTCGTACGCTCACTTTGAAGACTGAGCCGGCTGCTAGACTGTCTGTTCAACAGTTGAAGTGTTTAGTATTTTATCTTGAAACTGTGTAGTGCAAAAAAAAACGGCTAAAATTACTGAGACCTTATCATTTAAAACATTGGAAATAATATCCACACTGTCGCATTGCTTCGTCGGCGCTGCCTTACAAAGGGTATGAGGCGCGCTGAGCTTGGCAAGCTTAGGTATAGCTTTGCAAGCGCTTTTGCGTAGTCACTAGTCAGTATTATTATGTGCGAGTATATTGTTCATATTTTTATCAGAATGATTTGGTAAGATTCTTTGAACATTTGTAAGGCCTCACATATTGCCATTTCCAAATAAATGATTCACCAACTCTTGGAATCAGCACGTGTTTTTATAGAATAGCGTTAGAAATATTGTCAGTTTTTATCATATTTCATGCAAATTAAAAATTCGGAAATCAGTCAAAACAAAAAAAAGTCAAAATCCCAAGCTCAGGGCGGCCCCTGCGGGGCCCCCCTGAGCTTGGGGCCCCCGGGCTTTGCCCGGGTGGTAGTTACGCCCCTGCATTTGACCAGTGTCATATGGCCCGGCAAAAACAGTGGGTCGTTAAACCCCCTAATCAATCATTAACCATCTTACGTCTACCGATCCCTGTGAGCACTTAGATCCTCCACCCACAACATTGGTGTATGTTGGGTTGCCACGGGCAAGGGGTAGTCTGGGAACCCTAGAGGCCCAGTATATGAGCTGAGCAAGAGGCGGAGCTTAAAAGCGAATTTTGTCGGGGACGAGAAAACGTAGTTGAATGCCGGGGACGAGAAAACAGAGGCGCAGTATACGAACCTTGCACGTTTGAAAAATAACTGTCAATCAGGGGACGAGAAAACAGAGGCGCAGTATATGAGCTGAGCAAGAGGCGGAGCTTAAAAGCGAATTTTGTCGGGGACGAGAAAACGTAGTTGAATGCCGGGGACGAGAAAACAGAGGCGCAGTATATGAACCTTGCAAAGCTTGAGAAATTAAAGTGAATCAGGGGACGAGAAAACAGAGGCCCAGTTTATGTTGCTAGAGGCGCAGTATATGTTGATTTGAGGACGAGAATATAGGGGACGAGTTAATAGAGGCACAGTATATAGTCACCCTTGTAAAGCAAAGGTGGTGTGTTTGTAGCCCGAGGAAAAACCAGCTCAACGGAGGGTAGGAACAAGTTCAAGCGTCAGAGGGGAAATCTTCGAGTCGAGCTGTGGCTGGTGGTGGGGGTAAAAGACCTGCTACTGCAAGCCACGCCGTGCTTCCACCTCATACCCTTCGTCACTCGTCCGTGATCTGTTCTCTCTGCCGGTGGTCGTGGTCGCCGTGTCGGGCTCTTGCGGTGTCTGCGTTGGTTGATAGTGGTAAGTGAAAAAGCTTTTGCTACAGAATAATAACTTTTTAAATGCACATGCCTTATGCTTTATACATATCAGCGAATGCTTTTATTGCTTTTTCATGCACGATTATCTTTTATTCCTGTGTGAGCTTTATAGTTTGGCAACGTTCGTTTGGCTTCAGCCCGCGTCTTTGGTCGTCGCGTTTTTTTGTCTTCAATTCAATCAATATTGTGAATTATGCTAACGCTTCAACCACCTGTAGAAGTATCTAAAAAAAACCGTCAAATCGTCTGGAAACGGAAAGCTGATTTCTTTACGGTATACCATGTAACAAAATGAAGAACTTGCATAAAGATCGAGTTTTTCTTCGACGCATTGAATCAATATTAATGACATGATTCTCAAGTGGCAAGCTGTTTCCAGAAGCAGCTTGAACGTATCAAAAGACAATAATGTTTTCCATTTTCTGCGAAATCGCAGCTAAAGATGAGAAAGCGGCCGCTTTAAAGTGTAGCAACAATTTAACTCGTAAGGTTTTATTTTTGTCCAACCGAATGCGTTATTATTGCAATGCAATTTGCAACCTGGGATATTTCTGTGTGATTCGATTGGAATTGCGTGTGCTACATTACTTGCTAGACCGTTGGCTTCGTGCGTTTTTTTTTTTATTTCCGGTCGTAAGACCAGAAATAGAAAGGGTAGCGGGCAGAAAAGATCCCTCCATTCACCCATTCAGGCAGGTACTTAAGCGTTCCTGTCGCACACCCATTCAGGCAGGTACTACGGGGTATTGAAGTGATTTATATTGGGAAGTTAGCAATGTTTTTTATAACAAACTCGACGTTCCCCTCCACAGAGTAATTGTGAAGACTCAACGACGAATACATTTTTTAAGTTTCTCTCGATAATACTGCGACCATCACCGTCGTACAGCAAAGGTTTAAAGATTGTCCAGCGAATTAAGTTTGTCCAGTAGCTTACTTGGCTTGACCACGTCGCTGGCATCGGTGCAATCATAAAGGACTTCGTAATTTTTTGCCACGAGTCTGATCACTAATTGTGTTATTGTGATCGTGTCACTTTTCCAAAATCCATGTAATCCAAAATCACAGAAATCATAAAATGTCCCGATCTACATGCGTTTTCAACGATTTTGAATTCAAGTTCCAATACTCTCTGTAGTTGATTCTTTATTTCATTATTTCTTCTTTCATTCTTCCGCAATTAATCTTGCAAGCTAATTGTTTGACATCTAGAACGACTCTCGTTTCGAATGACAAATAAAGTGTATCGAATAAATGATACAGGCAGCAAACTGCAACATTTGTTTATGTGCTGGCAGGAATATTAGTTCGTGATATTAATTAATAAATTGTGCGTGATTTATTTTCTGTGTTATGTTCTTGTGAAATGACGGGATTGTTTTTCAATTGTGAGCCACTCAAACTGGCGACCTCGTGTGTGTCAATAGATTGTTTCACATGAAGTTCATTACGACCGCAACGATCTCTGGGGCTTTACTGCTCCACTGCAACCATTTTGCTCGCTATACTGTTTTTATTTTCGTGTTTTATTATTGAACATTAGTCCTTTGATTTAATTAGACTTCGAACAACACCCGCGACAATACGTGTTTCAAGTCCTCGTTTTGATAAAGTATTACTATTACTTATGATACAAATATTTTGCCCATTGAAAGCGTTTGCAATTTAGGCAACGTTTAACAAAATTCTCGATGTTTCCAGTGTGGCCAGCTGTGACGTCATCCTGGTGGTCAGCGGGTCTACAACATGCCCAAGTCTCCCGTCTTTGCTGTCCGTTTCTGCGAGTATCGCCAGGATCTCCACCGACACTGCAGGGCTCGGAGCTAAGGTAGGCTGTCACAAGCAGGAATTTGAATGATTGTTACATACGTAGACGTTTTTTTGCTGTTATTTGCTGTATTTTAGTTGATGGAGCGGCGGTATATGTAGACGGTATTTTCTGCAGAGCTAGGTGTTTTTTCGTAGAATATCGTTGTAAAATCCGAGATGTTCTGCGCTGCAATGATGGGGAGCGTCTGCTAGTCGTGGCGATTTAAGTGTAGGAAGGATAATCATTGAATCATTAGTCGGCAAGCATCCTTGATATATATGGCGTCGGGGGCTGTTGATAGCCTAGAAGCAAGATTGGTTCGCTAGAAACCTATCAATGCATGCATGCAATATATGTGATATATCGTGTTTTTCCTTACAACAATAACTGTTGGTATGCCCAGAAACGAGCCGTACAGTCTGTTCTGGTTTCTGCCAGTTTTTACCTTCTTTGGCATCACACCATGATCGCAGCAGTCGTTTGGGGTGCCAGCAGCTAGCGATTGCTGGATTATAGTGGCATTGCCTAGGAACTACGTGACTACTTTACCAACTCGGCTCAGGCTATGTCAGAAAATGCGGTATTTGTGAGCCTGTCGGCGGGATCGCATTTCCCAGGTAAAGGGAAGGGTAAAGGGTGTGTTTTTTTTTTAGAAGCGGGTAGCAACAATTCTTGTCACCAGTTCAAAGCGAGCAACAGGAAACCACCTGTGTGCATATTAGGAAGAGGCCCAACGTTATTGGTACGGTCTCTGCGTGAACGCACGTTTCTCGGGAGGTGAACCTCCCGAGAAACGTGTCGATAGGTTGCGCGGGTATGTCCTCCGAGAACCCTCGGAAAGCGGGGCGGTAGAATACTTTTGTCTTCTGAATAGCGGTCGGATGGCCGGCAACCGAGCTGTGATGTCGTCTGGAGTGGGGGTAATTCCAGTCTCTAAGCAGTTCATGCACAGCACAAAGCTTGCGACAATAAAACAACAGGGACTGGTGGTTCCCCACAAGATTGGCATGCGGTTGGTCATTTCCGTGGGTAGATTTATAGATTGCCTAGAGCAATACAATTGTCAGCAGCATTGCATTTTGGGAGGTAGGATTTGGTCGGAATATTTAGGCGAAAACATAAGTTTTGTTGTTAGATTTACTTGAAAACATTGTTTTCCGAGCAAACATCTTTTATGATTTCCATCCCAGCAGTGTTCCAACGGATGCCGTCGAAACGGCGATTTGTGCCACGGCCCATTAATCTGAGCCCCCCCCCCCCCGCCCCGGAATTCGTTTAGAAGTAAATAAGTGTAAACATAAGCGAGTGTCAGTGAGTTTCGTAAAGAAGAAGGGGTTACATTACAATAGAGTTAATTAACATTAACATATATGGTGTAGGTGAAAACGGTTTTGCTCTGTTGATTAGGTTTTTTGGTCCTAAAAAGGACCGCGTCGGTGGTCGACGTTTCGCCAGCGTTGGCGCTGGCATTATCAAGACTCTCTGAGACCCTCTGAACCCCTTCGTCTTACCATTTCCATATATATTCATAGGGGGATATTCCTATCGATTTCGGACTTATCTTTCGACAGGTTTGCTGGCCGCACCGTTCAAGTTAGAATTCTAGAGATATAGTTAGTTATAGACAAATAATTAAACTTGTATTTTTTTACGATATTTTTTTTTTCTTTTGCCAAAATTTACTCCTAAAGTTGCATTTTTTTACCAAGTTCAGGAGAGCGCACAAGGCAGACAATTTTCGAAAAAATAAATCTGTGTTCATAGGTTTTATTCCTAATCTACAGCGAACTCAATTTCTAGAAAATAATAAGGTGCGACCAGGAAAACTGTCCAAATATTGGTTAGTTACTTGACATTTACACTCACATTTCGCAACTTTGTACTCCATGTAATTCACATCGCCGATAAGTGTTCGTGAGTTTGTTGACAGGATGGAATTACAATTTTTAAAATTGCCCCCGTTATTTTGCCCCCAGAAGCAAAATATTCCTTCTGGTTGACAAATTGTTGTCTTTTTTGGGTGCGCAATTTTTTTATCAGCTGGCTGGAGGTCTTGACCGCTGATAGCAAGCGAGTCTAAAAGAATAACATAGGTATTTAAATTCTTTTTTGAAAGAGTCAATTTGACAATAATGTCGACTTTTCAGTTGGCAGTCAAGGGTAAGGATCCCTATAGCAGTTCCTGAATGTTCATTCACACTCTTTCCTGATTTTCACTAATATTAAGTGACGGAAAGCGAATTGTCGATGTGAAAGACAACGACCGTCCGAGAGCCAGTCAGGGTAAAAACATTCAACCTCGTAAGTCACTGCGTCCAGTATCCTTTCCATCAGTCGTGGTTCATGAAATGTTCGTTGCGTCACATTAACGTAGGTTTGAAGTGCAAGTCTTGAAACGGTAGTCATCATGTCAGTCGGGGGGCATAACCCAGCCAAGTCGTCTTTGTCTTTGTTAATGTACGCCTTGTAAAATAGCATAATTTCGTCGGTAATTCCAGATCTTGATTTGGTTTGACCATGTCGATTTGACATTGATCACATTTGAACTTTTTGATGCAAATCCTTGCAACACAGCCAGAAAAGTACCTAATTGCATTTGCCTCGAGAGACGCGGCATAGGGTCAATTAAGTTAGCCCAACCCAGAAACGAAAGTCAATTCTGATTGTCTCAGAATATTGCACTAATTATGCACCATTTTGCACCATCAACTTCGAATTTTGCACCCCTACCCAAATCCAAGATAATAGCATTCGTAGTGGGTTGGGCTATCTTAATGACAGCCCAACCCATTCATCGGCCAGAACTGGGGTCAGGCTCATAATTTTGCACTAATTTTGCACCACCAATTACAAATTTTGCACCCCAAAAATACGGGGTCCAAACCCAAAATAAGTGGGTTGGGCCAGCCCAACCCAAACGATAATTCATAAATCTAATTGTGCAGTAATTTTTCACCAATTATGCACCATTTTGCACCACTAATTGCGAATTTTGCACCATCACCCTTCACGAGATAAACGCGGTTTAAGTGGGTTGGGCTAACTTAACGCCAGCCCAACCCAAGGTCAAAAAGTAAAATCCTTTGTGCAGTAATTTTGCACCAATTATGCACCATTTTGCACCACTAATTGCGAATTTTGCACCATCACCCTTCACAAGATAAACGCAATTCAAGTGGGTGGTGCTAGTATAGAATGCCTGTGTATACCTCCCCCCCCCCCAGCCCTTCTACCAAGCATAATAAGGAATACAAGTTCGCTTACAATTTAAGGTTTCCTCATCCTAATCTGGGTCTGGAATCTTAACCTCTTACCTACTGTAATCATGTAACATTGTCATTTGTCACCTGTTATTCTAAAGTCATGTGAGACGCACATATGTATCTTGCAACAATTGACGTCACGGGAGAAGGCGTGGCCATAACCCAGGATGTAAAGAAACAATTTATCCTGCGGAAACTATTGAATCTATTTTATTTTTTCCTGCATTCAGAATTCCGTCTCAAATACATTTCAAATTCATTTTTCAAGATTCGCTAGATTGGCGTAATTATTGATACCACAATGTAATAAAGATATCAAGCTCTAAACAAGTACTTACACGGATTGGTGATTTATTTTTCATATCATTCTAAACATTTTGCTTTGTTAGATTCTCTTTGTTTTTATAAAAATGTGTTCATTCTAGAATTAGGCAATAGTTTCTGGAAAAAAATTACAATTTGTTTTTCCATAAATAACCAACTATTATTTCAAACGCATATTCCTTAAAACCGTCTCATTTTTGCAAATATTCTCCATAACTTTCAAATAACTATCGCCGAACAGGCTCAAGGGAAAAAACGTTTTTTTGACGGACGAAGACAAAGTGTTTGTACAAACATAACACGGTTTTGGCAGTATTTTTCGATCTCGCCATGGCCTTTGTGGATGTCAACCATTCCGAACTGTTGTACAAAATGCACCTTCTAGACATACTTGGCTTTTCGTATAAGCTTTTGACACCTTTCACGTGGCCCTCAAAATAGTAAAACTTAAAAAAGCTCCTAGCTCAACACACACAAAAATACAGAATTGCACAAGGAAAGATTGTCGCTCCATTTGTTTTCTTATAACATATTTCAACGTAGACGTGGAAATCGACTAAAAGTAATCTGACATCGAATGAAATAAAATAATCAGACATGCAGATGAAGCAGCCTTGGTACTTGTAAAAATCACACCTGAAATACACCTAAAGGAACTTTGGCAAGTAGCCGTGAGAACGATACCCGTTAAGAACTTGAACTGAAATTCTCTCCAATATGAGTTTTGCTATGAGGCAGTATAGAACATTAACGCTGCCTTGACTGCGATGTTTCCCGGGGAAATCGGATACTTTTAATCCTTTAGGTCATCATATGCTTCCCAATGGTCATCATGACGCCTACAATAAGCCAAGTAATGGCCACCCGACCCTTCACGGCTTTGCCCACTGTACCCCACCACACCCCGCAGCCAAAAGTTATTTCCAGCGACCTGTAGACACGTTTGTATTGCCCCAAGGCTAAGCTCAGGTACATGGATACTCCCTTGATCCATGACCTCCAAGAAAAGGTGTGTAGTGGACATCTCTTTCCGACGAGTCCTCATTCCGGAGCATTGCCTAATGCCCGTATCTTCAGTCACTGTGAACGCACTGTCTGGCACATCCAGGTTTTCCGGGAGCCGCGCCAGACAATCGGAACACACTTCCTCGCGTACTGTTAAATCGCATGCGTCTTGCAGTTCTTCAATTTCAGCTGCCGTGCAGCTAACAGTTAATATTTCATGTGAAGTTAAGCGCTCCTTCGTTGGACAAAATTGTGATGAGCATGTGGACGTCTCCACAAAAGATGGGCTTTTTGAAAAAAGCCGTTTGGCCATTTCTACTACCGCAACCATGCAATCAATACAGACTACATGACTTGGCAACCTTTCTTTAACAAACAGTTCACTCAAAATATTGTATCGTAAATTGTACAAGCCTTTGGTTGAACCTCCACCTATCATTGCAGAAACCAATTTGTAAATTGGTGTCTTCTCCTGTGACATAACATTCTTCATCTGCACACTGTCACAGTAGGTAACGCAACATAACTGTACCATGCTATCAAAAGCACACGTATTAGTAACGATGACTTGAGATTGATTTTTTCTCAACGGTCGAAGCCTGTTTCCATTTTTTAACAAAGTTATTGGCAAAACAGGCCTTTTTGTTGACAGATCTGTACAGATCCATTCAGAATTTGGCTCAAGATAAGACATCCTCTTCCGTTTTTTTGTTGGTATACCTTCATTTCGCCAATTCTCGACGACTTGAGACTCTTCTATGATCGCCTGTTCCTTTAAACTCTTGTCATGACAGTTGAAACATACTCTTCTTTCGCCGTAGCCCTCTTCCTGACACTCGAGCGCCAAAGAGCAACCAGGAAGAGTGTGTACAGCTACCTTACAAAAGATGCAAACATGCGCACCTTGTGGGCTATCACCCCGGGCACATGCTGGGCAGGATGTGCGTTTTGTTGGAAGGATGGTCTGACCTTGTGCACACCTGACAAATAACGAAAATTTTTCAATATGACTCCAAAACAAGAGAACACCGTTTTTTTAATTCTTCCGCTGTGGATATATACCCTTCTTCTGTAGAATTTTTAGGGTGCTCATCATTGATTGAAGACTCGTGACATTCTCGCAAGCTACCGTTCGATCCGGGAGCATCTTCCCAGCATTGTTCTTGTCCAGCAAAGCTAGAAATAATCAAATAAAATGTTCTCTTGCCAAGTTTCAGCCCTGGTCTGTGACATAAGCATCTAGCACATACTGACACTTGCACCAAGACACTTGCTGGGCACACGCGTCTAGCACGACTAAGAAATCTTTGCTGTTCGAATTCTTTGAACAAATGTGGCACGTCGTTAAGAGCATATATTTTACGACCATTTGGGTGCTTGAAAAATTGTTCGCCTGGTTCCAGATTCAACTTGTTCATTAGAGATTTGTTTTTCGGCTCCTGGTCACATGTGGAAGCACGAACGACCGCACCCGCTTCAAGTAGGGCCGTGATATTTTGTTTCAATAATTTCAACATATCATCCCCAGACACATTTGTGCCAGCCACAGAAAATGCCAAGGGCATCTTGTAAGTAAGATTAAGGCCACGAATCATAAATGCAAGAACCTGTGATCCAGGGGTCGCCTTTCTACATAATTCACCCAACTCTTAGAAACCTTCAACCAAGTCATATCGAGGGGAATATTGCAGATCTTTCTTAATCGACATTTCGTCGAAAACTAGGACGCACTCACGCTCGACAGAGGTCATTTGGGCCATCTTTTCACACAGCTTTGACATCTGCAATGCGCATAGACCTGGCTGCAAGTCCAACTCACTGAGCCATCTCTCAATTGTAGACTTGCACGGCAGATTGAAATCAAACCTCTCCCTTAAATCTGAATACAAGCCAGGGCTCTTGTAATGCATGTCGAGAGCGAGCTGTTTTTCAGCAGAAGTCTATTTGTGCGTCTTCTTATGCAGTAATTCATTTTGAAAAACGTGTGAACGTCAGGATACAAGAACTAAGCAAAAGCTATTGCTACATCCTCACTTGACAAATCACGAATCATTGAACGTTGATTCTTTCAATACACCTCCTGGCTTTTGCTACGGTTTTCCTGCTAATTTAGCGGCTCCCAATTCTCTATCAGCTTACGCTTTCGAGGTGTAACTGGTGATTTAATCAGGGAAATATTATCCGAATACACGCTCATAGTAGGGGCGGCAAACGATCGGCTGAAATACTTGAAGGGGTGACGGATTTATCAGGATTTTGCTCAATCAAAACAGAATTCCTATCATGAAAAATCTTCCTGTCGTGGGTAGGGAGAACGGAGTTTACCAATTTTACATGACTGTTATTCATGAACGAATCGTGAGATAGGTGTTGCTGACAAACTTGAAAACGGTGGAGAGCTTCGTCAGAGTAGCCATTCAAATTTACGTTATTACGTAGTATGATAGTCGGACTCGTTGGTGGTCTGGATGAGACTCGGACCTTAACTTCAAGTGAGCCCGGCGGACCCCTCTTGTCAGTTCCACGCCTGGTTAGCATCGGGGGCTGTTTAGCTTGCCTTCTAGTTTCCGTGCAAACGCAGAATGGTTAAAGGGTTCAGGAAAGAATCCGGTAATGGCGGGAAATCGACGCTTTTTAGGCGCCTGGGTGGTCGGAGTAGACTCTGGGCTGTAAGAACTGATGTCCATGGGAGTGATAGTGGTATCTCGAGAGGTTGAGGATACGGCCTGAACGGTCGTTGCTGGCGGCACGATTTGTCCAGGGACAATTGAAGGAGCGGCCTTCTTAACTGCTGCTAGAGCGGGGTTTAAAAGTGTTGTGAAAGAGACGGTACGTCGTCTTACGTTAGTGCAATCTGCTATCTCAGGAGCAGAGGCGTTCGATAGGGCAGCGAACTGCATCTCTATGTTGTTAGTCCCGGTAACTGCGATGCAATAGCAGGTCGCTTTCTTTCCCGGGCCAGGATTGGCAACTAACCTTACCCGCTTCGCCCACCTCTGCACCTCCTGGTGCCACCAACTTGGGGAAATAGTGGGGGCCGAACGCGTAAAAAGCTGGTCCTTCTACTGCTTCACTACTTTCACTACTTTACTTTGACTAGATCCAGGTAGGCGCGAATAACCTCGTTGTTTAGCCAGCGCCCGGGCTGGAGGTCAGCGAAGTCCCTGTAGTCTACGGCACCGTTGACGGGAGCTTCCCTGGATGCGAAAACCCGATTTACTTCCGCTACCATAGAATCGCTGAGCTCGGGCCAACGAACCTGTTGCTCGCCCAGAGCGGCGTGGGCCCTCGCGATCCCCGCCGCGTTCCAATGGACGAGAGCCCTCTGTCGAATGCCCCGTCGGCGTCCTATCACCCTGTCGTGCAGAGAAAATATTAACACTTTTATTATAGTTCGTCTTTCAACACCCAACTCACTATTGCAATGATGCTGCTAGATAAAACATTTACCTCTCGAAGAGATCCAAATTCACTAACCCCTTGTTGTTTACGAATTCGAGATGCACATCAACAACCCGTACCGTGCGGGAAGCTAACTTTCCCAAAGCCCAGTTCAGGGACAAGACTGGGCCTTGATTTTCCATCCTCGGGATGGAGGGGATCGTGAACAGGATACGATTTGGGAATGGAGGGAAAGGTAATAGAGGACCGATTTCACTTTACATGAAATCGCGGACCTAGATATCTTTCTCTGAAGAAAAAGTAAACTTAAATCAATACCAAAGGATTGAAAATAATATTCACCGACACTTCGAAGCATATAAGATCATGATATTTCAAGAAAAAGACGGATCTCACGAGGAATACTTACAAGGATGTCATTGCTACCAATCATTACAACAATCTCCTCCGCTTTCGGAAGTTGGTTCCGGGACCTCAAATTTTTTAGCTTCCTTAGAAGCTGGCCGGCTGTCTGGCCGCTTACGCTCAGGTCAGCAAAAACGAATATTTGAAAATATCCTTAAGGGTACTTTTTGCATTTGTCTGTCCACGGCGCCGTTGACGGGAGCTTCCCTGGCCGCAAACACCCGCTTCACTTCAGCTACCATGGAAGTGCTGAGCTCGGGCCAGCGAACCTGTTGCTCGCCTAGTTCGGAGTTGGCCCTCACGACCCCCGCCGCGTTCCAATGGACGATGTTCCTCCGTCGATTGCTCCGTCCCGTCACGCTGTCATGCAGAGTACATTTTCACAGTTTTTGCATCACATGGGTGTTTTCAACACCCAACTCGCTATTGCACTGATGCTTCCGGATAAATCATTTGCATCTCGGAAAGACCCAAGTGCCGGTTCCAAAAACTTGGACGTCGCTCCGTCAATAAACGACATCCTCCCCCATAAACTGGACAAGGGTTTTCTCTAGCGCAGTGAGCCTCATGGTGGTTGCAGAGCCGCCACCAGTCCCACGGTGGGCCCTGATTCTGATGGCCTTTGATTTGGCATGGCGTTTCCAGCTTAGCCATGTCTGTGAGGAAAAATTGTTAGTGAGATATCTATTAAGTGGTAAGTCAATGCTAAGTATTGCACAAACATGTCCCACGTCGGGTAGAGCAGGGACGGCGGGTAGAGCAGGCTCGGCGTCTGAAAACTCGCTCTCACTGGACGATAACAGAAAGTGGGTAAATTAACCATCTAAAGATTTGACGACCAGCAAGCTAGCACTACCCAACATTAGCTAAGTAAATAATATAACGACTTTAGAAAACGAGAAAACGTGCACTTACATGGCCGAGGTGCATGCAATGTATGGTTACAAGTTGGGAGGCAATCCCGCGCGGCACCACCTTGAAGGTGCCGTCGATGTGCAGCTCGATAGACGCCTTGTTGACGAGGACTTTTCGAGCAAACTCGACATCACAGAACACGGCTGTCTGGCTGTCCCCGGTTGCCAGAGTGGTCAGGAAGAACGGCTGCCCCTGCAGGGTTTCCCCGAACGACCACCGGGGTTCTTCGAGGACTGTGTCCAGGTCCTCCAGCGACGTTGGGTAGCGAGGAAAACCCTGGCGCCGCATCCTCAGCAGCTGCCCTTTCACGGAAAGGTAGCTGACTAAAGTGGCAGCTATCGGGTTGCTGTAATAAGAAACATTAATTGTCATTGGGAATATACTAGGGCTTCGCTATTGCGACTTTCGTTTACAGTTCTTGTGAAGAGGCAAATGGGGCTCCGCTCTTGCTGTCGTGGTCTGCCAACCTTGCCAGGGAGGTTTCGTCCCACTTGACTCCCTTTTAATGCATCGCTGGAAATGTGGCGAAACTTTTGATACCATGTTACATTTTGGGGCAAGAAACTGTTTCGCCAGGCTGGCCTGTCGACTAGCATAGTATAAGTGATAGATCAAATTAAAACAAAAAAATGTTTCCATTGACAAACCTTGCAGCAACGCGATTGTATATATCGGCGACGGAGTCGCTCGATGTGTCGTTGATTACTGCTTCCCGCAGCTCGTTAATGAAACGAGCCTTGGGAAGCGTCTGCGCCGAACTTGGGTGGTTGTGATATTTAGTCTCCACCAACTCTCCACCCAAATCCTGCCTCGCCCGTCCAGTACAGTGCTGGTTGCGCCTCTCAGCACAACCACTCAGCATGCAGAGTAAATTTTCACCGTTTTTGCATCACATGGGTGTTTTCAACACCCAACTCGCTATTGCACTGATGCTTCCGGATAAATCATTTGCATCTCGGAAAGACCCAAGTGCACGAATCCCTTGTCGTCTACGTACGTCAACAATCCGCACCGTGCGGAAAGCTAACTTCCTCAAAGTCCAGTTAAGGGCCAGGACTGGGCCTTGATCCCTCAGCCTCGGGATGGGGGGGATCGTGATGTGGGGGAAAAGGTATGGCGGTTGACCGCCAGCTTCTCCAGCTTTACGTACGCTAGCAGCCTGGCGTACGCTGCCTTTGGTCCGCCTCGTCATAAGGGCATACACGGCCTGAAATGTCGAAAGGTTATAGACACAAAATCAGTGTTTATAGTGTTTATTCCAATGTGGGGATCTCAAAGACCGCTAATAATTTGTGTACTTACATAACTACCCTCTGTAACATGGATGGTGAAAAGTTCATTGATTGATGGATGCCTTGGTAAAACCTAATAACATTACTTTTTGACGGTGGTGTAGACAGCGTCCATGATTCGATTTTCTCAGTCCGGACTTCGCGAACACCTTTGGAAACACGCTGGCAGACTTTTTCAGAGCGATTTGGACGATTTCTCGTAGAAGTGTGCTTGGTGGACACAACCCACCGAGGTGGTTGCGATCTTTATCCACGTACGCTCGGTAGAACAGCAGCGGCTAGTCGGTGATTTCCAGTCTTTTATTGTCTTTAACCACTGTTACCTTATAGTCTTCGCATCTGAACTTCCTGTAACAAGAAACTGCGACGTATTTATTATTTGTACCCGGCGAAGTACGCGATCGCATTCGTCTTTGATTTAAATGCGCACATCACCAGTTCCGGTTCCAAAAACTTAGACGTCGCTTCGTCAATAAACGACATCCTCCCCCATAAACTGGACAAGGGTGTAATCGGTGATAGACAGTCAGTTCTTCTGTCTAGCCGGCGATAGCGCGGTGTGAACCACGGCTAAGGTCGGAGTCGACGGGGGTGTCTAGCCGGCGATAGCGCGGTGTGAACCACGGCTACGGTCGGAGTCGACGGGGGTGTCTAGCCGGCGATAGCGCGGTGTGAACCACGGCTAAGGTCGGAGTCGACGGGTGTCTTACAAGTGGCGCCAGAGAGTTACCTCTAGCAAACACTAGTTTGACGGGTGCTTAGCCGGGGATAGCGCAGTGAGAACTGCGAACAATCTCCGGGTTCGGCGGGTGTCTAGCCTGGGTATGGCAAGCCAATACCAGGTTTCGACGGGCGATGCGGCTCGAAAGCTGCAAGAAGCTCGAAAGCTTCGGCGCGTAGCGAAAACCACGGGTGCATAACGACTGCGCTCGGTGAACTCGTGGTGCTCCGCTCGTTGTCGCTCTTCCTTCTTCTTCTCTTCTTCTTCTTTTATTTTTTTCTTTTCGATTTAGCACGATGCACGATGTCTAGCACATCTGGCCTATGGCCGGCGTCGGAATAATACGTTGGAGTGTCAGGACCCAATGTTAAATAGCTTGAACGACTGGCATGGCTAAAGAGTGTTTTGCCGCTAGTATTCGAGATCCTGGAGTTCCAGGCGGGATGTTTGGAATTTAGATCACCGCCAAGAATGGTGGCGATTAAGCCTGAGAACAGGGCGTCCAGATCGGCTACATTTAGTGGTGTGGTCGGGCTTTTGTAGGCAGCGATGACGCGCAAGGGACCTGCGTCTGTTTCTATGGTTATAGCTGTTGCCTCTATTGAATTTAGAACAGGAAGGGGAGTTTCAAAGTGTGCTATCGTTGAGTGTAGGTTATAGGTAGAGAAACAACGTCAATGTTACAGTCTCTGCGTGAAAGATGGCCGCAAAATAACTAACTTAACGACAAAAATGCAGAGTACCGGAACATCACGTTAAGTGGAGCCACTGTTGTATGAATTTATATTTCGATATTTCTCGTAGGTTAACTCGCTTTTGAGACTTTTCATGCACAAAAAATCTCTATCAATGTTTACCTCAACGATTGATAAACACGTAACGATATTAAGAAGCGAGTAACCTACGATAAATACCGAAATTAAATTTCATACGACAGTGGCTCCACCTTACGTGATGTTCCGGTACTCTGCATTTTTGTTGGTATGGTAGTCATTTGGCGGCCATCTTCACGCAGAGACTGTAACATTGACGTTGTTACTCTACCTATAACCTACACTCGACGGTGCTAGGCTTCGGCGCACCAAGACCGCTGTGCCGCCGCCATGCGTATCTCTGTCTGTTCGATATGTTGTATAGTTGGGGATTTTAAAGCGGAAATGTGGCTTTAAGAAAGTTTCAGATAGAAGACAGATGTCACATCGGTTGTCCTGAAGGAACTGTTATAATTCTAGTTTCTTGCCCCTTACGCTATTTGCGTTCCAGGCCGTCATGCGCAGTGTTTTGGCTTTGAGGAAAGCCTGCAGGTGCCTGAATATCGAGTGATAATAGTGGTGGAATAGCCGATTGGCTGGTAGCTGAAGGCAGGGTTGGTGTGATATTTGTCTCGGCTCTTCCGGCTGCCCTGGCTGCCCAAGCATTGGTTTTTGGGGGCGGAGCATCGACTGTCATGGTTTGTGTTGGCCTTTGTGATCTAAGCGCCCCAGTTTTGCTCATTTTGCTCATTTTATATTTATTTTAGTTTGCAGTTTGCGCATAGCGCGGGGAGACTGCGTGGATTTTCGCAAAGTTTAGAGGAGTGGTTGCCAGCGCACTTCATGCATCTAGAAGTGTTCGAACAAAAGCTTGACGTGTGCCCAAATCTTTGACATTTGAAGCATTGCATAGGGCCTTTAACGCTTCTGAAATTTTCCACCGAGCTTACGCGGCAGTAGCAAAGGCTGGTCATTTGACGCACTTTGTTGGCTGTGTCCCTGTCCTTGATGTACGTGACGTACAGCGGAAGTTTGGATTTGGCCTCCAAGGTGTTGCTATTGGTGTTTATGTCGCCCCTGTATGAAGACAGCTGGGCGACATCATGGACCTCGATTCCATGCTCCTCTCAAAGAGAGTTTTTTACAATCTCGGGCCCGATCGACGCTTCAATGCCTCTTAATACCAATTTAATGACGCGCTCCTCATCGAGTCTGAATGTGTGGTATTCCACCCCTTTTTGCCTGAGAAGGAGGGTGGCAGCCCTAAAGTCGTCGGAATTTGCGACTTGCAGTTTTTTTGGCTTGTTTTGTATTTGTGAAAATAAAGCTTCGGCACGTAGTAAGAACTACGGGTGTATAACGACTGCGCTCGGTGAACTCGTGGTGCTCCAACCAACCAAGACCAAGATGCTATGGCTAGAGGGGATGGAGCCCTCCGAGTCAAATTGCCAGGACCGAGCTGTCGCTCATAACTAGATGTCATTATGTCTAAGTTGTCATCGGTAAAATCTACTGTCTGCTACTGACTATTTCTAACTATTAATGCTTATAAATAAAAATAAAAATAATACTATAACTAAATAATACTTTAACTATAATATTAACAATATTAGAAAAAAGAAACTAATCCAAGGCCAAGATGGCCTTTGGTCTGATGTGTTTATTTTTCTCACGGCAATCATACGATGCCAGGTCTTGTATTAATGGGTTATTGACTTTGTCGAGTGAAATATAAAATTGTTTCGCTAATTTAAGTATGTGGACCTTGAAATTGTCCATGTCAAGTTGGCGATGAATGTCTAAATTGCGCACGCACCAAGGTGATCTTGTAATACGGCGCAATGCTATGTTTTGAATTGTTTGCAGTCCTTTGATTTTATTAACAGCCGAGGCTCCCCATACGGAGCAGGCGTAAGTAATTATTGGTAAAATAAGGGATTTGTACAAAGTCAGCCTTTTTTTTATGCTAAGAAAGCTTCGTCGGTTGACGAGTGGTCGCAGAAGACCGATCCTCATCCTAGTCCTAGTTTTTATGCTTTCTTATTGGCCTCGTCAATTTAGAGTCTTGTCAAGAGTCCCACCCAAATATTTTGCCTCTTGTTTCCAAAGAACGTCCTCATCAAACAAAGTTAATGGTTCTGTTGCATTAACTTTTGTCAGCCTGCGTTTGGAGAATAGTACGGCAGACCGATCATATTCCTAAAACTGTTGGAGAAGTATCTCCAAGTATCTGTGAGCCATCATGGAATTTAATAGGTTTGACAGTACAAGAATGGCTTTCGTTGGAAGGTTCTTGAAAACGATGTTAGGGATGTTATCTGGGGCAGGGGCCTTCCTATTTTTTTTAGCCTCTCGATGGCTACTTTTGTTTCACCCAGAGAGATTTGATCTGTTTCTTTAGTTAAATTTTCTCTGTCTTTGAGGGTTCGCGTGAAGCGCCTTGTCTCCTCGATATGGTCAAGATCACTGGGGTCATTGTTTGGCTTAAAAGCAGTCTCAAGTGTATCTGCTAGATCTTCAGCCTTTTCCTGGGTGCTGTAAGCCATCCCGCACTGACCATGAAGGAGAGGGACTTTGCTTGGAATCCGCAACAAGCTTTTTGTCGTCCGCCAGAGGGATTGCTTTTTAACTTTTAAGTGATTAGAGTTTTTCAGCCAATGTCTCATCAAGGATCTATCTAGGGTCATGACCCGGATGTCAGCGCACATTTTGTTAAGGATGGTTTTTGTAATTGGGTCTCTGTGTCTCTGCCACGCTTTCCTGGTCTTGGTTTTTCCTGATGAACTCTAGGATGTTAGTGTGAAAGGATTAGTCCCGGCCGTTGTCTGAGCAAAGCTCAGTGTCGAGCTCACTGTCTTCGCTGGGGCACGATCTGGTACCTCCAGTCGCCGGTGTTGGCCTTCGCTGTTCCGGGCTCCGTGGACAGCAGCTTCCAGGGACGGCCACTGTTGATAATGGCGTGCCTGGGCTCGTCTCAAGTACTCGCAGCCGCGATAGTTGACCGGGTGTTCGCCGCCGCAGTTTGCGCATGTAGCCTTGATGGTCATGGGGACCGTGCAGGTGTTGGACGCATGGTCCTGGCCGCAACTCACGCAGCGAGCCTGACGCCGGCAGAACTCCGACACGTGTCCGATGTGTTGGCAGCGGAAACACATCGGGGCTCTTTGCGTCGAGTCACGCGGCGCCTCGACCGACACCACGGTCAGATCGACTGGCTTGGTGCCGGGTTGTCGGGCGGCTAGAGACACTGCATACAGCGGCAACTTGTCGCCGAGAGCTTTGCAGCCTTCGATGTTGCCGATTGTGTGCCAATGAAGTTGGGTCACGGAGCGTGTTGGTATACCGAGCCACTCCAATTCCTCGCGGATCTCGGCCGGGTCAGCATTTGTCGGGAGACCGCGGATAACGAATTGCTGAGTTTTTGGGCGCGACTCGGAAAAAGTGTAGTGTTCAATCGCGTCCTCCTCTAGGGCTGATGTCAGTGTCCGGTAGTCAGCGATTTTTTCCAGCTGGACGCGGGAGAAGTCACGGCGTGGAGTGGTGACGAATGTTTTCGTCACTTGGGCTACGTAGGTGATAAGTGCCTTGTGCATGGCAAAGTTTTTGATGCACACGGGCGGGATCTTATATTTCTTTGCCGCTGCCTCCGGCTCGACATCGTTAGCCTGGTCGGCGGCCGAGCTAACCGATATGTCGACCGGAGCAATCGGCGAGAAACGATTCGCCGTCAAGGTCGGAGATGCTTGGGCCACACGCTTCGTAATGCGGCGCTCGTCGTCGGAGCTGCTGGGGGCCGCTCCACGTTTGTTCGATACGACTTGGAAGTCCATCTCGTCTTCGCTATTGTCCGGAGATAAAACGTTTTGTACAAAACCTTTCAAAGGCGCATTTACCGGCACAAATGCTCCTTTACGCTTCGTAAAGCGCCTGACCGACGGCGCGGGGAGTGCCGGAAAAGTATCCGTTGATTCCATAATTTATTTAAATCTGTTTACGTACTGAAGGTTCCTGAGTTCAATGTCACTTGCGATGAGCAAAAACGAAAAAATGAAGTCTATCCCCTTTAATCTTTGATCTTTGATCCAACACGGTTTAGAACGAGCTCTGTCATTGGTTGACGAGAGATATGACGCACGTCATTGGTTGACGGGATGACGTAGTCTTTCACCTTTATGATCAAAGATCAATCAGCTTATGAGTTGATCTGGCGAAACAGAATTTACAATAAAATGGCGTGAATAATACTCGTGTTCGTAATTTCTCGATTTGAAATAAAAAGGACTCGTTAGGCACTCATGTTCTGTAACTTGTCACTCGCACATATAATCGCTCAAAGAATTTTGACAGGAAATTGTCACACAATAAAATGACGGGCACGTTGCACTTTAAATCAGGGAGATCGATCTCGTGGTGTTCGATGCCTCTTCTTACCACGATCGCTGTGCCGCCTCCTGCGCCGACAGCTCGGTCCTTGCGGTAGATCTGCATGTTACTTATCTTTAATGTCTTGCCAGGCTTAAGAAGTGTTTCGCTTACCATAGCCACATCGATCGTGTGTGCTCTGAGCGCTTCGGCGAATTCTTCTTTTTTTATGTTTAAGCTGTTGGCGTTCCAGGTAAGCGCCGGTGGGCGTCTATTTGGTTGCGCTGCCATTGTGGTTTAGCATGGCGTTGACGAAGGTTAGAGGCAGGGTGTGAGACAGGATAACTGCAAGCCTCTCTTCATTGCTGGCTTTGTTAAGGGCGTTTAGTAGGTTCTCAGCCCACTTTCTCATACCATCGGGGTCTGCATGTTTCTGGGTCGTCTTTTGGTTGCGGAGAGGCGGGAAATCTTGCGATTCGAGGTGTCGCTCTTGTCGCACCTGCCCGGCGTTGTGTCGGGTCGGTGGCGCTGCCTCGTGCCTTGGTGTTCTGGGCTGGTTAGACGTGCGTGGCTGTCTTGTCGATACCTGGCGAGCTCGAGCCTGTTGGTAGCCGGGGCATCCTCGGTAGCTGGCGACGTGGTCCTCATTGCAGTTCCTGCATTTTTCGGTGGTGGCCCTGTCTTTTTGGCACTCATATGTTGGGTGTGCCTTGGCGCATTTCATGCACTGTGGCTTTGACGCGCAGAACCTCGAGGTATGGCCAAACCTCTGGCAGCGGTAACATTGGACTGGTCCAGTCAGGCTCTGGTACCGTTCGACGGTTACCTTGCTGTAGCAGAGCTTATCAACCTAAATCATATCTCATCTAAAGCCTCAGCCTTCTCCCGGTCACTGTAGGCCATGCCTCGCTGCCCGTGCAAAGGAGGGACTTTGGTTCTGATCCGCAGGAGACTTTTGGTCATTTTCCAAAGAGACTGGTCTTGTGGGTCCAGTTTCTCCTGGCCCATGTCTCGTTGGTATGATCTGCTATAAGTCTCCTAATGATTAGCTGTCATTTTGTTTAGAAGTGTCTTTGAATTTGGATCCCTGCGCTTTTGCCATGTCTTACGGACGGTGTTTTTTGCCCTAATGGCGGCTATAATTGCAGCGTCTGGTAGGTGGTCATTTTACGACTTTTGTCAGGTTTCGGAGTTGCGCTGTCCGCCGATTCCATTACGAGGTTGGTTATTGTTGCCAGTGCCCTATTGATGTCAACCGAAGAGTCGTAAGAAAGTGGAAAAGATTTTAAGTTGTCGTTTATTAATTTAGCGAACATTGCCCAGTCTGTTTTATTAGTGTTAAGCCTTTGTTTTGGCTTATCTTCAACTATTTCGTCTCCATATGTTATAATTACTGGATTATGGTCTGAGCTGAGCTCTTTCAAGACCTCAAGATGAACGGACTTGGTGGTGTTGTGAGTTATAATGATGTCCAACACATCCGGCCTGAAACCCTGGTCCGGACAGTTTGTTGGGGTGTTCGGTCCTATGACGGAGGAGTTAATTTTGGAGCAATGTGAGAATGGTAAAATTGGAAAAAATGTATGCTACGGTTAATTGTTTTTTTTTTGTGAATACAATTCGCAAGGTTAATTACCATCTTATTTTCCAAGAAGGTTCTATTAAAAATTCAATAACTCAGACTTGTGTTCACTAAATAAATGTACATAGTTATCAAGTTATTGACTCAATTTTGTACGCGTGAGAGGCAAAGGCAGAACGTTTATACCTACCTAAGGATGCTTGGATTTTATAACTTGGTGTTCATGAAGGAATGGAGTTAAAAAAATATAGCATATATTCGTCTAGTGAATGTCATCGCAATTTGCAGAAATTTTGACACCAAAATCGTCAATACCGAAAAAACCGTTACACGCTGTGAAATGGCAGGCAGTGTTCCCCGAGCTGCATGGTTCGGAAGCTGGTCTTTGCTTCGTTGAGTTTTTGTTTATCGGACTTTTGGCCATGAAACAGTATTTAGTGATTGCTAGTGATTTTCCAGATTCGGTGTGTCGGCGTCGTCTCGGTAGAGCCGAGACGATGCTGACGCGGAGGGTCGGGTTTTACCCCGTTGTCTCCGGGCGGCTGTGGTGTTGTTGCTGGTTGTGGCTTGTCATGAAATGACAAGCTGCGCCGATGTTGGCGCGTCTTGTTCTTGGTCCGGCAAGCCGTTACTGACCTCTGGTCTTCCAGTGCGCGGCCTGCCCGGCTACGCCGTTAGTGGCAGTGTGATGGTAGGTACTGGGGGAAGGATTTGCGACCCGGTGTTGTGGGATGTCGCGTTGGTCGGGAGTTGTTAGGGACGACAAGGGTCTTGCGAACTTGTCGTAAGAGCTGGGAGGGAAGTTGGTTTGGATGCGGATGGTGGGGTTTGGGTTGTCTGGGAGTTTGGAGAAGAACCGTGTTTAGGACTAACACGTAGTCCTCCAGAAGCTCGACCTCCAGGTCGCGGTGAAGTTCGTCTGTCCGTGCGAACACGGGCAGCTGATCGGCTGCTTTGAGGCAGCGGCTCTGCGCCACCTGTAGGTTGGCCCAGAGCGGCCGGCTGATGGTGGTGTAGAGGCGCACCTTCGCTTCCAGCGAGATGTTGTCTTTCCGGAAGAGAGGTCGGAGGGAAGCCAGTTTACCCACAACCTTGCTGATGGTGGCCCGGATGTGTGGGGTCCAGGAGAGCTTGCTGTCAAGCACCACGCCCAGGTACTTGCTGTTGGTCTGCCACTGGAGTTTGGCACCAAGGATGTTTACGCTTGGAGGTTGGATCTTGTTGCTGCGTCTTGTGAAAAACGTAGCAGTTGTCTTAGTTGAATTGATGCTGATGCGCCAGTCGGCGTACCAGGCGCATAGCGTGTCTAGGGCTGGTTGGAGGTTTTTCTCGATTAGTCGCACAAATTACTCGATTGGACAAGGAGAGCGGCGTCGTCCGCGTAGAGTGCGAGCTCAGAGTTGCCTGTGTTCACTGGGATGTCGTTTGTGAACACATTGAACAGGAATGGTGCCACGATGCTGCCCTGGGGCACGCCCGCTGTAATTGGGCGAGATGTTGATCGCTCGCCTCCCGAGGCAACATAGAAGCTGCGGCCTCCCAGATAGCTGGCCACAAGGTTTACCAGGTGAGGTGGAAAGTCAGCCTTGGCGAGCTTGTGGACAAGACCAATGTGCCACACCCGGTCGATGGCTTTGGAGACATCCAGGAAGACAGCGGCTGTGTGCCGGCGCCAGTTGAAGCCGTCGCTTATGCGGTTCACCACGCGCAGAAGCTGATGGTTCGTGGAATGGTGTTCACGGAACCCGTATTGCTGGTCGATCAGCAGGTTGGTCTGGTCGCTGTGTGCCTGTAGTCTGGTCAGCATGGCGCGTTCGAGTAGTTTGGAGAGGCCTGATAGGAGGCTAATCGGGTGCCAGTTGGCCAGGTCTCGCAGTGAAGCTCTCTGTCCTACATATAGTATACATATAAGTAGTTATGCCCAAACCACTGCGAATGCTGAGGTCTTGTGAAGAGAAATTGCAAGAGGAAATTAAGCAGGCGAACTGACCGGACCCTTTAGGAAGCCGTCGTTAGGCTACAGGTTGATTACACCACTGTGGCCTGGAATCCGAACGGGACTAGCAAAACCAACGTAGCGCGTATTGAAAAGGTTCAGCAACGTATGCCACTTGAAACAAGGCGTTACGCTACTGACCTTGCTTTCCTTCACGGCATTGGACATAGTAATGTGGACATAGTTATGTGCCAGGCAGGAAAACTCGGAATCAAGACATATTTAAGGCCCCGAAGGCGAGGAGAAATATTTTCAAGTGGTCTTGTATTCCGAGAATACTGATTCAGTTTAACTTGTGCAGCGACAACATTCAGAACCTGTTTATTTATTATCTGTTTCTATCAGATTTTAAGAAAGTGATCTCGAGCTGGTGAATGTGAAATGCACGTTTCTTTTTTTTTCTCTAGGTCATGCATGTATTTGTTTTGTTTGATGTTTTAATGTGGCACAAACGGGTTCTTAACTGTGTGTCATAAAGGTTAAATAAATAAAAATACGAGATCAAATCAAAATAGTTGCTCGATCGCTCGATTCTATTCAGTCGACCAGCACTTTTTGCCCTCCGACAAATATTAAAACTGTACAAATTGACGACTACCGGTCTCCCACCACAACCACAACCCAAGACCAATACCATCCTCGCTAGCATGCCAGAAGTACTGAACAATGAAGATATTGTCAGCCTGGGAGATGGTGTAGAAGATAATGAAGATGCTCCAATGAGCAAGAGCAAGAAGAAAAGTCGGCGACTAAAATATCAAGCAAAATACTTCATGAAAGCCAATAATAAACCCAGCCCAGCACCTACTCTTCCATCCAAAATCCTACACCAAAGCCAAAGTAACAGCAAAAAGCGAAAGCTCTCTACTTATACCTCCAGGGAAGAGTTCCCTCTGCTGCCAACCACAAAAATCTCGTCAAAGCAATCACTGGCTCCCATGGACAAAACAGCTTACATACCAAACATTCCAACTTCCAATACATTCGCAATATGAGAATTGATCTCTGATCTCAACGACCAATCACAATCAACAAAAATAGTAACTTCCCTAACGGCTGCTCCCAAGCGCCTCAAGAATCAACTACCTCCACCACCCTATGTCCTATCCAACTCTGGTGTTGAACCCGAGTTGGACTCCTCGAAAGAGTAAGAAATGAAAGTATAACAATTTAGTCGTATGAAAGAAAGAGACCATGTAGATGCATGTCTCACATATTACCTACAATAATGTCTCACTCAGTTTAAGATATCATTTTTTCCATATACCTTTTCCGGGATGGTTCTCATTTGTATTTCGTTTCGTGGATGACGAAGAGGCAACGGGTGGGCATTCAGTAAAATCTTGCTGAACTTCGACTTCAGCCAAAGAAAAATCATCCATGAATTTGATATCATTCAAATCATTCAGAACAGAAATATTGTTGTTTTACTATTTTAATAAAATGCGCTTTACTTGCACAACACACCTATGAGGTATATTTCTGTAGAACTTACGTATGTAATTAAACTGGCAAATGGTTGTATCATTTGCAGTTGCAGAAGTTGAGGTGGATGTGGTGTTTATTGGAAAGGTGCTCGTTTCTGGTGGCTGTGCACCCATTCCAGCCTCAGCAACTGTTGTAATGCCGGTCAACAACTGCCAACCACAGAAATCCAACAGACGAAGCTCTATGGGTAACAGTTCCGAAAGGGGCTTTTCACCACCGCCGGTTTTCATTGATAATGTTTTAAACTTGGAAGCTTTGTCCTTGGTGTTGTTCTTCCAGTCAGTCCAAGTCTAAAAATTAAATCAGTGCTATCGTTGACATTTTTTGATAATACTGCTGTAAATATTATCGAAAAATTAAGTAACTTGTAGTTCTTTATGGTAAGGGTTTGATTTTTAACATGTGCAGTCATTATTGTTGTAAGGTTTATATTTGTAACATTTTGGTAATTTCATACCTTTTTCCAATGCTTTTCATCTTTTTGGGCCCCTTTCCCTTCTGAATTGAGAAGGGAAGTAAGTTGCTTCCATAAACTTTCTTCCTTTTCTTTGCCCAATGGGCCAGAAAAATTTCCAAAAGCAAACTCTGGGTGATTTTTCATATTTTGGAAATATTTTGGAATATTTTGGAACCCTGACGGCTGGGTTTGACGGGCGTTGCTTTCTGCGATCTTGACATCATAAGGGCAGCCTCTGTAGTTGGCAGGGTGGGTGCTACCACAGTTGGCGCAGACGGGGCGATGGTGCCTTTTCGGACATACCTTTGCGTTATGGTTTTCTGCGCAGCGGACGCACAAAGTGCGCTGGTGGCAGATGAAGGAGTTATGCCCAACAATTTGACAGTTGAAGCACATGGGTATTACTTTCAGAGCACGTGGTGTCTCCACCGCTACACGGCAGTGTAAGATTGACCCAAGGTTATCTACGTTTGCATTTGGTTACCGCGAAGAGAGGCCACTTGATTACCGTCGGGTGTTGCCTCGGGATTGTCGCTCTCTCGGTTGGTTTTGCTGAGCTGAGTGACGTTGCGAAAAGAATACCATTTCTCAATGAGATCGTTAGCTACTGCTGAGGTGGTTGTATTGGTAGGCAGCCCTCTAATAATGAAACGCTGCGGTTTTTTCGCGTATTCTGGGAAGGTATAACAATCAATATTTTGTTCCTTGAATACCTTGAGGGTATTAGCGTGATCAGTTGCGTCAACGAACGTGATTTTAACATAGTTACATCTTGGTTTTGTGACGAAATCTTTGGTACAGGTTTCCTTAAGGATGCCTATGAGCTGGTCATGAGTTTTCAGAGACTTGACAATGAGGGGTGGAATGTGGATCGAAGTGGCGTCATTGGGTTGTTGCGTGGTTTGTTGTTGGTTATTAGTGACGTCAGAGCCCGGGGGTGTTGGAGGGTTGCACCTTTTCTTGATGCGACTGTCACTGGAAGACTATGACTTGGATTTCATGGATCGCTTGTTTTCGTATGATCGTATCGTCATACGAGTCGTATTGTTTGGATGAATGAGAGTGAGAGTTGGAAGCCTCACTACATGAACTAGTCATGGTGGGATGGTTAATGGTTCGGACGAATAAACTGGTTAGCCTAGCCTACCCAGCAGTGCGACAAAACGCCTCTGGAGTCCAAGTCTTGAACCAATCGTTTTCGTTTTGGATCTACGTTTTCGTTTAAAAACTGCGAAATGGCGAGTTTTCAAGTCTTGAGCGCGAAAACGAAACCGAAACCAAAAACGGCGTTCTCCCCGCGAGTAAAAAGCTCGCCATTTTGATCGCAGTGAAATCTATGACAGGAAGCATCATTGTTTTAGCGTTGCCTACATTATCAGGGACCGATTCCGATACCACGTCTGGAAGTGAGGTGATTCAGTTAACATCAGTTCTAGTAAAATATATAGTACTAGCAGAACCCGATGCCTAACGGCACCTTAAGATTTTGAGGGAGTGTGCATTTTGGGGACCACAACCAAAAGTACCCCCATTTATTTTATTTGAAATTTGCCGCTTATTTCACTCGGGGTCACTGCATTGAGGAAACTCTGTGAATTCCAAAGTGACCACGATGACAATTTCGAAAACAAACGACGTTGGCTGTCAAAAGATTTCCGTGAAATATATTTTAGAGAGTGAAACTTGTGAAATACCTTTTACATCTCCACCAGATCTGACTAAAAACCTGTTAAATGAATGGATAAGCACCTTAAATTGACAAAATGTAAGTTTCTTTGGTAATTAAGTTGTTTGACATTGTTTGAGAACTGTCAAAACCTTCCCTTGCCAGCCAGTTTTAAATAAAATTCAAAACGAAAATCCCATCAAATCACCGTATAAATGTCGCGTTGGGTCGTGCTCTGAAGTCATGTAAGATTTAAAATTATTCCCAGCAATGTTTGACTGGTTTCTAAAAAGTATTTGATGTTCTAATCCTTTTTGACGTTTAAATATCCTGAATTCACTGCCGCAAAGATAAGTTCAAGAATTCGTTCACCCTGCAGTGGTCAAAAAACCAAATGCCTAACCCGATGAAATGAACCAAATGAACCCGATGCCTAACGGCACCTTAAGATTTTGAGGGATTGTGCATTTTGGTTTTAATGTAAAGCCTCTAATGGGACCACAACCAAAAGTACCCCCATTTATTTTATTTGAAATTTGCCGCTTATTTCACTTGGGGTCACTGCATTGTGGAAACTCTGTGAATTCCAAAGTGACCACGATGACAATTTCGAAAACAAACGAAGTTGGCTGTCAAAAGATTTCCGTGTATGATTTCTTGAAATATTTTTTAGAGAGTGAAACTTGTGAAATACCTTTTAGAATCTGGGCTTAGCAATCTTGCTAGCCAAGACACCAACAATATATCAGTTTTGTCATTTATTTCCCTTCAGTTTTAGAGATATTGAAAAGAATTTGACATTGACGTTGACATTGACATTGACGTTTTAATATCCTGAATGCACTGCCACAAAGATAAGTTTAAGAATTCGTTCACCCTGCAGTGGTCAAAAAACCAAACAAATGAATGCATATGTCACTCTTTTTGCAAAATCATTTCTATTTCACGTAAAACGAACTTAATTAACAGCGTTTGTGCTCAATTTCTTCAATAACTTTCATAGGCATGCATGAAGAGTATTACCGAGCTGCTGCGGGTGAGTAATAGGCAAGTTTTGAATGAAATAAAAATCGAACTGTGAGACATGGCTCCAATTTTCCTAGGCAGGAAATTTCAAACACAATTATCAATATTTCACCAAAAAAACGCTTTCAAATCACCCTCAAAGTGTCACAATAGGATAGAGATTTTAATTTTGAACAATTATAACCCAATTGCACACGTTTTTAACCAAATTTCGCAATTTAAATCAACATGTACAGAAAAATGTTACCCCAGCTGGTCGGTCGCCAGATACAAACTAAAAAGTTGAACATCGCAATTTTAAAGCTTTTATATAAGGTTAATGTTTAATATGCAAAGTCTTAGCTAAAATAAATTATTACTTGTAGAGCTCTTCTTTGGCTTTTTGGCAGGTCCCGGTTTAGAATCGCCAGCCTTAACAGAAAAGCAGATTATTGTAGATTATTACTGGGCCAAACACTATGACTGGTTGTTACAAACATGAAGTACTAACAACAAATTCTCCAATTGCAGATTCTTCAGACTTTTTGTGTCCCGACACGGACACACTGCCAATAATGTCTCTGATTCTTTCCTGCAGGCCAGACAGAACAACGACTTTTCTTTCTCGATTCGCGGTCTCCGAAATCTGAGCTTTTATTTCGAGAAGTTTGTCCCGCGTCGTCCGAATCATTGCTTTCCATGTCTGAAATACAGAGAGAGCCTGGTTATGTCGTGGCAATTAATTGCTTTAAAATATCACTTATTAATAGAACATAGTACCTTAATCCAATCTTCTTTCTTCTTTTCTGGGCCAGGCATGGCATTCAAATTTTCACTTACTTCTTCCCAGCACCGATTAAAATCTTTGTTGGTAAAAGCGTTATCCAACTTCCTTGAGTTGAGACGTGGAGAATATTCGATAAATGAAACGAGTGCCTCTTGTTGGCCCAACGTGATCTGCGTGGTCATGTTTGCACAAACAAATTTGATACAATTCGTCTAATTACACTAATTCACCCCACATCAGCTTTCAACTATAAAGTACAAATTCAAATCCAAGACAATTTAGTTCATGAAACATCCTGGCGCTGCTTGACAAAATGGCGGCGAAACGATAGCTTCTGATTGGCCGAGGGAAAAATGAGGGGAGGGAAACCGAAAGCGAAACCAAAACGAAATTCGAAAACGAAAACGTAGTGCGCTTTTGAAACGCAAACTCAAGACTACCAATAAACGGGATGTTGAAAACACATTCGTTTTCGAACTTCGTTTTTAGATCGTTTTCGTTTTCAAAGCGAAGATTTCAAGACTTGGACTCCTGGTCAGCTGCATGAAGCAGGTTAAGAAGGGTAGGGATAGAGCACGGCAGAACGGCTCGAATGCCCGGAGGCTCTACTCCTGCCCGGTCATTGGGACCACCCTCTGCCGCCGAACGGCGCCGATGCCGAAAGGTTTGGATAGAGAGTGTCGCCAAACAGAGTGTTTGGAAGCTGCCCTGTTGTCAGGGTTGATGAAACTAGAGCAGCTTAGGGACGGGGAGCTAGCACGGGCCGTGCAATGTCTTTCCCCCCGGTTTGGTACTAGCAGAAGTACCGGGTGTTTTTTTTTTTTGGTTTCCTGGTAAACAGGGTGGCGGTTGTTTTGGTCGTATTAATTGTTATTTTCCAATTGGTATACCATTCATGGAGAGTGTCCAGAGCATTCTGCAGGTTTTTCCCTACCTCCTCACTCGACCGCGAGTAGCTGATAGAGCGCTATGCTCGTTTTGTGGCTGTCGCTAGGAATGCCATTTGTGTACAAATTGAAAAGCACAGGGCCAAGGACTCCTTGAGGGACTCTTGATTTGATGGTCCGTTGAGAAGGCAGTGTGCCTTTAACGTTTACCTTAAATTTCCTATCTTTTAAATAGGTACCTATTATTTCTACTTGAAATTTCAGAAATTTCAGGGCACTTAATTAGTCAATAATGCCATTATGCGAAACCTTGTCAAAGGCTTTCGCTACATTTAAGAAGACAATGCCAGTGGTGTTGTTGGCGTTCAAGCTGTGGTTGATTTTATTTGCCACTCTGAGCAGCTGATGAGTGGTGGCATGTTCGGCATGGAAGCCGAACTGCTCATAAAGGTAGACATTGTTCTCCTTGATGTGACTTTTGAGACCGTTAAGGATAAGTCTTTCCAGTAGTTTGCCAAGAGTGTTAAGAAGGCTCATGGGTCGATGGTTTGCAGGAAGCCTGAGATTTTTCCCAGCTTTGGGGATAAGAATGATTTTTGCCTCCTTCCAGGCGACTGGAAAGTATCGGAGTTTGAAACAGGCATCGAAAATCGTGACTACTCTGTTCGCCGCCTGTGAAGGAAGCATCTTAATCATCTTGTTCTGGATCCCGTCTGGGTCGGGGGCTTTCTTGTCCTTGAGCTTCTCAACTAGTGCTCCTACCTCATCTACGGTGCAGTTGGGAGGCTGGTCTGGGTTGTCATAGGTCATCCTTATCTGATCAACTTGGAAGTTGACTTCATGGTTGAGAGAAAAGTCATCATCATTGGTGAATCGCACCTCCAAGGAGTCTGAAAAAACATGGGCTTTGTCTGTGTTACTGCAGGCGAGGAAATGTTTGCCTTGAAGCGGTGGTCGGAAGTTTGGAGTTTCTTAATCTTATTTTCATTTGTTATGCCCCAAGCACTACATGCATAAGTCATTATGGGTAAAACCAGTGTTCTGTACAATAAAATCCCATTTCTTATGTTAAGTCCTTTGTTAAAAATTGGTTTGAAAATCCCCATCCTTGTTTTGGCTTTTTGCTCAGTTATTTTGACGTGTTTTCCCCATGTTAGTTTACTGTCAGTTGTGAGGCCCAGGTACTGTACTTCCTTACACCATGGTATACCCTCCCCAAACAAATACTTCAGTTCGAACTATTGATCTCTTTATTCGCTTAGTAAAGAGAACAGCTTTGCTTTTACTTACATTAATCTTTACTCTCCACTTCTCATACCAGACTTCCAGCTCGTCCAGCGCAGTCTGGAGTCGTCGGCTGGCCAGATAGCTGCGCATGGACTGCGCAATGAGGGCAGTGTCTCTTGACATTCTCCATATAAAGAGGTCCTGAGTTTTTAGCTTGCTAATGGCATCGTCCCATTAGGCGGCTCGGGCAGTCTCTTCTTGTCGTATTTTTAGTTTAACGGCATATTTAAGACCCAGGGAAAGATCGTACAGATCAGATCGCCGGTTCTTAGTTATTGGGATTGCAGCGGCTGCCGCCGCCTGGATGTTGGTGCTGAGTGCCAACGCAGCTTGATCTACATCAGACGTTCTTGATATCTCTGTGTTGTCTGGATGCGCTTCCAGGTGGCTGCGGAATTTCTCCCAGTTGGCCCTTTTAAGGTTGAACCTCTCCTGAGCTGGGGCTATCACCATTTCATCCCTATAATCGATGAGAACTGGATTATGATCCGAAGAGAGGGCATGCATGGTTTCCAGCTGGATAGAATAGCGCATGTTTACCGATAAGGCAATTTGCAGGACATCACCTTTGAGTCCTTTGGAACGGCGAGAGTAATGTGTGGGTTCTTGGAGTGCGCGCCGGGGTTAGGTGTGTCTCTTGGATGAGGCACGCAGCGGCAGAAGTTTCCTCCAGTCGGTGGGTTGGACCCGGTTTTGTTTACAAGGCCCCACGGAGTAGTACCCCGTGGGGTTAGTTGAGTCCCCATTCCGGGCAATTGGGGGCGGTTGGCCCCAAACAACTCCATGCCATCCCAAAATTGTCAAAACTCTCCCCCCTCCCCCTCCACAACTCTGTCCCCCGAGTTTCCCCCCCTTCCATCACCAATTCCCACCCCTAATCCTATTCCGGGTCTTTTTGACCAAGTAATTAATGTCTCTCAATTAAACCCTCAAACTACATCACCAACATACTTTGTTATTCAACGAGCTGAGAAAGATTTAACCTTCAAATCAGTCTCACCTTTTAAGATCAACCGATCCTTTGATCCCAAAATTTATAAACTGAAAAACATTAAAAGATTAAATGATGGTTCGTTACTTGTCGAATCGGGGTCGGTAGAGACCTCTGACAAACTGCAGAAAACAACTCTCCTGGGCACCTTCCCTGTGAAGGTCGCTCCCCATGGCTCCCTAAACACCTGCAAGGGAGTGATCTACAGCCGTGACCTGATGGAACTTGAGGAAGCGGAAATCAAGGAAGAAATGAAGGAACAAAATGTAATTGATGTCAAACCCATACTTACTAGACGTGATGGTGTCCTGAAACGTTCACCTCTTCATATTTTAACTTTTATCACCGTTTCCCCTCCACAATGTGTATATGCAGGTTTTATCAGAATAACAGTTAAACCCCATATTCCAAACCCTTTGAGATGTCTCAACTGCCAACGCTTCGGCCACGGCCAACAGAATTGCCAAAGGCCACAAGTGTGCGACAGGTGCGGCAAGGCGAACGCCCACCCTAACGCCCCGTGCGATCAGGAGGCGCACTGTGCCAACTGCGAAGCTCCGCACCCGTCCTGGTCCCGGGAGTGTCCTGTCTGGAAGAAGGAAAAAAAGATATGTGAAATAAAAACTCTCGAGAAGATCCCATACCCTGAGGCTAGAAAAAAATACAACCTTCTCTGCCCTAGTCCAAATCTTTTAAAATCCTTCGCCCAAGCCACCGCTCTACCACCTGCTCCCAGCCCTAAAGAGGGGCATCACCCAAGTTCATCAGAACTTAATACCCTGATGAACATGATGACCCTTCTTCTTTCTGGGCAGCAGGAAAACAAACTAAAGCTCGAAGAACAAACTAAAAAAATAGAAGAGCAGACGAAACAAATAGAGTTGCTCAGGAAGGAGAACGAAGAGCTCAAAAACCAAAACAAGAAAATTGGAGAGGAGCTAGATTTTTTAAAACAAAACCCGCAAAAAGCAAAGAAATCGGAAGCCAAAGAGACCAGCCCCAAGTCTAAAGAGGACGAGTCCTCGATGGACTTTGAGGAGGTTGAGGGTGCCGCCCAGGTGCAAGGAGGCGGTGGTGAAGCGACAGTTGCTGCGCCTAGCAAGAGGCAAAAGACTGATGCTTTTAAAGTTAAAACCAAAGAGGTGAAACCAAGTAGACATCTAAATTATCCGTGATGGCCTTTGTGATAATGTCTGTGATATTTATTAACGCTTCTTTTATCTATATAATTTTATTTTTAATTTTATATAGGTTAATGGATTGCCGCGATATTATCTGTGATATTTTACTTAGGTTTAGAGATTTTTTGGTGCTACATTGCTGTGATAAACTTTCTGTGATAACCCTTGTGATAGTAACTGTGATAATTATCTCCGCTTCTTTTACCTATATGATTTCATTTTTAATTTTATGTAGGTTTTCAGATAGCTGTGATATTGTCTGTGATACTTTACTTAGGTTTAGAGAGGAAACTCTTCTGGTGCTAGTTTACTGTGATAAGATTTCTGTGATAGCCTTAGTGATTGTGACTGTGATATTAGTATACGCTTATTTTACCTGTGTGATTTTATTCTTAATTTTACATGGGTTTGATGGCTGTGAAAATATCTGAGATACATTACTTAGGTTTAGAGAGATTTTAAAACAACAGAAATGGCTTTAATACAGTGGAACCTCAATGGTTACTATCACCACCGAGAGGAGGTGAAGCTTTTAACAGCTAATTTTAGCCCTCTTTGCCTTTTTTTGCAAGAAACTCATTTTAAGCTTTCTGACTCGCCGATTTTAAAAGGTTACAGGTTTTATCGTTTTGACGACACGTCTGGAAACCGAGCCCATGGCGGAGTGGCGGCAATTGTTTCGGACAGGGTCTTTTCTAGCCCCGTTCCTCTCACAACATCCCTTCAAGCGGTGGCTATCCGAGTCCATACTCCTCTTCCAATAACATTTTGCAATCTTTATTTACCCGAATGGGCTCCGGTCACTTTTGCCAATCTGGACAACATGATCTCCCAACTTCCAAGACCTTACGTTCTCTTGGGTGATTTTAATGCCCATAACCCCCTGTGGGGTGACAGTATGGTTGACAGGGGAAGAGGGAAGTTGCTAGAGAAATTTTTTGATGATAATGACTTGATAATTTTAAACAATAACGAGAAAACACGTTTTAACTCTTTTAACGGTGAATTCTCATCTATTGACCTATGTGTGTGTTGCCCTTCTGTTGCCCCAATACTTGAGCTATCAGTCCACTCGGACTTGTGTGGAAGTGACCACTTCCCCTTGTTTTTAAAACTTTTAACTAACCAACTTGAACCCGGCGCTCGCTGTGCCCAATGGAGTCTGAAGAGGGCAAGCTGGAGGCTGTTCACCAGCCTCGCAGACCTAAGTCCCGCACGAGGAATAACCAACTCAGACGCCAGGGTGGACTGCGTAACTAGTATTTTAATTGAGGCAGCAACTCGGAGCATTCCCGAGACATCCACGAGACCACATCGTATGGCTGTTCCGTGGTGGAATGAGGAGTGTCAAAAATCAATAAAGCTGAGAAAGAAAGCATTGAGGGTATTCACTAACCGTCCAACCTCCGAAAACCTCGAGGTTTTCAGGAACGCGCGTGCTGTTGCACGGCGGGCCATTCGCGCAGCCAAGAAGCAATCCTGGCGAGACTACGTCTCAACAATAACTTGCCACACTCCTGCCGCCAAAGTCTGGAACAAAATAAAGAAGATCGATGGCAAGTTTACGGCGCAAGTCATTCCGGGTCTGGAGAAGAATGGGCGCATCATCACGGCTCCAGAAGAAATTGTGAATCATCTAGGGCAACAATTCTCAGATGTCTCAGACTCTCACCACTACACAGCCACGTTCCAAAAAATAAAACTCGAAGCGGAACGAAAGTTCATCTCGTTCTCGTCTACCAACTCAGAGAGCTACAACGTGCCGTTTAGTCGGTGGGAATTAGACCACGCAATCCGAACCGCAAAAAACACCTCACCTGGACCTGACAGAATCCATAACATGTTTTTAAAGCACCTTAGCCCAGCAGCCCTGGATGACCTCCTGGCCATGTTTAACATCATATGGACCTCCCAAGCATTTCCCAGCTCCTGGCGCCATGCAATTCTTATACCTATTGCCAAGGCGGGCAAAGACAAGAAGCTGGCCTCGAGCTACAGGCCAATCTCGCTCACCAGCTGTCTTTGCAAAATTATGGAGCGCATGGTGAATAATAGGCTCGTTTGGTGGTTGGAAAAGAAGAAGCTGCTGTCAAACCTACAATGCGGTTTCAGGAAGAACAGGAATACATTAGACCATTTGATTCGCATGGAGGCTGTTATCCAGGACGGGTTCCTTCGGGGACAACATTCCGTTGCTGTGTTCTTCGACCTTGAGAAGGCCTATGACACCACTTGGAAATATAATATTCTTAAGACACTTTATTCTTGGAATTTTAAAGGTAGACTTTCTGTTTTTATTCAGAATTTTATCACTGACAGATCTTTTAACGTTCGACTTGGCAACATTTTATCAGAGAGTTTTATCCAGGAAAACGGTGTGCCGCAAGGCAGCGTTCTTAGCGTGACACTCTTTGCCATAGCAATCAATTCAATTGCCGACTTTGTTAGCACCCCAGTGTTGTCTTCTTTGTTTGTAGACGACCTTGCAATTATCTGCTCATCCAAGTCTTTACCGTCTGCTTCTCGACAGATTCAGCTTACTGTAAACAGGCTTGCTAAGTGGGCTGATGCCACCGGGTTTACGTTCTCGGCAGCAAAAACTACCTGTGTTCACTTCTCTCGGGTGCGGGGGTTTTTCCCCGACCCAGAGATTGCTCTTCGCGGAAACCCTCTTCCGGTAGCTAAAAGTGTCAAGTTCCTAGGATTAGTTTTTGACCAGAAACTGAATTTTAAAGAACACTTTAGCCAACTTCGTATTAAGTGTTCTAAATCGCTCAACATTTTACGTTACTTGACAGGGACAAGATGGGGAGCGGACCGCACAGTCATGCTGCGGATTTATCGTGCTCTCATACGTTCTAAGTTGGACTATGGTTGCGCTGTTTATGACTCCGCCCGAGACAGCTACAAAAAAACTCTTAACACTATTCACAACACAGGTATACGGCTGGCCATAGGGGCTCTTCGAACCAGCCGGGTGGAGAGTTTATATTGTGAATCCGGGGAGCCGCCTCTAGCACTGAGAAGACAGTATCTTTTAACTTCGTACGCTGCAAAATTATTCACAATGAAAAAACATCCCACATATCAACCTCTACTTCAGCCCAGATTCCAGGCAATTTATGATGCCAAACCCTTTTCAACCGTGCCGTTAGGAATAAGGCTGGGACGAATTTTCACTGAACTAACCTTCAGGGCCCCGAGAATGTTCCCCATTGAGTGTGGTTCGGTTGCTCCTTGGACAGTCCCTAGGCCTTCTTGCCTTGTCGGACTCTCATCTCTGGGGAAAAACCACACGAGCGACGTCGTATACCGACGTAGGTTTGCCGAAATCTGTGCCGATTACCCGCACCATGTCCACTATTACACTGACGGATCAAAATGTGACGACTCTGTTGGTTGCGCCTTTGTAACAAATCCAAACATTGTATATGGTTTTAGACTGGACAACGCATGTAGCATCTTTACTGCAGAGCTTTATGCAATCGTGAAGGCTCTGCAGCACATCGAAAGTAGAGATGAATCGAGATTTTTAATCTGCTCGGACTCGCTCAGCGCTATTGATTCCATATATGATATCTTCTCACCCAACGCTCTTGTTCAGGAAGTACATTCCCTTCTAGCGTCTCTTTCCTCTCGGCACATTAAAGTGGTTCTTTGTTGGGTTCCGGGACATGTTGGAATCAAGGGCAATGAACAAGCCGATGCAGCTGCCAAAAATGCTTTGGGAAAAGTAGAAATTGATGATCACAGAATATCCCATAATGATTTAAAGGTGTATTTTAAATTAAAAACCACCTTAAGATTCCAAGATATGTGGGACCAACAGACAAATAACAAACTTAAAGAAATCAAGCCTTCCATCGAACCATGGGAATCTTCAAGAAGATCAGAAAGGCGTGAGGAGGTTGTTTTAAGTCGATTACGTATAGGACACACTCTTTTAACCCACTCTTTTTTATTTACTATTGACAAGGTTCCCCCACGCTGCAATAAATGCAGTGAGATTTTATCCATCCGACACATTTTAATTGATTGTAGTAAATACAGAGTTGCCAGGCAACACTATTCATTAGAAAACACAATTGACAAGGTCTTAGCAGATGACCCTCGTCGTATTGACAAAGTTTTAAAATTTCTAGCCGAGATTGACTTAATAGGTCTAATGTAAACTTTTATCTGTACTAAGGAAATTTATCTTTTAATACTTATCTTACCATTATTTGGCGCAATATAACCACTAGGTTGAGGCGCCGTTAAGCCCTAATATTCATTCATTCAGTTTCCTCCAGGAGGTGAGCTAACTCTATTATTTTGTGTGACAGGCTGTTAGCGTTCCATGAGACAAATTGTGTAGCTTTGTTACTCATTGAGATTCGTGCTGAAGGTGTTGAGGAGTTCTTTCATAGTAGTGATGACAAGATTAAGTAGTGGATGAAGATTAAGTGAAGTGATGTAGCCAGCTGCTTGCTTGGCCAGCTTGACCCAGAAGGCGAAAGAGTTGGAGCTGTGGTCTGATTGACCTGAGCCCTGCGCTTCACTATTGGGTCTACTCTGGGAGTTTTGTGGTGGTTTTGTGGTGGTTTTGGTCATTGTGACCGGAGTGGTTGATGGGGCGATGATGGAGATGGACTGGTTGGATTGGGGTTGGATTGCTCGTGTTGATGGCTTCTTGTTTCTTTCAGTAGCAGTGTGGTTGATATTCTTCATTTCCGTGGTCTTCTTGCTTCTGAAGTTTTTCTTTTGAATCAAGCATTGAGCATAGGTTTTAGGTGCAGGAAGAGGTTTCTCGGTGAGAGTGTTGTTGATGGTTGTGCTTGCAGCAACAGTTTGGGGTGGTTTTGGTGGTACATGTGATGTTGATGGTACAGAATCTTGTGTTGCAACAAGATTAGAACTTGGTGGCAGAGAGTGGTCTGTGGTTCTGGCCTGAGTATGGGTGTCGTCTGGTTTGGTAGAGTGTGTCTCGTCTGACTGGTTGGTGCTTGCATGCGTTTGTTGCACATACCTTTCAGCAATGCGCACATGATAGGGGCAACCCCTGCAGCTGGCAGTGTGCGAACCTGAACAGTTCGCACAAACTGGGGGTTTGTTCCTATTAGGGCAAACCTTGGCGTCATGGTTTTCACTGCATCTGACGCACTTGGTGTGCTGATGGCAGAAGGCCGAGGTGTGTCCCACCAGCTGGCAGTAAAAACACATAGGAATTATTTTAGTAGCCCGGGGGCTTCAATGGAAACAGCACAGTGAAGAATGTACTTCACAGTTTCCAGATCTTTGAGTGGCTGGCCGGGAATAGTGGTGGTTGTGGCAACAAAGAGTGGCCAAGGAGTGACAGTTTTGACGGTTTGCCCATCTTGTTCGTCATGGTTGGTTCTCCCCAGTTGGGTGACGTTCTTGACCTAGAAGCCTTGGGCAATCAGGTCATTGGTCACCTCAACTGCGCTGGTGTTGAATGGGAGGCCACGGATGACAAAACATTTGTGGTTTCCGTTCATATTCAGGGAACGTGTAGTGTTCTAAGCCCTGTTCGGCTAGTAGCTTTCTGCTATTGTCATAATCAAGTTTGTCTTTAAAGGTCTTCTCTGGGTTGGGCATGGAATTTGTGTTGGCAGATGTCTTCTAGGATGCCTGTCCATGTGTTTTAAGATACTTGATTATGAGTGGTGGAATCTGTTTTTTGATGGGATTAGCGGCCTGTTTGGAGGGTGTATTTGTTGTGGTAGTAGTGTTAGTGGGTTTTCTGGCAAGTGCGTGAAAATGATTTTGCGTTGCTATCAGGCTGGTGTCCAGAAGTGGAGAGCTCGCTTTCTTACGCTTGCCACTTGACTTGCGTCTATCCTGTACGGTTTTATAAGACTGGTCATCTACAGTGTTGCAAGAGGCGCTGGTGTATTGGCTGGTCTGGCTGTCGTATTCATAGTCTGAGTCATGGCTACTGCTGGTGGTTGACTCTGACGAGGAAGTGGTTGGTGATGGTCTTTTTTTGGATGGTGGTGACGTATCCAAGCCGGCTCTTGGAATTCGCCAGCTTTACAAGTTTATTCATGACAGTTTTTGCACAAATATTAATCAGCTCATTCTGAATTCGGCCCGAAATGTATTTGACGTTACCTCCAGCGCTAGACATGTGATGTTGTAAGAGTGTATTCCCAGCGTCAATACGGAAATGTAAAAGATCTTGAAAATTTCTAGAATTCGAAGTGTGGCCGCTTAAGGCCATTTCATGGGAATGGCATTTCATTAAAATTGCATTAACATAATATGCTCTCAAACTACTACGTGTTAGTAGAGACGAAATTGTAAATGGAAATTATCTTCCTACCATGGCCGACGCCCTATCGGGAGTAGACGCGTTGCTTTCGCTTTCCGCTTTAGATACGATACTCTTTATTTCCTGAAATCCTTACTTGGGAGTAATGGAACCAGCATCCGTGGAGGCTGGCAGCAGGGAACAGTATTTGCGTTGCATTCTGAAGTGATGCCCCGTAATCAGTAATTGCTATTCTTGGGTTGAAATTAGGGATCAACTCGAGAATATATCTGAAAACGTAAGGTGCATATTTAATCATAAATCGATTATAACTATATCTATGGGAACTTATAAAATATTCTACAAGGCTTACAGTGTCAAATTAAATCGGCATTTCGGTGAACAATTGCCTTGCAGGGGGCGGCGTTCTTGGAACCAATTTCAATGATCCACTGTAACCAATGTAATGTTTAAATGTTCGCTGGCAGTTTCCAGCCTCTCTAAGGGAGCTTCGGAAGCAAAAAACGGGGGTTTGGCCTTTTTGCTCTCCGTCGCCGATCACGGCTCGGAAAAAGACGCCGCCGTCAACCGTTCCGCCGTACAGTGCGGTGTACCGGGGCTCCCCGATTAATTCCCCCATTTCCTGAATTGATTGGGGAATTACTGGGTTCATAGCTCTGCGCGCACGGTACATGGTCGTTCCGAAAGTCCTTAAGGTCACTTTCGCAGCTACTGCGATAGGTACTCTGAAAATGAAAATTATTTTTTGAATTTGGCATAGCTTATGCCATTATTTTTTACACCAAGTGAATCCTTACCTGCTACATTCTTGGTTGAAGATATCCTGTAGCAAAGTAATCTCCATACGCGATCTTTCTATCATTCGTTGCTTCAATATTGAAATGTACTGTTCCAATTCTTCGGAGTCGTGGTCGTGCACTTTCGTCACTTGCAGTTCATCCCGCAAATTTGCATTGAGAGGCATTGTACCCCTTCCCGGGAATCTCCTCTTCGTACATATCAAGTACACAGTTGGGTCTCTTGACACAGACGCATGGTAAGTGTATCCGCCAAGAAGATATTTCGATAAACCTTCCAGCGCTGGCCGGGAAGTATTCATTCATTCAATTATCTTCCTACCATGGCCGACGCCCTATCGGGAGTAGACGCGTTGCTTTCGCTTTCCGCTTTAGATACGATACTCTTTATTTCCTGAAATCCTCACTTGGGAGTAATGGAACCAGCATCCGTGGAGGCTGTCAGCAGGGAACAGTATTTGCGTTGCATCCTGAAGTGATGCCTCGTAATCAGTAATTGCTATTCTTGGGTTGAAATTAGGGATCAACTCGAGAATATATCTGAAAACGCACACGTATGCCTCCGTGGTTTTTGCCTCCATGAGGCAATTGATTGCTGGAATTACCTGACAAAAAAAAAAAAAAAAAAAAAAACACACATCAAACATGCTCGTCGCAAACAGTTTCTTGTCTGTTCTGACTCTCTGAGCTCACTGCAAGCTTTGTGCCATGCATTCCCCACTGACAATCTCGTTCAAACCATTCAGAACACCTTGGGAGAGCTTAGCCTGTCAGGGATAGAGGTTCTGCTCTGTTGGCTCCCTGGTCATGAGTTGGCCGATAGGGCCGCTAAGGAGGCTACATGTAGAACCGAGGTGGACTTCCCACTAGTGCCATATTTAGATGTTAAAAATGTTTTTAAGACTAAAATCGCAGAGAGATGGCAGACGTCCTGGGACGCTGTCATCTCTAATAAACTCTGGACCGTCAAGAGGTCCGTCGCTGCCTGGAAGTCGTCGGCCCGTCCTTCTCGACGGGAAGAGGTTGTAACAACCCGGATGCGCATCGGTCACAGCTTTCTGTCCCATATCTTCATTCTCAAACGGGAAGAGCCACCGATGTGCACCTCATGTGATCAACCTCTTTCACTCAAACACCTCCTTATCGAGTGTGCCGATCACCATCAGTCGAGAAACACTCTGAAGATTCCTGGAAGCATGCAAGAGGCATTGAAAGACGATGCCTGCTCTGTCGATCTAGTGCTCCAGTTTTTAAAAGAGACTGGTTTTTATGATAGGATTTAATTTTAACCCCGACTTTAAGAGTCACTAGCAAATGGTCTTTTTAAATACTATGCACTTTTCATAGTGTATCATTTGATTCTTTTCGCAAGTATTTGTAAACAATGCGTTAAGAAAGACTTATATTTTAACACATTGACTTAGAATGACTTCATGTCTATCTTGAAATATCTTAACTCCTTATCATGTATTCGGCACAAATAGCCTAGTAACTGAGGTGCCGCTAAACCCCACAATTATTATTACTATTCTCTGATTTAAGCAATACTTTTGTTTCACCTGAAGATTTTACTTTTTATCGAAACTTTGTCACAGGCCACAATAATAATAATAATAAAATGACCAAAAGGTGGACGCGCATCTAAACCACGCTATTCATTCATTCAATTTCTTGAATTTTTTCACTTCAATTTCAAATTCATTCAAAGATGTCCTAATTTGAGAGAAATGCATTGCTTTTAGGGACAACATTTCTGGAGTCATTGTCTTATATTTATCTCTTTCTGTCCGAGGTCGAGATGCTGGTCGACCGTCGCTCGTCTGCACGAAGTCTGAAACATCACCGTCATCCTCCGAAAACAGGGTTGAAAATCAGGATGTCTTCTCATGTGGCCTACAAATATCTCTTAATGGCTGTCAACCATTTTAACACTTTTTTAGGGATCCTTGATGTGAAAGTAATTAAAATATGAAAACATGTATAGAGATGCTTATTTAGAAATTTCAGTGGAATATTCATTCATGTAAATTTAAATTATTTTAGGGTTGAGATATTATATTGATAATTTGGAAATTTAACGACACGTTGATGATCAGGAGGTTATTGATTTACAGTTAGTCAACAATATTACAATTTTTAAAACCAATTAATAAAAAATAATGTTGATTTGTAACAAACAAACAATATTTGAACTCTTAAAAACTTCTCCGCGCTATGAAACTGCTTTTCAGGCATTTAAAAAAGAATTATATAATTTTTTACTTTCTTTTATAACAATTTGTTCTAGAGTCATCTTCCTTGTAGCTTTAAATACACATGGCAAACTGTAATAGATACAAGATATGCAACTTAGCTTGCGGCCCTGCGAGTTCCATGGATCACATTTGATGTAAATATTTGTACATTTTATTAAAACAAATTTTAACATGTGTTCTGAGTCTGCGTATTCTCTTTGACTAGCATCCCCTTCTTTATCCATTCCTTAAAACTTTTGACATTTTTCATCCCCCTTGCATTCTTATCACCAATCCCATTTTACTCTTCAACGCCCTTTTCTATAATCCCAGTATTGCTTTCATTTATTTAAACTCATTTCCATTTTAAAAGTTTCCATAATGCAGTGTCCCACAGCAGCAAAGGGGCTAAATTTCAAATACAGACACTAGTTTTCTAGTGTCTCTCTAGTTTGATAGCGAATAAACTGCTGCACACAGATGCGGTCCTGATACGGTACGTTTCAAGCCCATGGTTTCAAGCAGCTTCGAACGCGCCGTGACCGGCAATCGTAATTTTCACGATGAGAGCATCGATATATGGCATCCATTTCATCTACGAGTCGATTAGATTAGCCCTGAAACTTGGCTGAAGGATCACAGAGTCGGATGTGAGTCAACGCGAGGGATGAAGCCATCAAAACACCATCCTTTCAGTCGCAGCACCTGCTGGCGTTTACGTTCCTGCTGTATTTCCTCTACATCCACATGTAGAAGGTCGAAGCGATTGGAAGCTTTGCGATCCCTTTGCCGACAGTCAAGAGACCGTGCTGCTTGAAATATTTCTCCACTGTGACGTCGCATACACGATGAAGCTCATTACCGGGTGGAAGTGCCTGATAGGTCGATGGTCGGTGGGTGGGGGTTAAGATGTAAGTGACAGAAATTGCTCAAAGAAGAGGCACAAAAGTGCTGTAAACTGACTGATTTGTTTACTAAAACGTTGCCAGTAAATGTGACGCTCGTTCCCAATGACGATCTATTTGTACCAACACCACCGGCGGCCCCGTCTACGTTGGACATTCAGCCACAAACTTAAACCGATTTTCCAAGGATACAGCCAAATTTCCCAGACCAAGAAGTTGCAGCGGATGCGCCATTTTCACAACCCATGGCGCCAGAACAACTGGCTGGACAAGGTCAATTATTTTCAGAGGCCTACTAATAGCGAACGGGCCCATTTCTTCCGGGAGCACCCATTCCAGTCTTACGATAATTTACTCTTTAATGGATCAAAAGTGTTCAACAGAAAAGATGGGACAAATCGTCACCGGTTTAGCTATGACACCAACCATAAAGGTCTATTTTGCACCGTGTGCATCGCTTATGGCGCTATTAGATCGGATTACGTGCAATTTAAGTCGATTGGTATGACGGACTGGCGCCATGTGTACACTCACATAGAAGAGCATGAAAGAAGTGTGCAAACACCCAAAGCCACATTTTGAATTCTTCTAGGAGAGACGTCGAGTCGTTGCTCTTTTCTAAATACACAGATTTGAGAAATGAGGAAGTAAAGAAGCGCCGACAGACGTTGGAACGCATAATCAAAATTGTTAAAACTAATGGGGAAACGCGGGCTGAGTTACAGAGGGGGCATCGAAGCGGCTTACACGCTCGATGACGGAGGACCACGGACATTTCTTAGAACTTGTACGACTTCTGGGCAAGTACGACATTGTTCTAAAGGATCGCCTAGACAAAGTAATCCAGAAATCAAAGGCGGCGAAAAAAACCGTGAACCAGAAACGCGGTGGACTAGCAACACTATTATCAAAAACAACTGTGAATTACATTGTGGACGCTATCAAACAATTAATTCAATCGACAATTGCAAACAGTGTACGCGATGCTGGAATATTTTCAGTTCAAATTGTCACTACACAGGGTAATACGGTGAAAAACCAATGCTCTGTGATAATAAGGTACGTGGACGAAGAAATTCACGAGAAATTGCTGGCTATGGTGAATTGTAAGGATTCGACCGGAAAAGGATTTTTTGAACTCATAGACGCTACGCTGACCGCTCACAAAATTGACATAAAAAACTGCGTTGGAAACGCCACTGACGGAGCAGCGAACATGCAGGGGGTGTGCAATGGGTTCATGAAACACCTAAACGACGCTGTTCCTGGGCAAGTGCACGTATGGTGCTACGCGCATGTTTTAAATTTTGTTGTGACAGAAACAACGTTGGCATCATTGTCGGCTGCTTCTTTGTTTTCTTGTCTCGATTCAATTGCAATATTTGTTAAACAATCTTATAAACGAATGAATGTCTGGGAGAGAGTGAGCAAAAATGAACGTCACCGTTGCCTAAATGTTACAGGCGAAACACGTTGGTGGTCAAAAGACGCTGCTTTGATCAAAGTGTTTGTAAACTTTGATAGTCCAGAATACGGACGAGCTATGTACTACCTCCATTGACCTGATAACAACTTTGAATTACAATCAACATTCGTAGACTATTGCGCCTGATACAAGTGCTAAGGCGAGAAACCACAAAGAAGCCCTGTTGAAGTACGAAACAATTCTTAACGCGCAACTTTTCTGAAAAATTTTTGAGTTTAAGTCAAAGTTGTCAAAATATCTCCAGACTAGCAGACTGGAAAGAAATGCTGCTGAGCTCCTGGAATGGTTCTGCTTGGTTCAGGAGTGGGTGCAAGATATATCATCCATTGTCATTGCCATGGCAATGTATTCACTGAATGAGTGAGAAAATAAATAATTGATAAGACTAAATTATTAAAACGACAGATAAGAATAAATGAAGTAATAACCAATTACCTTCACTTTGTTTACAAAAGCATTCGTTATTTGCTCTTTACTCTCCCATTTATCTGTATGCTTGTTGAAAACTACAAAAATAAAACTCAACGTCATCCAGCACGGTCTGTTGGCTACATCCACGGACATGTTTCTAGGAGGTCTGGCTAGCACGGCCCGTTGGCTGCATTCACGGACACTATTCTAGAAGGCCTGGCCTATAAAAACAAGCGTCTCGCTGACATGTACGACCATTGCTCTCTCATGTGGACATTCTAACGGAAATGCTCCTCCCAGAGCTAGAAATTCCTGCATCTGAATTCTCTGAAACCTCTGGTTCGAGAAAGTTCGTTGTCGAGAGCGGACGTGTTTTTCTCGCTCTGAAAAATTTCAAAGAGCAAATGTGACAGTGTCAATTAAAGTGCAACTTGCACTTTATTTTTATTTTGTGACTATCGCTTGTCGAAAATTTCTTGTGATTATGTGTGCGTGTGAAAAGCGTTTGTTTCAGAACACGAGTGTTTAACACGACCCTTTTTCTCTCGTTCTGAGAATTCACGAACACGAGTGTTTTTACACGAAATTTTTCTGTAATTTTTTTTTTTTTTGTGATTGGTGGGGGACGTACGTCCTCCACCGTGTCCTTCTGGTGCCGAGCCTTTTGGTTCCTTTCCGGTTGTCTGAGTCTTATTAGTTGGTTTGTTGTTGTTTTTTTTTCATTAATTATGTACTTATTTTAGGTTTTAGGTTTTAATTAGAGAAATGCAGGCTTGTGCCCTTGTTGGTGTGCCAGCATGTTTATTTGCGGGTTACTGCTGGTTGCCGCTTTGATCATGAAATTTTTCTTAGTCTTTGATAGTGTGGCATTTATGGGCGGGATTCCTGTTCGTCTTTGGATGTCTTTGTTTCTTATAAACCATGGGCTTTTGGTAGCCCGTCGTAAAGCTTTATTTTGCGTTATATGGAGGCCTTTAATTTTATTTGGATGTGCGGAAGCCCAAACACTGCTCGCATACGTCATTATGGGGAGTATGAGTGTCTTATAAAGTATCAGCCCATTGTTAATGCTAAGGGAGCTTCTCTGCCTTAGTATTGGCTTCAGTAGGCCTAGTCTTAAGTCCGCTTTTGTTTTGACGTTTTTTTTATATGCGGGCCCCACCACAGTCTGTTGTCGAGAATTACCCCCAGGTACATTGCTTGCTTGAGCCATGGGATGGTCTCCCCGAAAAGGTGGATGCTTACGACTTTGTTTTTGTGCGTTTCTTTGACTTGCTTCGTGAATAGAACTGCGTTGGTCTTTGATACATTAATTGTTATACGCCATTTTTCGTACCATTCCTCTAGACGGTCCCCCCTCGAGGCTATCACCTTACCGTGGTGAGGGGGTTTGTGTGGCTCGATGATCCGGGAGGCTCTGCCGGCGGGAGGTTTCACTCCCAGCAAGGTCTCCTATGCCGGACAGACTCCCGGGGAGAGCCCAGACCAAGAATAGCCCGACCCCGTCGCTGTTACGGGACTCGGACTTTGGTCTAAGGAGTTTCTGGCCTCTTTTCTCTTTCACCTCTTTCTTTTCATCACCTTCTCTCTGCCTTCCTCCTTCCTTCATTCCTAGCCAACTCCCGATACCTCTGTCTGTTTTCTGCAACAGCGAGGGGGTTCCCTCCCCTTTGTTGACGACTCGGCCATTCATCGGATTTTCTTTCGGATCTCGATTTGTTTTAGTCGGTGGTAGAGCCAGACAGCTGGTGACTGGGGTGTGTCCAGGAGGCTCCCGTGTCTTTCTTGTCTCTTTCTCTCTATCCTTAATATCTTCTACTTACCTTTCTGGCCGGCTTCCTGGGCGCACCTGAACTCCCCTCGTTGACGACAATTGCATTTCATGGACACGATTCGTTTCGCTATTGGATATGTTCGCACTTGGGCTCGTCTCCGGGTTGCGTTGGCTGCAATAGCTGGGCGGGGGTATCGTACGACAATATCGGTGCCCCCTGCCCAGGGAAAAGGTCAATTGCGCCCGGGGGCGCCCGGCCGTGAAATTGGCACTTTCCGGCTCCCCGCCCGATGTACGGGAAATCAATAACTGGCTCCCTCCCACCGAACTTCGGTGGGTTGGACCCGGTTTTGTTTACAAGGCCCCACGGAGTAGTACCCCGTGGGGTTAGTTGAGTCCCCATTCCGGGCAATTGGGGGCGGTTGGCCCCAAACAACTCCATGCCATCCCAAAATTGTCAAAACTCTCCCCCCTCCCCCTCCACAACTCTGTCCCCCGAGTTTCCCCCCCTTCCATCACCAATTCCCACCCCTAATTCTATTCCGGGTCTTTTTGACCAAGTAATTAATGTCTCTCAATTAAACCCTCAAACTACATCACCAACATACTTTGTTATTCAACGAGCTGAGAAAGATTTAACCTTCAAATCAGTCTCACCTTTTAAGATCAACCGATCCTTTGATCCCAAAATTTATAAACTAAAAAACATTAAAAGATTAAATGATGGTTCGTTACTTGTCGAATCGGGGTCGGTAGAGACCTCTGACAAACTGCAAAAAACAACTCTCCTGGGCACCTTCCCTGTGAAGGTCGCTCCCCATGGCTCCCTCAACACCTGCAAGGGAGTGATCTACAGCCGTGACCTGATGGAACTTGAGGAAGCGGAAATCAAGGAAGAAATGAAGGAACAAAATGTAATTGATGTCAAACCCATACTTACTAGACGTGATGGTGTCCTGAAACGTTCACCTCTTCATATTTTAACTTTTAGCACCGTTTCCCCTCCACAATGTGTATATGCAGGTTTTATCAGAATAACAGTTAAACCCCATATTCCAAACCCTTTGAGATGTCTCAACTGCCAACGCTTTGGTCACGGGCAGCAGGACTGCAAGAGAGATCGAGTCTGCGATAAATGTGGAAAGTCAGGTGTGCACCCTGATGCACCGTGCGATCAGGAAGTTAAATGTGTGAACTGCGCTGGTACGCACACCTCCTGGTCCCGGGATTGCCCGACCTGGAAAAAAGAAAAGAAGATAGCGGAAATTAAGACATTGGAAAAGATTACCTTCCCAGAAGCAAGAAAAAAATATTCCGCACTTCACCCTGTTTCGATGACGAAATCTTTTTCCCAGGCTGCAACTCCGCCACCCCCACCACCACCACCTGTAACCGCTACTGCGCCCGACCTAAAAGAAATAATGACAATGATGACTGCCATTCTGGCCGGTCAAGGGGAAACTAACAAGAAAATCGAAGAACAAACCAGAAAAATTGAAGAGCAGACTGAAGAAATTAAGAAGTTGAGAAAAGAAAACGAAGACCTTAAACACAAAAATAACCAGATGAACAAAGAACTGAAGAAATTACAATCGAAGAAAGATCCCCCAAAAACTACTTCTAAAATTAATCAGCCCTCGGGCAGCCAAGACTTTGAAGTGTCCAGTGAGGGTGATGCCCTGATTCTGGCCACTTCGCGAGGCGCCAAGAAGCAGAGGATCACGCTGGAGGCGGGCCCCCAGCAAAAAATATTTTCATCGTCTGAGGAGGAGATGGAAGTTGAAGGTGGTGGTGGTGGTGCTGCTAAAAAGCCAAGCAAAAAAAAGCAGCACACAAGAATAGACTTTTAAAGATAGGTGAATTTATCTGTGATAATTTGTCTGTGATATTCTCTGTGATAGTTTCTGATAGTACCAAAGTTTTTGTGATATTAGCTCTTAGTGTTTTTATTGGTTTTTACATTATGGCTTTTATTCAATGGAACGTTCGTGGTTTTAATATTCGCCGAGAAGAAGTCCGAGTTTTAGCCTCTCATTTTAATCCCTTGTGTATCTTTTTACAAGAAACACATTTTAAACAAACTGACAACCCTATTTTAAAGAATTATACTTTTTATCGACATGACGACACGACTGGTCTTATAGCTCATGGTGGCGTGGCGACGGCAGTGTTGGACTCGGTCTTCGTAAGTCCACTGCCGCTCACCACACCTCTTCAGTCAGTGGCCGTCCGGGTTCACCTGCCTCAGCCCGTCACCTTTTGCAACATCTACCTTCCCGAATGGGCACCAGCTACGGCCCCTTACCTCCAGAGCCTTGTGTCCCAACTGCCCCACCCTTTTGTGTTATTGGGTGACTTCAATGCACATAATCGCTTGTGGGGCGACACAATGGCCAATGGTTGTGGCAGGGGTCGGATGCTGGAGACTTTTATCAATGACAACGACTTATTTATTTTAAACAACGGACAAAATACTAGATTTAATTCTTTTAATGGACAATTCTCGGCGATTGACATGTGTCTCTCTTCGCCTTCTCTGGCACCCATTTTAGAGTTTACAGTACACAACGATCTATGTGGGAGTGATCATTTACCCATTATTTTAAAAATGCAAACTGACTTTCAGCCTCCAGCTCGGCCACCTCAATGGAGTCTCAAACGAGCCGATTGGAAGCGGTTTGCTGCTTTGGCAGATGTAAGTGGCTCAGTCCAAGTGGGAGATTCTGCTTCTAAAATTAAATGTATCACTGAACTAATTTTAAAAGCGGCTGAGGAAACAGTTCCACAAACATCGACAAAGCCCCACCGCATCCCTGTGCCATGGTGGAGCACTGAATGTGGAGAAGCCATCAAAGATAGGAAGAGGGCTTTACGAATTTTTACAAAACACCCCACAGAGGAAAATCTTATGGAATTTAGGAAGCTACGAGCCAAAGCACGCCGAACAATCAAAGAGGCAAAAAGGAATTCTTGGCGGGAGTATGTGTCTTCCATTACATGTGCCACACCGTCCTCCAAAGTGTGGCACAGGGTGAACAAAATTAGTGGAAAACACAAAGCAACAACTATCTCCGGGATTGAACGTAATGGAGATATCATTACAAACCCAAAGGAGATTGCCAACACCATAGGAAGACACTTTTCAGACATTTCTAGCTCCCGACACTACTCGGAAACATTCCAAAAGGTTAAGCTCATAGAAGAGAGAAAGCGGCTTCAATTTCAATCCGCAAACTTAGAGACCTATAATGTTCCGTTTAGCATGTGGGAGTTAAGTCATGCTATCAAAACGTCCAAAAATACATCCCCAGGCCCAGATCGAATTCACAACGCCTTTCTAAAACACCTGTTGCCAAGAGCCCTTGACATCTTGCTCGAAGCCTACAATTCAATCTGGTCAGAACAATCTTTTCCCGACAGCTGGCGCTGTGCCATTCAGATCCCCGTTCCTAAACCCGGAAAGGACAAGACACTGGCGGCCAGTTACCGACCCATCTCCCTCACCAGTTGTCTGTGCAAAATCCTGGAACGAATGATTAACAACAGATTAATCTGGTGGCTGGAAAAGAATAGACTCTTATCAAACTTCCAATGTGGCTTTAGACGAAATAGGAGCACCCTCGATCATTTGGTTCGCCTAGAAACGTGTCTACAAAACACGTTCCTTTTGAAGCAGCACGCTGTCGGTATTTTCTTTGACTTGGAAAAAGCGTACGACACTACTTGGTGTTACGGTATCCTACGTACTCTCTCTAGGTGGGGTTTTAAAGGTCGACTTCCAATTTTTATCTCCAATTTTATGACTGATCGCATTTTTAACGTTCGACTAGGAAATATTTTATCCGACACTTTTAAACAGGAAAATGGCGTCCCACAAGGGTCGGTCCTTAGCGTAACTTTATTTGCGATTGCCATTAACGGGATTACAGAATGTGTAAAATCTCCCGTTCTTTCGTCGCTATTCGTCGATGATTTGGCTATTGTCTGCTCATCGAGGACGCTCGCGTCAGCCACTCGGCAATTACAAATAACAGTAAATAGATTAGTGAAATGGACGGACAACACGGGGTTTAATTTCTCGACAGCAAAGTCCATCTGCGCCCACTTCACGCGCAAAAGAGGTCTCTTCCCACCTCCAGAAATCACGCTTAGAAACATCTTGTTGCCGGTGTCAGAGACTGTAAAATTTCTCGGTCTCATTTTTGATACCAAATTAAATTGGAAAGAGCAAATCGCACAGCTGAAACAAAAATGCATGAAATCAGTCAATCTTTTAAGATATCTCACCGGAACACGCTGGGGCGCTGACCGAACTGTCATGTTACGGTTGTATCGAGCACTCGTGCGATCAAAACTTGATTATGGGTGCATTGTTTTTAGTTCTGCCCGCGATAGCTACTTGAAGCCTCTAAATACAATCCACAATACAGGCATCCGGCTGGCGACCGGCGCCCTCCGAACCAGCCGGGTGGAAAGCCTGTATTGTTTGGCCAGCGAACCTCCATTATCGCTCCGAAGGCAATACCTCATGGCTTCCTATGCAACAAAGATCATGGGAATGAAGAAACACCCAACATACCAGGCCCTGCTCGATCCACGATTTGAACCTCTTTACAATAGCAAGCCAAATGCAACACTACCATCTGGTATTCGTCTAGCAAGAACCTTTATAGAATTAAATTTTCATGTTCCCAGGGTTTACCCTGTGGAACCAAGTCCGTCGCCTCCTTGGCTCGTCCCGAGGCCTTCATGTAAAATGGGTTTGACGTCTCTGGAAAAGGCGTCCACCAGCCAGGTGGTATTCCAAAAACGTTTTTATGAATTGACTTCTGATTTTAAAGATTTTATTTTTTACTATACAGACGGCTCCAAAATGGATAACTTAGTTGGTAGTGCTTTTATCTCGAAAGACATATCCCAAGGATTTCGCTTAAATAATATGAGCAGTGTTTTTACTGCTGAATTATTTGCCATTTTAAAAACCCTTGAACATATCAATAATAGACCAGAGAAATCCTTTTTTATTTGCTCGGACTCCCTCAGTTCCCTCCAAGCTATTGACGTCCTGTATTCCCCACTGTTTCTTGTCCAGGGCATTCACTCACTCCTGGCGTCCCTGTCTTCAAGGGGCGTCAGGATGGTGTTCTGTTGGGTCCCTGGACACGTGGGGATACTGGGCAACGAGTTGGCAGACAGAGCTGCAAGAGGTGCCACCGAAAAAGTTTTTATTGATAGTGACAAGACTTCGCACACTGATTTAAAAATTCATTTTAAATCACTTTTTAAGGATAAATTTCAGAAAGAATGGGAAAAGCAAATAAATAATAAGCTACGGCTATAATAATAACGAGCATTGGGACTCCGCAATAAGATCCTCAAGACACGAAGAAGTTGTTCTAACACGTCTACGTATTGGGCATACTCTTTTAACACACTCATTTTTATTCACGGCTGATAAGACACCTCCACGTTGCGACGACTGTGATGAGATTTTAACTGTTCGACATTTTTTAATTGATTGTGCCAAGTACAGGGCTGCAAGGCAGCGACTTAAACTAGAACACTCTATTGATAAAGTTTTAGCTGATAACCCACGCAGTATCGATAAAGTTTTTAAATTTCTAGAAGAATTTGACCTGATAAGTCAAATGTAATATTTTATCGATTTATGACTTCTATTTTATCACATTAACAAACCATCTTTTTTCCGGCGCAAAATGACCGTCCGGTTGACGCGCCGTAAAACACCAATGTTCGTTCTCTAGACGGTCAAGAGCCTCCTGCAGCTTGTCGCAGGCGATGTGTCCTCTTCTTGACTGGGTTTTTAAGGCCGTGTCATCGGCATAGAAGGCTAGCTCTGTATTCGGCGATCGGGGAATGTCATTAATGTATAAGTTAAAAAGCAAAGGTCCCAGAAGGGAGCCTTGTGGAACCCCGGCTTTGATTTTCCTTGTGGTAGAGATGGCATTTCCGTGGGTAACTTGGAAGGAGCGCCCGCACAGATACGATTTGATGATACGAATCAGGTAAGTGGGAAATTGGTTTTCCATCATTTTGAATATTAGCCCTTGGTGCCAAACCTTATCAAACGCCTGTGCGATGTCCAAAAATACCACCGCAGTGTGCATCTTCCAGTCGAAGCCTTTCTTAATTATGTTTGTCAATCTAACCAATTGTTGTTCTGTGGAATGCTTCCTCCTGAAGCCGAATTGCTCATTGATTATTATGTTTTTTGTATCGATGTGAAGTTGAAGCCTGTCTAGAATTACTCTTTCGAAGAGTTTTGAAAAACCTGTGAGGAGACTAATAGGTCGATGGTTCTGGGGAAACCCATGATCCTTGGCAGGTTTTGGGAAAAGAATGATTTTCGAATGTTTCATAATTGGAGGAAAATAGTTTAGTTGGAGCATCGCGTTGAATATGCAAGAAAGATGTTAATTTGCTTTTTCGGGTAGCTGTTTTATGACTTGATTGGGGATGTTGTCAGGACCCGGAGCCTTTTTGTTTTTTAGCCATTGAATAGAAGATTGTAATTCCTTAAGGGAAGTTTGGATTATGGAATCATGGTCCAGGCTCATATCGTTGAGGGACCGTGTGGCTCGATTGACCAGAGCAATGTGGTCTATGTCTGATGGATCGTTGTTGGGTAAGAAGGTTGACTCTAAGGTGTCGGCAAAGGCTTCGGCCTTATCCTGATCATTGTAGGCCATACCATTTTGCCCGTGGATAGGGGGGGTCTTTTGGGGAACTCTTAGGATCGCCTTTGTCATCCTCCAAATGGAGTTGTCTCTGACTGTTAGGGACTTTAGTTTGGCTACCCATGTTTCGTTTTTGTGGTCAGTTATTTTAGCCTGTAGTTCCCTAGTCAGAGCGTTCAGTTGTGTCTTGGTGACAGGGTTTCCATATTTTTGCCATTTTTTTCTCAGTCTGTTTTTTGCCTTAATGGTTTCCAGGATGTTTGTGGGAAAATCTCTGTTTGGTCCTTTTGGTTTTTGTCTGGTTTGGGTTTTGGGTGCTTGGGTCTGGATGTTTATACTCTGAGTTATAATGTCAGTCAAGTCAGTTAGGCTGGTGTAGGATACGGGAGCTGAGGAGAGGAATGTAATCATCGACCCTTACTCCACGGTGCTCTGATCGATACTGCCTTTTTATTGTGGCCGATCGCCTAACCGGTCTAGGTACATAGGTCTATCAGGTGAATCATAATATACTACATCCTTCCCCACCAACACAGGAAACAATAGATGAAATAATAACAAATAGATTATGATGAAAACAATTAATGGCAATCCTTCATTCAAGAATTGAATTTACTAACCTAGTTTATGAATGCTAGCCAATGTAGTTCTGACACCACATTTTCATACCAGTAATACAACAATAATATAAATACAGCAAGATATACATATTGATGGTCAACTTATTTTCGAGACTCAACATCATATAAGTAATACAATTATAATACAATAATTATGAATAACTCTATACAATTTGCAAATATAATAAGATGTTCGTATTGATGGTCAAGTCTTATTTACTAGGTCCCACATCAGGAAACAAGATCCGACCTTTCCTCTCGCGGAGGGGGTATCTCCTTTGGCTAGATTTCGGCGTGCCTTCAGGGATAAGCGGATTGTTATTATCGACAATACTATCGACGACTGGTTTAGGCACACTGCGAGTGCTCGAAGCACGTGTTTCGTCAATAGGCCCCCGGGTCGTCTCCCTGTTAATCGATGAGTTACCTGAACAATGAGCGTTATCTCGTCTTTCGACAGTAATGCTATGCCTATTCGGCGATTCCTTGCCTCTTGGGTTGATATTTGTCATGGCCAATCTCCGTGGGACAATTTGGTCCAAGTGCCTATGCCACTTTTCTCCATCCGCTATGCTAACTAGATAAGTTAAAGGACCTAAAACTTCCTCAATTACTCCGGGTGCCCAATTTCCACCTCTCCTGTAGTCTTTTGTCATCACCGCTTCTCCCACAGAAAATTGAGAGTGTCTCCCACGCGGGTTAGCTGGTTGCATTTGGTTTTTCTCTACACACTCTCTGACATTGGGCTTCGTCAATGTCAATCGGGAGCGTAGGATTCGATTGAACATTAACTCGCTTGGTGAGGAACCCGTGGTGGTTTGAGGTGTGATACGGTATCCGAAAAGAAACCTTGGCAACGCTACTTTCAACGGCACCCCAGAGAGTATTAGACATTTAAGTTTTTGTTTAAATGTTTTAACCAAGTTTTCTGCTGCCCCATTTGTTGAAGGGTGGTAGGGAGGGGAGTACGTATGTTTGATTCCACTGCTTCGGCAGAAGGAATTAAACTCCTCAGAGGTAAATTGCGCTCCATTATCGCTAACGATATGCTCAGGGATGCCAAACGTTGAAAAACAATTTCGAAGATTATCAATTACCGTGCCAGTGTTTGCCGCCTTTACTTCGAAAACTTCCGGCCATTTGGTGTAGCTGTCGATTAGTATTAAGAATACTTTTCCCATGAAAGGCCCTGCAAAATCAAGATGAAGACGCTGCCATGGCCTTTCTGGCCATTTCCATGGTATAAACGCTGATCGGGGAGGGTTTGAACTGGTTTTCAAACATGGCTCGCAAGATTTGGTTAACGTGTCCAGGTCAATGTCGATCTGGGGCCACCATACAAAGGACCGAGCCAGTGACTTCATCTTGACAATTCCAAAATGGCAAGCATGCAATTCGTTCAGTATATTCGGTCTTAATTTGGAAGGAATAACCAGTCTGTGACCCCACATTAAACAGCCTTGTTCGATATTTAGTTCATTTCTTTTGTTCCAAAAACACTTGAGCGCCTCTTCCACATTATTTGGCCACCCTGTCATGCAATAGTTTATTACTTTGCTCAAAATGGCATCTCGCTCAGATTCCTTCCTAATACGATTCGCAGTGATGGGCAAAAAGTCTGATCCTATGTCCAGGTACGAGAATGTCTCGGCTTGTTCCACCTCTGGCAATGGTAATCTAGATAATCCGTCAACGTTTCCATTCATTTTACCCTGAATATATCGTATTTCAAAATCAAACCCTTGTAGAATGATCGCCCAGCGCTGTAACCTATTTGCTGCTAATTGCGGTATGCCGTTTTTATTCCCGAAAATATGAGTCAGAGGTCTGCTGTCTGTTGACAAGATAAACTTCCTCCCGTATAAAAATTGCATGAACCGTTTGACCCCAAAAATAATACCTAATGCCTCTCTATCAATTTGAGCGTACCGTTGCTCTGTCGAACTTAATGATCGCGATGCGAAAGCAATTGGCCTCTCCTCTCCTGATGGGTACACATGAGAGATTGCTGCTCCCAAACCATATGGTGATGCGTCGCATGCCAATACGATTGGGAGTTCCGGGTCATAATGCGTCAATACTTTATCAGATGCTATCAAACGTTTTACTTTATTAAAAGCTTCTTCGCAACTCTGATCCCAGATCCAAGGCTGCCCTTTCTGCAAAAGCCTCCTTATTGGGCCCAATATTGTAGACAGATTTGGGAGGAATTTAGAATAATAATCAATCAACCCCAGGAACGATTTTAGCTGTGATACATTTTGCGGCCTAGGAGCATCTTTTATCGCCTTTACCTTTGAATCCGACGTGTGTAGTCCTGCGGCGTCTACAACGTGCCCGAGGAACTCGACTGATGGAAGCATGAATTTGCACTTTGATTTGTTTACTTTAAACCCCATTTCATCCAATCTCGTTAAGACATTTTTTAAATTTAATATGTGTTCTTCATCGGTTTTTCCTGTGACTAAAATGTCGTCCTGGAAACTGACTATTCCATCTAAGCCTTGCAATACTTGGTCGAGGGTTTTTTGGAATATAGCTGGCGCCGGGGAGATACCAAAAGGAATTCTATTGTACCTGAACAACCCCTTGTGAGTACTAATAGTGGTGTATTGCTTTGACTTGTCGTCCAACTCCAATTGTTGGAAAGCTTGCGACAAGTCTATTTTCGAAAATTTCTTCCCTCCTTGTAACTGCGCAAACAATTCTTCGGCCCTACGGGGTGGATACTTTTCGGCTTCCAATATTTTGTTGATCGTAATACCGTAATCTCCACATATTCTAACTGTACCATCATACTTTGCCACTGGAACTATAGGAGTACCATAATCACTAAATTCTACCGCCTCAATAATACCTAATGTTAACAATCGCTGTATCTCGGCTTCTACTTTTGTTTTAAATGCAAATGCCAATTTTCGAGGCGGAAAAAAAAATTTTTCATCACTCTTAACTCTTAATGCTATTTTGTATCTGTTGAACGTGCCCAGTCCCCCATCAAACAATCTTGGAAAACTCTTTATCAATTCATCAACCTTGGCAGGGACCGAACTACCTATCTTTACATTTTTAATTGCTTCAAATGGTGGTCGTTTTAACCCTAAAGCTGCATAGCCATCACGACCCAATATTGGTGGGCCACCATTTGGCACAACATACAACGTTAACCATGTTTGGGTGCCATTATGTTCTATTTTGACATTGAAAATTCCTAGAGGCATAATTACTACATTTGCGTATGACTTCAATTTTACATTTGTTGTTTTCAGTGGGAACATGCTAAATCTACTGTAGTACAGTTTATCAGAGATGGCTGAAATAGCTGAGCCTGAGTCAATTTCCATAATGATATCTTGATCTCCGATGTTTACTCTCACAAGCCAAGGGAGATTATTGGCTTTAGCATGACTTGTGAGACCTACAGAAAAACCGGCAGATACTCGTCGGTTCGATCACCCTGAATTGACGAGTATTCTTGTTCATCATATTCATCCTGTACTATCGTGTATTTGCTGTAGACGGATTTATCCCGGCACATTACCTTCAAATGTCCAACTTGGTGGCACTGGTGACAACGATAATTCCTGAAACGACACCTCTGAACATTGTGCCCGGGCCTCCCACAGCAAGGACAAGGTGTCGACGGCTCCCCGCGGAACTGCTCTCCCCGCGTGGCTGCCTGCTGCTGGTCGGAGCGCTGCATTCCTTCGCGGCGACGTCGTTGTTGCTGCTGTTGTCGTATACGCATCACCTCCGCTTCGGTTTCAGCTTTTCCCTCTTTAGATGATGACATCACGAAAAAGTTTTTCTCGCGCGCTGCGCCGGATTCGATTAGATTCCCTGCTGCTTTTTCGTGCGAAATAGCGATTTTCAGAGCTCCCTCAAAAGTAAGGTCGTCTGCTTCTAAGTACAATGCCCTGGTTATAGACTGATCAGCCAGGCCGACAACTAAACGATCCCGCAAAGCGTTATCGAGGAATGCGCCGTACTTGCAATGATGTGTCAGCTTCCTTAATTCTGCTGCGAATTCAGCGACTGTCTCGCCCTCTCTCTGCTTCCGTCGATTGAAAATGTCGCGTTCTGCTATTGCAGATGGAACTGGAGCGAAGTGAGTGCAAAGCTTACCCGTCAGCTCTTCATATTTGAACGTAGACGGTTTTTTTGGCTCACACAAGTTCTTCAGCACTCGATACGTGTCTTTCCCTATGGCCGAGATGAGGATCGCTCTCTTCTTCTCAGCGGCAGTGATGTCTTCGGCCACGAAGTATTCTTCAAGTCTTTCACTGTATGACTCCCAATCTTCCTCGCTCAACACGAAAGGCCCCATTCCTTTAGTCATCCTCGTCGCCAATGTAGGATACGGGAGCTGAGGAGAGGAATGTAATCATCGACCCTTACTCCACGGTGCTCTGATCGATACTGCCTTTTTATTGTGGCCGATCGCCTAACCGGTCTAGGTACATAGGTCTATCAGGTGAATCATAATATACTACAGCTGGCATCGACCTCTTCTGTGTTTGTTGGCGGGTTTTTTTTTAGTTTACTGATCGCCTGTGTTATTTGGTTTTTAAATTTGTCCCAGTCAATTTTGCGAAGGTCTAGCTTGGGCTGGGGGAGTACCTCGATTACTTCGTTACCATATTCTATCAACAAGGGATTGTGGTCTGAGCTCAGTTCAGAGATAGTGCTGAGCCTGACTGAGCAGCTGATGTTGTGGGCTAGCACTATGTCGAGGACATCCGGTCTGTGACCCGCGTCTGAGAAGTAAGTGGGTGTGTCCGGGCCCATGACAATATAGTCTTTTTTAGAGCAGTGGGTAAAGAGTAATCTTCCACTGGGATTCGTGGTTCTCGAGTTCCAGGACGGATGTTTTGAATTTAAATCTCCGGAGATGAGGGTTGGAATGCTGTCTTTGAGAATAGTGTCTATGTCGGTAGTATCCAGTTTGTTTTTGGGGGGTTTGTAAATTGCTATCAACCTTATTGGGCCTGACTTGGTTTCTACTACGATTGCTGTAGCCTCTATCGACTTGAAGGGTGGTAGGGGTATTTCATGGTGTGAGATTCCTCGGCGGACCACTACAGCTGTTCCCCCCCCCCCCGTGGCCAGTCCTGTCGTTCCTGTATATGGTGGTATTTTGGATTTTAAAGGTTTGCCCTGGATTAAGGAAAGTCTCATTTATGAGCGCTATGTCGCAGTGATGGTTAGAGAGGAACAGCGCAAGTTCATCTTTCTTTTGCCTTACGCTGTTTGCGTTCCACGCAACAATGGTCAGGTTTTTCGGTAGGTTTTTAGGGTGTGCTGCCATATTGGGTGTGGTTAGGCATGGCTGTTTGAATCATGAGAAGTGGTATGGTTTTGGATAGGATGATTTGGACTCGCTGTTGAGGTGGAGCATATAGGATTTCCATCAGAAGTTGGTTGGCCCATTGTTCCCAGCTGTTCCAGAGTTGAGGGTTTATCATTTGACGGTGAACTGGTTGGTGTGGGTGATGATTGGGAGGATGATGAGTAGTGGTTTGTTGCTGCCATAGCCATGGCTCTTTGTTGGTTTGAGGCTGGCGTCTGAATGGATTGTGAACGTGGGGAATTGGCTCTTCTTGGTGCCCGTCTGAGGGGGTTGGTGGTGTCTCAGGCCGCCGATTTGTGTTATTGCTAAGTGAAGGAACAATTGTTTCAGTAGCAGCTGTTGTTGGGTTATGGGCCGAGTTAGAAGCTGACGGGATTGAGCTGTCCTGGTTGTGGATTTGTGATTCCGTCCCTTGTGGTCCCCGTTCAGTCACCCGGGACCAGGGACCCAGTGCACCGTCTAGGCCTGCGCGCCTTGACTCCGGCTGCTGATTATGAACTGAATCATGTTGTGTGCACCATACATTGGCATCAGCTGCAAGCTCAGGAGGAGGGAGTTTGTCCGCCAGATTATTATTGGTCCAGGCGCCCTGAGCTGCACGGTGATGAGCCGTGTCGAACTGGGGCCGACCGGAAGGAATGACGCTTCTGGTTTGAGTGTTAGCTCTGTGATCCAGGCGCTTTTGTGCATTGCTGTAGGCAGAGCACCCACGGTAGTTAGCCGTGTGCGACTGCCCGCAATTTGCACATCTGGCGGGTTCGCTCCTTGCCTTAGAGAAATGGACAGTCAGATGTTGTTGGGCACATTTGAGGCAGCGGGGAGTGTGCGCACAGTAACCCGACGTGTGCCCGAAGCCCTGGCATCGATAGCACTGGGTGGGGCCCTTAGGGGGACGGAAGTCATCAACAGCAGTGATTTTACAGTAGCAGAGTCTATCTAGGTTTCGGATTCTTTTTGCTGCTATTTTGTTTTTGGAATAGACAACATAGAGGGGCAATGGTTTCCTGGATCTGTTGCTATCCTCTCCGGATGCGGGGTTGGTGTTGCGAAAGGATGTCAGCTGTGCTACTTTTTCGGTCATTATCCCATGTTCCTCCTCTAGAGCAATTTTAACATCCTCAGCGGTAATCGATCCATCAATCCCTCGGATCACCAACTTGATACTTTTCTCTTCTTTTAAGGAGAATGTGTGATATTGTATGTTTTGGTCTGTTAGATAAGCTGTAATTTTTCGGAAGTCATTTATGCTTCCAGCCTTGAGACGTTTGTTACCATGTGAGGAAGTGGCAAAGGTAAGTTGATGTGAACAGAGGCCTTGCAGTGTTCTGGCGAGACCCAAGAAGTTTGGTATGTCGCTTATAATAATTGGAGGCGGGGGTGGACCTTTTGTTCCCTTTGCCGCCGGGATCATTGGTTGGGAGTCTGCTGGAGTATTTTCTTCGGTGTCCATGTTGGCTAGAGCTTCAAAGGGATTGCTGGTTGGGATAGAGGGGGTGTATTCAAGTAGAAGTTGTCTGGTTGGGATGGGTAGGGGAGGAAACTCCTCGTCTGGGGTGGAATTTGAATTTGAGAGCTTTCTTTTTTTGGAAGTGTTGTGATGCTGTGGTTTTGGAGCTTGATTAGTAAAAGCTTTGCTTTTTTTAAATTTAGGTTGGGAAGCTGCTTGATGTGATGGGGCATGCTGGCTTGGCGATCTATTCTGGACTACTGTGTCTGTTAGGTCATTGTCGATGTCGGGCATGTCAGGGAGCTGTTTATTGATTTCGTCTGTCTGTTGGAAAGATTCTGTTGTTAGCTTGTAAAGGCTCATTTTGGCCGATTTACGTGGCTCGACGGGCTGGCTGTGCGGGCTGGTTGAGTTTGGTAGGTCATGCAGTTTCGCAATGGCGTTAATTTGGTTTTGAATATAGCGTGGGGATCGTGAAAGATCGATGATATGGTCATTAGGGTTATTAGACTTGAGGGGGGTTCTAGGTAGGGCTCCCGCCTGGTGGCGGTTTTGACCTGAATGTGATTGATTTGTGGTATGTTTCATGGCTTCGGCTTGCCTTCGTATGCTATTAATAGCCTCCTCTCGAGATAGGTTGGTATCAATCCTGATTTTTTCTACCGGTTTGCACATGCCGCGATGTTGCCCTCCTTCAGCATTTTCGGTATGCATGCGTGAGTGGTCAGGTAGCGTGGTTTTTGTGGACTTCGACGGTGTTCGAAACATCGTTTTAGGTATGCGGGACGGTGTATGTCTAACTTGTGAACCCTACCCGAATTGGGACGGTTCCCTGGGACCTCTATCCGCTGCGGCAACCGGCTCCGACGCCGGTTACTACTGGGCGGAAGAGTCTGCCTGTGTAGGCTACCTGCCGTGTTATCAGGGTTGATGAACACACGTCAGGGGACTGATGATAATAAAGCGCAAGGCCATGCAGGGCCACGCAGCAGAGCTGAAAGTGGCACGTGTAAGGCAAGAGATGCTGCACGTGCCGCCTGATCGTAGGGTTGAATGTGCTTGGTGTTCAAGTGCAGTTGCACTTGCAATTAAGGCTGAGCTAACAAGGCGAATGTCCTATGTTGAGAGGTCCAATCTCGGCTTTAAGAGTCATGGGCTGGTTTAGACATTTGTCTTGAATGCTGGTGTATCTTGTATGCTAATCAAATTTTTCTCGAGTCTAGGTGAATTTGAACCTGGTCCCCTTAGCTCACGAGTTGGCGAGAAAAGCCTCTAGGCTAGTCAAGTTGACTCGCTGAGGCTAGAGACTCATTCCACTGACAAGGAATGCGTCATGCAGAGAGCCCAGCGCAGGTATGCGGGTATTGACCTGTCGCTTGTGCGTTCGTTGGATTTTGGCTTGATTAGTGATGCTACGATCCAGAGATAACAAGCCTCGGTTTTATAAGTCTAAGGCTTGTTTAGACATTTGTCTTGAGTGCAAGATCGTCTTTTTGACTTGTATGTTGAAAATTTTTTCTTGGATCGAGGTGGGTTTGAACCCAATCCCCCTATTACACAAGCTGCCGAGATAGCCACTTGGCTACACGAGCTGCTGTGCTGTCTTTGCGACGCATTACATTGACAAGAAATGCGTCATGCAAGAGAACCTCGCTCAGGTATGCGGGTATTGACCTGTCGCATGAGCAATCAGGGAATTGTGACTCGAAAAGTATGCTAAGACAGATACACTGTTGGACTCACCAGTACAGACGATGTTGGATTCTTTTGCGATTTTGATGGTTTTGAGTCAAAATGCAGTTCTTCACGGCGTCCTGGGGGCGTTTGTGGGCTGAGGCACTGATGGCTTGATGCGATTGCACTTGCACTTTCACTTTGTCAAGGATAAAACTATTGTTTGCGAACTTCGCGTACGCATGTCGTTTAAAAATAAGAAAGTAGTGAAAAATTGATAAACTAATCGAATATCATTGATATGCAATGATGGTCATTGATATATTTTAGTGTGCATTGAAAGGAATTTAGAAACATAGTGCATATAAGACGAGTATGAGCTTACCAATATCACTGAGCTTGAACAGACATTCGGTCACTGATGTAAAATCACGGAGCGATGTTCTCTCGACGGCGGCTGCGACTCCTATCTGTTTTTCTCGCTCTGACCCAGGCAACGGCCGGAACAAACCCATTCATAGACCCGGCTCCCGAACCAACCGCAGAGCGAGTCCAGGAACCAGTTTCGACCAGCAAATCGGACGCCAAACCCAACATCTTTGGCATCCCATTGGCGGGGATTGACTGGCGCTGAATCCTACTGACTGTGGCCAAAGCAATTGCCGACGCAAAAATTCATCCTACCATCACGATGCTCGCGCAACTTGCGCCGTCACTCATTGCGACCTTGATGCCACAGAATGCCTGAACATCCTCGGCAAACTAACCTAATGACTTGGAACGCCAACAGCGTCATACCAAAACGGAGCGAACTCCACGACTTTCTCGACAGACACAGCATCGCTGTAGGACTTCTGACTGAGACTAGACTTTCATCAGACAGACAATTTGCCATGGCAAATTACGTGACTTACCGGACAGACAGACCACACAACCATCAACCAAACCAGATCGGTGGCGGTGTCGCCGTACTGGTTCGACGCGGCACCAAACACGAGCCGCTGGCCCTGCCCAAGTTGCGTTCTATTGAAGCCGTGGGCGTACTGGTCCATACAGACAACGGGCCGTTACGAGTCTTCTCTGTGTACTGCCACCCACTATCACGGCTACACAGAGAGGACATCAACGTCCTGATCGACTCCCCGCTTCCTACACTGATAGCGGGCGATCTAAACGCCAAACACCGGGCGTGGAACTCGCGCAAGACAAACGCGAAGGGCAAGACGCTTCTCCGACACTCCATCGACGCCGGCCTCATTGTCGCCGGGCCCACGAAGCCGACTCACCATCACGGCAACCGTGTCGACAGTGCAGACGTCCTCGACATCGCTCTGCTCAACAACATCGAACACACTGTCGAACTCGAGACACTCGCCGAGCTCTCCTCTGATCACAACCCTGTCATGATCAGAATCGGGGAAGGGGTTGAGACCGTGACACCGGCACCGACACGCAACTTTCGACGGGCTGACTGGGAGGCATTCCGCATCAAGACTGACGAACTGACTGACGACTCCGACATAACGACCCCGGCCGAACTAGACGCCGCGACCGAAAATCTCACCGCGGCAATCCAGGCCGCCATCGCCGACGCTGTGCCTCTCCACAACGACAAGCGCTGCGACCGTTTCGATCTGCCCCAGCACTTGATACTTGCCATCAAGGACAAAAACCGGAGCAAGCGAGCCTGGCAACAGCTTCGCACGGCAACCTTGAAGGCAGTCTACAACAGGAAAACAAAGGCACTGCGACGAGCACTCGACGAGTTTCGCGACGAACGATGGTCGACCTTGGTGGGCGAGCTCGCCACGACTGATGGCAGCACTTGGCGCATGACGCGTAAACTGCTAAACAAGCAGTCGGCTAGTTCGCCGATTCAAGGCCGCCTCCATCTGGCCGTGACTTCGCGCGACAAAGCCGCTGCTTTTGCCGAGTCACTGTAGGAGCAGTTTACACCAAACCCTGCAAACCGCTACTCGGGAGGCATCGAGCGCCGAGTCGAAGCATTCTTCGCCGAACAACGCGAGCGAGACACGGGTGACATCGAACCGGCCACCTTCGCCGAGGTAGCAACGATCGTCGCCCAGCTGCAGAAACAGAAGGCACCGGGTCCTGACCAGATTCCAAACAAAGACATCACCGAGCTATGTCACAGGGCGGCCCAACGGCTGGTCGACATAACAAATGCATCGCTGCGATTGCGCAGATTCCCTGGCCAATAGAAGACTGCTAAAATCATAGTCTTCCCGAAGCCAGGCAAGTCACCTAGGGATGTCAAGAACTATCGCCCGATATCGCTACTCTCATGCCTCTCAAAGGTGTGCGAGAAGGTGATTCTGCGCCGTCTACAGCGACAAGTCGACGACGCGGCCTTGCTGATACCCCAGCAGTTCGGCTTCCGGGCAAAGCATTCGACGAGCCACCAACTCCTGCGCGTGACAGACGCGATACGCGACGGCTTTGCGCGGAAACATCTGACCGGCATCGTATGCCTCGACATCGCCAAGGCCTTCGATCGCGTCTGGCACGACGGGCTCATCGACAAGCTTCGAGCGCTTGGCATCGACGCCGACCTTGTCACGCTACTGGCAAGCTACCTCGACGGGCGCCGTTTCTTCGTGACGCACGGGGACGCGCGCTCGGAAGAACGACCAATATCTGCCGGGGTCCCGCAAGGCAGCCTGCTGTCGCCGCTGCTGTACAACTTGTACACGAATGACATGCCGACTGAACTGCCGGGGACGCAGATAGCCCTCTACGCCGACGACGCTGCAGTGTTCTGTCAGGCCAAGCTGGCCAGGACACTGCAATACGACTTACAAGACGCACTCGACATACTTTCACGCTACTTCCGACGACACCGGATCGAGGTGAACGCGACCAAGACAACTGCGACGCTGTTCTCTCGACAGACTAAACCAGACTACGTGCCATCGATTGCACTGGGCGACGTTGACATTACCTGGCAAGACTCCGTCAAATACCTCGGAGTGACTCTCGACAAAAAACTGACTTTCCGAACAACGCTCGGTACTAGTACTTCCCCTCTAACAAATGTAAAAAAAAAAAAAAAAAAAAATGGAAAACCTGGAAAATAGAAACAAAATACCTTGGGGTCATCCTAGACAAATCACCCACATTTAAGTCAAACATCAACACAGTTGCACTGAGAGCAGAAACAAGACTAAACATACTCCGTCGACCAATCAACAGAAGAAGCTTCCTTGACATTAGAAATGACTTGACTCTATACAAGACGGTCATTTTACCCACCCATCACCTACGCCTGCTCTGTATGGGGTGCGGCAGCAGGCAACAAAATAAAATCTCTTCAGACCATACAAAACAGAGCCTTACGCCGCCTATCAGGATCCCCTTGGTTTGTGAGGAATGCGGATATCCACAGGCAACTACTCATGATACAAATAAAGAAACACATGCAAGAGTTAGCTCGCACACTCTTGGACTCCCTTGACACGGCCCCAAACAGCCTGTGATGGGACATCCTGGACACACCTATTTCAACCTAGATACCCGTCGCCAAACTTCCGATGTCCTTGACATATTCCTAACACAAAACCTCCAACATTCCATCGAAGTGTCAAACATCACGGGACTGATGACTTCCGATCACAACTCGATCCTTGTCTCTGAACCAGGTAACTGTCGCGAGTCTAATGCTGACGGCTGGACCGCAAAATCCACGCCAGACACATCAAAACCTACCAATGGGCCACAGGCGGCGGCGCCTAAGCCCTTTCAACGACCGACAATGAGATCAAGACTTGGAATGCCTCCGATCCTGCATTAAAACCTTCGCCCGCGCCGTCCAAGGCGGCCCCGATCCTGCCAACCAAGGCATTGACTCCCAGACCACTCCCACCGACATCCAGACCAGGAATAACCTGATCACAAACCCTGCCATCGAAGGTAATACACCTCACCTCGCCATCCAAGGCGATAAACCTGTTGCAGCTCCCCGAATTCCGTCTGCCGAACACAATCACATTCTCCTCGAGGAATTGAAAACCGTTCTCGAATCTATTATACCCCGGTAAAATATAAAATTCCACACGTGTGTGTGAAAAAGCTTCCAAGGCGTCTCACACCCCTAATACAAGCAAAAACTCGCCTGATAATGATAATCAAACAAAAGTTCCCTCTGAATAAGCAACACACCATATCAAAAACCTCATTAAATACCTTAAAACACACTAACAGCTCATCGGCATCCTAGATGATGTCTGTCAACATGAATTTCATGCACAGCCAAGACATGATGACCTAAAAGTCACTTTCAAAGACAAGAACGACTACAACAATTACAAAAAGGTTCTGGCAGAACAGGAGCTCGAACACTTCACGTTCCCTGAATTCGAACGCAAACCACAACGGTTTGTTATAACCTTAAATATCTTTACTGCTCGGTAACCATCGTATCCCCCAGGGCTCCAATAGTCATCCCAGTTTGTTTCAACTGCCAGCAGAAGGCCAACTCGGCCTTCTGCCACCAGCGCACTTTGTGCGTTCGCTGCGCAGAAAACCACCACGTAAAGGTATGTCCGAAAAGGCACCATCGCCCCGTCTGCGCCAACTGTGGTAGCACACACCCTGGCAGCTACAGAGGCTACCCTTATCATGTCAAAATCGCAGAAAGCCACGCCCGTCAAACCCAGCCGTCAGGGTTCCAACTCCCGGAGACTGAGGCAAGAACACAAAATCATACTACACCTACTGATGTCCCAAACCACACCCGGCACCACTTCCCCACTAGACCAAACCAATACCACTTCCACTACCCCAATAGTCCAACCAACCACTACAATAGAAGACCAAGCATACACTTCCACCTTAAGAAACAAGACAAGAAAAACTCTGAAGAAACCCTAACAAAAACCCAAATTACTCCAAAAACCCTCCTTTACCAAAAATCAATGTTAAAAATCTAACATCACTCCTAGCAACCAGCCCAACTTTTAATCACCCACCAATCAAATAAACGCCACCTTCAAATGGCTCGAGGCATTGAAGTAATTCTAGCCTCACACTAAACCAAACAGAGACCACTCCTGAATCCGAACCCTGGTGGGTTAAAATAATCATAACAGTTGCAAACCTCATATGCTCACTCAACTTACACCCTGTACTAAACGTAATAGCCAGTTCAATCAAGGAACTGCTCAACACTTTCCTTAGCACCAACAATGGCCAATAAGTTCATCAACATCCTCTCCTGGAACGTCGTTCGAAACAAGCATCTCATCGAGGAGAAAGAAATCGAAGTCAGTCTAATACAGGAGACGCATTTAGGTTCTGCCCTCAACTTTAGGAGGAGCAAGCAGTTACTATCGACGTATAGTTTTTTTTCACAGCTGAAACTGCCTCGGCTCGGCATGCCCATCGTGTTGTTGACAGAGATTTAAGACTTCGTAGTAACCACCCAACCTCTTTCATGAACCGCATGCCTCGCAGGGCTTCCTTCAATATAATTGTACACAAGTTGAATTGTTCCCAGGAAATCAAAAACAACCGAATTTGTCTGACGAGATTTGCATGCGTCCACCAAAACCAAGTTCAAGCAATGTGCTTAACAATGAACGAACAGAATTTTAAGATTTTTATCTTTACATCTCTTCTGTACACCTGACTGGTTTCCGGACATTGTCCCAGCGCCATCAAAGCAAACGGCAGAGACCAACTCCCAACTTATCTGTACATTTTCGCGGACAGCGTCTAGAGCATTAAAGATAGATTCAGCGTCCACTTTAGTAACGCGTTTCATGGCCACGTAAAATTCAACAGGTTTATTTAACGAACTGTCAAAGAATCGGACCACAATCGCCATTTGTTGGTGGTGGCCACAATCACTTGTCTCATCGGCAATTAGAGACACCGATTGGCCATTGAACTTGTTTCTAATTTTTTGGAGTGCAACGTTGTGAAGAGATTGAATCAAATCATTCTGAATGCGGTTACTCAAGTACGTTGCATTTTTTGGAGCGTTCTTAAGATGGTCCATCATGACTGGATCATTAGTGGATAAAAGTTCCACTGTTTCCAGAAAAAGGCCCTTTTCAAAGCTCTCTTTAGACTCATCGTGCCCCCTGAATGATTGCCCACCCTTTGCCAATCGCAGAGTGATGTCTATTAAACGCTTTAAAATCTCCCTATTCTTTAGCCGAGTTTTCTCCCTCTGGCTGAGATTTTCCGCCTGATGTTCATCCAACAAAATATCGACGGGCTTTGCTGTTGTGTATGTTTCCCATGCAGATATGCTGTCGGTATGACACTTGGATAGCTGATGGGCATTACAACGCTCTCTCGCCTTCTTCCAATTGTTAAATCCGTTTGCGGTGAATGCAGCGTCGGTGCGTCCCTTGCTTGCTGAGTTTTCGTGCGAAAATGCTCTGCACGCGAAGCAGTACGCTCTGTCTTGGGTAGAGCTGTATTCGAGCCAATTGTAATATTTGTACCATGCTCCTAAAAACCATGCTTTTTGTTTGGTTGAAACGGCGTGGTGGGTTTTCGGGAATACATCCAACTTTGGTTGGAATGGACCTCTTGAAATTCGGCAGTGCCTTTCCAAACGTTCCTGGGGGAGGCCTTGGCAAGGGTCGTCAGCTGCACTTGTAAGTGCAGAGGCACTAATAAAAAAAAATATCTAAATTAATACCTGTTAGTGAGATTGTGACTATTGGGTGTGATATCAAAAGATGTGTGGGTAGTTTAATTGGTCAAAATGGTGCCTTTTAGAGATGGGAAAAAAAGTCCGAACGGCCCAAAAGCCCGGCCTGGCCCGAAAGCCCGGCCCGGCCCGAAAGTTTGTAATTTTTGGGCCTCAGGCTGGATCTTGAATTCGGCTCTTGAATGCTTCGGGCGTTCGGACAGTTTCGGACAGATGTCAATTTTGGGAAAATACTTCGGGCCGGAACGAGCCGAAAAAATTAAGGCCTGTCGGGTTTCGGGCCGGGCTGGACTCAGGACAAGTCGGGCCGAGGTCGGGCCGGGCCGACGGAAAACCGAAAAATCCCATCTCTAGTGTCTATACTGTAAAACAAAATCTACCACTATATGAAATATTTAACTCACGTTTGGAGCTCTGGTGGCTTTGTCAAGGGTATTTTCCGTAAAGCTGGTGGGGGCGGCGACGGAGGCGGTAGTGATGGAGGCGGCTCCGGCGTCGGTGCTTCTGGTGTCGTTACACTGTCGGTATTATTTCCCGCCGTACCAAATGCGATGGGTTCTTTTTCTTTCACTCTCACAGATTTCCACGAGTAAAACTCAAACATTGTTTTCTGTCGCTTACTCATTTTATCTCCTCTTTATACTCTGTGTTACCAATACGAAGTCCAAAGATGTCACGTCTTGCCTTACATTTTTCTCGATTTCTTGTTAATGCTGTGAGGTCCTTATAATCCACACAGGCTTCTAGCCACGTGCGTCTGGTTAATATCTTTAATAAGTGTCGAAAGGGGTGACAAGTGTTCTGGCATCGGTTTGTGAAGTGCGCGATTAGGCGATTAGAGGTATTTTCAAGCTTGCGATGCGAGTGCGCTCCAAACCAGCTCGCGATGGCTAGCTATGGCTAGTCATAACAATAACATTCAAACTCTTTACTTAGAAACCATGGAATGATTCACACTAACAACTCACAAGAATATTTTTCTTGAGGCTCGAAATGGCAATTTTACTGTTAAATAATAGTATATGTATTGGAAAAGGGGATCGTCGTAGACTCATTTGGGGGGGCCTAGGCCCCCGCTCGCCCCCCCCCTGCGCACGCCTATGACTCCAACCTAAGTTTATCCTTCCACTTCCTATTAATCTCCTGCTCCTTCCAGCGTCAACCTTGTAAGGTTTCGCTTATCACAATAAAGAACGAAGCCAAAAGATAGGATGAAAACAATGATTTATTCAAAGAGATGTTAATCCGGCGAACCGGTGATACATTCGGAGGACCGAAGTCAACTGCCTCTCCTTGGGGTCGCAGCCCTTTCGGATCGTCTCTGTCCCTACCTACCTGCCCTGGTGGAGGGACAGGTTACTAACCGCACAAAGTGGCGGGAACGTTACAACCTCTAGTACTAACATATTCTGATGCTGGAATCTGTTGTCTTGAAAACACCATATTTTCTTAACAAATACCTTATCATTGTTTTCTTCAAGCTTGTTTTGGTTGATAACATTTTTCATTAGGACTTCATCATCTTCATCAATACTTTCTTTCAGCAGGCCCTTTATCAACAGTCGTGGTCTCCATTTCTTTTTTCCTTCTTCAATCTTGTATTTATTCCCTAGCACTTTAGTTGCCTCATTCTTCAATATCTCAACTGATCGTTCACTGTCACAATTTATTTCAATTCTTCCCTTTCCAACCGATTTCACATTTCTAATCCCAATACCCAAGCTTGCCGAATTTAATTTCGCCATTATACCTTCCTTTGCTCTTTTATATCCCTCAGTATCACAATTTTTGTCGGCATTTATACCAATTATCATAGACTCTGACATCTTGCTTGAACCCTTTTTCGGTTCCAACACATCATTCGTCATTTTGCCATTTACTATGTTGGCGTAGGATGGCATTTGCAACCTTTGAGATGTTGTTAGTTCTTCTCGGTTCTCCAACTCCTTTATATGCTCCCATTGCATTTCAACAATGTTTGTCAATTTCATTACTTCCTCTTTCATCATCGTTATCATCTGATCAATTTTATTTTCATCCTTTTCACTTTTCTTTATCACCACGTCTTCATTTTCTTCTACTGTTTCAACCGGCTTCACTTCTTTACTTCTAATTTTCTTTTTTTTTTGGTGACATCTTTGTAGAGCAGTTGGTATCTTGTGTATCACTAGCCGATATGTTGTCCCTCCTTCGTTGCAAGGCAACACCTTACTCCCTTGAAATCCGCGTTGGTAACACATAAAACGCAATATCACAAGCACCATACAACAGGAAATATACAAGCAAAAAGAAAATACACGCACCAACACTGCCAGTTCGAAGCAAAACCGACTAAACAAGTAACTAACGGACCATCACAACACACCGCTTCACCTCGGCGCCATCTTGGCGCCATCTATAATATTAGTTAAATATAGTTAGTTATAGTTATATAGTTAGTTTAATATATTTCAGTTAAAATCATTTGGGATGCTTGGTCTAGGTTCTTGTCCGCACATAACCAGGTTACTAGGTTACGGTCTCTGGTACCATTAAAGACACAAACAGAATTCTGTGTGGTGACTTTCACGACCCTCTGACTGGTCTTGACCGAAGGCTAAACTGTAAAACAGCTGATATGATGACTGATCGAAATACAGCTTTGAAGTTTCTATTGAGGCTAATTTTTCAACGAAAAGAGCCCTAAGGGGTGGATATGTTTAGTGGGCATTTTACTGAGGTATGGAGATGACTTTGCTACAGGATATCTTCAACCAAGAATGTAGCAGGTAAGGATTCACTTGGTGTAAAAAATAATGGCATAAGCTATGCCGAATTCACAAAATAATTTTCATTTTCAGAGTACTTATCGCAGTAGCTGCGAAAGTGACCTTAAGGACTTTCGGAACGACCATGTACCGTGCGCGCAGAGCTATGAACCCAGTAATTCCCCAATCAATTCAGGAAATGGGGGAATTAATCGGGGAGCCCCGGTACACCGCACTGTACGGCGGAACGGTTGACGGCGGCGTCTTTTTCCGAGCCGTGATCGGCGATGGAGAGCAAAAAGGCCAAACCCCCGTTTTTGCTTCCGAAGCTCCCTTAGAGAGGCTGGAAACTGCCAGCAAACATTTAAACATTACATTGGTTACATTGGAACATTTAAATTGGTTCCAAGAACGCCGCCCCCTGCAAGGCAATTGTTCACCGTAATGCCGATTTAATTTGACACTGTTAGCCTTGTAGAATATTTCATTAGTTCCCATAGATATAGTTATAATCGATTTATGATTAAATATGCACCGTACGTTTTCAGATATATTCTCGAGTTGATCCCTAATTTCAACCCAAGAATAGCAATTACTGATTACGAGGCATCACTTCAGAATGCAACGCAAATACTGTTCCCTGCTGCCAGCCTCCACGGATGCTGGTATCTAAAGCGGAAAGCGAAAGCAACGCGTCTACTCCCGATGGGGCGTCGGCCATGGTAGGAAGATAATTTCCATTTACAATTTCGTCTCTACTAACATGTAGTAGTTTGAGAGCATATTATGTTAATGCAATTTTAATGTTATCCTAATTCAGAAGATCAACCGCGAAGACCATCTCCGCGAAGTAATGAGCGAAAACATTAAAAAGCGTAAGCTTGACAACGCCACGAAAAAATTCGCCTCTTGCCACCAGCACCAGTGGGGCAGCTGAACTTTCAGTACCCGTACTGCCACCGGGACGCGCCTTTCCATACCCTAGGGAATACAGCCAATGTTAAATTTTCGCGCTCTCTGATTGGACAGAATTAATGTGTTCAAAACGCGCCCGCGCGGAACTGCCAGTCGCAAGGTTATTTTTGGGCGTTGGTAGCATCGTGCAGATGGCCTCATTAAGCCAGCTGTTTGACATGGATCTTGGTTTGACAGTCGAGTCGAAGTTTCCGAAATCGTTTGCTTATTTGCTACAATATTGTTCAGTGCTTTTATGCAAGCGACAATTTGCAAGTGATGTATGCTTGCTATCTCAATCGCTCCTGGAAAGTAAGATACGAAGATAGATAAAGAAGATCCCATCGCCAAATGGAAGGTTGTTTCTTTGGGTAAGTAACTACTAAATATATTGTTGTAGCCACTTTCAATCAAAAACAGTATTTCTTTCCTTTTTCAATGACGGATTATTATACCCACAGAAAAGAAAAGCATATTAACCTATAAAATAATTAAAAAAACAAACAATGAAAGCCATCATTTTGTATTTTAGTGGCCTGCACCATGCTTCTTCGCATGTGCAACATTATTTCTAACGCTCTGGCTTAAATTGTGGGGCCGTTTTGCTGTTCGCACAGCTGCTGCAACTGCGTGCAATGACGGCCGTCCTGCAGCAACTCTACGCGATCCCCGCGAGACTCCATCTCGCCTTCGTGAAACTGATGTTGGCTGAACCTTGATCTTTCCGCCTCGTCTTTGGGAAGAAGAAATTGCTGCTGTTGACTTCACAACAGCACTTATGAGGTTGGACTCCGTTTTGATTTTGGCCAGTGCTTTTGTTAGTTTGGCTATGTGTGGGGCACTACACCCAGTCAGCAGTTTACCAATCCTTTCTATCTCGGATCGAAGTTGCTCAAGTGGCGCCTCTAGATCGGCATCATTTAATTCGTTTGCTTCTAAATCATGAGCGACATTGTTGATATTCTCAGTTTCCATGGTAGAGCTTTCGTTTAAGGCTGTGCTTTGCTCGCTTAGTGGGTCTACGATGCACTCTTTCAAGCCCTACAAAAAAATGAAGTTTTTTTTTACTGCAAGTGATAATAACTTACCGTGAACAACTGGTTATCAGGAGAGCAAATAAGCAAATAATATTTAAATGCTTAAAATTTAAGAAGATAATTTGGCCACTGTACATGCCGTACCTTAAAAAAATCTGCATGAGGACATTTTTCCCCGAGTGCAAGCTGGGCAAGTGAGAATCGTTCTGTTATGCCAATAGGTGGAAGGTTTGGGAGGAGCACTCCTAGTTGTTTATGCAGCACCGCCTGATGCTTGCAGAATGCCCCGCTGTTGCCGGCTGCACAGGTGCAAGCACCTACCTCGGTGTTCACCAAATATTCTACATTTCCTTCCGTGCCACTAGGTACCACATAGACTGTGTCGCTGACTTGCTTGATTTTCTGCAGGTCGACATCCTTCATCCGTCCACACAGTGCTTCATATCCGAGCATTGGTGCTGCCCGCCGACCGTGCGCAAAGTTCAGCAACCGTGCCACCAAGTATTGGTTCCAGATTTTCCCGCAAAACTCAACCAGAGCAACTACGTTGAAAGCCTTGGTGCGCCTCAAGATGATGTCTTTTAATATTCTAATCGTAGTTTCAGCATAATTGTTAGTGTTGTTATGCCGAGTGATGATAGCTCTTCTGAACAGTTCCACCCATTGCTCTTTCCTAGCCAGATTTTTATGTAATCTGGCAATGAATTTTTCATGATTTTCTTTCTCAATTTCCCCAATTGCTGCTGTCAATGCCTCAGCACTGTCAGCATACATTACCTAGGGAACAAAATAAATTCTATTTTGAATAAATGAATGACACTTTATTTTCTATTAAGAGTTTATTTCTGTTAAATGGTTCATAGTAATGTTTAATATTAAACTTAATTAATGGTTGTTACTGGTCACCTTTTGAAACAATTTCATTAATTTCTGTCTCTCATGTTGTGGGATTCCGCTTGTAGTCGATGTAAGCCAGCGCCATTCTGCTTGTGCCAGGTGAAAATGGCAGAGAAGTTGCTGGGCAGAGGGCCAAACAGCATGCAACGCTGCTTTCTCGGCAGCCGAATCGTCAGTCATCAGGAGTTTAGGTGCCTGAAGAGTATATTAATCAGTTTACTAATGACTTGTCAATAGGAATATTTACCTACGTAGTTGGTGTTAGTGGTTTCGGTGTTGGTGGTGCTTTCGTATATTTGACTAACCTGCTTGCCTCCAAAGCAATTAGGACAATTTTCAGCTAGAAGTGAGAATGCATCTATGTATCCAGCTGTAGACTGTGACTCGTGAATCACAATAGCAATTGGAACCGCACCAGCTTTGGTCACGGTAAGCAGGGCAGTGACTGTGGCTTGCGTAGAGTCGCAACTTGAACTGGAATCCGTGAAGATCATCTCCTCCGAACTGGCAAGTTGCTGAGCGCGCTTCATAACATCAGTCACAACAAGGATTGCAAAGGGACTGGTCTCTTTAATCACAACTTTTATGCCTGAAAAATGGATTTAAAATTTGCTATTAAAAATATACACAGCTGTTTCCTTGATCCAACTTTGTACCAAATTAACAATTCCATTTTACTATGTCATTATGAATTCATTTACCTGATCTGTTTTCATACATACAAATAGAGTTGCAAATTCAATTGCAAACAAGGCAGGATTGATGGCATTTTGGATTTAAATAGTCACGACAATAAGCATCAACTCATTACATGCTACCTTTAATAGGTAAATTTTTTATTGCTTACCTATTGCCTACCTATACCTTACCTACCTTATCTATTGCTTGGAGAATACTCTCCAATTTTTTCCTTGAGTCTTTCTAACGGAGCTGCTTTTCCACCAAAGTTTAATTCTTTCCAGCAATCGTACAGATGGTAGACGGTCCGTTGGATGGGATTGTGAGATCCGTCTGCCAGAGCTTCGATCGAATCTGGCTCCATCATGAGCACATTCTCATGTGCACGTATAGCTTCAGCTGGGGCCAATCCATCGTTGAAATATTCATTGAAAATAGACTTAACGTCGGTGCTCGCCCGCAAATACTTTAAGGATCCGATTGATCCCAACGAATGGTTGTGGTCAAGCTTCGCTGTTATTAATGCACAAAGAGGTGGAGAATGCTTAAGATATGTATCCCTACGGCGAGTGAAAACTGTGTTTTTTTTAATTAGGATATCAACTCTTGCTTCACATCCTGTGCTGCGGCTTGAACCTTCAGTTTTGTTTCGCTGTGAGTGGTGACAAGTCCACTCCTTATGCATGATGTACCTGTGAAAAGGGGATAACTTGACTTGTTTTTTATGACAACTGGGTAGAAATACCAACGCAAGGAATTATTCTTACCGCTGAGGTTTGTTTTGTCGGTTCTTGTCGACAATCCAGTTTGTTTTAGTTGCCTTCCCAAAGGCACACAGCCACTGCTTTGCGTCGTCAATAGATAAAAGATTTGCCCTTATTATTGAGGTTCTGGCTTCTTTGTTCTCATTTTCGATAAGTACATTTTTAAATTGGTGCATAGCACCAAGCACCTCCGCGATATTCATTACAGAATGTGGCATATCAATTTGGTTAAGAAACAATTGAGTCCGAAACAATTTGAATTTGAAACAATTTGCACATTAATTCTGTCCAATCAGAGAGCGCGAAAATTTAACATTGGCTGTATTGGCTAGGGTATGGAAAGGCGCCACCGGGACCATGTCAGATCTGCCACGAGGCAGAAAAAAAAACTTAATATTAGAAACAGAGCTGGAACGAGTAAACAAGGAGCTCTGGGAACGCCAATCACATAACAAAGAAACGAAGCAGCTACACTAGGATTAATTTGAGTTTGCCACTTTCTGGGGTGCTTGTACCAACCAGGAAAATATGACACCATGATGCTACTGTTAACTATCCGATTTAAAAGCAACAAAATAATGTTTTTCTTTGGTTGAAACATTTAATAATTCCAGGAAAACAAAATATTTAATGAAAAACAATAAATGTTTATCATCCAAAGTTAAAATTAATATGTTTTAGATTACTTTTAACTTCTATCAGGTTTAGGCAGGAAACCAAGCTCGCAAACTGCTTCTTGGCAGCCATTGCTAGAATCCGCTACTGTACGGTAGGTATTTAGCAGAAGTCATTAAGACTTTTAGTTTTGCATTTAAGTTCTTATTTTTCAATAGAATTAATTTCACGTAAATAAACTGATAAATCCACAAAGAATTTAAGTGCATGATGCATTGTTTGGTCATAATTTTCTGGTTAATTTCAAACTCCCCGGTGAAGACTGGCTTTATTTTGCATTCTAAAGTTGGCAATGTGTAATCAGAGTCCACCAGCTTGTAGCAAGGTAAGGCTAACACAACTGTACTTGAGTAAATCCTCAATGTTGTTCAAGCCAAACATATTTCATTATTTAAATTAACTTTTCGTGTTGGCAAATGTAATCTATCTACGTAAATTCCTGTTGTAATTAAACTTATTTCTTCCAGCAACATCGTCGAGCGCTAATACCTCAGCAGCAACCCAGCAAATTTCGACACCAGAGTCCGCTTACCCTCCCCTCTAACAAGAGCTGGACGACAAGGTGAGCATATTATAAAGCATATATGTTAGACTTCGACATAGACCATCCAAACAACCGAATTGTATTCCGAGATGCGACATGCATTGCTCAGACATTATTTTTCTACCTCGTATAGCATTTATAATGCCTCTGAGGACGGATCGTAATCGCCCGGACAATAAACGGTTAACTGCCGTGTTCCATAATCCACGAAGTGAGGTGCATCTAGTGACTATTATATCACATTTGACAAAACCTGACAGTAATGTTTCAGATCCATCTGGTGTATAATGTGTGGATTATAATGTGTGGATTATAATGTGTTGATTATAATGTGTGGATTATAATGTGTGGATTATAATGTGTGGATTATAATGTGTGGATTATAATGTGTGGATTATAATGTGTGGATTATAATGTGTGGATTATAATGTGTGGATTATAATGTGTGGATTATAATGTGTGGATTATAATGTGTGGATTATAATGTGTGGGTTATAATGTGTGGATTATAATGTGTGGGTTATAATGTGTGGATTATAATGTGTGGATTATAATGTGTGGATTATAATGTGTGGATTATAATGTGTGGATTATAATGTGTTGATTATAATGTGTGGATTATAATGTGTGGATTATAATGTGTGGATTATAATGTGTGGATTATAATGTGTGGATTATAATGTGTGGATTATAATGTGTGGATTATAATGTGTGGATTATAATGTGTGGATTATAATGTGTGGGTTATAATGTGTGGATTATAATGTGTGGGTTATAATGTGTGGATTATAATGTGTGGATTATAATGTGTGGATTATAATGTGTGGATTATAATGTGTGGATTATAATGTGTGGATTATAATGTGTGGGTTATGAAGGGGAAAGCTGAAGCATTTGATGGCTCGTCATCAGAGTCAATCTTTGTCTGGGATTTGGCTCTGGCAATTCGGGGGCGGGGAACGCTGGCCCTTAAATCTGTTAAGGGAAAAATTCGGCGAAACAAATTTACTAAGCCATGTCTATCCCCACTGAAGGTTAACGCCCTTTCAAGTACGAATCCAATATTGTATTTATTTGTTTCCTAGTTTTGTGGTAAGGTAATAAATATAGTATTTTAGTTGAATCTTAGACTCGTGTCTAAATGCTATCCTAATTTTAGCAATAGTTTGTAAAAAACTGAACAAACGGGGTCTGAAATGCTAAAAATGATTTACTGTATTTGAAACGTTTAGTAAATAAAGTAAAACATTTTAGCATTTCAGACCCGGTTTGTTCAGTTTTTTTCAGACCAAGGGTGTTTTCACGAAGATCACTGGCGTATAAATAAATGCACAAAATGCCTCCACATTGGCGGCCAAGCTGTCAACTACGGATCATAAACTACCTCTTTTCATGTTCTTGTTCAATTGTAAATAATATTTTGTTTCAATTGGGAAGATAAATGATATGCTTTGGCATTTGTTTCAACATTTTGCTCGTAATTCGTAAATATCAAATTATCGAAATTCCAATCTAAATCAATTTTCAAATTTTCTCCATTCCAAGGCAGTTATTCTGATACTTCCTCTTTCTTCATAGATCACTTTCGAAGGTAAATGGAGAAGAAGCCACTTAAATACAAAGCTTGCGACATTGATTATCAATTGGTGAAGACCAACGAGTGCCTGACATCAAAAATCTAAGATATTTTGAAACAAGACAAAGCCTCTGCCAAAGTCGCCGCGAAGGAGGCCACTGACCAACAAGTGGTCGGCTAAATACTTCTTTGTTCCACATCCACTTTTGCCAAGCTGAGATAAATGCATTTAAAGTTTCCAAACTTAATAAAACCTAACCTATATCAAGGATAAGATTGAAAATGTGTTTTTTCAGAATTAGTACTTTTTTTTTACTAATTGTAAGCCTACTTTAAGTACGCCCTTTCATTCAATTTGTTCACAAATATGGCACTTCCGGTTCGATATGGAACACAGAACTGAGTTTTGAAACAAGTCGTGTCTACTTTATGAGACATTTTGTTCCATATCCACCTAAAACATGGGCGCTAACTTCAAAATCTTGTTCATTGACGTTTTTTGTGATGGAAGGTGTTTTTATCATAACTACTGTCAGCTTCGTTTTCCCGCTTCACTATTTTGTCAGGTTTCCATCTATCTTCGCTCTCTTCAATAACACACACAATTCGTCAATCCAACCAGTTTTAATAACAACCACCCTCACCGACCACACAGGTCTCACACAACCTCTCTACAGCGCTGCTCTCAGCCGACTCTCTTGTTTTACAAACATGGCTCTCCTAGCCCTAGCGCAAGGTTCGCCCTAGCGTTCCGCTCCCTAGCTACAAAGATGGCGGACAGACCCGCGCAACATTAAAATACACAGTACTGCACTAGCCAAAAATACAATGCTGACACTACCATCCAAAGCTTTTCATTATTTATGCATTAAAAATTAAATACTCTCTATAGGCAACTATAACCTTTAATTTAATACTAATCAAAATTGAAGATATTGTTGTTCACTTGTTTAAACTACAGTGTTAAAGTATTTGATTAAAACAATGTCATATTTTGAATTAAACTACATTAATTTTTAAGCTATTCTCCCACAGTTAAAAACACCAATAAAACTCCATCCATCCCTAGCAACGTCAACCAATGGTATTTGAATGTGGCACTGCCAACTTAATGGACCTAAAGCCCGGTTTACATGGGAGTATTTTTCTCGGCGGTAGACTCTCAGCGCCAGTCTACTGCCGAGTTTGCTGCTCTAGAGTGCTGGCACAATATTGCGTGCGTAGCTGTTTCCACATTTCAGCATAGGCACAAGTTCTCTTCGGAGACATCAGTTGCAACTAGGCACGCCCCGTCAGCTTCGGACACGCTCGCGGGAACGTTTCTGATTGGTTGGTTTCAACGTAGATCTCTGTTCAAACAGAACATGCGCTAATCGAAAATCTCGGCGGCAGATATCTACTACGTCTCTTGTACCGACTTGTAGCACATGTTTGGCAATAGTTTCCGTCTACACGGGCATAGTTTTCTCGTGTGGTAGACTGCGGAGGCAGAGAGCCGAGAAAAATACTCCCATGTAAACCGGGCTTAAGCAATTTTACTCAAGTAGTAGAGCGGAAGACAACCAACCTGGAACAAACCAATTCGGCGTATGGAACGAAAATCAAAGACAACAGGAAAAAACTAGAACTATTAATGATTTTGATTTTATATTGCAGTTCCCATGACATGCCTTTAGCGGCCACACTCCGAATTCTAGAAATTTTCAAGATCTTTTACATTTCCGTATTGACGCTGGGAATACACTCTTACAACATCACATGTCTAGCGCTGGAGGTAACGCCAAATACATTTCGGGCCGAATTCAGAATGAGCTGATTTATATTTGTGCAAAAACTGTCATGAATAAACTTGTAAAGCTGGCGAATTCCAAGAGCCGGCTAGGATATGTCACCACCATCCAAAAAAAGACCATCACGAACCACTTCCTCGTCAGAGTCAACCACCAGCAGTAGCCATGACTCAGACTATGAATACGACAGCCAGACCAGCCAATACACCAGCGCCTCTTGCAACACTGTAGATGACCAGTCTTATAAAACCGTACAGGATAGACGCAAGTCAAGTGGCAAGCGTAAGAAAGCGAGCTCTCCACTTCTGGACACTAGCCTGATAGCAACGCAAAATCATTTTCACGCACTTGCCAGAAAACCCACTAACACTACTACCACAACGACAAAAAACAGATTCCACCACTCATAATCAAGTATCTTAAAATACATGGACAGCTGATCGGCATCCTAGAAGACATCTGCCAACACAAATTCCATGCCCAACCCAGACACGACTACCTTAAAGTCACCTTTAAAGACAAACTTGATTACAACAATAGCAGAAAGGTACTAGCCGAACAGGGCTTAGAACACTACACGTTCCCTGAATATGAACGGAAACCACAAAGGTTTGTCATCCGTGGCCTCCCATTCAACACCAGCGCAGTTGAGGTGACCAATGACCTGATTGCCCAAGGCTTCCAGGTCAAAAACGTCACCCAACTGAGTAACCACGAAGAACAGGATGGTCAAACCATCAATCAGTCACTCCTTGGCCACTATTCGTTGCCACAACCACCACCATTCCCGGCCAGCCACTTTAGGATCTGGAAACTATCAAATTTATCCTACACTGCGCTGTAACCATTGAAGCCCCCCGGGCTACAAAAATGATTCCTATGTGTTTTAACTGCCAGCTGGTGGGACACACCTCGGCCTTCTGCCATCAGCACACCAAGTGCGTCAGATGCAGTGAAAACCATGACGCCAAGGTTTGCCCTAATAGGAACAAACCCCCAGTGTGCGCGAACTGTTCAGGTTCGCACCCTGCCAGCTACAGGGGTTGCCCCTATCATGTGCGCATTGCCGAAAGGTATGCGAAACAAACTCAGACAAGCACCAACCAGCCAGACGAGACACACTCTACCAAACCAGACGACACCCATACTCAGGCCAGAACCACAGACCACTCTCCGCCACCAAATTCTAATCTTGTTGCAACACAAGAATCTGAACCATCAACCTCACATGACCCACCAAAACCACCCCAAACTGTTGCTGCAAGCACAACCATCACCAACACTCTCACCGAGAAACCTCTTCCTTCACCTAAAACGTATGCTCAATGCTTGATTCAAAAGAAAAACTTCAGAAGTAACAAGACCACGGAAATGAAGAATATCAACCACACTGCTACTGAAAGAAACAAGAAGACATCAACACGAGCAATCCAACCCCAATCCAACCAGTCCATCTCCATCATCGCCCCATCAACCACTCCGGTCACAATGACCAAAACCACAACAAAACCACCACAAAACTCCCAGAGCAGACCCAATAGTGAAGCGCAGGGCTCAGGTCACTCAGACCACAGCTCCAACTCTTTCGCCTTCTGGGTCAAGCTGGCCAAGCAAGCAGCTGGCTACATCATTTCACTTAATCTTCATCCACTTCTTAATCTTGTCATTTCCACTATTCTTGAACTCCTTAACACCTTCACCTCGAACCACATTGAGTAACAAATCTTCTCAGTTTGTCTCATGGAACGCTAACAGCCTGTCTCACAAATTATTAGAGTTATCTCACCTCCTGGAGGAAACTTCTGCCGCTGTGTGTCTCATCCAAGAGACACACCTAACCCCGGCGCGCACTCCACTAATTCCTAATTTTACTATTTATAGGGCTGACAGGACCAACTGAGGGTGCCTTCAGGCGGAGTGGAGTGGCTCTGGCCGTCCGATCCACTATTTCACACCAACCAATACTCCTTTCTCCCCTGCAGAACATTGAGGCAGTGGGAGATGAAATAACAACCGATTAAGGACCAGTAAATCTCATCTCAGCATACCTTTCGCCAACAAAGAAACTTCACGCCTCAGACTTTGAAGCCCTCGTTCTACCCTCAAACATCCCCACAATAAGCGCTTGCGGCCTAAATTCCAAGCACCCAAGCTGGAACTCTAGAGTCGCCAATACTAAGGGCAGAATTCTACTGGCCCATTCTCGTTCCAACAACTTTTCAGTTGCTGGACCAGTAGAACCTACACATTACTCTCGCCGTTCCAAAGGATTCAAAGGTGATGTTGGAAATTGCCTTATCGGTAAACATGCGCTATTCTATCCAGCTGGAAACCATGCATGCTCTCTCTTCGGATCAAAATCCAGTTCTCATCGATTATAGGGATGAAATGGTGATAGCCCCAGCTCAGGAGAGGTTCAACCTTAAAAGGGCCAACTGGGAGAAATTCCGCAGCCACCTGGAAGCGCATCCAGACAACACAGAGATATCAACATCTGATATAGATCAAGCTGCGTTGGCACTCAGCACCAACATCCAGGCGGCGGCAGCCGCTGCAATCCCAATAACTAAGAACCGGCGATCTGATCTGTACGATCATTCCCCGGGTCTTAAATATGCCGTTAAACTAAAAATACGACAAGAAGAGACTGCCCGAGCCGCCAAATGGGACGATGCCATTAGCAAGCTAAAAACTCAGGACCTCTTTATATGGAGAATGTCAAGAGACACTGCCCTCATTGCGCAGTCCATGCGCGGCTATCTGGCCAACCGACGACTCCAGACTGCACTGGACGAGCTGGAAGTCTGGTATGAGAAGTGGAGAGTAAAGATTAATGTAAGTAAAAGCAAAGCTGTTCTCTTTACTAAGCGAATAAAGAGATCAATAGTTCGAACTGAAGTATTTGTTTGGGGAGGGTATACCATTGTGTAAGGAAGTACAGTACCTGGGCCTCACAACTGACAGTAAACTAACATGGGGAAAACTGTGACGTCCCGAATATTAGTGACGTCACTACTCTCTGTACCTGTCAACGTCAAGAGATAGTCGGCAGTTAGATCCGAGTCGCTCGAGCCGACGGGACAGTGTACGTAACCCATTTTCTCGTTGGAGGATAGTGACACCAAGTTTTCGATAGTCTATCAGGGGTTTTTGTGACAACGTAAGCGTGTGTTGTGCCAACCCTGATATCCACACCTCACTGAGGGATCTATATCGAAACTACGGCGTCCCGCCGCGTCCTGGAAGACGTCGAGACTGTGCCCGCCCGCTGGGGAGCGAATAAGAAACGAACTCTTGCGAACGGCGTCGATTTAAGTATCTGGATGGTTATATTAGTAATACGAATTCTGTCTTTAGGTTAATTTAGAAATTTAGGTTATCATTGTAAATGTCATCTTTTGGTTATTACCAGCCCTATGCTGTAGCCATAACGGTCGACCTAGGCAGGAACTAGATTACTTATGGTACTTTATATTATACGCCAAATCTAAGAGAAATCTACTAACTGGCACATAATTAGCCATTATATTTTGTTTTCTGGCCGAATTTTGCTTGTCTTTTCTTTGGTTCCTCTCGTATAATTTAATTTATCCCCTATAATATTTAACTACTCTGCCAAGAGGGCTTTCTTTGTTTCCCCTCTTCGTTTAAACCCCCCAAAACAAAGTGGCGCCCTGTCCCCTAACCCATCTCCTGATACGACGACAACCGACCTCGGTCAACGACTCACGCCCATCTACCGTGCTACCGGGCCAACGCACCATCGCTGCGAAACGGTGGGTAGCATAAATTGGCGCCCAAGACCGTGGTCGGATCACATACCGATCGGCAATCATTATATCATCGGAGAATCATAAAAACACATTAAGACATACTTAGCTAATGATGGCAGTAGCAGCAGCAATCAAGCGGGAGCTGGAAATGATAAACTCACGGTTGGTAACAATAGGCGACCTTATAGACCAGTATGAAGGTAGCGCACAGCACGCACAACGGATTGAACGATTAATGAATATAGCATTGCGGCGCATACAGGTTATAGATTCCCCAGAAGAAGAAATCATAGCATCGAAGACTGACGCGAAAGACATTTTAGAAATTCTTCAAGGAAGACTAGCCGTCATGGTAGAAGCAGTAGGATCTTTCCCGGACCCCTTGCCACATGATCAGGCAGAGGCACGAGTCGATGGTCATACTACCACCACCAAATCATTTGGACCAACCGTACCAGTTTGGAAATGGGGTTTAACTTTTTCTGGAAGTACCGAAGAAATGAGCCTCAGCTGTTTTTTGGAAAGGATTCAGGAACTCAGACAGTCACGTAATATAACTCACGAAGAGCTTTGGCGATCGGCAACAGATCTGTTTACTGATCAGGCTTTAACGTGGTTCAGGGCAATTAGAAATTCCATCTCGTCATGGGCTGAATTAGAGCTCGAATTAAAGAAGGAATTCCACCCCCTAAATTACGAAGAGCGCCTGTGGCAAGAAATTAGAGCGCGAACCCAGGGGCCTCGAGAGCCCATCGGGCTATACGTGGCATCGATGGAGAATTTGTTTAAACGACTGCCAAAGGAAACCCCAGAAACTGAAAAATTAACCATAATTAGAGGGAACATTGATCCGTACTACATGGATCGCCTCTCTTTAAAAACAATCGATAATACCCGCGGTCTCATTAGGTACTGCCGAAAGTTGGACGAAACACGGTCTATGGTAGAAAAGTTTAACGACCCCATCAAACCAAGGAAAGTTGACAACATTTTAGAACCGGACCTAGCATACCAGATGAGATCAATCTGTTTATCATCAGTTCAAACACCCCATGCTCCACGGTCGACAGCACCCACGTCGGTCACTCCACGCAAACCACCCACATGCTGGAATTGCCAGACTCCAGGCCATGGGTTCAGGGTATGCAAGGAACCACAAACTGTGTTCTGTTATAAATGCGGTCGCAAAGGGGCATACTTTTCAACTTGCACTAGTTGCCAGGGAAAAGGGAACGGGAGAGGATAGCTTGCCGTTCTCCTCTACCCCAATCACCGGCGGCAACAAATCGGTGGAAGAAATGGAAAGAATACGTAGCAAACATCACCCTTCTAGAACCGTCACTCAAGCGTTTACTCCAAACACGAAGCGATGACAGTAGACTATTTATGACCGTTGACATACTTGGCGTGAAAATCCAAGGATTGCTGGACTCGGGAGCACACCGAACGGTCATAGGAGCTCTAGGCATGAACACATTGCAACGCCTAGGGTTGAAACCAAAACAAAGCGTCACACCTTTGCGACTAAAATTCGCTAATGGCAACAGCGAAGAAGTGAGAAGCAGTATTGATCTCCCAATTCGTTTAGGTGACAAAATAAAACTAGTCGAAGCAATAATATGTCCGGCAGTCCGCCAGCCCCTTACTCTAGGAATGGATTTTTGGAGAGCATTCCAACTCATTCCAGATCTCATAGCCGGCAACGTGGACGTATCAAGCATAGAATTAGCTTCAATCCAGGCTATCCACACGCCATCTGAGATACCAGCACACAAATTCAACCACATGATGTCGATGGTTAATCAACATTTTCAAGAAATGGGCACTAAACTTGGTTGCACCGACCGGGTTACGCATAGGATTGACACAGGACAAGCTAAGCCGATCAAGCAGCGGTATTATCGAGTGTCGCCATACAAACAAAAAGCAATACAAGAAGAATTGGATCACATGTTACAGCTAGGGGTGGTAGAACCTTCCACTAGCCCATGGTCATCCCCAATTCTTCTGCTCGACAAACGGGATGGTACCCGTCGTTTTGTTGTCGATTTCCGAAAAGTGAACGAAGTGACTCAAAAAGACGCCTACCCACTCCCGTATGTAGCCGATATCCTGGACCGATTGAGAGATGCAAGATTTTTATCGTCTTTAGACCTGAAAAGTGCTTACTGGCAAATAAAGCTGGAAGAGTCAAGCAAGGAAAAAACCGCGTTCACAATCCCTGGACGTGGCTTATTCCAGTTCACCGTCATGCCGTTTGGTCTCCACAGTAGCGCCGCGACCTGGCAACGTCTAATCAGCACCGTGTTAGGCGCCGACCTGGAGCCAAATATGTTCGTATATTTGGATGACATCGTAATAGCAACAGAGACTTTCGACGAGCATTTGCGAGTGTTGGACGAAGTATTTCGTCGTCTGAAGGCCGCTGGACTCACTCTCAACAAGGAAAAATGCCAATTCTGCAGAGAAGAGTTAAAATACTTAGGCTACGTGGTTGATGCGCAAGGACTGCATGTGGACCCCGCGAAGGTGACAGCCATCCTGCAATATCCCAGGCCACATAACGTAAAAGAGGTACGTCGTTTCATCGGTATGACGTCATGGTACCGAAGATTCGTGCCAAATTTCTCTACAATCGTAGCCCCGATCAACAATCTCACGAAGAAGGGTCAACGTTTCACATGGAATGAAGAAATAGAAGACGCTTTCCAATGTCTCAAGGAAAAGCTTGTGACGGCTCCAGTGATGGCTTGCCCTGACTTTAACAAGCCATTCACGCTGCAGACCGACGCTTCATCCTATGGGTTGGGATGGGTTCTGTCTCAAGACTCCGAGCACACCGGTGAGCAAGTGATCGCCTACGGTAGCCGAAGTTTGACGAAACAAGAGAAGAAGATGTCAGCGACAGAGCGGGAATGCCTAGCCGTCATCACAGCTATAGAGACAAATCGAGCATATCTCGAGGGAGCAACGAGTTTCAAGGTAATTACGGACCACCATAGTCTCCTATGGCTACAGAGTCTAAAAGACCCAACTGGCAGACTCTCCCGATGGGCATTACGCCTGCAGCCATACAACTTCCAAATAATCCACAGAAAAGGAAACAACCATCATGTACCCGACGCCCTATCAAGAGCGGTACAGGAGATTGAAGAACAAAGTCCCAACATCAGTATCAATGCCACGGACGATGGTAATCAAGACGTTCAATTAAACTTGATAACAATCCCTGGTCAGGTACAAGATAAATGGTACAAAAAGATGATCATGGAGGTACGCGACAAACCACTTAACCACCCGAATTGGAGAACTCAAGACGGCGCCCTCTACAAGAAAGTCGGTGACTGGAAGCTAGTTATTCCGAAAGAAGCACGAGCAGAAGTCTATCACGAGTGCCACGACCATCCTTCAGCAGGTCATCTTAGGATTTTCAAAACACATCAACGCATAGCGCAGTTATATTACTGGCCCAAAATGCGTCACGACATAACAAAATACGTGAACAAATGCGCGACATGTCTGCAATACAAACCAGAGCAAAGGGCGCCGGCAGGCCTCATGGGAAAGCAAAAGGAAGTGAGCCGGCCATGGCAGCTAATCTCAACAGACATCATGGGACCATTTCCACGATCTTCTAAAGGCCACAAGTACCTACTGGTGGTGGCTGATTGGTTCACAAAATTTACGCTCCTCTTCCCGCTTCGCGCCGCAACTGCCAACAAAATAGTACAGCATATCGAGGATGATGTCATCAAGATGTTCGGTGCTCCACAAACCATTGTCTGCGACAACGGCAGCCAATACGCTGGACGGGCCTTGAAGAATCTAGCAAAGAAGTATGAATGCCGGATATTCTACAACGCTAAGTATCATCCGCAGGTTAACCCAACCGAAAGAGTTAATCGAGTGCTCAAGACGATGATCGCTTCCTACGTTGCTGACGAACACACTAACTGGGACAAGAACTTAGCTGACATTGGATTCGCGCTGCGCACCGCCAAACACGAGGTAACAGGTCAAACACCAGCTTACCTGAATTTCGGAAGAGAACTTTACTTGTCGGGGCGAGCTCTCGGGAAACCTGACGATGCCACAATGGTACCGACATGCGAACGGGTGAAAAACAGCACGCCGACAGAATTGACAGCTGTATACGAAGACGTTGCCAGAAGAATTAAAGCGGCATATGAAAAAAATGCACAGCGCTACAATCTGCGCAGGCGCCCAGTGCATTACGAAGTGGGACAAAAAGTGTACAAAAGAAATTTTGTATTATCAGATGCCGGCAAGAAGTTTACAGCCAAACTTGCACCTAAATTCATCGGCCCCTTCGCCATCCGTCGAAAGCTCTCTCCTTTGGTATATGAGCTAGAGAACGACAGGAAGAAGAGTTTAGGTCACTGGCATGTGACAGACCTAAAGGCGACGCCTGAAGAGGAAGACTAGAACAAAGGTCCTTTCCTTCCATCCATACCTTTTTCTTTCCCCTTTCTGGCCAGATGTTTATTTTTATGTTTTTGGCTGTTACGTTTATTTTTATTTTTATGTATTATTCTTTAAATGGTCCATTCTTGACCACAAAGTTTGTTCACCCTGACCAAACTTTATCCACGTTGGGGGGAGGTGTGACGTCCCGAATATTAGTGACGTCACTACTCTCTGTACCTGTCAACGTCAAGAGATAGTCGGCAGTTAGATCCGAGTCGCTCGAGCCGACGGGACAGTGTACGTAACCCATTTTCTCGTTGGAGGATAGTGACACCAAGTTTTCGATAGTCTATCAGGGGTTTTTGTGACAACGTAAGCGTGTGTTGTGCCAACCCTGATATCCACACCTCACTGAGGGATCTATATCGAAACTACGGCGTCCCGCCGCGTCCTGGAAGACGTCGAGACTGTGCCCGCCCGCTGGGGAGCGAATAAGAAACGAACTCTTGCGAACGGCGTCGATTTAAGTATCTGGATGGTTATATTAGTAATACGAATTCTGTCTTTAGGTTAATTTAGAAATTTAGGTTATCATTGTAAATGTCATCTTTTGGTTATTACCAGCCCTATGCTGTAGCCATAACGGTCGACCTAGGCAGGAACTAGATTACTTATGGTACTTTATATTATACGCCAAATCTAAGAGAAATCTACTAACTGGCACATAATTAGCCATTATATTTTGTTTTCTGGCCGAATTTTGCTTGTCTTTTCTTTGGTTCCTCTCGTATAATTTAATTTATCCCCTATAATATTTAACTACTCTGCCAAGAGGGCTTTCTTTGTTTCCCCTCTTCGTTTAAACCCCCCAAAACAAAGTGGCGCCCTGTCCCCTAACCCATCTCCTGATACGACGACAACCGACCTCGGTCAACGACTCACGCCCATCTACCGTGCTACCGGGCCAACGCACCATCGCTGCGAAACGGTGGGTAGCAAAACACGTCAAAATAACTGAGCAAAAAGCCAAAACAAGGATGGGGATTTTCAAACCAATTTTTAACAAAGGACTTAACATAAGAAATGGGATTTTATTGTACAGAACACTGGTTTTACCCATAATGACTTATGCATGTAGTGCTTGGGGCATAACAAATGAAAATAAGATTAAGAAACTCCAAACTTCCGACCACCGCTTCAAGGCAAACATTTCCTCGCCTGCAGTATCACAGACAAAGCCCATGTTTTTTCAGACTCCTTGGAGGTGCGATTCACCAATGATGATGACTTTTCTCTCAACCATGAAGTCAACTTCCAAGTTGATCAGATAAGGATGACCTATGACAACCCAGACCAGCCTCCCAACTGCACCGTAGATGAGGTAGGAGCACTAGTTGAGAAGCTCAAGGACAAGAAAGCCCCCGACCCAGACGGGATCCAGAACAAGATGATTAAGATGCTTCCTTCACAGGCGGCGAACAGAGTAGTCATGATTTTCGATGCCTGTTTCAAACTCCGATACTTTCCAGTCGCCTGGAAGGAGGCAAAAATCATTCTTATCCCCAAAGCTGGGAAAAATCTCAGGCTTCCTGAAAACCATCGACCCATGAGCCTTCTTAACACTCTTGGCAAACTACTGGAAAGACTTATCCTTAACGGTCTTATAAGTCACATCAAGGAGAACAATGTCTACCTTTATGAGCAGTTCGGCTTCCATGCCGAACATGCCACCACTCATCAGCTGCTCAGAGTGGCAAATAAAATCAACCACAGCTTGAACGCCAACAACACCACTGGCATTGTCTTCTTAAATGAAGCGAAAGCCTTTGACAAGGTTTCGCATAATGGCATTATTGACTAATTAAGTGCCCTGAAATTTAAGGTAAACGTTAAAGGCACACTGCCTTCTCAACGGACCATCTAATCAGGAGTCCCTCAAGGATTCCTTGGCCCTGTGCTTTTCAATTTGTACACAAATGGCATTCCTAGCGACAGCCACAAAACGAGCGCTCTATCAGCTCCTCGCGGTCGAGTGAGGAGGTAGGGAAAAACCTGCAGAATGCTCTGGACACTCTTTATGAATGGTATACCAATTGGAAAATAACAATTAATACGACCAAAACAACCGCCACCCTGTTTACCAGGAAACAAAAAAAAAAAAACACCCGGTACTTCTGCTAGTACCAAACCGGGGGGAAAGACATTGCACGGCCCGTGCTAGCTCCCCGTCCCTAAGCTGCTCTGGTTTCATCAACCCTGACAACAAGTACCTGGTAGGCAGTTTGTCTGCGACTTGCTACAATCTCTCGCGTACTACTGGTATTTCATTATTATTTTGATTACTATTCACATCACTGTTATTGTTTTAGCATCGCTCACTCATTGTACTTTTGGCGCACAAAGCCGAGTCACATATTACTTCATTTTGTGCTCAATTAACAAAAATCTCGTATTATTTTGTTTCATTGCAATTATCCCGATATTACACGAATTGTGAGATATCAACGGTTGCGCACGGATAAGTGCCAGCAAAAGAAGTCTTCCATCCTTTCTTTCTACATTTCATTTTCATTTACTGAGCTGCTATTTCGTCCGTCTGCAAATAATAGCTCAAAAACATCGCACTACTTGTGCATTTCGGACATAGGACCGCCTGACTACGTCACTCGGCAAGTGCACGAGAACAATTAAAAACCTGTCCTGGTCGGACGATTGAGAGACAGACAATAGTGCGACTGTCTATCTCTCTCGCACTCGAAGCCAACGAAGACGCATCAATATCGATCAGCGAACACGTTTAGGCCAGTCTTAGCCCTTCGCTGATATACCGTGCCCGGAGCCCTAGGTGGCCAGTACTGGGTACTGTGCTCAACCTCGCCTAGGTTAAACCGGGGGGAAAGACATTGCACGGCTCGTGCTAGCTCCGCGTCCCTAAGCTGCTCTAGTTTCATCAACCCTGACAACAGGGCAGCTTCCAAACACTCTGTTTGGCGACACTCTCTGTCCAAACCTTTCGGCGCCGTTCGGCGGCAGAGGGTGGTCCCGAGCATCGTGCCCAATGACCGGGCAGGAGTAGAGCCTCCGGGCATTCGAGCCGTTCTGCCGTGCTCTATCCCTACCCTTCTTAACCTGCTTCATGCAGCTGACCAGAGGCGTTTTGTCGCACTGCTGGGTAGGCTAGGCTAAGCAGTTTATTCGTCCAAACCATTAACCATCCCACCATGACTAGTTCATGTAGTGAGACTTCCAACTCTCACTCTCATTCATCCAAACAATACGACTCGTATGACGATACGATCGATGACACGGAAACGGGGAGAGACATGGATGAGAGTCGTGAAAAACAAGCGATCCATGAAATACAAGTCATAGTCTTCCAGTGAGTCAAAACTCCCAAAGCTTCCTGAAAAACAAATTCGTCCCTGGTGCCAATAACACTAACCAAAAATCCAAGCGTCGCATCAAGAAAAGGTGCAACCCTCCAACACCCCCGGGCTCTGACAACAACAACCCAATGACGCCACTTCGATCCACATTCCACCCCTCATTGTCAAGTCTCTGAAAACTCATGAACAGCTCATAGGCATCCTTAAGGAAACCTGTACCAAAGATTTCGTCACAAAACCAAGATGTAACTATGTTAAAATCACGTTCGTTGACGCAACTGATCACGCTAATACCCTCAAGGTATTCACGGAACAAAATATTGAATTTTATACCTTCCCAGAATACGCGAAAAAACCGCAGCGTTTCATTATTAGAGGGCTGCCTACCAATACAACCACCTCAGCAGTAGCTAACGATCTCATTGAGCCCCCTCGAGGCTATCACCTTACCGTGGTGAGGGGGTTTGTGTGGCTCGATGATCCGGGAGGCTCTGCCGGCGGGAGGTTTCACTCCCAGCAAGGTCTCCTATGCCAGACAGACTCCCGGGGAGAGCCCAGACCAAGAATAGCCCGACCCCGTCGCTGTTACGGGACTCGGACTTTGGTCTAAGGAGTTTCTGGCCTCTTTTCTCTTTCACCTCTTTCTTTTCATCACCTTCTCTCTGCCTTCCTCCTTCCTTCATTCCTAGCCGACTCCCGATACCTCCGTCTGTTTTCTGCAACAGCGAAGGGGTTCCCTCCCCTTTGTTGACGACTCGGCCATTCATCGGATTTTCTTTCGGATCTCGATTTGTTTTAGTCGGTGGTAGAGCCAGACAGCTGGTGACTGGGGTGTGTCCAGGAGGCTCCCGTGTCTTTCTTGTCTCTTTCTCTCTATCCTTAATATCTTCTACTTACCTTTCTGGCCGGCTTCCTGGGCGCACCTGAACTCCCCTCGTTGACGACAATTGCATTTCATGGATACGATTCGTTTCGCTATTGGATATGTTCGCACTTGGGCTCGTCTCCGGGTTGCGTTGGCTGCAATAGCTGGGCGGGGGTATCGTACGACAATATCGGTGCCCCCTGCCCAGGGAAAAGGTCAATTGCGCCCGGGGGCGCCCGGCCGTGAAATTGGCACTTTCCGGCTCCCCGCCCGATGTACGGGAAATCAATAACTGGCTCCCTCCCACCGAACTTCGGTGGGTTGGACCCGGTTTTGTTTACAAGGCCCCACGGAGTAGTACCCCGTGGGGTTAGTTGAGTCCCCATTCCGGGCAATTGGGGGCTGTTGGCCCCAAACAACTCCATGCCATCCCAAAATTGTCAAAACTCTCCCCCCTTCCCCTCCACAACTCTGTCCCCCGAGTTTCCCCCCCTTCCATCACCAATTCCCACCCCTAATTCTATTCCGGGTCTTTTTGACCAAGTAATTAATGTCTCTCAATTAAACCCTCAAACTACATCACCAACATACTTTGTTATTCAACGAGCTGAGAAAGATTTAACCTTCAAATCAGTCTCACCTTTTAAGATCAACCGATCCTTTGATCCCAAAATTTATAAACTAAAAAACATTAAAAGATTAAATGATGGTTCGTTACTTGTCGAATCGGGGTCGGTAGAGACCTCTGACAAACTGCAAAAAACAACTCTCCTGGGCACCTTCCCTGTGAAGGTCGCTCCCCATGGCTCCCTCAACACCTGCAAGGGAGTGATCTACAGCCGTGACCTGATGGAACTTGAGGAAGCGGAAATCAAGGAAGAAATGAAGGAACAAAATGTAATTGATGTCAAACCCATACTTACTAGACGTGATGGTGTCCTGAAACGTTCACCTCTTCATATTTTAACTTTTAGCACCGTTTCCCCTCCACAATGTGTATATGCAGGTTTTATCAGAATAACAGTTAAACCCCATATTCCAAACCCTTTGAGATGTCTCAACTGCCAACGCTTTGGTCACGGGCAGCAGGACTGCAAGAGAGATCGAGTCTGCGATAAATGTGGAAAGTCAGGTGTGCACCCTGATGCACCGTGCGATCAGGAAGTTAAATGTGTGAACTGCGCTGGTACGCACACCTCCTGGTCCCGGGATTGCCCGACCTGGAAAAAAGAAAAGAAGATAGCGGAAATTAAGACATTGGAAAAGATTACCTTCCCAGAAGCAAGAAAAAAATATTCCGCACTTCACCCTGTTTCGATGACGAAATCTTTTTCCCAGGCTGCAACTCCGCCACCCCCACCACCACCACCTGTAACCGCTACTGCGCCCGACCTAAAAGAAATAATGACAATGATGACTGCCATTCTGGCCGGTCAAGGGGAAACTAACAAGAAAATCGAAGAACAAACCAGAAAAATTGAAGAGCAGACTGAAGAAATTAAGAAGTTGAGAAAAGAAAACGAAGACCTTAAACACAAAAATAACCAGATGAACAAAGAACTGAAGAAATTACAATCGAAGAAAGATCCCCCAAAAACTACTTCTAAAATTAATCAGCCCTCGGGCAGCCAAGACTTTGAAGTGTCCAGTGAGGGTGATGCCCTGATTCTGGCCACTTCGCGAGGCGCCAAGAAGCAGAGGATCACGCTGGAGGCGGGCCCCCAGCAAAAAATATTTTCATCGTCTGAGGAGGAGATGGAAGTTGAAGGTGGTGGTGGTGGTGCTGCTAAAAAGCCAAGCAAAAAAAAGCAGCACACAAGAATAGACTTTTAAAGATAGGTGAATTTATCTGTGATAATTTGTCTGTGATATTCTCTGTGATAGTTTCTGATAGTACCAAAGTTTTTGTGATATTAGCTCTTAGTGTTTTTATTGGTTTTTACATTATGGCTTTTATTCAATGGAACGTTCGTGGTTTTAATATTCGCCGAGAAGAAGTCCGAGTTTTAGCCTCTCATTTTAATCCCTTGTGTATCTTTTTACAAGAAACACATTTTAAACAAACTGACAACCCTATTTTAAAGAATTATACTTTTTATCGACATGACGACACGACTGGTCTTATAGCTCATGGTGGCGTGGCGACGGCAGTGTTGGACTCGGTCTTCGTAAGTCCACTGCCGCTCACCACACCTCTTCAGTCAGTGGCCGTCCGGGTTCACCTGCCTCAGCCCGTCACCTTTTGCAACATCTACCTTCCCGAATGGGCACCAGCTACGGCCCCTTACCTCCAGAGCCTTGTGTCCCAACTGCCCCACCCTTTTGTGTTATTGGGTGACTTCAATGCACATAATCGCTTGTGGGGCGACACAATGGCCAATGGTTGTGGCAGGGGTCGGATGCTGGAGACTTTTATCAATGACAACGACTTATTTATTTTAAACAACGGACAAAATACTAGATTTAATTCTTTTAATGGACAATTCTCGGCGATTGACATGTGTCTCTCTTCGCCTTCTCTGGCACCCATTTTAGAGTTTACAGTACACAACGATCTATGTGGGAGTGATCATTTACCCATTATTTTAAAAATGCAAACTGACTTTCAGCCTCCAGCTCGGCCACCTCAATGGAGTCTCAAACGAGCCGATTGGAAGCGGTTTGCTGCTTTGGCAGATGTAAGTGGCTCAGTCCAAGTGGGAGATTCTGCTTCTAAAATTAAATGTATCACTGAACTAATTTTAAAAGCGGCTGAGGAAACAGTTCCACAAACATCGACAAAGCCCCACCGCATCCCTGTGCCATGGTGGAGCACTGAATGTGGAGAAGCCATCAAAGATAGGAAGAGGGCTTTACGAATTTTTACAAAACACCCCACAGAGGAAAATCTTATGGAATTTAGGAAGCTACGAGCCAAAGCACGCCGAACAATCAAAGAGGCAAAAAGGAATTCTTGGCGGGAGTATGTGTCTTCCATTACATGTGCCACACCGTCCTCCAAAGTGTGGCACAGGGTGAACAAAATTAGTGGAAAACACAAAGCAACAACTATCTCCGGGATTGAACGTAATGGAGATATCATTACAAACCCAAAGGAGATTGCCAACACCATAGGAAGACACTTTTCAGACATTTCTAGCTCCCGACACTACTCGGAAACATTCCAAAAGGTTAAGCTCATAGAAGAGAGAAAGCGGCTTCAATTTCAATCCGCAAACTTAGAGACCTATAATGTTCCGTTTAGCATGTGGGAGTTAAGTCATGCTATCAAAACGTCCAAAAATACATCCCCAGGCCCAGATCGAATTCACAACGCCTTTCTAAAACACCTGTTGCCAAGAGCCCTTGACATCTTGCTCGAAGCCTACAATTCAATCTGGTCAGAACAATCTTTTCCCGACAGCTGGCGCTGTGCCATTCAGATCCCCGTTCCTAAACCCGGAAAGGACAAGACACTGGCGGCCAGTTACCGACCCATCTCCCTCACCAGTTGTCTGTGCAAAATCCTGGAACGAATGATTAACAACAGATTAATCTGGTGGCTGGAAAAGAATAGACTCTTATCAAACTTCCAATGTGGCTTTAGACGAAATAGGAGCACCCTCGATCATTTGGTTCGCCTAGAAACGTGTCTACAAAACACGTTCCTTTTGAAGCAGCACGCTGTCGGTATTTTCTTTGACTTGGAAAAAGCGTACGACACTACTTGGTGTTACGGTATCCTACGTACTCTCTCTAGGTGGGGTTTTAAAGGTCGACTTCCAATTTTTATCTCCAATTTTATGACTGATCGCATTTTTAACGTTCGACTAGGAAATATTTTATCCGACACTTTTAAACAGGAAAATGGCGTCCCACAAGGGTCGGTCCTTAGCGTAACTTTATTTGCGATTGCCATTAACGGGATTACAGAATGTGTAAAATCTCCCGTTCTTTCGTCGCTATTCGTCGATGATTTGGCTATTGTCTGCTCATCGAGGACGCTCGCGTCAGCCACTCGGCAATTACAAATAACAGTAAATAGATTAGTGAAATGGACGGACAACACGGGGTTTAATTTCTCGACAGCAAAGTCCATCTGCGCCCACTTCACGCGCAAAAGAGGTCTCTTCCCACCTCCAGAAATCACGCTTAGAAACATCTTGTTGCCGGTGTCAGAGACTGTAAAATTTCTCGGTCTCATTTTTGATACCAAATTAAATTGGAAAGAGCAAATCGCACAGCTGAAACAAAAATGCATGAAATCAGTCAATCTATTAAGATATCTCACCGGAACACGCTGGGGCGCTGACCGAACTGTCATGTTACGGTTGTATCGAGCACTCGTGCGATCAAAACTTGATTATGGGTGCATTGTTTTTAGTTCTGCCCGCGATAGCTACTTGAAGCCTCTAAATACAATCCACAATACAGGCATCCGGCTGGCGACCGGCGCCCTCCGAACCAGCCGGGTGGAAAGCCTGTATTGTTTGGCCAGCGAACCTCCATTATCGCTCCGAAGGCAATACCTCATGGCTTCCTATGCAACAAAGATCATGGGAATGAAGAAACACCCAACATACCAGGCCCTGCTCGATCCACGATTTGAACCTCTTTACAATAGCAAGCCAAATGCAACACTACCATCTGGTATTCGTCTAGCAAGAACCTTTATAGAATTAAATTTTCATGTTCCCAGGGTTTACCCTGTGGAACCAAGTCCGTCGCCTCCTTGGCTCGTCCCGAGGCCTTCATGTAAAATGGGTTTGACGTCTCTGGAAAAGGCGTCCACCAGCCAGGTGGTATTCCAAAAACGTTTTTATGAATTGACTTCTGATTTTAAAGATTTTATTTTTTACTATACAGACGGCTCCAAAATGGATAACTTAGTTGGTAGTGCTTTTATCTCGAAAGACATATCCCAAGGATTTCGCTTAAATAATATGAGCAGTGTTTTTACTGCTGAATTATTTGCCATTTTAAAAACCCTTGAACATATCAATAATAGACCAGAGAAATCCTTTTTTATTTGCTCGGACTCCCTCAGTTCCCTCCAAGCTATTGACGTCCTGTATTCCCCACTGTTTCTTGTCCAGGGCATTCACTCACTCCTGGCGTCCCTGTCTTCAAGGGGCGTCAGGATGGTGTTCTGTTGGGTCCCTGGACACGTGGGGATACTGGGCAACGAGTTGGCAGACAGAGCTGCAAGAGGTGCCACCGAAAAAGTTTTTATTGATAGTGACAAGACTTCGCACACTGATTTAAAAATTCATTTTAAATCACTTTTTAAGGATAAATTTCAGAAAGAATGGGAAAAGCAAATAAATAATAAGCTACAAGAAATTAAACCAACTGTCGAGCATTGGGACTCCGCAATAAGATCCTCAAGACACGAAGAAGTTGTTCTAACACGTCTACGTATTGGGCATACTCTTTTAACACACTCATTTTTATTCACGGCTGATAAGACACCTCCACGTTGCGACGACTGTGATGAGATTTTAACTGTTCGACATTTTTTAATTGATTGTGCCAAGTACAGGGCTGCAAGGCAGCGACTTAAACTAGAACACTCTATTGATAAAGTTTTAGCTGATAACCCACGCAGTATCGATAAAGTTTTTAAATTTCTAGAAGAATTTGACCTGATAAGTCAAATGTAATATTTTATCGATTTATGACTTCTATTTTATCACATAAACAAACCATCTTTTTTCCGGCGCAAAATGACCGTCCGGTTGACGCGCCGTAAAACACCAATGTTCGTAACTAATAAAATATTCTACAAGGCTTACAGTGTCAAATTAAATCGGCATTACGGTGAACAATTGCCTTGCAGGGGGCGGCGTTCTTGGAACCAATTTAAATGTTCCAATGTAACCAATGTAATGTTTAAATGTTTGCTGGCAGTTTCCAGCCTCTCTAAGGGAGCTTCGGAAGCAAAAACGGGGGTTTGGCCTTTTTGCTCTCCGTCGCCGATCACGGCTCGGAAAAAGACGCCGCCGTCAACCGTTCCGCCGTACAGTGCGGTGTACCGAGGCTCCCCGATTAATTCCCCCATTTCCTGAATTGATTGGGGAATTACTGGGTTCATAGCTCTGCGCGCACGGTACTTGGTCGTTTCGAAAGTCCTTAAGGTCACTTTCGCAGCTACTGCGATAGGTACTCCGAAAATGAAAATTATTTTGTGAATTCGGCATAGCTTATGCCATTATTTTTTACACCAAGTGAATCCTTACCTGCTACATTCTTGGTTGAAGATATCCTGTAGCAAAGTCATCTCCATACGCGATCTTTCTATCATTCGTTGCTTCAATATTGAAATGTACTGTTCCAATTCTTCGGAGTCGTGGTCGTGCACTTTCGTCACTTGCAGTTCATCCCGCAAATTTGCATTGAGAGGCATTGCACCCCTTCCCGGGAATCTCCTCTTCGTACATATCAAGTACACAGTTGGGTCTCTTGACACAGACACATGGTAAGTGTATCCGCCAAGAAGATATTTCGATAAACCTTCCAGCGCTGGCCGGGAAGTATTCATTCATTCAATTATCTTCCTACCATGGCCGACGCCCTATCGGGAGTAGACGCGTTGCTTTCGCTTTCCGCTTTAGATACGATACTCTTTATTTCCTGAAATCCTTACTTGGGAGTAATGGAACCAGCATCCGTGGAGGCTGGCAGCAGGGAACAGTATTTGCGTTGCATTCTGAAGTGATGCCTCGTAATCAGTAATTGCTATTCTTGGGTTGAAATTAGGGATCAACTCGAGAATATATCTGAAAACGCACACGTATGCCTCCGTGGTTTTTGCCTCCATGAGGCAATTGATTGCTGGAATTACCTGACAAAAAAAAAAAAAAAAAAAAAAACACATTGTGTAACTATGCGCTGAATTAGTGAATGAGTTTCCCCCTCGAGAACTATCACCTTACCGTGGTCACCCTGCCGATCGGAACGAGCCGGGTGGCTCCCTGGTCTTTTCCTCAGCCAGTGTGCCTGATGCAACTTGCACAGCACACCAAGGCCCAGACCAGTCCAGCGGTGTTCCGACATTTCTTTGGCAGTTTATGCGACACATACAAACACCACACTAAAATCTATACAGACGGCTCTAAAACCAATGCTTCTGTCGGGTGTGCGTTTGCAGTTGGCAGCACAAGCGTGAGCTTCAGGCTCAACCCGGTCTGCAGCATTTTTACAGCGGAATTGTTTGCCATCCTCAAGAGCCTTGAACACATCAAACATGCTCGTCGCAAACAGTTTCTTGTCTGTTCTGACTCTCTGAGCTCACTGCAAGCTTTGTGCCATGCATTCCCCACTGACAAGCTCGTTCAAACCATTCAGAACACCTTGGGAGAGCTTAGCCTGTCAGGGATAGAGGTTCTGCTCTGTTGGCTCCCTGGTCATGCCGGCACTGCCGGCAACGAGCTGGCCGATAGGGCCGCTAAGGAGGCCACGGGTAGAGCCGAGGTGGACTTCCCACTGGTGTCATATTTGGATGTCAGAGGTGTTTTTAAGACAAAAATCGCAGAGAGATGGCAGACGTCCTGGGACGCTGTCCTATCTAATAAACTCAGGACCGTCAAGAGGTCCGTCGCAGCCTGGAAGTCGTCGGCCCGTCCTTCTCGACGGGAAGAAGTTGTAACAACCCGGATGCGCATCGGTCACAGCTTTCTGTCCCATATCTTCATTCTCAAACGGGAAGAACCACCGATGTGCACCTTATGTGACCAACCTCTTTCACTCAAACACCTCCTTATCGAGTGTGCCGATCACCATCAGTCGAGAAACACTCTGAAGCTTCCTGGAAGCATGCAAGAGGCATTGAAAGACGATGCCTGCTCTGTCGATCTAGTGCTCCAGTTTTTAAAAGAGACTGGTTTTTATGATAGGATTTAATTTTAACCCCGACTTTAAGAGTCACTAGCAAATGGTCTTTTTAAATACTATGCACTTTTCATAGTGTATCATTTGATTCTTTTCGCAAGTATTTGTAAACAATGCGTTAAGAAAGACTTATATTTTAACACATTGACTTAGAATGACTTCATGTCTATCTTAAAACATCTTAATATCTTATCATGTATTCGGCACAAATAGCCTAGTAACTGAGGTGCCGCTAAACCCTACAATTATTATTACTATTCTCTGATTTAAGCAATACTTTTGTTTCACCTGAAGATTTTACTTTTTATCGAAACTTTGTCACAGGCCACAATAATAATAATAATAAAATGACCAAAAGGTGGACGCGCATCTAAACCACGCTATTCATTCATTCAATATCTTGAATTTTTTCACTTCAATTTCAAATTCATTCAAAGATGTCCTAATTTGAGAGAAATGCATTGCTTTTAGGGACAATATTTCTGGAGTCATTGTCTTATATTTATCTCTTTCTGTCCGAGGTCGAGATGCTGGTCGACCTTCACTCGTCCGCACGACGTCTGAAACATCACCGTCATCCACCGGGTACATGGTTGAAAATCAGGATGTCTTCTCATGTGGCCTACAAATATCTCTTAATGGCTGTCAACCATTTTAACACTTTTTTAGGGATCCTTGATGTGAAAGTAATTAAAATATGAAATCATGTATGGAGATGCTAATTTAGAAATTTCAGTGTAATATTCATTCATGTAAATTTAAATTATTTTAGGGTTGAGATATTATATTGATAATTTAGAAATTTAACGACACGTTGATGATCAGGAGGTTATTGATTTACAGTTAGTCAACAATATTACAATTTTGAAAACCAATTAATAAAAAATAATGTTGATTTGTAACAAACAAACAATATTTGAACTCTTAAAAACTTCTCCGCGCTATGAAACTGCTTTTCAGGCATTTAAAAAAGAATTATATAATTTTTTACTTTTTATAACAATTTGTTCTAGAGTCATCTTCCTTGTTGCTTTAAATACACATGGCAAACTGTAATAGATACAAGATATGCAACTTAGCTTGCGGCCCTGCGAGTTCCATGGATCACATTTGATGTAAATATTTGTACATTTTATTAAAACAAATTTTAACATGTGTTCTGAGTCTGCGTATTCTCTTTGACTAGCATCCCCTTCTTTATCCATTCCTTAAAACTTTTGACATTTTTCATCCCCCTTGCCCGGAACAGCTTTTTTTTTGTGATTGGTGGGGGACGTACGTCCCCCACCGTGTCTTATGGTGCCGAGCCTTTTGGTTCCTTTCCGGTTGTCTGAGTCTTATTAGTTGGTTTGTTGTTTTTTTTTTTCACTAATTATGTACTTATTTTAGGTTTTAGGTTTTAATTAGAGAAATGCAGGCTTGTGCCCTTGTTGGTGTGCCAGCATGTTTATTTGCGGGTTACTGCTGGTTGCCGCTTTGATCATGAAATTTTCCTTAGTCTTTGACAGTGTGGCATTTATGGGCGGGATTCCTGTTTGTCTTTGGATGTCTTTGTTTCTTATAAACCATGGGCTTTTGGTAGCCCGTCGTAAAGCTTTATTTTGCGTTATTTGGAGGCCTTTAATTTTATTTGGATGTGCGGAAGCCCAAACACTGCTCGCATACGTCATTATGGGGAGTATGAGTGTCTTATAAAGTATCAGCACATTGTTAATGCTAAGGGAGCTTCTCTGCCTTAGTATTGGCTTCAGTAGGCCTAGTCTTAAGTCCGCTTTTGTTTTGACGTTTTTTATATGCGGGCCCCACCGCAGTCTGTTGTCGAGAATTACCCCCAGGTACATTGCTTGCTTGAGCCATGGGATGGTCTCCCCGAAAAGGTGGGTGCTTACGACTTTGTTTTTGTGCGTTTCTTTGATTTGCTTCGTGAAAAGAACTGCGTTGCTCTTTGATACATTAATTTTTATACGCCATTTCTCGTACCATTCCTCAAGACGGTCGAGAGCCTCCTGCAGCTTGTCGCAGGCGATGTGTCCTCTTCTTGACTGGGTTATTAAGGCCGTGTCATCGGCATAGAGGGCTAGCTCTGTATTCGGCGATCGGGGAATGTCATTAATGTATAAGTTAAAAAGCACAGGTCCCAGAAGGGAGCCTTGTGGAACCCCGGCTTTGATTTTCCTTGTGGTAGAGATGGCATTTCCGTGGGTAACTTGGAAGGAGCGCCCGCACAGATACGATTTGATGATACGAATCAGGTAAGTGGGGAATTGGTTTTCCATCATTTTGAATATTAGCCCTTGGTGCCAAACCTTATCAAACGCCTGTGCGATGTCCAAAAATACCACCGCAGTGTGCATCTTCCAGTCGAAGCCTTTCTTAATTATGTTTGTCAATCTAACCAATTGTTGTTCTGTGGAATGCTTCCTCCTGAAGCCGAATTGCTCATTGATTATAATGTTTTTTGTATCGATGTGAAGTTGAAGCCTGTCTAGAATTACTCTTTCGAAGAGTTTTGAAAAACCTGTGAGGAGACTAATAGGTCGATGGTTCTGGGGAAACACATGATCCTTCGCAGGTTTTGGGAAAAGAATGATTTTTGAATGTTTCGTAATTGGAGGAAAATAGTTTAGTTGGAGCATCGCATTGAATATGCAAGAAAGATGTTCAATAGCTTTTTCGGGTAGCTGTTTTATGACTTGATTGGGAATGTTGTCAGGACCCGGAGCCTTTTTGTTTTTTAGCCGTTGAATAGAAGATTGTAATTCCTTAGGGGAAGTTTGGATTATGGAATCATGGTCCAGGCTCATATCGTTGAGGGACCGTGTGGCTCGATTGACCAGAGCAATGTGGTCTATGTCTGATGGATCGTTGTTGGGTAAGAAGGTTGACTCTAAGGTGTCGGCAAAGGCTTCGGCCTTATCCTGATCATTGTAGGCCATACCATTTTGCCCGTGGAAAGGGGGGGTCTTTTGGGGAATTCTTAGGATCGCCTTTGTCATCCTCCAAATGGAGTTATCTCTGACTGTTAGGGACTTGAGTTTGGCTGCCCATGTTTCGTTTTTGTGGTCAGTTATTTTAGCCTGTAGTTCCCTAGTCAGAGCGTTCACTGAGCTTTGCCCGGGCAACGGCCGGAACAAACCCATTCATAGACCCGGCTCCCGAACCAACCGCAGAGTGAGTCCAGGAACCAGTTTCGACCAGCCAATCGGACGCCGAACCCAACATCTTTGGCATCCCATATGCGGGGATTGACTGGCGCTCAATCTTACTGACTGTGGCCAAAGCAATTGCCGACGCAAAAATTCATCTGACCATCACGATGCTCGCGCAACTTGCGCCGTCACTCATTGCGACCTTGATGCCACAGAATGCCTGAACATCCTCGGCAAACGAACCTCATTACTTGGAACGCCAACAGCGTCATACCAAAACGTAGCGAACTCCACGACTTTCTCGACAGACACAGCATCGCTGTAGGACTTCTGACTGAGACTAGACTTTCACCAGACAGACAATTTGCCCCCTCAAGGCTATCACCTTACCGTGGTGAAGGGGTTTGTGTGGCTCGATGATCCGGGAGGCTCTGCCGGCGGGAGGTTTCACTCCCAGCAAGGTCTCCTATGCCAGACAGACTCCCGGGGAGAGCCCAGACCAAGAATAGTCCGGCCCCGTCGCTGTTGCGGGACGCGGACTTTGGTCTAAGGAGTTTCTGGCCTCTTTTCGGTCTCACCTCTTTCTTTTCATCACCTTCTCTTTGCCTTCCTCCTTCCTTCATTCCTAGCCGACTCCCGATACCTCCGTCTGTTTTCTGCAACAGCGAGGGGGTTCCCTCCACTTTGTTGACGACTCGGCCATTCATCGGATTTTCTTTCGGATCTCGATTTGTTTTAGTCGGTGGTAGAGCCAGACAGCTGGTGACTGGGGTGTGTCCAGAAGGCTCCCGTGTCTTTCTTGTCTCTTTCTCTCTATCCTTAATATCTTCTACTTACCTTTCTGGCCGGCTTCCTGGGCGCACCTGAACTCCCCTCGTTGACGACAATTGCATTTCATGGACACGATTCGTTTCGCTATTGGATATGTTCGCACTTGGGCTCGTCTCCGGGTTGCGTTGGCTGCAATAGCTGGGCGGGGGTATCGTACGACAATATCGGTGCCCCCTGCCCAGGGAAAAGGTCAATTGCGCCCGGGGGCGCCCGGCCGTGAAATTGGCACTTTCCGGCTCCCCGCCCGATGTACGGGAAATCAATAACTGGCTCCCTCCCACCGAACTTCGGTGGGTTGGACCCGGTTTTGTTTACAAGGCCCCACGGAGTAGTACCCCGTGGGGTTAGTTGAGTCCCCATTCCGGGCAATTGGGGGCGGTTGGCCCCAAACAACTCCATGCCATCCCAAAATTGTCAAAACTCTCCCCCCTCCCTTTCCACAACTCTGTCCCCCGAGTTTCCCCCTCTACCATCACCAATTCCCACCCCTAATCCTATTCCGGGTCTTTTTGACCAAGTAATTAATGTCTCTCAATTAAACCCTCAAACTACATCACCAACATACTTTGTTATTCAACGAGCTGAGAAAGATTTAACCTTCAAATCAGTCTCACCTTTTAAGATCAACCGATCCTTTGATCCCAAAATTTATAAACTGAAAAACATCAAAAGATTAAATGATGGTTCGTTACTTGTCGAATCGGGGTCGGTAGAGACCTCTGACAAACTGCAGAAAATTACTCTCCTGGGCACCTTCCCTGTGAAGGTCGCCCCTCATGGCTCCCTCAACACCTGCAAGGGAGTGATCTACAGCCGTGACCTGATGGAACTTGAGGAAGCGGAAATCAAGGAAGAAATGAAGGAACAAAATGTAATTGATGTCAAACCCATACTTACTAGACGTGATGGTGTCCTGAAACGTTCACCTCTTCATATTTTAACTTTTAGCACCGTTTCCCCTCCACAATGTGTATATGCAGGTTTTATCAGAATAACAGTTAAACCCCATATTCCAAACCCTTTGAGATGTCTCAACTGCCAACGCTTTGGTCACGGGCAGCAGGACTGCAAGAGAGATCGAGTCTGCGATAAATGTGGAAAGTCAGGTGTGCACCCTGATGCACCGTGCGATCAGGAAGTTAAATGTGTGAACTGCGCTGGTACGCACACCTCCTGGTCCCGGGATTGCCCGACCTGGAAAAAAGAAAAGAAGATAGCGGAAATTAAGACATTGGAAAAGATTACCTTCCCAGAAGCAAGAAAAAAATATTCCGCACTTCACCCTGTTTCGATGACGAAATCTTTTTCCCAGGCTGCAACTCCGCCACCCCCACCACCACCACCTGTAACCGCTACTGCGCCCGACCTAAAAGAAATAATGACAATGATGACTGCCATTCTGGCCGGTCAAGGGGAAACTAACAAGAAAATCGAAGAACAAACCAGAAAAATTGAAGAGCAGACTGAAGAAATTAAGAAGTTGAGAAAAGAAAACGAAGACCTTAAACACAAAAATAACCAGATGAACAAAGAACTGAAGAAATTACAATCGAAGAAAGATCCCCCAAAAACTACTTCTAAAATTAATCAGCCCTCGGGCAGCCAAGACTTTGAAGTGTCCAGTGAGGGTGATGCCCTGATTCTGGCCACTTCGCGAGGCGCCAAGAAGCAGAGGATCACGCTGGAGGCGGGCCCCCAGCAAAAAATATTTTCATCGTCTGAGGAGGAGATGGAAGTTGAAGGTGGTGGTGGTGGTGCTGCTAAAAAGCCAAGCAAAAAAAAGCAGCACACAAGAATAGACTTTTAAAGATAGGTGAATTTATCTGTGATAATTTGTCTGTGATATTCTCTGTGATAGTTTCTGATAGTACCAAAGTTTTTGTGATATTAGCTCTTAGTGTTTTTATTGGTTTTTACATTATGGCTTTTATTCAATGGAACGTTCGTGGTTTTAATATTCGCCGAGAAGAAGTCCGAGTTTTAGCCTCTCATTTTAATCCCTTGTGTATCTTTTTACAAGAAACACATTTTAAACAAACTGACAACCCTATTTTAAAGAATTATACTTTTTATCGACATGACGACACGACTGGTCTTATAGCTCATGGTGGCGTGGCGACGGCAGTGTTGGACTCGGTCTTCGTAAGTCCACTGCCGCTCACCACACCTCTTCAGGCAGTGGCCGTCCGGGTTCACCTGCCTCAGCCCGTCACCTTTTGCAACATCTACCTTCCCGAATGGGCACCAGCTACGGCCCCTAACCTCCAGAGCCTTGTGTCCCAACTGCCCCACCCTTTTGTGTTATTGGGTGACTTCAATGCACATAATCGCTTGTGGGGCGACACAATGGCCAATGGTTGTGGCAGGGGTCGGATGCTGGAGACTTTTATCAATGACAACGACCTATTTATTTTAAACAACGGACAAAATACTAGATTTAATTCTTTTAATGGACAATTCTCGGCGATTGACATGTGTCTCTCTTCGCCTTCTCTGGCACCCATTTTAGAGTTTACAGTACACAACGATCTATGTGGGAGTGATCATTTACCCATTATTTTAAAAATGCAAACTGACTTTCAGCCTCCAGCTCGGCCACCTCAATGGAGTCTCAAACGAGCCGATTGGAAGCGGTTTGCTGCTTTGGCAGATGTAAGTGGCTCAGTCCAAGTGGGAGATTCTGCTTCTAAAATTAAATGTATCACTGAACTAATTTTAAAAGCGGCTGAGGAAACAGTTCCACAAACATCGACAAAGCCCCACCGCATCCCTGTGCCATGGTGGAGCACTGAATGTGGAGAAGCCATCAAAGATAGGAAGAGGGCTTTACGAATTTTTACAAAACACCCCACAGAGGAAAATCTTATGGAATTTAGGAAGCTACGAGCCAAAGCACGCCGAACAATCAAAGAGGCAAAAAGGAATTCTTGGCGGGAGTATGTGTCTTCCATTACATGTGCCACACCGTCCTCCAAAGTGTGGCACAGGGTGAACAAAATTAGTGGAAAACACAAAGCAACAACTATCTCCGGGATTGAACGTAATGGAGATATCATTACAAACCCAAAGGAGATTGCCAACACCATAGGAAGACACTTTTCAGACATTTCTAGCTCCCGACACTACTCGGAAACATTCCAAAAGGTTAAGCTCATAGAAGAGAGAAAGCGGCTTCAATTTCAATCCGCAAACTTAGAGACCTATAATGTTCCGTTTAGCATGTGGGAGTTAAGTCATGCTATCAAAACGTCCAAAAATACATCCCCAGGCCCAGATCGAATTCACAACGCCTTTCTAAAACACCTGTTGCCAAGAGCCCTTGACATCTTGCTCGAAGCCTACAATTCAATCTGGTCAGAACAATCTTTTCCCGGCAGCTGGCGCTGTGCCATTCAGATCCCCGTTCCTAAACCCGGAAAGGACAAGACACTGGCGGCCAGTTACCGACCCATCTCCCTCACCAGTTGTCTGTGCAAAATCCTGGAACGAATGATTAACAACAGATTAATCTGGTGGCTGGAAAAGAATAGACTCTTATCAAACTTCCAATGTGGCTTTAGACGAAATAGGAGCACCCTCGATCATTTGGTTCGCCTAGAAACGTGTCTACAAAACACGTTCCTTTTGAAGCAGCACGCTGTCGGTATTTTCTTTGACTTGGAAAAAGCGTACGACACTACTTGGTGTTACGGTATCCTACGTACTCTCTCTAGGTGGGGTTTTAAAGGTCGACTTCCAATTTTTATCTCCAATTTTATGACTGATCGCATTTTTAACGTTCGACTAGGAAATATTTTATCCGACACTTTTAAACAGGAAAATGGCGTCCCACAAGGGTCGGTCCTTAGCGTAACTTTATTTGCGATTGCCATTAACGGGATTACAGAATGTGTAAAATCTCCCGTTCTTTCGTCGCTATTCGTCGATGATTTGGCTATTGTCTGCTCATCGAGGACGCTCGCGTCAGCCACTCGGCAATTACAAATAACAGTAAATAGATTAGTGAAATGGACGGACAACACGGGGTTTAATTTCTCGACAGCAAAGTCCATCTGCGCCCACTTCACGCGCAAAAGAGGTCCGAACCAGCCGGGTGGAAAGCCTGTATTGTTTGGCCAGCGAACCTCCATTATCGCTCCGAAGGCAATACCTCATGGCTTCCTATGCAACAAAGATCATGGGAATGAAGAAACACCCAACATACCAGGCCCTGCTCGATCCACGATTTGAACCTCTTTACAATAGCAAGCCAAATGCAACACTACCATCTGGTATTCGTCTAGCAAGAACCTTTATAGAATTAAATTTTCATGTTCCCAGGGTTTACCCTGTGGAACCAAGTCCGTCGCCTCCTTGGCTCGTCCCGAGGCCTTCATGTAAAATGGGTTTGACGTCTCTGGAAAAGGCGTCCACCAGCCAGGTGGTATTCCAAAAACGTTTTTATGAATTGACTTCTGATTTTAAAGATTTTATTTTGTACTATACAGACGGCTCCAAAATGGATAACTTAGTTGGTAGTGCTTTTATCTCGAAAGACATATCCCAAGGATTTCGCTTAAATAATATGAGCAGTGTTTTTACTGCTGAATTATTTGCCATTTTAAAAACCCTTGAACATATCAATAATAGACCAGAGAAATCCTTTTTTATTTGCTCGGACTCCCTCAGTTCCCTCCAAGCTATTGACGTCCTGTATTCCCCACTGTTTCTTGTCCAGGGCATTCACTCACTCCTGGCGTCCCTGTCTTCAAGGGGCGTCAGGATGGTGTTCTGTTGGGTCCCTGGACACGTGGGGATACTGGGCAACGAGTTGGCAGACAGAGCTGCAAGAGGTGCCACCGAAAAAGTTTTTATTGATAGTGACAAGACTTCGCACACTGATTTAAAAATTCATTTTAAATCACTTTTTAAGGATAAATTTCAGAAAGAATGGGAAAAGCAAATAAATAATAAGCTACAAGAAATTAAACCAACTGTCGAGCATTGGGACTCCGCAATAAGATCCTCAAGACACGAAGAAGTTGTTCTAACACGTCTACGTATTGGGCATACTCTTTTAACACACTCATTTTTATTCACGGCTGATAAGACACCTCCACGTTGCGACGACTGTGATGAGATTTTAACTGTTCGACATTTTTTAATTGATTGTGCCAAGTACAGGGCTGCAAGGCAGCGACTTAAACTAGAACACTCTATTGATAAAGTTTTAGCTGATAACCCACGCAGTATCGATAAAGTTTTTAAATTTCTAGAAGAATTTGACCTGATAAGTCAAATGTAATATTTTATCGATTTATGACTTCTATTTTATCACATAAACAAACCATCTTTTTTCCGGCGCAAAATGACCGTCCGGTTGACGCGCCGTTAAACACCAATGTTCGTTCGTTCGTTCGATTGACTGGTGCTCAATCCTACTGACTTTGGCCAAAGCAATTGCCGACGCAAAAATTCATCCGACCATCACGATGCTCGCGCAACTTGCCCCCTCACTCATTGCGACCTTGATGCCACAGAATACCTGAACATCCTCGGCAAACGAACCTCATGACTTAGAACAGCGTCATACCAAAACGGAGCGAACTCCACGACTTTCTCGACAGACACAGCATCGCTGTAGGACTTCTGACTGAGACTAGACTTTCACCAAACAGACAATTTGCCATGGCAAATTACGTGACTTACCGGACAGACAGACCACACAACCATCAACCAAACCAGATCGGTGGCGGCGTCGCCGTACTGGTTCGACGCGGCACCAAACACGAGCCGCTGGCCCTGCCCAAGTTGCGTTCCATCGAAGCCGTGGGCCGACAACGGGCCGTTACGAGTCTTCTCTGTGTACTGCCCCCCACTAACACGGCTACACACAGAAGACATCAACGTCCTGATCGACTCCCCGCTTCCTACATTGATAGCGGGCGATCTGAACGCCAAACATCCGACGTGGAACTCGCGTAAGACCAACGCGAAGGGCAAGATCCTGCTCCGTCACTCCATAGACGCCGGCTTCATTGTCGCCGGGCCCACGGAACCGACTCACCATCACGGCAACCGTGTCGACAGTGCAGACGTCCTTGACATCGCGCTGCTCAACAACATCGAGCACACTGTCGAACTCGCGACACTCGCCGAGCTCTCCTCTGATCACAACCCTGTCATGATCAGAATCGGGGAAGGGGTTGAGACAGTGACACCGGCACCGACACGCAACTTTCGGCGGGCTGACTGGGAGGCATTCCGAATCAAGACTGACGAACTGACTGACGACTCTGACATAACGACCCCGGCCGAACTTGACGCCGCGACCGACAACCTCACCGCGGCAATCCAGGCCGCCATCGCCGACGCTGTGCCTCTCCGCAACGACAAGCGCTGCGACCGTTTCGATCTCCCCCAGCACTTTATACTTGCCATCAAGGACAAAAACCGAAGCAAGCGAGCCTGGCAACAGCTTCGCACGGCAACCTTGAAGGCAGTCTACAACAGGAAAACAAAGGCACTGCGACGAGCACTCGACGAGTTTCGCGACGAACGATGGTCGACCTTGGTGGGCGAGCTCGCCACGACTGACGGCAGCACTTGGCGCATGACGCGTAAACTGCTAAACAAGCAGTCGGCTAGTTCGCCGATTCAAGGCCGCCTCCATCTGGCCGTGACTTCGCGCGACAAAGCCGCTGCTTTTGCCGAGTCACTGCAGGAGCAGTTTACACCAAACCCTGCAAACCGCTACTCGGGAGGCTTCGAGCGCCGAGTCGAAGCATTCCTCGCCGAACAACGCGAGCGAGACACGGGTGACATTGAACCGGCCACCTTCGCCGAGGTAGCAACGATCGTCGCCCAGCTGCAGAAACAGAAGGCACCGGGTCCTGACCAGATTCCAAACATAGACATCACCGAGCTATGTCACAAGGCAGCCCAACGGCTGGTCGACATAACAAATGCATCGCTACGATTGCGCAGATTCCCTGGCCAATGGAAGACTGCTAAAATCATAGTCTTTCCAAAGCCAGGCAAGTCACCTAGGGATGTCAACAACTATCGCCCGATATCCCTACTCTCATGCCTCTCAAAGGTGTGCGAGAAGGTGATTCTGCGCCGTCTACAGCGACAAGTCGACGACGCGGCCTTGCTGATACCCCAGCAGTTCGGCTTCCGGGCAAAGCACTCGACGAGCCACCAACTCCTGCGCGTGATAGACGCGATACGCGACGGCTTTGTGCGGAAACATCTGACCGGCATCGTATGCCTCGACATCGCCAAGGCCTTCGATCGCGTCTGGCACGCCGGGCTCATCGACAAGCTTCAAGCGCTTCGCATCGACGCCGACCTTGTCACGCTACTGGCAAGCTACCTCGACGGGCGCCGTTTCTTCGTGACGCACGGGGACGCGCGCTCTGAAGAACGACCAATATCTGCCGGGGTCCCGCAAGGCATCCTGCTGTCACCGCTACTGTACAACTTGAACACTAACGACATGCCGACCGAGCTGCCGGGGACGCAGATAGCCCTCTACGCCGACGACGCTGCAGTGTTCTGTCAGGCCAAGCTGGCCAGGACACTGCAATACGACTTACAAGACGCACTCGACATACTTTCACACTACTTCCGACGACACCGGATCGAGGTGAACGCGACCAAGACAACTGCGACGCTGTTCTCTCGACGGACTAAACCAGACTACGTGCCATCGATTGCACTGGGCGACGTTGACATTACCTGGCAAGACTCCGTCAAATACCTCGGAGTGACTCTCGACAAAAAACTGACTCCGAACAAAGCTCGGTACTAGTACTTCCCCTCTATCAAATGTAAAAAAAAAAAAAAAAATGGAAAACCTGGAAAACAGAAACAAAATACCTTGGGGTCATCCTAGACAAATCACCCACATTTAAGTCAAACATCAACACAGTTGCACTGAGAGCAAAAACAAGACTAAACATACTCCGTCGACTAATCAACAGAAGAAGCTTCCTTGACATTAGAAATGACTTGACTCTATACAAGACGGTCATTTTACCCACCATCACCTACGCCTGGTCTGTATTGGGTGCGGCAGCAGGCAACAAAATAAAATCTCTTCAGACCATACAAAACAGAGCCTTACGCCGCCTATCAGGATCCCCTTGGTTTGTGAGGAATGCGGATATCCGCAGGCAAGTACTCATGATACAAATAAAGAAACACATGCAAGAGTTAGCTCGCACACTCTTGGACTCCCTTGACACGGCCCCAAACAGCCTGATAAGAGACCTGGCATCATATGATAGCCAAGAAAAAACTAAGTACAAACGACCAAAGACCATATTGGCCCAGTGAAACAACTAGCATAAGTAGTTCCTGAGCCCTAGTTTAGTTTAAGTTTAGTTAGTCAGACACATGCCCAAACCAAAGCCAAAGATAAAAAAAACAGGACAACTAGATAGGAGCAGCAAGCTCGGTACTAGTGTAATAAAAAAAAAAACTCAGTCGGTGATGGTACCCCGTACCTAACCAATCTGTTCCGACCTCGAGTGCGATGGACGCCCTCACCATGCCGCCGCCGCCGCCGCCGCCGAACACAGCCACATCAGGACCCGCCAAGGCCGCACTCATGCCGCCGCCAGAGGAGATGGAGTTTACTCTCCAATCTTCGAAGCGTACGCGGGCTCGTACGACACCGGCCAGCTCTCGGGACTCCAGCTCCCAGTCTGCACCTGGTCGCAGAGCCCGGAAAAACCCGTGCCCGGTCTCTACCATCCCAGGATTGGTAGGTATCAATATGTTCGCTCCACTGACAGGTAAGACTGTCCATCTTATAGACAAGACAACTTCTATCCCCCCTTCAGCGGCCCAACCACCCAAAGCCCACCGGATTCCACCAATCATGGTGCGAAACCTTTCCACGCACTCGGCCATGCTCGAGCTGCTCCTGACGGTTGTGCCCGGCAACCGTTTTACCATCAAGCCACGTCTGGACTTCTCCGCAGTCCACATCATTCAGATCGCCGACTACACGGCCATTACTACCCTCCTCGATGCGAAACGCGTCGAGGATAACACCTTTTCGGCGCAACCTCTGCGCACTCAAACTTTCATTCTGCCAATGCGGCCTGCCAATCAATGCAGAGCCAGAACTTATCAAGAGCGCCCTGGCCGAGGCTGGATACCCCGCTCGATCGGTCACCCAGCTGACCAACACGAGGCTTGACGCCCGCCTTGCTTGCCACTTTTTAAAGTGACCCTCGCTCGCAAGCCAGGTGAGCGCGCCGCTGAGCTGACGGAGCTCAACTGCGTCTTCTCGTGCAAGCAGCCGAGGATACCCACCTTGAAGCAGACAGAGATGCAGTTTAACTGCCAGAAGCCAGGTCACTCGGCACAATTCTGCAAAGTGGCTACCAAGTGCTCCTGATGCGCAGGACCCCACCACTACAAGCATTGCGCCCTGCAAAAGGAAGACCCGCGCGTGTGCGCTAACTGCGCTGGTCCACACCCGGCGACCTACCAGAACTGCCCGTTCCTCAAAGAGGTACGCGAGCGACGCGCCCAGCAAGCTGCCGGCCAACGCCCACGCCCTAGCGCTGCTCTTGGATCTGGTATCCTAAATGCCCGTCGCTCGACGTCTGCTCCAGCTCAGCGCCTCTAAGTTCCAAGAGCTGCGCCAAGAGCCTTCATCCCGGCGACAAGCAACCTTTCCTTTGCTCAAGTCACTTCCAACAACATCCCCCAACCCCAGACTCCTGTGGCCACACCTGAGCCACCTCCACAACGGCCCCAACTCCCACCTCGCGACCATGTCCCACCTCCCTTAAGTTCTCAATTGAACTGGCAATTGCTTGCACTCTCCCTACCGCAACTTATTGCAAAGTTTAATATTCACCCCATTGACACCATGATCGCGCACAGCGCAGCTCAATTCCTTTCCACCTTCCAAAATGCCAGTCCGTAGAAATAGGGCACCTTTCACCATCGGTTCTTGGAACGCCAACGGCATTCAATCCCGAAAAACCGAATTTCACTCTCTCCTGACCACCGGAGATATCTCTGTCGGCCTCCTTTGTGAAACGCGACTTAAACCTGCGCACAGACTGGCACTGGCAAGGTACCAGATCTACCGGACTGACAGAGCGACTGGACCAGGAGGAGGTACAGCGATCGCCATCAAGCTTGGTATCCGACATCACCAGCTTGTACTACCAGCGCTCACCCAATTTGAAGCCACGGGAGTGATGACGACCACGAGCTACGGTCCTTTACACATCATTGCTGCCTATCGGAGACTGAAAGGTGTCATTTCCACCGTCGACATTGCTGCTCTGCTGGACGCTCCCGAACCGACCATCATCGGGGGCGACTTCAACGCCAAACACCAGGCGTGGAACAGCAGGGTCGCATCTTCCTCGGGCAAAGCGCTCCTGAGACTGTCTCGCGACTCTGGCTTCTCAGTGATGGGACCTCCTGGACACACCTATTTCAACCTAGGTACCCGTCGCCAAACTTCCGATGTCCTTGACATATTCCTAACACAAAACCTCCAACATTCCATCGAAGTGTCCAACATCACGGGACTGACTTCCGATCACAACTCGATCCTTGCCACCATAGGCGACACCCTAAATGAATCCGATCCCATCATCAGACGGAACTACATGAAGGCTGACTGGGACCTTTACCGAGCTGAAATCAACAACAAACTCGGCAACTACAAACCAACACTGGACACGCCTCGAGCCATCGAGGAGGCAGTCACCGTCCTCACATCTACCATCCAAGCTGCCACAGAGGTTAGCGTACCCCTGTCCAAGACTGGTCGGAACACCCTGTTTGACCTACCCCCATCCATCATACGGTCGATCAAAATTAAAAACGCCACCAGGAGGGAATGGCAGTAACTCCGAATGCCCGATCTTCGCCGCCAATACAACATCATGGCCGATGAAATAAAGAAGAAAATACAAAACCATCTATCGGCGCAATGGGACAAAACGCTAGAGGAACTGTCCCCGACCGATGGCTCCATCTGGCGCATGGCGCGCAAGTTGACTCGTCGCCCTGAACAGAGCCCACCGATTCAAGGCCGAACTCACCTAGCCTGCAGTGCTTAAAGGACCACCTTCAATTGACATTTAAAAATTACTGTATGTGAGGAACATCAATTAATTAAGGATCCCGTAAAAAAGAAAAATCTAAAAAAATGCGGTGCACATTTCTCGCACTTTTTCTTTTTGGCGCGAAGCTCCGTGCGTGACGTCAGAGATAGGGAGTCTGCAGCGGCAGTCTGCAAGACTGTAAGACGCGCGCTGCAGAGTCGGTAGGGTCGGCGCGCTCGCGATAGTGTCGCATTGTTTCATTGAAGTGTGGCAATGGCTGGACCTTTCAGTTTAGACCCGAAGTTTACTCAGAGCGAGATTGAAGAAAATATTTGCAAAAAAGCCGATGAAAGGAGACTACAAGAATCCTTTGTAGGGCGAGCAGGAAACACCTCGTGGTGTACGTGTGGTAACTGCGTTGCAATGGACAGCGACGTAGAATCGCATTGCTGTAAAGAGCCACCACAAATACGAGCGTTGTGCCAGAATGACGAGTGCATTACCGAGCACGGGTCATTCGACGTTATCACGAAAAGCATTGATGTGCTCAACATTACCAGGCATAAACTGATTATGCACACAGCATCCAAAGACACTAAAGACAAAATGCGCTGTCCCTCAAATAAAGTTTGGCGCCATTTGGCTTATAAATCATTTGTTTCCTGGGTCAATTCGTGGGCTGCATTAGGGAAAAATAGGCGTGTTGTTATTCCGTCCTGCGTCGTGAATTCCATTCGCAATACGTTCCCAGAAGACGATGGAATTTACGTCGGATTCAACGCTGCAGCCGGCGAGGAGCCAGAGTATTTCCTATAAGTAAGTGCGAAAAACAACAATTTTGGCAGTCACCACGTTTGTTGTGACACGTGTAGATATGAATTTTGTGTTCAAGATTACCTTCGGATTCGCCGCATTTTTCTTTGTTACACCTCCTCGAATCGAGAGTATCGCGTTTGCTGCCTCACTTCTTCAATTGTTGGCTTCGGAACGGGGGCAATGTTTGCAGGAATAGGGAGGCTGGCATCAGTTGGAGCGTCGTACTTTTCAAGAAGCATTATTTTATGTATTAGAATGTCCCTCCAGTGAGTGGTTTTCTTTTCGTAGGTCTTTTTTAAAATCCATTGACGCTGTCCTTTGGAATAGGCCAACGTTTCGTTCACGCAAACCCTACCAATATTGGCATTGTGGTCTAGGACTGCGAGTATTCCGCGAGTAACCATTCCATCATACGGGAAGTGAAGGCGTTTTGGCAGGTATTTTATGCGCTCATTGTGATAGGATTCTAGATTTCCTGTAAACGTGTAGGAATTGCTGTTATCGTTTGACGAACCAATTATGTCGTATTTTAATGTATTTGTTTATTTTATTGTTGAATTTAGAAGTGTTATTTTGTAAATAACGGTCTTACCTGTGTGACAGTAATTGCTTGTATGCCGCAAATCTTTCAGGAAAACCGGGTTGTTGATAATTTGGTTGAGCTTTACGTGGTCAGGTGAATTTCGCTTTATCCACTTGGTCTCAGCGATTTCCTGGGCTGTAAGTTCCGCGTGCTCACAGCCATGGAACAGCTTATTTCCTGACCACGTGTGTTTATTTGTCATGTGATTTAGCGAACTTGTGAACTTTTCAAGTAGCAACTCATCATTGCCTCCGCAGGTCTGGGAAGACCACCACAAATGGTTTTGAATGCTTGGCTGCCAGAGGGAGATTAGTGGCGAAGAGTTAGCAAGGCGTTTTCGGAGACTTTTCGTCATGTGCCAAACGTCAAACTCATGTCGTATGCTTGGGTGGTCTGTTCGCATCAAAAGACCAATCCCTCTGTGTCTGTCAGTTATAAATAACTTGATATTTATGACACTAGTAAGCTCCTTCAAGAGTGCAGCACAAGCAGCCTTCTCCAAATCTCCAGCTGTTTGTTTGCGCTGCATGACTTTGAAGTCTATGATTCGATTCGTTCTTACATCCATTATAGAGTAAGTAACAAACTTGCCACAGTAACCTGGAGAGTCATACTGACCATCACCGGACAGCCAAATGTCTTCGCCTGTCAAACCCAAGTTAAATAGTTCTATTTCTCGTTGAGACGCCCATGAGTTGACGATAGCCGGTTTCACATATGAATTGACAAGTCTACAATATGTGGATGACGACATGAAATGTAATTTTAGTGCGGAAGCAAAGGATTTAAATGCCGTAAAACTAAGTCCGCACGTGTACACAGCAGCCACAATGTTTATTGCGCCTAGTGCAGTGTTTCGTCTTTTAGACTGGGACAGCCAAGTGAAACTGTGTCCATCGCAACAAACTGTTTTCACTGTTAGCAAAGAACCACGGCATGTTTTAAATACTTCGCTAACTGAACCTCCGCAAATCTGGCATACTGCAAATAGCAACGAAAGGCTATTCCAAAACACGAGAAAAACATTGTTTTCACTCGAATCAGACGTCTCGTCGTCTGTCTCCGAAGCCCCAGAGTCGCTATCATCATCCTCACTATTTAGTTTGAAAGATTCGTCTAAGTTTTGCAATTCACTCTCACTAGTATCCGTTTCACTAGAACTCTCTTCATTTTCTAAACAAACTCGACGCAAAGTTTCAATGCCTAACTCGCATTGAGTGCTTATTTCACGCGAAAATGGATCGCCCGGCGCTTGGCTTGTGATAGCGATGGGTTTCACTCGCGGATTCGGGTGCGATTTGCTCGTTGACGGCTCGTTCAAATAATCTGGCACATGGTCCAATAACTCCTCTTTCTCCTTATTGATCAAAAACATGGACTTCTGACGCTTTTTCGGTGGAGGACAAACATTCGAATGTGATTTACCAGTCATGAGCAACGACGGGACTGCCGTTTTCTTCAAAATGGGTCTGGATTTCACTGCATCGCCCATCAATTGCAGTTTTAGTTTGTTGCGAATTTCAAAATCATCTTCTTGAAAATGTGCGGAACAAACACACGAGGATTTTCTTGGGACAAAATCTGTCCGATTAACTTTATGCAACCATTGCCGATACATCCCAGGAAACTTATTCTTATCTGGAAATTTGTGGAAAGAAAATGGGCCTTTCGTGTTCGAACACTGATACACAACACAATGATTGTTCACCATTATTCTGCAGTTGGTTCACTTATAAAGTAGCAATCGTTAGACATAGCACACATAGACAAATATACGAGACAAATATAGTAACGAGAAAAAACAATCCTACTCGCAAAGAGGTATCGCACGAACTAACTGGCAGCAGCCGCGGCAACCGGGCAGCGCTTGCTAGCCCTGCAGACTACCTATCTCTGACGTCACTAGCGGAGCTTCGCGCCAGAAAGAAAAAGCGCGAGAAAATATGCACCACATTTTTTAAGATTTTTCTTTTTTACGGGATCCTTAATTAATTGATGTTCCTCACATACAGTAATTTTTAAATTTCAATTGAAGGTGTTCCTTTAAGATAAAGCTGAAGTTCTTGCTGAGTCATTGGAAGAGCAGTTCAAACCAAATCCAAAGAATGCCGTCTCTGATGCAGTCGAAGCGCACGTCATCAGCTTCCTGTCCAGAGACCATGACACAGACGACCAAATCGAGCCCTGCACGATGGCCGAACTAGGTAAGTTAGCAACAAATCTGCCAAACGGCAAAGCACCAGGACGTGACAACATCCCAAACCAGGCAGTGAAGGAACTCCCCTTCTCTGCGTGTGAACTCCTACTCCGCATCTTCAATGCCACCCTACAACAATCTCACTTTCCCTCTTCCTGGAAAACAGCCAAGGTTATCCTCTTTCTCAAACCAGGAAAACCTCTCCGTGACCCAACAGGCTATCGGCCGATTAGCTTGCTCCCTACCATTTCAAAGCTCCTTGAGAAGGTCGTCCTGACCAGAATCCAATCCTTTATGGACAACAATAACATTATAATTGACCAGCAATGCGGATTCCGCAAGCAATACTCGACCACGAAACATGGTCATTACAGCTTGCCGGACCTCACCCTAATAAATCAAAATCACTATTGCGTGCACTTCAGATCGTTCCGACTGTCAGGCACAGCCGAGGCAACGCCCGCAGCGTCTGCTACACTCCATTAGCAAGTGGCGGTCAGACGAGATCTGACTTTCCGACAACACAAGGTGTTGACAACGACAACACAACCTGACACGAAACAAGGCTGTTGGCAAGCTAAAGCCCTTCGGCCGCTTCTCACCTCGAAGACGATGTCGGTAGAGCAGAAGACCTTGCTCTACACAGCGATCATCAGACCGACATTAACATACGGCTGTGCGGTCTGGGCAGACTGCGCTCAAAAACACAGAGCGAGTCTGCAGAAAATTCAAAACCGGGCGCTTCGGGCCGCCCTACGATTGCCGATGTTCGCGAGGACAGCCGACATTCACCGGCAATGTGACTTGCCGATGCTAGACGACTTTATCGACCGACTGAACGAGCCGTTCTTCGCCGCGCTCGGCGAACATGAAAACCCGCTGATCAGCCGACTCGGACTGACTGACTGACTACCTGACTGACCGACCAGACCATCATCACTGACTTAGCTGGCTTTCAGCTTTGTCAGGCCACCTCTCATTCCCTGCCGCAAAAAAAAGGCACTACACCTCATATCCTACATCCTGCACTTCTTCGTCACAACACGACAACAACTCACATCTCTCCGCTTTGTTTGACAACCTTTCATTGTCAAACACCAAAACAACACACAATTAGTCAATCTTTTCTGGCTAATTGTACTCACCTCATTTCACGCCGCAACAAACAAAAAAGGAACCACATTCACATCACCTCATCATCATCATCAACTCTTCGCAACGAAACCTATTTTGTTTATATTTTATATTTTGTTTGTGAATGCGGAATAGCACTAAGGTAATACGTTAATACGATATTAGCACAGTAATAGTACTACAGTATTATCTCCAATATGTTAATAAAGTAAGGACTCTTTGTGAATCCGGGCCCAGGGCTCCAATAGTCATCCCAGTTTGATTCAACTGCCAGCAGAAGCCAATTCGGCCTTCTGCCACCAGCGCACTTTGTGCGTTCGCTGCGCAGAAAACCACCACGTAAAGGTATGTCCGAAAAGGCACCATCGCCCCGTCTGCGCCAACTGTGGTAGCACACACCCTGGCAGCTACAGAGGCTACCCTTATCATGTCAAAATCGCAGAAAGCCACGCCCGTCAAACCCAGCCGTCAGGGTTCCAACTCCCGGAGACTGAGGCAAGAACACAAAATCATACTACACCTACTGATGTCCCAAACCACACCCGGCACCACTTCCCCTCAAGACCAAACCAATACCACTTCGACTATCCCAATAGTCCAACCAACCACTACAATAGAAGACCAAGCAAACACTTCCACTTTAAGAAACAAGACAAGAAAAACTCTGAAGAAACCCTAACAAAAACCTAAATTACTCCAAAAACCCTCCTTTACCTAAAATCAATGTTAAAAATCTAACATCACTCCTAGCAACCAGCCCAACTTTTAATCACCCACCAAGCAAATAAACGCCACCTTCAAATGGCTCGAGGCAAAGAAGTCATTCTAGCCTCACAATAAACCAAACAGAGACCACTCCTGAATCCGAACCCTGGTGGGTTGAAATAATCATAACAGTTGCAAACCTCATATGCTCACTCAACTTACACCCTGTACTAGACGTAATAGCCAGTTCAATCAAGGAACGGCTCAACACTTTCCTTAGCACCAACAATGGCCAATAAGTTAATCAACATCCTCTCCTGGAACGTCGTTCGAAACAAGCATCTCATCGAGGAGAAAGAAATCGAAATTAGTCTAATACAGGAGACGCATTTTGGTTCTGCCCTCAACTTTAGGAGGAGGCTGATGCCAAAAAATGGGAGGTGGCTGCCTCAAAACTAAATGTATCGGACCAAACAGTTTACCAAATGCCTCCTAAGGGTAATTAACCATAAAAGCCATGGCTTCAACATAAAAAAAATCAACAGTTGTTGTCTTCATACACGTTGACAAAGCTTTTGACAAAGTTTGGCACGACAGCATAATCTTCAAACTTCTTCCTTGCAACTGTCCTATCAATCTAGTCAAGCTCATCGACTGCTATCTGGCTGACAGAACCTTCAGGGTATCAGTCAGGAATACTCTATCATCATTCCGCTCAATAAAAGCAGGAGTTTCACCGGGTTCTGTCCTTGGTCCCCATACTTTTCAATTTGTTTACAAATGATATTCCTAGAAACATGTACAAAGCCGATATAGCACTATTCGCAGACGATGCAGCCATTCTTAGCACGTCATGGCAGGCTCTGGAAATTGAAAAGTACCTCCAAAACGCTCTCGATCGCATACTTCCCTGGTAGAGCGAGTGGAAAATCACAATAAATAAAGAAAATACCACAAGGCACGCTGTTCACTCACAGAATTTAAAAAAATTTGCCAAATATCAAAGCGTATGGCCAACCAATCACCTTAACCAATATTAATTAATACCTAATACCCGGTGTGTCGGCGTCGTCTCGGCTCTGCCAAGGTATTAACCGAGAAAACTCAACGTCAGCCAGCACGGCCTTATAGAGTTATTCACGGCGATGTTTCTAGAAGGTCTGACTAGCACGGCCCGTTGGCTGCATCCACGGACATATTTCTAGGAGTTCTGGCTAGCACGGCTTGTTGGCTACATCCACGGACATGTTTCTAGGAGGTCTGACCAGCACAGTCTGTTGGCTACATCCACGGACATATTTCTAGGAGGTCTGGCTAGCACGGCCCGTTGGCTGCATCCACGGACATATTTATAGGAGGTCTGGCTAGCACGGCTTGTTGGCTGCATTCACGGACATGTTTCTTGGAGGCCTGGCTAGCACTGCCCGTTGGCTGCAGTCACGGACACTATAGGCCTGGCCTATGAAAGCAAGCGACTCGCTGTGGCCGTGTTCAGTCTCTACGGCTCTCGGCCGGTGTTAATTGTCTAAATGGCAACTGTTGTCGGGCTGCACTTCGGCTTAATAATAATGTTGTGATCTTTTTTAGTTAAATGTAATGAAACTGGTGTTTATGATGAAGTCGTCAGTTGGTTGCAAGGTAATAACCGAGAAAACGTCGGTCCGCCATGGTGTTGATGGGCTCTTAGGGTTATTAAAATGCCCGCCTCAGCGTCAAACAGCATATCTACAGCACCAGTCAAGTGTGCCCTGCTGCTGTAATCCCAAGCCCTTCTTGACCGGGGGCTCTTCGTGGGATAACCGACAGGAATTAGCTTATCATCCACGTGGTTATCGTGCCTTTTCGGCCATTTTCACTCCGTGCTTGCATTACTTGCGAGTGCTTTTTTCTTTGCTAGTAATGCAAGTATAATGGGTGATCGACAACATGCACTGTTAAACATGGTAATGCGTTGTGAAGTTAAGAACGCATAAAAATATCGTCTTGAATACTAGAATTTTGTTTTCTTTTTTGGAAATTTGAAAAGTCGTGTGGATTAGAGATTATTAGAGAAATTCTTGTTAAATTCTCCTTAAAAAATCCTATTCAATTTTTTCTGGACATTTGTCGGACCGTTGTCATCAATCACACGGTATGCTTCTTTGGTTTGCCAAATGCGCGTATCTAGAAGACGTTGTTCGACGATGTTCCGATCGTTTTAAGTGGAAGAGCGCCTATTTCGCAATCAAATTATCGACCTGGAGAGCAGTTTTTTCCAAGAATCGAACATTTCTTCCCGGTGTTGGCGCCTGTAGAGAAAGCGAAATCTCGATCTTAGCTTTCTCCGTTGACTCGCCATTTGTTTAGTCCAACCTTTCAAATGTGTCTGTGTCTTTTGATGCTAAATCATGAGCCGTTGATTGGAAATGGAGGCAGGAATCTCGCAATCTACACACGATTTACAATTAGTACATGAAGTCAGAATTAGCAAATCACAAAGAATAGAAAAATACCCTCCTCTAGGAAAGAAGTAGACTAAGAATAGCTCACAGATTGACAGCCAATATCTTCGATTCGTTTACAAAATCATTCGTTATTTGCTCTGCATTTTGCCTTTTATTGGCTTGGATAGGTGTCTGTTCCTCTCAATGCCAGCTATTGCGGATTGTTTGTGCTTTCTTCTAATTTTGTTTAAGTGCGTAGATAATTTATTGGCTCAGTACTTTGAAAATGTCCGGAGTTTGTGGCACCTTGTTGGCCTCTAGCATTTATTTCCGTTGGTAGAAACATTTCCTCGACACACTTCGCTTTGTTCACTAAGACATGGCCTGGCCCGTTGGTTCCTTCACATCTTGAGCGTGATCACCTGACCTCTCGCCGCTCTGGTGAGCCGTAAAATAAAAGTACCGAGCTAACGTCGCTTGTTTCCTGATCGTTTAAACATTTAAGGAAGACCATCCTCTGAGGTTTCTTATTGCCGTATGTTTTGAAGAATTAAGATGGCCTAGTGGGGATCAAAATGGTCGGTGTCGATCTTTGTCTGAGAATCAGCAAGCACCATTGGCCGGATTTGTACAGGTTTTTTCCCAGCTGCCTGGGAAAATGCCAGCGGGTGTAGCCGGTGCCATTCATCAGGCAGGCGTTTACAAGTTTGGTGGACATTGTGGTCGTCCGGATACGCCAAGGTTTACATATGATCGATAACTAAAACTGTTTTGGTAGTAATTCGTTCGGAAGTTAGCGACGCTCATCTGGAGGTCTTCATTAAACAAATATCGTATTGAAAACATCAGCATAGAGATCCTTTACCAAAAAGTGCTCGTGTAAAACTTGCGCCACTTCTCATATCATTCAGGATGCAGCTGTTGTATTTGTTTGAATCCAATCTACCAATTTGCGGTAATGGTAAGCCAAACGTGCTGCTTGTGTTGCAGATGGGAGAAGATGGCCTTGCCCGGGGCGTGATGCATCTGAGTTATTCATCGTTGTTTTCGTTGTCGCTTTTTTCCATGTCTTGCCACCCTCTATTCAGGCATGGTTTATATAGTTACGTTGTTCGTTCCCTATTGCCACCAGAGAGAACCTCCCGGCTTCAGTTCTTAGTCGGGTCATCTGGATATTCCATAGTGTCCGAAGCAATGAAACGCCGACCACCTCAAGTGTGTGGCCATCCCAAGCTCAGCCTGCAACGGTTGTATTTTTTTGGTATTCTTGGACACCGGCACTACAGTTTTGTCTCTGGTTGCCGCCCACACTGTTGTTGCCTTGTCAGTGAGAGCTCGATATGAAGGCTTTCACTTTTTTATTTTTTTATTCATTTCTCGCATAGCGATTCATTTTAAACTTTAATACAGCCCGTGTCTATCTGTTCCCTACACACTGTAATTTTATCGTTCATATTTAATGTCATCATTATTTTTATATAAAATTTTAGACAAAATTTCAATCTTTAATTGAATATTAATTTTTCATATTTAAGAAACGGAACTTTGTTTTCAACTACCTCTAAGTACGGACTAGCATCAATGTAAATTTCATTAGTCTCCCTACATTTCTACTGTGGTCGGTCTGTTGGAGTTATCCGAGTGTGGTGGTTATTTGTAAGGATAGGTTGGTTGTCTCCTTGTTTGGGTTGCACTTTTTGCAGTCTTTTCGGCTTTGTTTGGGCCGCTCTTTGACTTCTATTAGCTTATAATTGTTTGCTAGGGTGGATGGCGAGTGTATGTCCCGTGACATTAATGATGCAGCCACAATCAGATTGCTGTGTTCATGGTTAAAGTTTATAATTCAGGGTTTGAACTACGTTTCAATTGCCTTGATGAGGTCTCGGTTCCCGGCTGGTCTGCCCCGTTCTGCTAGTTCATCCAGCAGCGACTTTTCAAGCCCATAGGGCTGCTAATGACAGTCACACTATGCCTGATCACAAAGTAGTCGCATTGCATTCAAAGTGCTTCCATTCCGCAAACTTCCTCGTTAGCACCTCCAGACGCTTCATCAGCTTCAGCAAAATATTTTCATTGCGAGCTCCTCGTATGCATTCACCGCCTCGCGCCGTCGTGATAGGTCCTCGCTGTCGTTTTATTTACTATTTATTTACTCGTGGCACGCCCACCGTTTCCAATCACCTGTACATGTTCCATTCTCTGACACTGCATACTCATAGGTCCGCACTTTTCACAGAATACACCATCTGACATTCTTCTACTGTCTACATTCTACTACATTTCTGATGTCTAGATTGTGTACAATCTTGCACCCGCCATCTTGAAATAGATGACTATTATTTCTGATGTCACACCCATGTGGAGCATCTCCACTCTGGCGGTGGAAGGCCCGTGCAATAATGTTATTCAACACTTATTTAGTTGTCAAGCTCTTTTTACGTAGTTCATTTGTATCCCATGTGAATCGTTTGTAAGGGAATGAGTGGTATCATCTGTCAAAGATGTCAAGATGTCAAGAAGATGTTATCTGCCATTACTTTGTTTTATGCAAGTTGGCAATTCATTGGTATCGAAGGTAAAATAGCAGCGTAGCCTGTAGAACGCTGAAATTGATATGCGAGTGCGTTTTGAACGAATTATTTTAACTAGATGGCGCCTGTGGCTACATGGCTAGATACGATTTTATCCGGGCGTTCGCTAGGTGAGTGTCCCAAATATCACCTATCCTTACTATTTTTAACTTTCGTAAATGGTTGGAAACAAAGAGAACATATCTAAGAACTACTTATTTCCATTGGTATCCTAAGATCTACCAGCTCCAGAACTCGTGCCAGTATAAGATATGAAGCTGAATAAAATTTAAAATAAAAGTGAACCTGAGGATGGTTCGAATATTGTTACTGTTGTTCCTATTCTCGCATACCAGGCGATACTAGCACCCGGAAGAACTATAAAAAAGACAAAACAAAATACAGAAATAACCAAAACACAATCACCAAAACATCTTAAAGGAGCAGGTAAATTTCTTGGGCACTTCCCTGGCTGCATCACAAGCTAAAAGCTTGCCAGCTAAAGTAGGAGTTACACGTAACCCGCTCCTGACCACTCTCCCTGCTAAATGCACCGGTATCAACCAAGTTTGTCTTGGCGTTCTCTTTTTCGTCCTCACAACTGAACGAGTTCTAAACATGAATTTTTTTGACTGGTTTACTTTTGGTGTCGAGGGCCGTTATATGTTGCCCCACTTTGTTGTGGTCCGAGCAGATTTTTTTCCTGTACGTCCATCGTTTTAAAAAAGTCCCATTTTTTTTTAGACAACTTAGGACCATTCTTTCGAGTCGACGGTCGCACTTTTGGAATCGCTCGTATCTTCTCTGGCGAGACTGGAACAGTATTGTATTAGTCTGGTTAACACAGACGTGGCTTCGTCTTCACCAGCGGTATTCAGAAGTGAGAGCGCAGCAGAAGGGAGAAGGGAAACTCAATTCGATTCCGAGCAGGGGTTTTTGCTGTTGGCTAATTTAAATGCATTTATTCGTTAAGCTGGCTCAAACCTCTTCTTGATATTTTATCAAGCACAAAATGTTTGGCATTCATATCTGCATGCTTCTCGACTGGAGTTGCGCCCGCGGAGATTTGCTGTCCAGGTCCAAAATATATTTGTCGCCAGGTTTTTCACGCAGACTTCCGCAGTTGAACGGGCTGGCACTGCCTCTTAACGGCCTGATCGTAGGCGATGCATCTCCCGTCACAGTCTTGTTGCTTTGGTCCACTAAACATCAGGTCCCATTTCATGGACTGGACTTGAGCTTGTTTTCAAGTCCATCATGATTTCAGGGGAGTGAGTGTCTGGATCCGGATGCGCTAGTTTTCGCGACTCAGTCTTCATTGGTGCGATCCTGTATACCTATGGCGGATGGTTCCATTTTACTAACGGCAAAGACAACTTTCATGGTTGGAGAGACGCGTTTCGAGGCTCGCTTGGCATGACATTATTGTCCAAGCTGCTCGAGTTGTTCACTCAGCTAGAGCATGAACTCACCTAATAAGTAAATTTCTGTTTGACTATCTGAAATTATCGTAATTTTTATGTTGTAAGTTCAGTGATATCGTGCTAGTTTCATTGAGACTTATTTCCTAGGGCAGACATCGGCCTCTACCTCATTCAGCCGCTCTGGCTCTGGAAGGCGGGCATTAAGTGCAATATTGTACAAATATTTCACATCAATCAATTCGCATCGCAACTCGCTGCGGTCAGTGCCAGGCGGGCCTTCAGCGGGCAAAACACTAGTCCTCGAAGTATACCGGCAACTCTTGTTAGATACTTTTCTCAGCCCACTTATTCAACGCTGGGCAATTGGGAAAACTTTGTCAATAAACTTCCACTTCTTTAAATTTCTTTATTCTAGAGAGCTCTAGAAGAGCTATAAGAATGGTCAGTACAGAGTGTGTACGATAAATGATGGTATATAGACAACTTTAAGTAAACATTAACAATATGTATTAGTAGAAACGTAATATAGATTAAATTTTTAACTAAATATCAAAGTATTCTTTGATCGAGTATGGCGTGATAAGCGGATGTGTCCTCTATAGTTAACAATGTTTGTAGTAGGTATGGTGTAATGCTGGAGATGGATCTCCCCGATTTGGCTGCAAGTAGGTTTTCAAAGCCGTGCCGTGATATTACGACTGTCACGAACCCTGATTGGTCCAGATAGGACAGTGCCAATGGTTCAAACCACTTATAAATACACGAACTTATCGGAAATTGGTGGTGAAGTTGACGGTTGTGTCCTGATTTCATTGATTTTTGCTCCTAAAAAGTGCGTAAATCAGCGTTTTGTCAGCGCTTGCTGACATCTGCACGACTGCATTAATTAAGATAACAAAAGCAGTGACCACTATCTGTTTTTTCGCAGTCTTGATTAAAGGCTTCTTAAAGCCAAGGTCCTTTTTGGTTGTTGTTGGAGAATTTCCAACCTAGATTTAGTCTTACAAATATAAAGTTACCCTCAACCTAGGTCTACCTTCTAGCTAGATCCTTGACGAGTTAAAGGGTTTTCTGAAAATCTGTCTGTTCGGCAATCGAAGACAATCGTATATAAGTAGATCGGAGAGTTTTCCTGTCACAACTCGTTTTCTTGGGCTCCCAACGAATTGGGCGCCAGGAGCTTTGTGTTAGAATATACATGCAGTAAAATATGTTGTTTTGGCACCGGTACTACGAGTGGCTTGAATTCTTTAATCGAATCATCAAACGGGATATCGACTCGTTGAACTGGCCCTATTATTTCTTTAAAATATTTTTAGTTGCTGGTAGCCTCCTATCTTCTTTGCTTTCTTTGCATATTTTCAGATAGAAGGCATCTGAATATTGTTGTCAATTCTTCGCAGGGTTTTGTCCCTGGCGCCTGTTGGCTGTGATGAAGAACGTCAGGCTAATCGGGAACTGGCGTCGTTTGATGGCGAACGCTTGGCCTACGTCCGAGGGCAAGCGGTTCACGCTGTAGATCGAGTGCCCGTAGAGTCTTTGCGTGTCATTGCTTAGTGTATTTCTTCTCGTTTTATTTTTACATCTAGTACAAATAATATAGACGATTCTTTTTATTATAATCTTTGTTTGTCATTCTCGTTACATTTTCCATGACAACGATAAATGTTAGGATTGTATGTAACCGTAGTTCCTAGACAATTTCCATGACAACGGTTGTCACGAATTAATAAAAGTTTTCTTTAAATTGTCTTTCTGTTATCTAAACTAACATTTGTTTGAGTTGCAAAGTTCTACGGTAGGGACTGTTATTGTTTTTATGTTTTCGCAAAGCGTTGACACAACTTCTTCTAATAATCACAATCAGTTCAGGAATATACAACAATAAACCAGTGACCAAAGACAAGAGCTGTGTCAACTACAAATTGACTGATCCACTATTCTACTTCCCTCTGATTTTTTTACTCACCAGCAATGACTTCCGAATGCTTTTTTGCTACACATCGGCGGTAGGCTTCACGTCCTAAATCATCGAGGAGTGCTAATTCTTGTGCATATTGTTCAGCTTGTGCAGCTGAAAAAAATTGCTCAGTTGTTTGTTGTTCTTGGTTAGTTTAACAACCTTAAGACACAAGCAGACACCATAGTCGACTTTCTTTTTGGTTGTGGAGTTTTGCAGTTAAAAGGCGTTTGGGTTTTTGGCCCGCGTTCAAAAATGGCAAAATTTCACCAAACATTTTAAACACCAAAAAAAAATCTTTTCCCATATCCCAAGCAAGAAATTACTAATTAATTAATTTCTAACACATGCCAGGAACTGTTAAGGTTTTTAAAAGACCTTTTCCCGTCTCCTTCGCATCACCACCACATAAGCAATGTTTTTACTCTGTTCTTTGACACGTCCTACATGTCTACAATTGCCTGCCTAAAAGTATCGACTAGACCATACTTGAAAAAACACCATTCGCAACCTTCAACACTATGGCAATATCACAAGTTATTCTGCAAACAATGGAAAAACTTTCCCCACTACAGACCTCCTCAATCATTAAGGTAGCATATTAAAAGCAATAATAATAATAATAAATGTTTATTTTTCCGTGACCAGCGAGCTGGTATTGGTACTGTCCATATACATAAAAGTATAATACATTTACAATACATTTACAACATATTTACAAGTTAAATTACCATTCATAAACTCGTCACTAGAATAAAAACAATTTTCTATAAAATACTTTTTTAAAACTGCTCTGAATTTTGTTGCACATTTAATATTTTTAATTTCCTTAGGTAGTCTATTATAGAATTTTCCACCGGCATACATTGGGCCATTTGCGTACATTTGTAATTTATGCGTGTCCTTGTTAAAATTATCTTTGTTTCTAGTTTCATACCTCTTCGGACCTTCTTTTTTTTGTAAGAGCCAGTTATTTTCAGTTACAAATCTAATGGTGTGGTAAAGATACAATGATGTTATTGTCATTAGTCTGAAGTGTAAAAACAGCGGCTTTGTACTATCTTTATAGAAAATTTTGGCCCACGGATTACGACTAGCTCCTGCCATGGTTCTGAGTACACTTTTTTGTAGTTTGAATAGTCTCTGAGTGTGCCTGGAGGCACCCCATAATATAATGCAGTAAATCAGGTGTGATTGTATGTTTGCATGATAAACCTGTAGCACTGTTTCGATGTTTACCACTCGCATTAGTCTTTTAATTAAAAAACATCCTGAAGCCACCTTAGAACAAACTTGATTTATGTGTTCTCCCCAATCTAACACCCTGTCTAGCCTCACTCCTAGGAACTGATTTTCGTTTACTACCTTTATGCTGCATCTATTTACCAATATTAGGGGGCTTGAGTCTACCATCTTCCTCCCTGTTCCAAACTGCATTGTCACTGTTTTTTCCTTATTGAGGAATAATTCGTTTTCTTCACACCACTCCTCCATCTGTTTCACTGCCTCGTTCGCTGTCGTAATCACCTCTTCTCTTCCCCCTGCAGTGAATAGGTGTGACGTATCATCCGCGAATAAGGTCAATTTTCCTTTATTGACATACGCTGGCAGATCGTTTGTAAATATTATGAACAAGAGGGGAGATGCCGTCGACCCTTGTGGCAAACCTATCCCTTCACTAACCATCTCTTCCGAGACCACTACTCGTCCTTGTGACCTTATGTGAACCTCTTGTTTACGTTCGCTGAGGAATGAATTGACCCACTCGTTTGCTCTTCCTGCTATTCCTATCTTACGTAACTTTTCCAGCAATATCTTGTGGTTTACCGTGTCGTAGGCCTTTGAGAAGTCATAAAATACTCCTATAGCTTCTTTCTTCTGGTCCAGAGCTTTTAGGATCTCATTTACGTAGACTGCCACCGCCGATGTTGTTGATCTTCCCTTTGTAAACCCGTGCTGTCTCGTATTCATCATCTTCTCTTTTTCTAGGAAGGCAAGGACTCTTGAACAGAATGCCTTCTCCATCATCTTCGAGGAAATTGAAAATAAGGCGACCTTATTCCCCATTGCGTACGACGGATTTGCATTTATATCCGAATGAAAGGAAACAGATGTGATGACTGATAAAAATCAGCTGATAACTGTCCATAAGTAACTTCCTTTTCAATGACACAAGGGGTATTGGAAGTTATGCAAATCACTTACTGCTTGTTTGAGCGTGTTGATCCAATATGTCCAATTCTAGCTGCAGATCGTTGACTTCCACGATGTCACAGATTGACTCCTCAGCACGAAGAACCGTGTCGCCGGATGTTTCGTTGTCTGCGATAAAGACAAATTGTTACCTGATTGTGGACGGATTCTCATCCCAGGAATAACATCCGAGATTGTTCAATATTTACAAGGAAAGCTTATTTAAAGCATCACGGTGTCCAGTTATAAAGAATTAAGTGTACACAAACTGTTGTGTATGAGTAGGTTATTCTCAAAATAAGGATACATTTTAAGCAAGGTAAAACTAGATTAACCTAGATAATCTTTATACACTAATCTTACTCCTGTCAATGTGCACATAGACAACTACCGCTTTATTGTCCCTTCCAAAGTATTGGTACAATGCAAATAACAGGATTCATCAGCAAATCCATGCTGTTGAGAAATTGCAAAGCAAGGCGAGTAAATAATAACAAACAAGAGGAGAAATCCTTATCTTGGGGTGGCATGCAAATGGTTTCTGACTTTGTCGAATGCCAATGAGTTAGAACCTGGTATTTTAGCTCCACACGTTAACATCGCATGTGAACCAAATGTCAAGTCAATAAACTAAAAAGCTACAAGAACAGGTTTGATTCACTGACTGAAAGTGATGCCTGTGTTACTGAGAGGCGTTCGGGTATCCCCGACACAATCAGTGATAGAATCAAAGTCAGGTTTGGACTCTGGCAATGAACGAGGGGATTCTATTGTTTCTGTCATCTTTATGTTACCAGAAGTTGGAACCACGTTTCCTTCTTCTGGATTAAGCAGTCCTGTCAATTTTCCGAGAAAAATAGAACCACACAAACTTTAACCAACTACCTCGTTGAAGCATCCTTTATTTATTTATTTATTTATTCATAGCACACTTGCTAGTTTTTTTTTTTAAATACAAAACAACCATAGTCCTGCCCACGTCCAGTTCCTCGGAAGCGGTTTTCAGACGCCGATCTTGGGATAGTAACTTTTTCAGCCGCCCCTGGCATACTCGGAGGCCGTTCTCCAGCTGAGCATAAGTGTTCGACGCGATGTTTGCAACTTTTCTCAGCTGGACTGTAACACAACGCGATTTGATTTAAATTTTGTCAACTGTTATCAATTTGCTTTATTACCGTCATCTATACAAAGCATAAGTCAAAGAAGTTCTTACTTACGTAGGAAGTGCCAGATGTCCGGGTGTGTCCGCCCAACGCGTGCCTTGAGGTGGAGGTGGAACGACTCCAAGTTGTTGTTCGTCCTCCTGGGGCACCCGTGGACGGACAACACTTCCGCCGACACTCCTCGCAGCCAGTAGCGGCCGACGTACTCCAACAGACGTTGAAATCTACGCTGAAATGGCAAGTGGACAATAGTTTTAATTTCTGATCATTTTTTGTTTGTTGGACAAGCGTAGGGAGTGAATTAAAGACGTTAATGCAGCTCAAACTCCTAAAAGAACGCGCCACGTTGCGTTTCCATTCTGGTGTAGTAATGTATTCCCAGCATAGCATCCAAATGGCAGCTCGTTTGTTATGAGATTTGCAAAGAATAAATGACACACAATAACATTGTATTTCTCGATTTTAGGACAAGCATCTCAAGTCCTTGTCCCTTTACCGTTCCCTTTATCAATGCCTACCTCTATGTTGATTATTTAATTCTTAAAAATCGCATTTGAGATCGCACGTCACACCTCACAAATGCGAGAAAATGAAACCATGAAACAATGTAAAATAATTGCCATAAGACACATTTAAAGCAACAGCTTTATGAGTAATGTAGATCAACCAGCAAAGCGTACACAATCGAGTTAGTGAAGTCCTAGTTGATTTTCATAATCCTTCAACAAGAGTGAATCTCACCTCCAATCCTGCGCCCGCATTGCGCAAGTAGCGGCGCACCTCATCCAGGCCCTGAGCCATCGATTCTGGTGGCAGCAGAGCCAGAGCAATCAGGCGTTGGACGGCGGACCTCGCGGTGGAATTCCGCCTCACCAGGCGCCCAAGTCCTAAACTCTTCTGTTTCCGCCATATAGCCTGCAACCAATTACTTGAATTATGTTGACATATTTCATATATGCGTTATTCTTTGACGGACTTTCTTTTATAACGAATAAACACTGTGGCATAATTCTTTAAATATGTCCAACATTTCGATCAGATCGTCTGATCTTCCTCAGAGGCCAAAAATCCATAATTTTAATAAATGTATGTCTCTGTATTTATTCGTTATGTAGTACATTATATAAATATACAGAAAAAAATATAATAATAATAATTGAAATTAATTGTGAAATGTAAATACTCTTTAACAATTAACGTTGTCAGTGACAATGCGTACCTGCGAGTAGTGAAACCAGCAGCCGGGCAGTTCAGCGTCGGGAAACACCGCACGAATGGCTTCCTGGAGCCCCCGCTCAAAATCCGTCATAAAGGTGACGTCTGCGTCTTCCAATGACGGGAAGATGGTGTCCCCCCCCTCGTGGACTATCACCTTGACGTGGTGAGGGGGTTTGTGTGATCCAATGACCCGGGAGGCTCTGCCGGTGGGGAGGTTTCGCTCCCCGTAAGGTCTCCTATACCGGACAGGCTCCCGGCGAGGATCCAGACCAAGAATAGTCCTGCCACGCCGCTGTCGCGGAACAAGGACTTTGGTCTAGGGAGGCTCTGTGCGCTCTTTTTCTCTCCTCTCTTCATTTCACTATCTTCTCTTCGCCTCGCCCCTTTTTTCATTCCTTGCCACCTCCCGAAGCCCCCGTCTGCCTTCTGCGACAGCGGTGTGGCGCCCTCCCCTATGACGACTTGGCAATTTCCACGGCTTTTTCTTTCGGTATACAACCCACAAACGTTGACGACAAATGCAAAGTACCAGGACACGTACCCAAGCTTAAGGTGTCACCAATCGTGCCGAGGAGCTGAATTACTACTGGGTAAATAGTAGTAGCGAACGATGGACTCTGAACACCTGGCGACCTTCAGTTTTATATTAGCCTTACTCCCACAAGCGGGGCTCTGTGGGAGCTGACCTTTATTTCCCTAGCTTCTCGTGGGTCCAAAAATGAACCAAAATCACAAAAACCAAACCCCAACCCCCCTTTCCCCCCCCCCCCCCAAACCCAAGCTTCCCAACCCCACCTACCCCCAACTCAAAAAAAAACGTCCACACCCCCCCTTAAAAGTTTACCAAGCCTGTTTGACAGGACCATTAATGTACAACATGTACAATCAAACAACAAAACGTTCACCGACCATTTCGACTCCTTTTTTATCATCTCAAGACTAGATGCAGACAAGAATCTGACCTTCTCCGGCGTGAGCCCCTTTAAAATACAAAGATTTCTGTCCGCAGACGTAGGAGAGCTTCGCTCTACTAAGCGCCTGCGCGACGGGACTCTTCTTGTAGAAGCTGGGAAAAAAGAAATATCAGATAAACTCTCTGGCCTTACTCTATTAGGAACATTCCAGGTCTCCACCCTTGCCCACAAAACTCTGAACTCCTGCAAAGGAGTCGTGTTCAGCCACGACCTGCTTCAGATGGGCGAGGAAGAGGCCTTGCTCGAACTCACAAACCAGAGAGTAATCGAAGTGAAATCCATCACCACCCGGAAAGACAACATTCTTAAACCATCACCGCTCCACATTCTAACATTTAATTCCACCGTTCTGCCTCAATTTATTTTCGTGGGATTTATACGTGTTGAGGTTAAGCCCAGCATCCCGAATCCCCTTCGATGCCTTAACTGCCAACGCTTTGGCCACGGCCAGCAGTCTTGTCGGCGGAGCCGGATGTGCGACAGGTGTGGCAGGTCTGACGCCCATCCAGACGCCCCGTGCGACCAGGACGCTCACTGTGCGAACTGCGAAGCTCCGCACCCATCCTGGTCCCGGGAGTGTCCCGTCTGGAAAAAAGAAAAAAAGATATGCGAAATTAAAACTCTACAAAATATCTCCTACCCTGAGGCGAGGAACAAGTACAGTCTCCTCTGTCCAAGTCTGCCCAACATAAGATCCTTTGCCCAAGTCGCCGCTCCACCTCCTGTCCCCGGTCCTGAGGAGAGACATCCCCCGCGTTCATCAGAACTCAAGAATCTGATGGACATGATGTCCCTTCTTCTCTCTGGGCAGGAGGAGAACAAGCGGAGGCTTGAAGAGCAGACAAAGAAAATAGAAGATCAAACGAAACAAATAGAGCTGCTAAGGAAGGAGAACGAAGAGCTGAGAAACCAAAACAAGAAAATTGCAGATGAACTTAATGATTTGAAACAAAAGCCACAAAATGCAAAGAAATTAGAAACCAAAGAGACCAGCCCCAAGTCCAAAGAGGACGAGTCCTCGATGGACTGCGATGAGGTTGAGGGTGCCGCCCAGGTGCAAGGAGGCGGTGGTGAAGCGACAGTTGCTGTGCCTAGCAAGAGACAAAAGACTGATGCTTTTAAAGTTAAAACCAAAGAGGTGAAACCAAGTAGACATCTTAATTATCCTTGATGGCCTTTGTGATAATATCTGTGATATTTATTAACGCTTCTTTTATCTATATAATTTTATTTTTAATTTTATATAGGTTTCTGGATCGCTGTTATATTATCTATGATATTTTACTTAGGTTTAGAGATATTTTGGTGCTACTTCATTGTGATAAACTTTCTGTGATAATCTTAGTGATAGTGTCTGTGATATTTATCTCCGCTTCTTTTACCTATATGATTTTATTTTTAATTTTATGTAGGTTTTTAGATAGCTGTGATATTGTCTGTGATACTTTACTTAGGTTTAGAGAGGAAACTCTTCTGGTGCTAGTTTACTGTGATAAGATTTCTGTGATAGCCTTTGTGATTGTGACTGTGATATTAGTATACGCTTATTTTACCTGTGTGATTTTATTCTTAATTTTACATGGGTTCGATGGCTGTGATAATATCTGTGATACATTACTTAGGTTTAGAGAGATTTTAAAACGACAAAAATGGCTTTAATACAGTGGAACCTCAATGGTTACCATCACCACCGAGAGGAGGTGAAGCTTTTAACAGCTAGTTTTAGCCCCCTGTGTCTCTCTTTACAAGAGACACATTTTAAACCGTCTGACTCGCCTGTGTTAAGTGGCTACACATTCTTTCGGCACGATGATCTGTCACGAAATATAGCGGCTGGTGGAGTGGCGACGGCAGTGTTAGACTCCGTCCCTGCACATCCACTGCAGCTGGTAACACCTCTACAGGCAGTGGCAGTCAGAGTCCACATACCACAACCAGTTACTCTTTGTAAAATTTACCTTCCGGAGTGGGCGCCAGCTACGGCCCCGAACCTTCAAAGCCTTGTGTCCCAACTGCCCCACCCCTACGTGCTGTTGGGTGACTTTAACGCACATAGCCCCCTGTGGGGCGACACAATGGCAGACGGCCGGGGTCGTATGCTTGAGAGTTTTATCAATGACAACGATTTGTTTCTTTTAAATAATGGACAAAAAACCAGATTTAACTCTTTTAATGGTAATTTTACGGCGATCGACTTGTACATATGTTCGCCCTCTGTGGCACATTTATTCAATTTCTCTGTCCATGATGACCTCTGTGGAAGCGATCACTTTCCGATCATCTTAAGGCTCCAAACCGACTTTCAGATCCCCTCTCGTCCTGCTCAATGGAGTTTAAAACGGGCGAACTGGAAGCGGTTTGCTGCACTGGCAAAACTAAGTTGTTCTGACCAGGAAACGGATGTCGACTCTAAAGTCAAAAGGATCTCCGAGATTATCATAAGTGCCGCAGAGGAGTCCATACCACAAACCTCCACGAAGCCACGCCACATTCCTGTTCCATGGTGGAACGACGAGTGTGACAAGGCACTCAGGGCGAGGAAAAGAGCTCTCAGAGTTTTTACCAAACGACCCACAAATTTTAACCTGCAAGTTTTTAAACAGCTCCGTGCCAAGGCACGACAGGTTTTTAGAAGATCCCAGCGCCAATCATGGAACAATTATATATCCTCTCTCACTTGCTTTACCCCCCTCACCAAGGTTTGGCACAGGGTAAACAAAATAAGAGGCAAGCACAAGCCGATTTCAATCGCCGGTATAACGAACGATGGACACCTGTTTACGGCCCCCAAAGAAATAGCAGACTGCATTGGCAAACACTTCGCAGATGTCTCCAGTTCCCGCCACTATTCGGCATCGTTCCAACAGATAAAGCGCACGGCAGAGCGTAGACAATTGTCGTTTGCCTCTGCCAACTCCGAACGCTACAACATGCCGTTTAGTGAGTGGGAGCTGGAAAACGCCATTCGGACATCGAAGAACACGTCACCGGGGGCCGACAGGGTCCACAACGAGTTCTTAAAACACCTTTTACCAGATGCTCGCTCGGCTTTGCTTGAATTATATAATATGATTTGGATATCGCAAGTCTTTCCGGACGAATGGCGACATGCCATTCAAGTTCCCATTCCCAAACCTGGAAAAGACAAGCTACTGGCAGCCAGCTACAGGCCTATCTCTCTGACCAGTTGTCTTTGTAAGGTGATGGAGAGGATGGTGAGAAATCGTTTGGTTTGGTGGCTGGAGACAAAAAAGCTACTCTCTAACTTACAATGTGGTTTCCGGAAAAACAGAAGTACGATGGACCATCTTATCAGGATGGAGGCTTTTATCCAGGACTCGTTTCTATGCAAGCAGCATGCAATTGCTGTCTTCTTCGACCTGGAAAAAGCCTACGACACCACCTGGCGCCACAACATTTTAAAATCGCTACATTCGTGGGGTTTTAAAGGTCGACTACCTGTTTTTATCACAAATTTTATGACTGATAGAACTTTTAATGTCCGTGTTGGCAATGTTTTGTCAGATACTTTTTCACAAGAGAACGGCGTGCCCCAGGGCAGTGTGCTCAGCGTGACGCTATTTGCGATTGCAATCAATACAATTACCAGCTGTGTTAACTCCCCGGTGTCATCTTCCTTGTTTGTCGATGACCTGGCAATAATCTGTTCATCTAAGAACCTAGCGTCCACCTCTAGGCAGATCCAATTAACTGTCAACAGATTGGTAAAGTGGGCTGATGCCACCGGCTTTACATTTTCGGCAGCAAAGACAAACTGTGTCCACTTCTCTCGGGTACGGGGCCTCTTCCCAGACCCAGAAATCTATCTCCGTGGGAACTGTCTCCCTGTTGTTAAAAGTGTCAAGTTTCTGGGGTTAGTCTTTGACCAGAAATTGAATTTTAAAGAACATTTTAACAAACTGCGTATTAAATGTTTTAAATCTCTTAATCTCTTAAGGTACCTGACAGGGACAAGGTGGGGAGCGGACCGCACGGTTATGTTGCGTGTTTATCGTGCCCTCATACGCTCTAAACTTGACTATGGCAGTGCTGTCTACGATTCTGCCCGTGACAGCTACAAAAGAACTTTGAACACCATCCACAACACAGGCATCCGGCTGGCCATCGGCGCTCTTCGAACCAGCCGGGTGGAAAGTCTATACTGTGATTCCGGGGAGCCGCCACTTACGCTAAGGAGAGAATATCTTCTTACTTCATACGCTGCAAAACTGATCGCAATGAAAAAACATCCCACGTACCTGTCTCTACTTCAGCCCAGATTCCAGCCAATTTATGACGCTAAGCCCTTTTCAACTTTGCCGGCAGGTATTAGACTAAGTCGTATTCTCACCGAAATAACTTTCAAGATTCCAAGGGTGTTCCCTGTCGAATCCAGCCTGGTCGCCCCTTGGTGTGTTCCCAGGCCTTCTTGCCTTATCGGCCTAGCGTCCTTAGGGAAACAGTGCACCAGCGATCTCGTGTACAGACGCAGGTTTGCTGAAATCTGTGCCGATCACACACATTGTATACAATATTATACGGACGGATCAAAGAATAACAATGATGTTGGTTGTGCTTTTACGACGACTCCCAACATTGCATACGGGTTTAAACTAAATAGCAAGTGCAGCATTTTCACTGCTGAATTGTATGCCATTATGAAGGCTCTGCAACACATAGAAAGCAGAGATGAACCCAACTTTCTTATTTTTTCAGATTCACTCAGCTCTATTGATGCAATTTATGACATTTTCTCACCCAACACCCTCGTTCAAAAAGTACATTCCCTACTAGCGACCCTCTCTTCTCGGGACGTGAGAGTAGTGTTCTGTTGGGTGCCTGGGCACGTTGGCATTAAGGGCAACGAGAGGGCCGATGCAGCCGCCAAGAATGCCTTGCACAATGCTGAAATGGTTGACCAAAGAATCTTCCACAGTGATTTGAAGGTCTACTTTAAGTCAACTTTCAAACGAAGATTTCAAGATATCTGGGATAGACAAACAAACAATAAATTAAAAGAAATTAAAGCTACTGTCGAACCATGGGAGTCATCAAAGAGATCTGAAAGGCGTGAGGAGGTCGTTCTCACCCGACTCCGTATCGGACATACTCTTTTAACCCACTCTTTCTTATTCACTATTGACAAGGTGCCTCCGCGCTGCAATACATGCAACGAGATTTTATCCATCCGACACATTTTAATTGATTGTACAAAGTATAGAGTTGCTAGACAACTATAATACTATTGACAAAGTATTAGCAGATGACCCTCGTCGTATTGACAATGTTTTTAAATTCTTACAAGAGCTTGACGTAATAGGTTTGATGTAAACTTTTATCAATCTTTTATTGAACAACCTTCTTTTATCCGGCGCAAAATAACCATCCGGTTGACGCGCCGTTAAGCCCCACTATTCATTCATTCATTCAAACGTCCAAAAATACATCCCCAGGCCCAGATCGAATTCACAACGCCTTTCTAAAACACCTGTTGCCAAGAGCCCTTGACATCTTGCTCGAAGCCTACAATTCAATCTGGTCAGAACAATCTTTTCCCGACAGCTGGCGCTGTGCCATTCAGATCCCCGTTCCTAAACCCGGAAAGGACAAGAAACTGGCGGCCAGTTACCGACCCATCTCCCTCACCAGTTGTCTGTGCAAAATCCTGGAACGAATGATTAACAACAGATTAATCTGGTGGCTGGAAAAGAATAGACTCTTATCAAACTTCCAATGTGGCTTTAGACGAAATAGGAGCACCCTCGAAAACGTGTCTACAAAACACGTTCCTTTTGAAGCAGCACGCTGTCGGTATTTTCTTTGACTTGGAAAAAGCGTACGACACTACTTGGTGTTACGGTATCCTACGTACTCTCTCTAGGTGGGGTTTTAAAGGTCGACTTCCAATTTTTATCTCCAATTTTATGACTGATCGCATTTTTAACGTTCGACTAGGAAATATTTTATCCGACACTTTTAAACAGGAAAATGGCGTCCCACAAGGGTCGGTCCTTAGCGTAACTTTATTTGCGATTGCCATTAACGGGATTACAGAATGTGTAAAATCTCCCGTTCTTTCGTCGCTATTCGTCGATGATTTGGCTATTGTCTGCTCATCGAGGACGCTCGCGTCAGCCACTCGGCAATTACAAATAACAGTAAATAGATTAGTGAAATGGACGGACAACACGGGGTTTAATTTCTCGACAGCAAAGTCCATCTGCGCCCACTTCACGCGCAAAAGAGGTCTCTTCCCACCTCCAGAAATCACGCTTAGAAACATCTTGTTGCCGGTGTCAGAGACTGTAAAATTTCTCGGTCTCATTTTTGATACCAAATTAAATTGGAAAGAGCAAATCGCACAGCTGAAACAAAAATGCATGAAATCAGTCAATCTTTTAAGATATCTCACCGGAACACGCTGGGGCGCTGACCGAACTGTCATGTTACGGTTGTATCGAGCACTCGTGCGATCAAAACTTGATTATGGGTGCATTGTTTTTAGTTCTGCCCGCGATAGCTACTTGAAGCCTCTAAATACAATCCACAATACAGGCATCCGGCTGGCGACCGGCGCCCTCCGAACCAGCCGGGTGGAAAGCCTGTATTGTTTGGCCAGCGAACCTCCATTATCGCTCCGAAGGCAATACCTCATGGCTTCCTATGCAACAAAGATCATGGGAATGAAGAAACACCCAACATACCAGGCCCTGCTCGATCCACGATTTGAACCTCTTTACAATAGCAAGCCAAATGCAACACTACCATCTGGTATTCGTCTAGCAAGAACCTTTATAGAATTAAATTTTCATGTTCCCAGGGTTTACCCTGTGGAACCAAGTCCGTCGCCTCCTTGGCTCGTCCCGAGGCCTTCATGTAAAATGGGTTTGACGTCTCTGGAAAAGGCGTCCCCCAGCCAGGTGGTATTCCAAAAACGTTTTTATGAATTGACTTCTGATTTTAAAGATTTTATTTTTTACTATACAGACGGCTCCAAAATGGATAACTTAGTTGGTAGTGCTTTTATCTCGAAAGACATATCCCAAGGATTTCGCTTAAATAATATGAGCAGTGTTTTTACTGCTGAATTATTTGCCATTTTAAAAACCCTTGAACATATCAATAATAGACCAGAGAAATCCTTTTTTATTTGCTCGGACTCCCTCAGTTCCCTCCAAGCTATTGACGTCCTGTATTCCCCACTGTTTCTTGTCCAGGGCATTCACTCACTCCTGGCGTCCCTGTCTTCAAGGGGCGTCAGGATGGTGTTCTGTTGGGTCCCTGGACACGTGGGGATACTGGGCAACGAGTTGGCAGACAGAGCTGCAAGAGGTGCCACCGAAAAAGTTTTTATTGATAGTGACAAGACTTCGCACACTGATTTAAAAATTCATTTTAAATCACTTTTTAAGGATAAATTTCAGAAAGAATGGGAAAAGCAAATAAATAATAAGCTACAAGAAATTAAACCAACTGTCGAGCATTGGGACTCCGCAATAAGATCCTCAAGACACGAAGAAGTTGTTCTAACACGTCTACGTATTGGGCATACTCTTTTAACACACTCATTTTTATTCACGGCTGATAAGACACCTCCACGTTGCGACGACTGTGATGAGATTTTAACTGTTCGACATTTTTTAATTGATTGTGCCAAGTACAGGGCTGCAAGGCAGCGACTTAAACTAGAACACTCTATTGATAAAGTTTTAGCTGATAACCCACGCAGTATCGATAAAGTTTTTAAATTTCTAGAAGAATTTGACCTGATAAGTCAAATGTAATATTTTATCGATTTATGACTTCTATTTTATCACATTAACAAACCATCTTTTTTCCGGCGCAAAATGACCGTCCGGTTGACGCGCCGTAAAACACCAATGTTCGTTCTCTAGACGGTCAAGAGCCTCCTGCAGCTTGTCGCAGGCGATGTGTCCTCTTCTTGACTGGGTTATTAAGGCCGTGTCATCGGCATAGAGGGCCAGCTCTGTATTCGGCGATCGGGGAATGTCATTAATGTATAAGTTAAAAAGCACAGGTCCCAGAAGGGAGCCTTGTGGAACCCCGGCTTTGATTTTCCTTGTGGTAGAGATGGTATTTCCGTGGGGAACTTGGAAGGAGCGCCCGCACAGATACGATTTGATGATACGAATCAGGTAAGTGGGGAATTGGTTTTCCATCATTTTGAATATTAGCCCTTGGTGCCAAACCTTATCAAACGCCTGTGCGATGTCCAAAAATACCACCGCAGTGTGCATCTTCCAGTCGAAGCCTTTCTTAATTATGTTTGTCAATCCAACCAATTGTTGTTCTGTGGAATGCCTCCTCCTGAAGCCGAATTGCTCATTTATTTATTTTATTTTATTTTATTTATTTAACATTTTATTCATTATACAAAAAAATTATATGATTACATAGTACATATTTGCAGGTAAATGAAGCCCACATAAGGCAAGCTTGTGTGTGGGCTGTGTAAAAAGTGTTTATTTTAAATAAAAAACAAGATGGCTTAAACAAAAAATACAATTACTGAGAGAAAGAAAATACTAATAATAATAATAATAATAATAGCTACAATTGTTTCTGAATTAAATTAGCATAGAGGTTTCTACCATTTTTATGCAGCCAAACATTTATTTTGTCTTTGTACCTTTTTACATTTTCCACTTCCTTGATATGGTTGGGAAGCATATTAAATAATTTCGGGGCTATGAAATCAGCGTGACTTTGCCCAAAGGTCGTGTTTTTGAAAGGTATTTTGAGGCTTTTTTCAATTTTACTTCTTAAAGGGTAGTCATTACTCTTTGGTTTAGTTTTTCTATATGTTTGATCTCGGTGCTTATAAATATATATTAATACTGTTTTTAGATACAATTGTCGTACATCCAAAACATTAGCATCTTCGAATAATTTGTTTGATGAATATGTTATAGTTTTATTTAAAGCAACTTTTAATATTCTTTTTTGAATGGCTAGTATTTTTAAGTAATTGTTTTTACAGCATCCGCCCCATCCAATAATACCATATTGGAATATTGTTTGTGCGATGGCCTTGTATATGATGAGAATAAGAGTTTTGTTGACAATATTTTTTAAATGATAAAACTGTAACATTAAGTATCTAGTTTTTGAAAGAATTTGGTCAATTTGTTGATTCCATTTTAAATTTTCATCAATATTTATTCCAAGATACTTGACATTTTTTACTTTACTTATGATAGTACTCATAAGTATGGTATCACTGGAGCATTGTTCAGTATGCAGTTTTATACAATGAGCATAATCATAATCATAATCATTGATTATAATGTTTTTTGTATCGATGTGAAGTTGAAGCCTGTCTAGAATTACTCTTTCGAAGAGTTTTGAAAAACCTCTGAGGAGACTAATAGGTCGATGGTTCTGGGGAAACCCATGATCCTTCGCAGATTTTGGGAAAAGAATGATTTTCGAATGTTTCATAATTGGAGGAAAATAGTTAAGTTGGAGCATCGCGTTGTATATGCAAGAAAGATGTTCATTTGCTTTTTCGGGTAGCTGTTTTATGACTTGATTGGGGATGTTGTCAGGACCCGGAGCCTTTTTGTTTTTTAGCCGTTGAATAGAAGATTGTAATTCCTTAGGGGAAGTTTGGATTATGGAATCATGGTCCAGGCTCATATCGTTGAGGGACCGTGTGGCTCGATTGACCAGAACAATGTGGTCTATGTCTGATGGATCGTTGTTGGGTAAGAAGGTTGACTCTAAGGTGTCGGCATAGGCTTCGGCCTTATCCTGATCATTGTAGGCCATACCATTTTGCCCGTGGATAGGGGGGGTCTTTTGGGGAATTCTTAGGATCGCCTTTGTCATCCTCCAAATGGAGTTGTTTCTGACTGTTAGGGACTTGAGTTTGGCTGCCCATGTTTCGTTTATGTGGTCAGTTATTTTAGCCTGTAGTTCCCTAGTCAGAGCGTTCACTGAGCTTTGCCCGGGCAACGGCCGGAACAAACCCATTCATAGACCCGGCTCCCGAACCAACCGCAGAGTGAGTCCAGGAACCAGTTTCGACCAGCCAATCGGACGCCGAACCCAACATCTTTGGCATCCCATATGCGGGGATTGACTGGCGCTCAATCCTACTGACTGTGGCCAAAGCAATTGCCGACGCAAAAATGCATCCGACCATCACGATGCTCGCGCAACTTGCGCCGTCACTCATTGCGACCCTGATGCCACAGAATGCCTGAACCTCGGCAAACGAACCTCATGACTTGGAACGCCAACAGCGTCATACCAAAACGGAGCGAACTCCACGACTTTCTCGACAGACACAGCATCGCTGTAGGACTTCTGACTGAGACTAGACTTTCACCAGACAGACAATTTGCCATGGCAAATAACGTGACTTACCGGACAGACAGACCACACAACCATCAACCAAACCAGATCGGTGGCGGCGTCGCCGTACTGGTTCGACGCGGCACCAAACACGAGCCGCTGGCCCTGCCCAAGTTGCGTTCTATTGAGAAGTGGGGGTACTGGTCAACACAGACAACGGGCCGTTATGTGTCTTCTCTGTGTACTGCCCCCCACTATCACGGCTACACAGAGAGGACATCAACGTACTGATCGACTCTCCGCTTCCCACATTAATAGCGGGCGATACGCCGGCTTTATTGTCGCCGGACCCACGGAACCGACTCACCATCACGGCAACCGTGTCGACAGTGCAGACGTCCTTGACATCGCGCTTCTCAACAACATCGAGCACACAGTCGAACTCGCGACACTCGCCGACCTGTCTTCTGATCACAACCCTGTCATCATCAGAATCGGGGAAGGGGTCGAGACAGTGACACCGGCACCGACACGCAACTTTCGGCGGGCTGACTGGGAGGCATTCCGAATCAAGACTGACGAACTGACTGACGACTCTGACATAACGACCCCGGCCGAACTTGACGCCGCGACCGACAACCTCACCGCGGCAATCCAGGCCGCCATCGCCGACGCTGTGCCTCTTCACAACGACAAGCGCTGCGACCGTTTCGATCTCCCCCAGCACTTGATACTTGCCATCAAGGACCAAAACCGGAGCAAGCGAGCCTGGCAACAGCTTCGCACGGCAACCTTGAAGGCAGTATGCAACAGAAAGACGAAGGCACTGCGACGAGCACTCGACGAGTTTCGCGACGAACGATGGTCGACCTTGGTGGGCGAGCTCGCCACGACTGACGGCAGCACTTGGCGCATGACGCGTAAACTGTTAAACAAGCAGTCGGCTAGTTCGCCGATTCAAGGCCGCCTCCATCTGGCCGTGACTTCGCGCGACAAAGCCGCTGCTTTTGCCGAGTCACTGTAGGAGCAGTTTACACCAAACCCTGCAAACCGCTACTCGGGAGGCATCGAGCGCCGAGTCGAAGCATTCTTCGCCGAACAACGCGAGCGAGACACGGGTGACATCGAACCGGCCACCTTCGCCGAGGTAGCAACGATCGTCGCCCAGCTGCAGAAACAGAAGGCACCGGGTCCTGACCAGATTCCAAACATAGACATCACCGAGCTATGTCACAAGGCGGACCAACGGCTGGTCGACATAACAAATGCGTCGCTACGATTGCGCAGATTCCCTGGCCAATGGAAGACTGCTAAAATCATAGTCTTCCCGAAGCCAGGCAAGTCACCTAGGGATGTCAAGAACTATCGCCCGATATCGCTACTCTCATGCCTCTCAAAGGTGTGCGAGAAGGTGATTCTGCGCCGTCTACAGCGACAAGTCGACGACGCGGCCTTGCTTCGGCTTCCGGGCAAAGCACTCGACGAGCCACCAACTCCTGCGCGTGACAGACGCGATACGCGACGGCTTTGCGCGGAAACATCTGACCGGCATCGTCTGCCTCGACATCGCCAAGGCCTTCGATCGCGTCTGGCACGCCGGGCTCATCGACAAGCTTCGAGCGCTTGGCATCGACGCCGACCTTGTCACGCTACTGGCAAGCTACCTCGACGGGCGCCGTTTCTTCGTGACGCACTGGGACGCGCGCTCTGAAGAACGACCAATATCGGCCGGGGTCCCGCAAGGCAGCCTGCTGTCGCCGCTGCTGTACAACTTGTACACAAATGGCATGCCGACCGAGCTGCCGGGGACGCAGATAGCCCTCTACGCCGACGACGCTGCAGTGTTCTGTCAGGCCAAGCTGGCCAGGACACTGCAATACGACTTACAAGACGCACTCGACATACTCTCACGCTACTTCCGACGACACCGGATCGAGGTGAACGCGACCAAGACAACTGCGACGCTGTTCTCTCGACGGACTAAACCAGACTACGTGCCATCGATTGCACTGGGCGACGTTGACATTACCTGGCAAGACTCCGTCAAATACCTCGGAGTGACTCTCGACAAAAAACTGACTCCGAACAAAGCTCGGTACTAGTACTTCCCCTCTATCAAATGTAAAAAAAAAAAAAAAAAAAAAAATGGAAAACCTGGAAAACAGAAACAAAATACCTTGGGGTCATCCTAGACAAATCACTCACATTTAAGTCAAACATCAACACAGTTGCACTGAGAGCAAAAACAAGACTAAACATACTCCGTCGACTAATCAACAGAAGAAGCTTCCTTGACATTAGAAATGACTTGACTCTATATAAGACGGTCATTTTACTCACCATCACCTACGCCTGGTCTGTATGGGGTGCGGCAGCAGGCAACAAAATAAAATCTCTTCAGACCATACAAAACAGAGCATTACGCCGCCTATCAGGATCCCCTTGGTTTGTGAGGAATGCGGATATCCACAGGCAAGTACTCATGATACAAATAAAGAAACACATGCAAGAGTTAGCTCGCACACTCTTAGACTCCCTTGACACGGCCCCAAACAGCCTGATAAGAGACCTGGCATCATATGATAGCCAAGAAAAAACTAAGTACAAACGACCAAAGACCATATTGGCCCAGTGAAACAACTAGCATAAGTAGTTCCTGAGCCGTAGTTTAGTTTAAGTTTAGTTAGTCAGACACATGCCCAAACCAAAGCCAAAGATAAAAAAACAGGACAACTAGATAGGAGCAGCAAGCTCGGTACTAGTGTAATAAAAAAAAAAAACTCAGTCGGTGATGGTACCCCGTACCTAACCGATCTGTTCCGACCTCAAGTGCGATGGACGCCCTCACCATGCCGCCGCCGCCGCCGAACGCAGCCTCAACAGGACCCGCCAAGGCCGCACCCATGCCGCCGCCAGAGGAGATGGAGTTTACTCTCCAATCTTCGAAGCGTACGCGGGCTCGTACGACACCGGCCAGCTCTCGGGACTCCAGCTCCCAGTCTGCACCTGGTCGCAGAGCCCGGAAAAACCCGTGCCCGGTCTCTACCATCCCCGGATTGGTAGGGATCAATATGTTTGCTCCACTGACAGGTAAGACTGTCCATCTTATAGACAAGACAACTTCTATCCCCCCTTCAGCGGCCCAACCACCCAAAGCCCACCGGATTCCACCAATCATGGTGCGAAACCTTTCCACGCACTCGGCCATGCTCGAGCAGCTCCTGACGGTTGTGCCCGGCAACCGTTTTACCATCAAGCCACGTCTGGACTTCTCCGCAGTCCACATCATTCAGATCGCCGACTACACGGCCATTACTACCCTCCTCGATGCGAAACGCGTCGAGGATAACACCTTTTCGGCGCAACCTCTGCGCACTCAAACTTTCATTCTGCGCGGCCTGCCAATCAATGCAGAGCCAGAACTTATCAAGAGCGCCCTGGCCGAGGCTGGATACCCCGCTCGATCGGTCACCCAGCTGACCAACACGAGGCTTGACGCCCGCCTTGCTTGCCACTTTTTAAAGTGACCCTCGCTCGCAAGCCAGGTGAGCGCGCCGCTGAGCTGACGGAGCTCAACTGCGTCTTCTCGTGCAAGCAGCCGAGGATACCCACCTTGAAGCAGACAGAGATGCAGTTTAACTGCCAGAAGCCAGGTCACTCGGCACAATTCTGCAAAGTGGCTACCAAGTGCTCCTGATGCGCAGGACCCCACCACTACAAGCATTGCGCCCTGCAAAAGGAAGACCCGCGCGTGTGCGCTAACTGCGCTGGTCCACACCCGGCGACCTACCAGAACTGCCCGTTCCTCAAAGAGGTACGCGAGCGACGCGCCCAGCAAGCTGCCGGCCAACGCCCACGCCCTAGCGCTGCTCTTGGATCTGGTATCCTAAATGCCCGTCGCTCGACGTCGGTATCCTAAATGCCCGTCGCTCGACGTCTGCTCTAGCTCAGCGCCTCTAAGTTCCAAGAGCTGCGCCAAGAGCCTTCATCCCGGCGACAAGCAACCTTTCCTTTGCTCAAGTCACTTCCAACAACATCCCGCAACCCCAGACTCCTGTGGCCACACCTGAGCCACCTCCACAACGGCCCCAACTCCCACCTCGCGACCATGTCCCACCTCCCTTAAGTTCTCAATTGAACTGGCAATTCCTTGCACTCTCCCTACCGCAACTTATTGCAAAGTTTAATATTCACCCCATTGACACCATGATCGCGCACAGCGCAGCTCAATTCCTTTCCACCATCCAAAATGCCAGTCCGTAGAAATAGGGCACCTTTCACCATCGGTTCTTGGAACGCCAACGGCATTCAATCCCGAAAAACCGAATTTCACTCTCTCCTGACCACCGGAGATATCTCTGTCGGCCTCCTTTGTGAAACGCGACTTAAACCTGCGCACAGACTGGCACTGGCAAGGTACCAGATCTACCGGACTGACAGAGCGACTGGACCAGGAGGAAGTACAGCGATCGCCATCAAGCTTGGTATCCGACATCACCAGCTTGTACTACCAGCGCTCACCCAATTTGAAGCCACGGGAGTGATGACGACCACGAGCTACGGTCCTTTACACATTATTGCTGCCTATCGGAGACTGAAAGGTGTCATTTCCACCGACGACATTGCTGCTCTGCTGGACGCTACCGAACCGACCATCATCGGGGGCGACTTCAACGCCAAACACCAGGCGTGGAACAGCAGAGCCGCATCGTCCTCGGGCAAAGCGCTCCTGAGACTGTCTCGCGACTCTGGCTTCTCAGTGATGGGACCTCCTGGACACACCTATTTCAACCTAGGTACCCGTCGCCAAACTTCCGATGTCCTTGACATATTCCTGACACAAAACCTCCAACATTCCATCGAAGTGTCCAACATCACGGGACTGACTTCCGATCACAACTCGATCCTTGCCACCATAGGCGACACCCTAAATGAATCCGATCCCATCATCAGACGGAACTACATGAAGGCTGACTGGGACCTTTACCGAGCTGAAATCAACAACAAACTCGGCAACTACAAACCAACACTGGACACGCCTCGAGCCATCGAGGAGGCAGTCACCGTATTCACATCTACCATCCAAGCTGCCACAGAGGTTAGCGTACCCCTGTCCAAGACTGGTCGAAACACCCTGTTTGACCTACCCCCATCCATCATACGGTCGATCAAAATTAAAAACGCCACCAGGAGGGAATGGCAGTAACTCCGAATGCCCGATCTTCGCCGCCAATACAACATCATGGCCGATGAAATAAAGAAGAAAATACAAAACCATCTATCGGCGCAATGGGACAAAACGCTAGAGGAACTGTCCCCGACCGATGGCTCCATCTGGCGCATGGCGCGCAAGTTGACTCGTCGCCCTGAACAGAGCCCACCGATTCAAGGCCGATCTCACCTAGCCTGCAGTGCTTAAGATAAAGCTGAAGTTCTTGCTGAGTCATTGGAAGAGCAGTTCAAACCAAATCCAAAGAATGCCGTCTCTGATGCAGTCGAAGCGCACGTCATCAGCTTCCTGTCCAGAGACCATGACACAGACGACCAAATCGAGCCCTGCACGATGGCCGAACTAGGTAAGTTAGCAACAAATCTGCCAAACGGCAAAGCACCAGGACGTGACAACGTCCCAAACCAGGCAGTGAAGGAACTCCCCTTCTCTGCGTGTGAACTCCTACTCCGCATCTTCAATGCCACCCTACAACAATCTCACTTTCCCTCTTCCTGGAAAACAGCCAAGGTTATCCTCTTTCTCAAACCAGGAAAACCTCTCCGTGACCCAACAGGCTATCGGCCGATTAGCTTGCTCCCTACCATTTCAAAGCTCCTTGAGAAGGTCGTCCTGACCAGAATCCAATCCTTTATGGACAACAATAACATTATAATTGACCAGCAATGCGGATTCCGCAAGCAATACTCGACCACGAAACATGGTCATTACAGCTTGCCGGACCTCACCCTAATAAATCAAAATCACTATTGCGTGCACTTCAGATCGTTCCGACTGTCAGGCACAGCCGAGGCAACGCCCGCAGCGTCTGCTACACTCCATTAGCAAGTGGCGGTCAGACGAGATCTGACTTTCCGACAACACAAGGTGTTGACAACGACAACACAACCTGACACGAAACAAGGCTGTTGGCAAGCTAAAGCCCTTCGGCCGCTTCTCACCTCGAAGACGATGTCGGTAGAGCAGAAGACCTTGCTCTACACAGCGATCATCAGACCGACATTAACATACGGCTGTGCGGTCTGGGCAGACTGCGCTCAAAAACACAGAGCGAGTCTGCAGAAAATTCAAAACCGGGCGCTTCGGGCCGCCCTACGATTGCCGATGTTCGCGAGGACAGCCGACATTCACCGGCAATGTGACTTGCCGATGCTAGACGACTTTATCGACCGACTGAACGAGCCGTTCTTCGCCGCGCTCGGCGAACATGAAAACCCGCTGATCAGCCGACTCGGACTGACTGACTGACTACCTGACTGACCGACCAGACCATCATCACTGACTTAGCTGGCTTTCAGCTTTGTCAGGCCACCTCTCATTCCCTGCCGCAAAAAAAAGGCACTACACCTCATATCCTACATCCTGCACTTCTTCGTCACAACACGACAACAACTCACATCTCTCCGCTTTGTTTGACAACCTTTCATTGTCAAACACCAAAACAACACACAATTAGTCAATCTTTTCTGGCTAATTGTACTCACCTCATTTCACGCCGCAACAAACAAAAAAGGAACCACATTCACATCACCTCATCATCATCATCAACTCTTCGCAACGAAACCTATTTTGTTTATATTTTATATTTTGTTTGTGAATGCGGAATAGCACTAAGGTAATACGTTAATACGATATTAGCACAGTAATAGTACTACAGTATTATCTCCAATATGTTAATAAAGTAAGGACTCTTTGTGAATCCGGGCCCAGGGCTCCAATAGTCATCCCAGTTTGATTCAACTGCCAGCAGAAGGCCAATTCGGCCTTCTGCCACCAGCGCACTTTGTGCGTTCGCTGCGCAGAAAACCACGACGCAAAGGTATGTCCGAAAAGGCACCATCGCCCCGTCTGCGCCAACTGTGGTAGTACACACCCTGGCAGCTACAGAGGCTACCCTTATCATGTCAAGATCGCAGAAAGCCACACCCGTCAAACCCAGCCGTCAGGGTTCCAACTCCCGGAGACTGAGGCAAGAACACAAAATCATACTACACCTACTGATGTCCCAAACCACACCCGGCACCACTTCCCCACTAGACCAAACCAATACCACTTCCACTACCCCAATAGTCCAACCAACCACTACAATAGAAGACCAAGCAAACACTTCCACTTTAAGAAACAAGACAAGAAAAACTCTGAAGACACCCTAACAAAAACCCAAATTACTCCAAAAACCCTCCTTTACCTAAAATCAATATTAAAAATCTAACATCACTCCTAGCAACCAGCCCAACTTTTAATCACCCACCAAGCAAATAAACGCCACCTTCAAATGGCTCGAGGCAAAGAAGTAATTCTAGCCTCACAATAAACCAAACAGAGACCACTCCTGAATCCGAACCCTGGTGGGTTGAAATAATCATAACAGTTGCAAACCTCATATGCTCACTCAACTTACACCCTGTACTAAACGTAATAGCCAGTTCAATCAAGGAACTGCTCAACACTTTCCTTAGCACCAACAATGGCCAATAAGTTCATCAACATCCTCTCCTGGAACGTCGTTCGAAACAAGCATCTCATCGAGGAGAAAGAAATCGAAGTTAGTCTAATACAGGAGACGCATTTAGGTTCTGCCCTCAACTTTAGGAGGAGGCTGATGCCAAAAAATGGGAGGTGGCTGCCTCAAAACTAAATGTATCGGACCAAACAGTTTACCAAATGCCTCCTAAGGGTAGTTGACCATAAAAGCCATGGCTTCAACATAAGAAAATCAACAGTTGTTGTCTTCATACACGTTGACAAAGCTTTTGACAAAGTTTGGCACGACAGCATAATCTACAAACTTCTTCAACTGTTCTATCAATCTAGTCAAGCTCATCGACTGCTATCTGGCTGACAGAACCTTCAGGGTATCAGTCAGGAATACTCTATCATCATTCCGCTCAATAAAAGCAGGAGTTTCACCGGGTTCTGTCCTTGGTCCCCATACTTTTCAATTTGTTTACAAATGATATTCCTAGAAACATGTACAAAGCCGATATAGCACTATTCGCAGACGATGCAGCCATTCTTAGCACGTCATGGCAGGCTCTGGAAATTGAAAAGTACCTCCAAAACGCTCTCAATCGCATACTTCCCTGGTAGAGCGAGTGGAAAATCACAATAAATAAAGAAAATACCACAAGGCACGCTGTTCACTCACAGAATTTAAAAAAATGTGCCAAATATCAAAGCGGATGGCCAACCAATCACCTTAACCAATATTAATTAATACCTAATACCCGGTGTGTCGGCGTCGTCTCGGCTCTGCCAAGGTATTAACCGAGAAAACTCAACGTCAGCCAGCACGGCCTTATAGAGTTATTCACGGCGATGTTTCTAGAAGGTCTGACCAGCACAGTCTGTTGGCTGCATCCACGGACATGTTCCTAGGAGGTCTGGCTAGCACGGCCCGTTGGCTGCATCCACGGACATGTTTCTAGGAGGTCTGGCTAGCACGGCTTGTTGGCTGCATTCACGGACATGTTTCTTGGAGGCCTGGCTAGCACTGCCCGTTGGCTGCAGTCACGGACACTATAGGCCTGGCCTATGAAAGCAAGCGACTCGCTGTGGCCGTGTTCAGTCTCTACGCCTCTCGGCCGGTGTAAATTGTCTAAATGGCAACTGTTGTCGGGCTGCACTTCGGCTTAATAATAATGTTGTGATCCTTTTTAGTTAAATGTAATGGAACTGGTGTTTATGAGGAAGTCTTCAGTTGGTTGCAAGGTAATAACCGAGAAAACGTCGGTCCGCCATGGTGTTGATGGGCTCTTAGGGTTATTAAAATGCCCGCCTCAGCGTCAAACAGCATATCTACAGCACCAGCCAAGTGTTTGCCCTGCTGCTGTAATCCCAAGCTCTTCTTGACCGGGGGCTCTTCGGGGGATAACCGACAGGAATTAGCTTATCATCCACGCGGTTATCGTGCCTATTCGGCCATTTTCACTCCGTGCTTGCATTACTTGCGAGTGCTTTTTTCTTTGCTAGTAATGCAAGTATAATGGGTGATCGACAACATGCACTGTTAAACATGGTGGTAATGCGTTGTGAACGCACAAAAAATCGTCTTGAAGACTAGAATTTTGTTTTCTTTTTTGGAAATTTGAGAAGTCGTGTGGATTAGAGATTATTAGAGAAATTCTTGTTAAATTCTCCTTAAAAAATCCTATTCAATTTTTTCTGGACATTTGTCGGACCGTTGTCATCAATCACACGGTATGCTTTTTTGGTTTGCCAAATGCGCGTATCTAGAAGACGTTGTTCGACGATGTTCCGATCGTTTTAAGTGGAAGAGCGCCTATTTCGAAATCAAATTATCGACCTGGAGAGCAGTTTTTTCCAAGAATCGAACATTTCTTCCCGGTGTTGGCGCCTGTAGAGAAAGCGAAATGTCGATCTTAGCTTTCTCCGTTGACTCTCCATTTGTTTAGTCCAACCTTTCAAATGTGTCTGTGTCTTTTGATGCTAAATCATGAGCCGTTGATTGGAAATGGAGGCAGGAATCTCGCAATCTACACACGATTTACAATTAGTACATGAAGTCAGAATTAGCAAATCACAAAGAATAGAAAAATACCCTCCTCTAGGAAAGAAGTAGACTAAGAATAGCTCACAGATTGACAGCCAATATTTTCGATTCGTTTACAAAATCATTCGTTATTTGCTCTGCATTTTGCCTTTTATTGGCTTGGATAGGTGTCTGTTCCTCTCAATGCCAGCTATTGCGGATTGTTTGTGCTTTCTTCTGATTTTGTTTAATTGCGTAGATAATTTATTGGCTCAGTACTTTGAAAATGTCCGGAGTTTGTGGCACCTTGTTGGCCTCTAGCATTTATTTCCGTTGGTAGAAACATTTCCTCGACACACTTCGCTTTGTTCCCTAAGACATGGCCTGGCCCGTTGGTTCCTTCACATCTTGAGCGTGATCACCTGACCTCTCGCCGCTCTGGTGAGCCGTAAAATAAAAGTACCGAGCTAACGACGCTTGTTTCCTGATCGTTTGGACATTTAAGGAAGACCATCCTCTGAGGTTTCTTATTGCCGTATGTGTTGAAGAATTAAGATGGTCTAGTTGGGATCAAAATGGTCGGTGTCGATCTTTGTCTGAGAATCAGCAAGCACCATTGGCCGGATTTGTACAGGTTTTTTCCCAGCTGCCTGGGAAAATTCCAGCGGGTGTAGCCGGTGCCATTCATCAGGCAGGCGTTTACAAGTTTAGTGGACATTGTTGTCGTCCGGATACGCCAAGGTTTACATTTGATCGAAAACTAAAACTGTTTTGGTAGTAATTCGTTCGGAAGTTAGCGACGCTCATCAGGGCCCGGATCCACAAAGCGGGGTAAAAACTTATAGGGTTATGACAGTGTGGGGTTAAATAACCCCGAGAATAGCCCCGAAAATTTTAGCCCCGTTTCTCCGTATCCTCAAAAGGAAGTTACGCTCGAGGTTATTGGAGGGGAGGGAAGGTATGACATCATTGATGACGTCACAAAAAGAACTTCGAATCAACCAATCAAAATTAAGAGCGCAGAATTCAAACATACTGAACCGTCGCTTGTTTGTTTTCCCCACGTTTGATTTTCTAAGCTGAATTTCAAGCAATGGATGCAGAAAAAGAAAGGAAACGCAAACCGAAGTTTACTCGTGAGGAAAATGAAGTTTTAGTAACGAATTATGCTAAGCATTCAATAATGCTAGGGAAAAAATTCGGGCCTGGCATTACCCATGCCAAAAAAACAAAGGTATGGCAAGAAATTGCCAACGCCGTGAGTGCCGTGGGCTTCACCCACCGGTCCATGCAAGATGTGCAAAACCGGTGGAAAGAGCAGAAGAAATCGTCGAAACAAAAAGGTGAGTTGTTTTTACAGTACAGACGAATTTTATTCAAAATGTGAAACTTTTTAAACTCTATAACTTATGTTTTTATCACATATCTGTGTATGGGACACTCACTGGCCTGACTGTCAAATAACATATTTTTGTTCAAAATTACAATAAACATTTATTATTTTTATTATTTTCTCGTAAATAATACAACAATTCTATATTTTATTACCACTAGCGGTCCAGAACAGAAAAGAAGTGGGGAAAACCGGCGGCGGCCCACCACCGGCGGACATGGACCCGCTAGACGAGATGGCCGCAGCCACTATTGGGGAGACGGCCATAAGAGGCATTCCGGGCGGGGGACTAGAGATTGGAGGTTGTGACGGTATGTAATCGAGTACTTAGAAATCAAAACAAGGTTTATTAGTTCTTATTTAATAAACAAATCAAAATTTGCACTTCTACACAGGGGAAGATAACATGGAACCAGCCTCCCAGCCTTCCCAGCCATCTGCCTGCTACCAAGAACCAGATAACTGGGTAATAATCGAACAGTCTGACGTTGAACCAACTAATACCGCAACACAGACTGTTCAAACGGGGTGAGCTTTAAGAAATCATTTAAAAATATACATGTGAAACCTTTTTGTGAAACAGCAACTAAAACTACATTTTATAATACAAATTGATTATCCGCAGAGATGACCCAATGGCAGCACTCCTTGCCCAAGGTGAGAGGCAGATTGCTGTACAGTCACGTATAGCTGTGGCACTTGAAGAGCTGGTTAGATATTTTTCAAACCAACCGCCTCGATCCTGAGCCATTATTGTACATTTTTTTCCTGTAATTTGCATTGTAATAATTATTAATTTTTTTACATTAATTAATTAATAACATAACATTACATAAATAAAATAATAATAATACATAAATTAATTATTAATTTTTTCACAATTTCGTTGTAAATATAAGCTATTACCTGTGCTATTACCTCAAAGTAAATAAAACAAATACCTATTCTTCCCCAAAATGAAGAAAAAGCAAATGTGATTGTGAATGTTTGGCTAAACTAAGCAAAGTGAGTTAAGTCTTGTTGTCACAGATTATGATAATAGGCTTCATCCTCGTCATCTATCATGCTCTTGCATTCAACAAGGTGTTCTACTGGTCACATCACATTAAATTTTTTTAACTTGGAATGAGAAAACCAACAAAAATAAATAAGAGAAGTAAAATAGTAGGTACCAGTGCCAAAATATGCAACTTAATTTCAAAATAATTAATTTTCATGAAAATCTTTTGTATTTTAATTTAAAAAATGTGAAGAATCTGCAAATTATTGCATTAATCAGGCAAAGCGGGTGTTGATAATTTGCTGCCGGATTTGAACGCCAGCGAGTTGTTGTCCCGGATCAGCCAAGTCCATATTTACATCGACGGGGACGAGGGGTTCCAAAAGAGGAATTCTCCTCACAATGCACCTTCAAATCAAGGATCAAAGAAAAATCAGTAGTTAAGTATTCTTAAGTATCTCTACTTGAAGATAGAAGAGAATGATCTTTAAAATATAATGTTAGATGTCGCAATTTACCAGTTGTGAAGAACGCAAGCGGTGATGATTATATTCCGCACTCGCTCGGGTTTATACATTAAACAGCCTCCGCTCTTGTCAATTGAACGGAAGCGACTCTTCAGCACACCAAAACACCTTTCTATACATGCTCTTGTTGACATATGACTGGCGTTGTATCGTTCTTCTGGGCCAGGTGTTGGATTTCTGACCGGAGTCATCAAATGTTTTTCCAAAGGGTAGCCAGAATCACCTAGAAAATGAATTTGATATAAGTCCTAAAAGACTAAGTGATAAAAGATTCACTTGAAGTTTGGTCATTTCATGCCAGCATGCAGCAAGCATATCCATTGCTTTAACTGTGCTAAAATGTAGGTAATGAGCTATTTTTCAGCTAGCTAAGTAATATATTTTGTAAAAAATGGCATGAGCTTATAAGTTTCCTGCCAAACCTATAAACCGGAACAGACTCATTATTTAGGATAGGATTATTTAGGATTAAATAGGTAATGTAATTGTCAGTTCTAAAGTACCTATGGTCATGGATAATGGAGAAAAGGTTAGAAATGACAATGGGAAGGTTTGGAATACTTAAAACAGGATGAGATTATTTATCAATTCAGCTTTAGTTTTGTATTCCTGTTGCGGCTGATGAGCGAGACCGCCTCAATATTGCTTTGCCTGAAAATCCTTCCGGTACAATGGTTTAAATTGAAATTAATATTTGTAATAAAAATTACATGATCTAGGTATGAATTACACTAACTCAGAACTCTTTTAGCAAGTAAGAATGTACAATTAATTTCTTGCAGCACATACATTCATAGATGTTTCTTGATGCCAATACCTATTTATTATTGCACCTAGGGTGTGTTACCAGTATTGTGGAACTTATGACATACCCAATAGCCATCCTATTAACAGACCATCGTCCAGACGCTGCTTTATATTGCTTTGCCTCCAAATGAAGCTGTCGTGGGTGCTGCCCGGCCAGCGAACAACAATGTTCATGATTAACAGGTCAGCCCTGCAAATGGCCTGCACATTTAGCGAGTGCCTTCCATGCCGGTTGACATAATTTGGCTCGTCTGCCGAGGGAGCCTTGATATCAATGTGTGTTCCGTCGATCGCACCTAGTACATTAGGAAATTGTTGAATTTCAAAGAATCCTGTAAGAAGGAACATGTTTCACAAATATGATCCATAAACATGCAAAATGCAATGTTGTGCTATCTTATGAAAATAGAGACGCACCAAATTTTTATTCACAGACCACAAATAGTAACTCGTAAGCAGGCAGCAAGTTTGGGCTTGCATTGTAGTGATATATTAAATTAGTAGTGCAATATAATATCTTACCAGCCTTTATTTCTGCCATCGCAACGGGGTTGTCCAATGGGTACTGAATATATTGCGGGGCCAAGGCAACCATAGCCCTACAAAATGTATTAAATACCCTGCTAAAACTGGACTGGCTGATACCCCCCACATCACCCAACACGTTTTGGAATGTTCCAGAGGCCATAAATCGAAGACAAACAAGAACCTGCGTCATGACAGGCAATGCGTGCGATCTTAATGTGTTTCTTACTAGCGCAGGTTCCAATGCCTCACTTAATTCCAGAATAATGTGTCTTGGAAATCTGTAATATCTTAACAGATAGTTGTCTGAGACTGATAATACATCCAATCTTTGGCGAAAAAGTCTCTCTGGCCGAACTTCTTCGTTATTTCCTCTTCGGTTGTGCAGATGGGCAATTCCTGCGCCAAACATTTTGCAAAGATATGTATGTGATCTATGATGTGATCTTCGTATGTTCGTAGGGGTCTACTCGCACTGACACACCTAACCTGACATGACAGTGACTTGCTACCACTGGTACGCCCACTTTTCAATTTGCCGCTCAATTCAAAAACCTCGTTGCACTTATTATTGTTAGCAGAAAAAATACCAATGAAGTTGTCAATGGTTAATTTCGTATTTAAACAATTTTATATTTCAAAATGTAGTTCTATGTAACTTGATCCGCCATATTGATTTTAAAAATAATGGGGTTATTTCGATAACCCCGAATCGGAAGCAGGTGCTAAATTACGGGGCTATTTTAACCTCGAAATGCATAACCTCTCTCTGTGGATTCCAAGTGGGGCTAAAATCAAGGGGTTATGACTTTTACCCCAGGGTTATGAAATAACCCCGCTTTGTGGATCCGGGCCCAGTGGTCTAACTGCTAAGAGTTCTGCCTCTTGACCAGTGAGTCCCAGGTTCGATTCCCTTTCACTCCGGGATTTTGTTTTGTTTTGTTTTTAAAAATAAAATCTCATCTCACATCCTTACAATGCAACGAACCCCAACTAAAAATCGGTTGTCCGATGGGGTACCCAGGGAATTTCTTAGGAAAGACTCGGGCTTCTCCAAGCCACAAAATCTTGCTTTGAGTAAAGACAAGAGTCGAGCTCTTGTATCTCCAGTAGCTCCAAAACATATCAACATTGATGACAACATCTCACGGGAGGATGCTATAAATAGTCTTAGACAACAAGCCGCGGAGCTGAAGTGCATGACTAACCCAGTTCAGTCACGTACTTTCACAAGCAGCAACCGCCATCAAGGGGGGGCGCTTCCAAGAACTCCGCCAAAAACAATGCCAACTCCGGCATTATCCATAGATATGGCACAGTCCCCTCGATCCATACGCAAACAAGTCCAAGCAATTGCTCGCGCACTTGAACCAATACGGTCAACACAGGTGCATGATGGAGGCTGCATACCATCAAGCAGCTCATTCCGTTCACCGGTAATGCTCGCGACGGCTCAGCCTCCTTCTTAAATGCCAGTTGTCTTGGCTGCTAAGGTGGCCAACTTTGCTCAGCACCAGAAGCCCTCGACTAACAATCCTGTAGTAGTAAGTCATAAAGTAAAACCAAACAAAGACAAAAATCCTCTAGTCACAGCCACTCCCAAACCCAAACCCAAACTCCCTGACATGCCGTTCGTAGAGGACATCACCGGCATAGATGAAGATAAAGAAGAACAAGAAGATCATGACGGCGAACTTGTGCAATCTAAGTTCGCCAAAAAGAAGAGCAAGCAAAGGCCTAAGCATTTGATGAAGGACTTTCTTAAGTCAAATATCGCAAAGCCTCCAACATCCAAACCTTCTCCATCCTCCAGCTCGCAGCTCTCCAGAGCCAAAAAGCGCAAGCTGTCTCCAAACATCTCGCGTGAAGATTTCCCGGCACTGCCACCACTTCCTGTCCGCTTGGTTTCAGACCAATGCGAGACAACGGTTGCCAATGTTCCAACAGCGAACTCATTCCAGGCCCTCACCACCCTAGCTGATGATGAGCCACAGGATTCAATGGAAATCAATGAAACTGGGGCGTCGATTCCAAAACCAAAGACAACTAGGAGACAATTGCCACCTCCAATAGTTATAACTAACCCTGCCGACTTTTTTACACTGGCTAAATCTCTGCAAAATGCATGTAAACAAAACATCGTTTTCACGAACACGAAGCTATCCAAAAAGCTACAGGTCACTAACTCTGACGATTTCAGGGCTGCCACTTCACTTCTCAGTCAAAAAGGGGTGGAATTCCATACTTTTAGGCTCGATGAGGAGCGCGTAATTAAGCTGGTCCTAAGAGGTATTGACGCGTCAATTGGTCCAGAAAACGTTAAAGACGCTCTTCGTGAAGAGCATGGCATTGAGGTCCACGATGTTGCTCAGCTGTCCTCTCACAGGGGCGACACCAATACAAACAATACCCAGGACCCGAGACCTAAACTTCCATTGTACGTAACGTACATTAAAGACAGGGACACGGCTAACAAAGTCAGGCAGATAACCCGCCTATGCTTCTGTCGCATTAGAGGCGTAGAAAACTTTAGAAGTGCCAAAGGCCCAATTCAATGCTACAAATGCCAAAGATTTGGCCACACCTCGAGCTTCTGTTCAAACACCTCACGATGCATGAAGTGCGCTGGCAACCATGCATCAAAACTATGTGAAAAGCCACGCAGTCTCCCCGCGCAATGCGCCAACTGCAACGAACAACACACGGCAAGCTACCGAGGTTGCCAGGTTTACCAAAACGCCATGGGCAATGTAAACAAAGCAGAGCAGCCTAGACCATCGAGGCATGAACCAAACATGACAGTAGACGCACCGCTTCCTAAAACCAATGCATGGGTGACCAGGGCCGATGCAAGAACTGTAAGCAACGCTAACGCCTCGCAGACAACCAACAATAACCGTTCAGTTGTCCCGCCACTTCTATCCTTGAACATTCAAGCACCCTCAGGCTTTGCTCAAAACCATATCCCAGCAATAAACCAGCAGCCGCCTAAAACCATCCCCACGGAGACCCCAAAACACGTGGTCCAGCCCTGGGCCACCCAAAGACCAACACAAATAATTTCTCAACCTCCAAACAATGCCTACTGGGAATCCTGGCATCACTGGGCCAACTGCTTCCTAAATGACATACTTGCAGCGCCACCAGCTAACAGAACGCAAGTCATCCTCTCCCGTGTCATCCCACTAACCATGATCCCTCAAATGCCCGCCATGCACCAGAACCAGAATGGCCCCAAACCCTAGTTCAAATATTCCAAAAACCTTGCGCATGACGGCCTGGAACGCTAATAGCGTGAGAGGCAAAAAACTGGAATTGCAACAGTTCCTCCAGGATAACAAGTGCGACATCTGTCTTCTTTCCGAAACTTTTCTAAAACCCCATCTCCGGTTCAAAATTCCTAACTTTGAAACTTACCGCACAGACAGAGACACTCACGGTGGAGGCACAGCGGTTCTTGTTCGCCGCGGAGTCACTCACTATGAGGTACCTCTACCCACTCTTGTGTCATTAGAGGCAACAGCAGTTGTAGTGGAAACTGACACCGGTCCTCTACGTGTTATCTCGGCATACAAAAGTCCTACTACTCCTCTGGACACTGCCGATCTAGATGCCTTATTCTCCGGCACCACCCCCACGCTTTTAGGAGGGGACCTGAATTCCAAACATTTAGCCTGGAATTCTAGGATCTCAAATGCCAGCGGCAAGATTCTCTTTCGCCATGCTAGCCGTTCTACATATCTAGTAATGGGACCCGACTCACCTACCCACTACTCGGACGCTGGACATAGACCAGATGTCTTAGATATAATCCTAGCTCACAACATCAGCAGTGCAATACATCTAGAGGTTTTACAAGAACTAACATCAGACCACAATCCAGTGATGATAGAGTATGGTAATGAGCTTGTGGAAGAGCAGACTTCTCACAGGATCAATACTAGTCGTACTAACTGGGAAGCCTTTGCAACTTATTTAGATATCAAGATTGATGAAACAGACTTCAAGTCTGATCCCTCAAAATCACAGATTGATGCTCAAGTAAACTCCTTCACGGAGCTAATCTTAGAAGCTCTCAGACACTCCACCAAAGATCTAAATCCAAGGCCCCATCAAAAACAAAAAACTCTCCCACCCCATATCCTTGAGAGTATCAGGAAAAAGAACAAGACTAGGAAAGAGTGGCAAAGACTTAGAGATCCTTATACCAAAACCATCCTAAATAAAATGTGTGCGGAAATCCGGGTCATGACCCAAGAATTCCAAAACGAGACTTGGGCTGAAAAACTAGAGTCGCTTAGCGCACAAGACCAATCCCTCTGGCGGACAACTAAAAGCTTGTTGAGGATCCCGAGCAAAGTCCCGCCCCTCCACGGTCAGCGCGGGATGGCATACAGCACACAAGAGAAAGCTGAAGCTCTGGCAGATACACTGGAGTCTGCGTTCATGCCGAACAATGACCCCAGTGATCTTGACCACATAGAACAGACAAGGCGCTTCACGCAAACCCTCAAAGCCAAACAGAACACAACCATAGACACTGACCTAATCACTCCAGGTGAAACAAAAGTTGCCATTGATAAACTTAAAAATAGGAAGGCCCCTGGCCCAGATACCATTCCGAACATCGTCTTTAAAAACCTATCGATGAAAGCCATTCTTGTGCTAACAAACTTATTTAACGCCATGATGACACAGAGATACTTCTCCAAGAGCTTTAAACACTCTAGAATTATCCTGTTTCATAAGCCGGGTAAGGACCCGGCTTTCCCTCAAAACTACAGACCTATCAGTCTTCTCAATGGAATTTCTAAACTCTTCGAAAGACTAATTTTAAATCGTCTTGAAGTCTTTCTCGAAAACAATAACATAATAAAAAATGAGCAATTCGGTTTTAGAAAACAACATTCGACTGACCAGCAGCTTCTGCGGCTAACTGACAAAATAACAAAAGGTTTTAATGAAAAAAAAGTGACAGGAGTGGTTTACCTTGACATCGCACAGGCTTTCGACAAGGTTTGGCACAGAGGCCTAATAAGTAAGCTCATGACGATAAATTTACCAACGCATCTAACAAAACTAATTGAATCCTATCTAAAAGATAGGACATTCCAGGTCAGCCATGGCCCATCTCTGTCAACGGTTCGCCCCATCAGGGCTGGTGTGCCACAGGGCTCCTTACTAGGGCCCACACTTTTTAATATATACATTAACGACATGCCCCGGACTTTAAACGTGGACACTGCTCTCTACGCAGATGACACCGCTCTTATAGCACAATCCTTAAGGGGACACCTGGCTAGCAGGTACTTGCAACAGGCGCTTGATGATCTTGAGCCCTGGTACGAGCGTTGGCGCATCAAGGTGAATGTGTCCAAAAGCAATGCCGTACTATTCTCCAAGCGAAGGCTTACAGCAGTTAATACAACATTACCGTTAACTCTATTTGAAGAAGACGTGCCCTGGAAGCAGGAGGCAAAATACTTAGGTGTGACTATAGACAAGAAGCTTAATTGGCGAGCTCATTTAGAAAACGTAAAAACAAGGACTAGAATGAGGATCGGTCTTCTGCGACCACTCATCAATCGACGAAGCTTCTTAAGCATTAGGAACGGGCTGACTTTGTATAGAACACTTATTTTACCACTTATGACTTATGCCTGCTCCGTATGGGGAGCCTCGGCTGATAAAAGAATAAAAGGACTACAGACAATCCAAAATATAGTATTGCGCCGTATAACAAGTTCACCTTGGTACGTGCGCAATCTGGACATACATCGACAACTTGAAATGGAAAATGTCAAGTCCCACATTTTAAAATTAGCGACACAATTTTATAACTCACTAGACAAGGTCCAAAACCCACTATTGCAGGACCTGGCATCATACGATTGCCGTGAGAGAAATAAATACATTAGACCAAAGGCCATCTTGGCCTTAGATTAGTTTCATTCTTCTTCTTCTTCTTCTTCTTCTTCTTCTTCTTCTTTTTATTGTTATTATTATGGTTTAAGTATAATTTAGTTTTAGTTATAGGATTGTAATTATTATTTGCATGTTTTTATTCTTATTATGGAAAACTAGAAGTAAACAAAAGTCGACTAATTTTAAAATATAAGACATCAAGTCAAGAGTTTAGGCTCGGTACTTAAGATTGGACTTGGAGGGTTTTCATCCCCTCCTGTAAAAGCACATTGACATTGACATTGACATTGGCCGACGCAAAAATTCATCTGACCATCACGATGCTCGCGCAACTTGCGCCGTCACTCATTGCGACCTTGATGCCACAGAATGCCTGAACATCCTCGGCAAACAAACCTCATGACTTGGAACGCCAACAGCGTCATACCAAAACGGAGCGAACTCCACGACTTTCTCGACAGACACAGCATCGCTGTAGGACTTCTGACTGAGACTAGACTTTCACCAGACAGACAATTTGCCATGGCAAATTACGTGACTTACCGGACAGACAGACCACACAACCATCAACCAAACCAGATCGGTGGCGGCGTCGCCGTACTGGTTCGACGCGGCACCAAACACGCGTCGCTGGCCCTGCCCAAGTTGCGTTCCATCGAAGCAGTGGGCGTACTGGTCCATACAGACAACGGGCCGTTACGAGTCTTCTCTGTGTACTGCCCCCCACTAGCACGGCTACACACAGAAGACATCAACGTCCTAATCGACTCCCCGCTTCCTACATTGATAGCGGGCGATCTAAACGCCAAACATCCGACGTGGAACTCGCGTAAGACCAACGCGAAGGGCAAGATTCTGCTCCGTCACTCCATAGACGCCGGCTTCATTGTCGCCGGGCCCACGGAACCGAATCACCATCACGGCAACCGTGTCGACAGTGCAGACGTCCTTGACATCGCGCTTCTCAACAACATCGAGCACACTGTCGAACTCGCGACACTCGCCGACCTGTCTTCTGATCACAACCCTGTCATCATCCGAATCGGGGAAGGGGTCGAGACAGTGACACCGATACCGACACGCAACTTTCGGCGGGCTGACTGGGAGGCATTCCGAATCAAGACTGACGAACTGACTGACGACTCTGACATAACGACCCCGGCCGAACTTGACGCCGCGACCGACAACCTCACCGCGGCAATCCAGGCCGCCATCGCCGACGCTGTGCCTCTTCACAACGACAAGCGCTGCGACCGTTTCGATCTCCCCCAGCACTTTATACTTGCCATCAAGGATAAAAACCGGAGCAAGCGAGCCTGGCAACAGCTTCTCACGGCAACCTTGAAGGCAGTCTACAACAGGAAAACAAAGGCACTGCGACGAGCACTTGACGAGTTTCGGGACGAACGATGGTCGACCTTGGTGGGCGAGCTCGCCACGACTGATGGCAGCACTTGGCGCATGACGCGTAAACTGCTAAACAAGCAGTCGGCTAGTTCGCCGATTCAAGGCCGCCTCCATCTGGCCGTGACTTCGCGCGACAAAGCCGCTGCTTTTGCCGAGTCACTGCAGGAGCAGTTTACGCCAAACCCTGCAAACCGCTACTCGGGAGGCATCGAACGCCGAGTCGAAGCATTCCTCTCCGAACAACGCGAGCGAGACACGGGTGACATCGAACCGGCCACCTTCGCCGAGGTAGCAACGATCGTCGCCCAGCTGCAGAAACAGAAGGCACCGGGTCCTGACCAGATTCCAAACATTGACATCACCGAGCTATGTCACAAGGCGGACCAACGGCTGGTCGACATAACAAATGCATCGCTACGATTGCGCAGATTCCCTGGCCAATGGAAGACTGCTAAAATCATAGTCTTCCCGAAGCCAGGCAAGTCACCTAGGGATGTCAACAACTATCGCCCGATATCCCTACTCTCATGCCTCTCAAAGGTGTGCGAGAAGGTGATTCTGCGCCGTCTACAGCGACAAGTGGACGACGCGGCCTTGCTGATACCCCAGCAGTTCGGCTTCCGGGCAAAGCACTCGACGAGCCACCAACTCCTGCGCGTGACAGACGCGATACGCGACGGCTTTGCGCGGAAACATCTGACCGGCATCGTCTGCCTCGACATCGCCAAGGCCTTCGATCGCGTCTGGCACGCCGGGCTCATCGACAAGCTTCGAGCGCTTGGCATCGACGCCGACCTTGTCACGCTGCTGGCAAGCTACCTCGACGGGCGCCGTTTCTTCGTGACGCACGGGGACGCGCGCTCTGAAGAACGACCGATATCTGCCGGGGTCCCGCAAGGCAGCCTGCTGTCGCCGCTGCTGTACAACTTGTACACAAATGACATGCCGACCGAGCTGCCGGGGACGCAGATAGCCCTCTACGCCGACGACGCCGCAGTGTTCTGTCAATCCAAGCTGGCCAGGACACTGCAATACGACTTACAAGACGCACTCGACATACTTTCACGCTACTTCCGACGACACCGGATCGAGGTGAACGCGACCAAGACAACTGCGACGCTGTTCTCTCGACGGACTAAACCAGACTACGTGCCATCGATTGCACTGGGCGACGTTGACATTACCTGGCAAGACTCCGTCAAATACCTCGGAGTTACTCTCGACAAAAAACTGACTCCGAACAAAGCTCGGTACTAGTACTTCCCCACTATCAAATGTAAAAAAAAAAAAAAAAAAAAAATGGAAAACCTGGAAAACAGAAACAAAATACCTTGGGGTCATCCTAGACAAATCACTCACATTTAAGTCAAACATCAACACAGTTGCACTGAGAGCAAAAACAAGACTAAACATACTCCGTCGACTAATCAACAGAAGAAGCTTCCTTGACATTAGAAATGACTTGACTCTATATAAGACGGTCATTTTACCCACCATCACCTACGCCTGCTCTGTATGGGGTGCGGCAGCAGGCAACAAAATAAAATCTCTTCAGACCATACAAAACAGAGCCTTACGCCGCCTATCAGGATCCCCTTGGTTTGGACCAGCCAAGGCCGCACTCATGCCGCCGCCGCCGAACGCAGCCTCAACAGGACCCGCCAAGGCCGCACTCATGCCGCCGCCAGAGGAGATGGAGTTTTCTCTCCAAACTTCGAAACGTACGCGAACTCGTACGACACCGGCCAGCTCTCGGGACTCCAGCTCCGAGTCTGCACCTGGTCGCAGAGCCCGTAAGAACCCTTGCCCGGTAACTACCATCCCTGGATTGGTAGGTATCAATATGTTTGCTCCATTATCAGGTAAGACTGTCCATCCTATGGACAAGACATCTTCCATCCCCCCTTCAGCGGCCCAACCACCCAAAGCCCCCCGGATTCCACCAATCATGGTGCGAAACATTTCCACGCACTCGGCCATGCTCGAGCTGCTCCTGACGGTTGTGCCCGGCAACCGTTTTACCATCAAGCCACGTCTGGACTTCTCCTCAGTCCACATCATTCAGATCGCCGACTACACGGCCATTTCTACCCTGGTATTAGGGAAGTTAAGACTATCCCATTTAAATTTTAATGTCTTATTTTCTGTGAGATTTTTGTTAGTTCACAAATAACATTTGAAATAATGTATATTTCGGTGGAGCACAATGATCATTTCATTATATTCCCGCGAATTACGAAAAAATGTCAGACTTAACCTCTTTAAGACTTCGCTTTGACGTCTCCTAAGGTGGGCGTGTTCGATTGCTTGTTCGCCGTAATTGTCAGTGTCATTCATTGAATTCAAGTGTAAGTTTAATGAAATGTTACCTGCCGCTGTTCAGTTTATTTTCAATGAAGAATAGATCCTTTAAATGTGCCCGAGAACTTGATGATGATATCGCCTTCCCAGGAATGCCATAGTAGAGCTCTGTCAAGAAATCGGTGACACTCTACAGAGAGATTCGTTGAGATCAAGGGGAATCCCTGTTTCTACCCAAGTATTCGCAGCATTGCGGTTTTATTGAGTTATGATTTATATGATTTATGAGTTTTATTTATATGAGTTATTTTATTGAGTTAGTTATGGTTTAATTGCCCAGGTTATTTGAGATCAGTGGTTCGTGTTCGCTTGAATATAACAACAGGCGAACGTTATTTGAATAAATGCGCACCCTGCACTGATTGGTCAAAATTTCCCGTGTAATGACGTCACGTCTGAATTAGTGACGAAACCTAATACTGCTAAGACCACGCTAATATTTTGTTTGTGAATGCGGAATAGCACTAATATAGTAATACGTTAATACGATATTAGCACAGTAATAGTACTACAGTATTATCTCTAATATGTTAATAAAGTTAGGACTCTTTGTGAATCCGGGCCCAGGGCTCCAATAGTCATCCCAGTTTGTGTCAACTGCCAGCAGAAGGCCAATTCGGCCTTCTGCCACCAGCGCACTTTGTGCGTTCGCTGCGCAGAAAACCACGACGCAAATGTATGTCCGAAAAGGCACCATCGCCCCGTCTGCGCCAACTGTGGTAGCACACACCCTGGCAGCTACAGAGGCTACCCTTATCATGTCAAGATCGCAGAAAGCCACACCCGTCAAACCCAGCCGTCAGGGTTCCAACTCCCGGAGACTGAGGCAAGAACACAAAATCATACTACACCTACTGATGTCCCAAACCACACCCGGCACCACTTCCCCTCTAGACCAAACCAATACCACTACCCCAATAGTCCAACCAACCACTACAATAGAAGACCAAGCAAACACTTCCACTTTAAGAAACAAGACAAGAAAAACTCTAAGAAACCCTAACAAAAACCCAAATTACTCCAAAAACCCTCCTTTACCTAAAATCAATATTAAAAATTTAACATCACTCCTAGCAACCAGCCCAACTTTTAATCACCCACCAATCAAATAAACGCCACCTTCAAATGGCTCGAGGCAAAGAAGTAATTCTAGCCTCACACTAAACCAAACAGAGACCACTCCTGAATCCTAACCCTGGTGGGTTGAAATAATCATAACAGTTGCAAACCTCATATGCTCACTCAACTTACACCCTGTACTAAACGTAATAGCCAGTTCAATCAAGAAACTGCTCAACACTTTCCTTAGCACCAACAATGGCCAATAAGTTCATCAACATCCTCTCCTGGAACGTCGTTCGAAACAAGCATCTCATCGAGGAGAAAGAAATCGAAGTCAGTCTAATACAGGAGACGCATTTAGGTTCTGCCCCCTACTTTAGGACGAGGCTGATGCCAAAAAATGGGAGTTGGCTGCCTCAAAACTAAATGTATCGGACCAAACAGTTTACCAAATGCCTCCTAAGGGTAGTTGACCATAAAAGCCATGGCTTCAACATAAAAAAATCAACAGTTGTTGTCTTCATACACGTTGACAAAGCTTTTGACAAAGTTTGGCACGACAGCATAATCTTTAAACTTCTTCCTTACAACTGTCCTATCAATCTAGTCAAGCTCATCGACTGCTATCTGGCTGACAGAACCTTCAGGGTATCAGTCAGGAATGCTCTATCATCATTCCGCTCAATAAAAGCAGGAGTTTCACCGGGTTCTGTCCTTGGTCCCCATACTTTTCAATTTGTTTACAAACGATATTCCTAGAAACCTGTACAAAGCCGATATAGCACTATTCGCAGACGATGCAGCCATTCTTAGCACGTCATGGCAGGCTCTGGAAATTGAAAAGTACCTCCAAAACGCTCTCGATCGCATACTTCCCTGGTAGAGCGAGTGGAAAATCACAATAAATAAAGAAAATACCACAAGGCGCGCTGTTCACTCACAGAATTTAAAAAAATTTGCCAAATATCAAGGCGTATGGCCAACCAATCACCTTGACCAATATTAATTAATACCTAATACCCGGTGTGTCGGCGTCGTCTCGGCTCTGCCAAGGTATTAACCGAGAAAACTCAACGTCAGCCAGCACGGCCTTATAGAGTTATTCACGGCGATGTTTCTAGAAGGTCTGACCAGCACAGTCTGTTGGCTGCATCCACGGACATGTTTCTAGGAGGTCTGGCTAGCACGGCCCGTTGGCTGCATCCACGGACATATTTCTAGGAGGTCTGGCTAGCACGGCTTGTTGGCTGCATTCACGGACATGTTTCTTGGAGGCCTGGCTAGCACTGCCCGTTGGCTGCAGTCACGGACACTATAGGCCTGGCCTATGAAAGCAAGCGACTCGCTGTGGCCGTGTTCAGTCTCTACGCCTCTCGGCCGGTGTAAATTGTCTAAATGGCAACTGTTGTCGGGCTGCACTTCGGCTTAATAATAATGTTGTGATCCTTTTTAGTTAAATTTAATGGAACTGGTGTTTATGAGGAAGTCGTCAGTTGGTTGCAAGGTAATAACTGAGAAAACGTCGGTCCGCCATGGTGTTGATGGGCTCTTAGGGTTATTAAAATGCCCGCCTCAGCGTCAAACAGCATATCTAAAGCACCAGTCAAGTGTTTGTCCTGCTGCTGTAATCCCAAGCCCTTCTTGACCGGGGGCTCTTCGGAGGATGACCGACCGGAATGAGCTTATCATCCACGTGGTTATCGTGCCTATTCGGCCATTTTCACTCCGTGCTTGCATTACTTGCGAGTGCTTTTTTCTTTGCTAGTAATGCAAGTATAATGGGTGATCGACAACATGCACTGTTAAACATGGTGGTAATGCGTTGTGAAGTTAAGAACGCACAAAAATATCGTCTTAAAGACTAGATTTTTGTTTTCTTTTTTGGAAATTTGAAAAGTCGTGTGAATTAGAGATTATTTGAGAATTCTTGTTAAATTCTCCTTAAAAAATCCTATTCAATTTTTTCTGGACATTTTTCGGACTGTTGTTATCAATCACACGGTATGCTTCATTGGTTTGCCAAATGCGCGTAGCTAGAAGACGTTGTTCGACGATGTTCCGATCGTTTTAAGTGGAAGAGCGCCCATTTCGAAATCAAATTATCGACCTGGAGAGCAGTTTTTTCCAAGAATCGAACATTTCTTCCCGGTGTTGGCGCCTGTAGAGAAATCTCGATCTTAGCTTTCTCCGTTGACTCGCCATTTGTTTAGTCCAAACTTTCAAATGTGTCTGTGTCTTTTGATGCTAAATCATGAGCCGTTGATTGGAAATGGAGGCAGGAATCTCGCAATCTACACACGATTTACAATTAGTACATGAAGTCAGAATTAGCAAATCACAAAGAATAGAAAAATACCCTCGTCTAGGAAAGAAGTAGACTAAGAATAGCTAACAGATTGACAGCCAATATCTTCGATTTGTTTACAAAATCATTCGTTATTTGCTCTGCATTTTGCCTGTTATCGGCTTGAATAGGTGTCTGTTCCTCTCAATGCCAGCTATTGCGGATTGTTTGTGCTTTCTTCTAATTTTGTTTAATTGCGTAGATAATTAATTGGCTCAGTACTTTGAAAATGTCCGGCACCTTGTTGGCTTCTAGCATTTTTTTCCGTTGGTAGAAACATTTCCTCGACACACTTCGCTTTGTTCCCTAAGACATGGCCTGGCCCGTTGGTTCCTTCACATCTTGAGCGTGATCACCTGACCTCTCGCCACTCTGGTGAGCCGTAAAATAAAAGTACCGAGCTAACGACGCTTGTCTCCTGATCGTTTGGACATTTAAGGAAGACCATCCTCTGAGGTTTCTTATTGCCGTATGTTTTGAAGAATTAAGATGGTCTAGTGGGGATCAAAATGGTCGGTGTCGATCTTTGTCTGAGAATCAGCAAGCACCATTGGCCGGATTTGTACAGGTTTTTTCCCAGCTGCCTGGGAAAATGCCAGCGGGTGTAGCCGGTGCCATTCATCAGGCAGGCGTTTACAAGTTTGGTGGACATTGTTGTCGTCCGGATACGCCAAGGTTTACATATGATCGATAACTAAAACTGTTTTGGGAGTAATTCGTTCGGAAGTTAGCGACGCACATCTGGAGATCTTCATTAAACAAATATCGTATTGAAAACATCAGCATAGAGATCCTTTACCAAAAAGTGCTCGTGTAAAACTTGCGCCACTTCTCATATCATTCAGGATGCAGCTGTTGTATTTGTTTGAATCGAATCTACCAATTTGCGGTAATGGTAAGCCAAACGTGCTGCTTGTGTTGCAGATGGGAGAAGATGGCCTTGCGCCCGGGGCGTGATGCATCTGAGTTATTCATCGTCGTTTTCGTTGTCGCTTTTTTCCATGTCTTGCCACCCTCTATTCAGGCATGGTTTATATAGTTACGTTGTTCGTTCCCTATTGCCACCAGAGAGAACCTCCCGGCTTCAGTTCTTAGTCGGGTCATCTGGATATTCCATAGTGTCCGAAGCAATGAAACGCCGACCACCTCAAGTGTGTGGCCATCCCAAGCTCAGCCTGCAACGGTTGTATTTTTTGGTATTCTTGGACACCGGCACTACAGTTTTGTCTCTGGTTGCCGCCCACACTGTTGTTGCCTTGTCAGTGAGAGCTCGATATGAAGGCTTTCACATTTTAATTTTTTTCTTCATTTCTCGCATAGCGATTTATTTTAAACTTTAATACAGCCCGTGTCTATCTGTTCCCTACACACTGTAATTTTATCGTTCATATTTAATGTCATCATTATTTTTATATAAAATTTTAGACAAAATTTCAATCTTTAATTGAATATTAATTTTTCATATTTAATAAACGGAACTTTGTTTTAGCGTACGGACTAGCATCAATGCAAATTTCATTAGTCTCCCTACATTTCTACTGTGGTCGGTCTGTTGGAGTTATCCGAGTGTGGTGGTTATTTGTAAGGATAGGTTGGTTGTCTCCTTGTTTGGGTTGCACTTTTTGCAGTCTTTTCGGCTTTGTTTGGGCCGCTCTTTGACTTCTATTAGCTTATAATTGTTTGCTTGGGTGGATGGCGAGTGTATGTCCCGTGACATTAATGATGCAGCCACAATCAGATTGCTGTGTTCATGGTCAAAGTTTATAATTCAGGGTTTGAACTACGTTTCAATTGCCTTGATGAGGTCTCGGTTCCCGGCTGGTCTGCCCCGTTCTGCTAGTTCATCCAGCAGCGACTTTTCAAGCCCATAGGGCTGCTAATGACAGTCACACTATGCCTGATCACAAAGAAGTCGCACTGCATTCAAAGTGCTTCCATTCCGCAAACTTCCTCGTTAGCACCTCCAGACGCTTCATCAGCTTCAACAAAATATTTTCATTGCGAGCTCCTCGTATGTATTCACCGCCTCGCGCCGTCGTGATAGGTCCTCGCTGTCGTTTTATTTACTATTTATTTACTCGTGGCACGCCCACCGTTTCCAATCACCTGTACATGTTCCATTCTCTGACACTGCATACTCATAGGTCCGCACTTTTCACAGAATACACCATCTGATATTCTTCTACTGTCTACATTCTACTACATTTCTGATGTCTAGATTGTGTACAATCTTGCACCCGCCATCTTGAAATAGATGACTATTATTTCTGATGTCACACCCATGTGGAGCATCTCCACTCTGGCGGTGGAAGGCCCGTGCAATAATGTTATTCAACACTTATTTAGTTGTCAAGCTATTTTTACGTAGTTCATTTGTATCCTATGTGAATCGTTTGTAAGGGAATGAGTGGTATCATCTGTCAAAGATGTCAAGATGTCAAGAAGATGTCATCTGTCATTACTTTGTTTTATGCAAGTTGGCAAATCATTGGTATCGAAGGTAAAATAGCAGCGTAGCCTGTAGAACTCTGAAATTGAGATGCGAGTGCGTTTTGAACTAATTATTTTAACTAGATGGCGCCTGTGGCTACATGGCTAGATACGATTTTATCCGGGCGTTCGCTAGGTGAATGTCCCAAATATCACCTATCCTTACTATTTTTAACTTTCTTAAAGGTTAAAAAGAGAACATATCTAAGAACTACTTATTTCCATTGGTATCCTAAGATCTACCAGCTCCAGAACTCGTGCCAGTATAAGATATGAAGCTGAATAAAATTAAAAAAAAAGTGAACCTGAGGATGGTTCGAATATTGTTACTGTTGTTCCTATTCTCGCATACCAGGCGATACTAGCACCCGGAAGAACTATAAAAAAAGACAAAACAAAATACAGAAATAACCAAAACGCAATCACCAAAACATCTTAAAGGAGCAGGTAAATTTCTTGGGCACTTCCCTGGCTGCATCACAAGCTAAAAGCTTGCCAGCTAAAGCAGGAGTTACACGTAACCCGCTCCTGACCACTCTCCCTGCTAAATGCACAGGTAACAACCAAGTTTGTCAAAGATGGCGTTCTCTTTTTCGTCCTCACAACTGAACGAGTTCTAAACATGAATTTTTTTGACTAGTTTACTTTTGGTGTCGAGGGCCGTTATATGTTGCCCCACTTTGTTGTGGTCCGAGCAGATTTTTTTCCTGTACGTCCATCGTTTCTAAAAAAGTCAAATTTTTTTTTAGACAACTTAGGACCACTCTTTCGAGTCGACGGTCGCACTTTTGGAATCGCTCGTATCTTCTCTGGCGAGACTGGAACAGTATTGTATTATGGTGAAAACGGGTTTGCTCTGTTGATTAGGGTTTTTGGTCATAAAAAGGACCGCGTCGGTGGTCGACTTTTCGCCAGCGTTGGCGCTGGCATTTTCAAGACTGTGATGTGCAGTTTTTTTTTAAATGTTTTTATTGACACAGATATCCTGCTTATAACATTCTAAGTCCCGGGCTTTACGCCCTTATCAAAGAGTCTTGACTATTTATTACAGATGGCAGTTTAAACTTATTACATTGGCTGAAAGAATATGAGAATTATAAAAATGAACAAAATAATAACATAATCATGCAACAATAACAATGTGAGTAAATAAATATTAATTAAATATGAACACAATCTTAGGTACTAGTATACATGTTAATATTTAAATTATATTTACACTTTTTTCTAATTTATATTCTAGATAAACATTTATTACATTTTTAAACATTTTTTACAATATTTCTTGGGCGCTTGTATCGAAGAAGTTCGTCGGGGTTGTACTGCGCCAGGCCGGTCACCAGCGCGTTTGGGACATCCTTCAGATCGGCATAGAATTTGGTCGCCAGCTTCGTGATGGCGTCCTGGATGGTGGGCATCTTGGCGTCCCGGTGGATGTCTTTATTGCGTACAAACCAAGGCACTCGGGTTGCCGTCCTGAGTGCCCTGTTTTGCACGCGTTGCAGCTCTTTTAGTTGGGTCTCGGTGGTGATACCCCAGATCGGCGCGGCATACATCATGATGGGTAGTACCATGGACTTGTACAGAATGAGCCCGTTGGTGATGCTCAGGAAGCTTTTCCTGTTAAGTACGGGCCCCAGGATTCCCAGTCTGCATCGGGCCTTGGTTACCAGCTGTTTGGTGTTAGCTCTCCAAGACAGGGTTCGGTCCAGCGTGACTCCCAGGTACCGGGCGTCATCGCACCAGGGGATCGCCTCGTCGAAGAGGTCGTGGTCAGAGACTGAGTTGGCCTTCACTGTTTTCCTCTTCGAGAACAGCACTGCTTTGCTTTTGGCCACGTTGATTTTAATGCGCCAGTCCTGGCACCACGACTCGTAGGTGTTGAGGGCCGCCTGCAGGTATTTGCAGGTCTGTAGTCCGTGCCAGGACTGGGCGACCAGCGCTGTGTCGTCTGCATAGACCCCGAGCATCACGTGGGGTGACTTGGGCATGTCACTGGTGAATATGGCGAATAGCGTCGGCGCCAGCAGAGAGTCCTGAGGCACGCCGGCCTCTATCTCTCTCGTCGTCGAGTCCGCTCCCTGGTGGTGAACTCGGAACGAGCGGCGTCTCAGGTAGGAGGCTACGAGTAGCGTCAGATATTTTGGCATCTGGATGGTCATAAGTTTGGATATGAGACCTTCGTGCCAAACCCGATCGAAGGCTTGGGCGACGTCTAGAAAAACTGCGGCTGTAGTTTTTTTCTCATTGTAGCCTTTGATGATGTGTTCAGTGATCCTCAAGACCTGGTGGTTGGCCGAGTGTTTGGCCCTGAATCCGAATTGTTCAGCTTGCAGGATGTTATTGGCTTCTGCAAACTGGTTGATTCTGGCCAAGATGATTTTCTCCAGAAGCTTGGAGACCCCGGAGAGCAGACTGATTGGTCGGTAGTTCTGTGGGAACTGGGGGTCCTTGCCGGGTTTCTGGAAAACTATAATTTTAGACTCTTTAAACTGGTTAGGAACGTACCCCCGTTTGATGATGGCATTGAAAAGGTGGGCAATATATTTGACTGATTTCTTTGACAGTTCCCTCAGTGCCGCATTTGGAATTTTGTCCAGTCCTGGTGCCTTCTTGTTCTTCAGTTTGTTCAGTGCCATTTGAACTTCTGCTGGTGTTGTGAGAATGATGTCGTCCGGGTTGCTAGGCAGGTTTCGTATTAGCTGTGAACGTAGCTTCTAGCGTGTCGGCAAGGGCATTAGCTTTATCCTGGTTGCTGTAGGCTAGGCCGTGGATTCCATGGATTGGTGGAGACTTCGTTGGAATACGAAAAAGCCGCATCGTTATGGTCCATAGTGACTGGTCTTGGAGGTAAAGTGATTTTATTTTGTTTTCCCAGATTTTGTTGGAGTGGCTTTGGATCATTTTTTTGATATCCGACACCATGCTGTTTAATCGTGTCTTTATTAGAGGATCCATGTATTTATGCCGACCTGGGCATAAATATGGTTCTATATTAGTTCTCGACCAATCCCGGTCGATATGGGCTCTGGTTGGCCCGATTACCGGCTGCCGTCAGACACAAAAAGCAGAGAACACCAGCTGCACATCACAGTCTTGATAATGCCAGCGCCAACGCTGGCGAAACGTCGACCACCGACGCGGTCCTTTTTAGGACCAAAAAACCTAGTCAACAGAGCAAAACCGTTTTCACCTACACCATCATCTACCGGCTCTGAACCCCTTCGTCTTACCAGTATTGTATTAGTCTGGTTAACACAGACGTGGCTTCGTCTTCACCAGCGGTATTCAGAGGTGAGAGCGCAGCAGAAGGGAGATCTTGACGATTTCTTCCATTAAATCGGGGTCTATAAACGAATCACTATGGCACGGAAACCAATAATGGTAATGGTAATTTTTTCAGCTTTATGTTCATTTTCGCCGAACGCTTATAACGATGGCAACCTAGAATTAACGAGTTCGTAAAACCTTGTGACAGTGCACTCTGAAGCTGTTTCTGCCGGAAACAGCACGGCCAGTTTTTATTGTTAGGACCTTAAAGGTTTGTCAGCGTTTCTATCAAAACGTCTTGACGGTCTCGGCTGAAAACTTGGTTTCAACCGCATTTGGAATTTACCTTCCAGCCAGAAAATATGTGTTAAGATTTGTACCTAGCTCAAATAAAGAAGCTGCATCTTTGATAAACTCAATTCGATTCGGAGCAGGGGTTTTTGCTGTTGGCTAATTTAAAGGCATTTATTCGTTTAGCTGGCTCAAACCTCTTCTTGATATTCTATCAACCACTAGCTGTCTGGCATTCATATCTGCATGCTTCTCGACTGGAGTTGCGCCCGCGGAGATTTGCTGTCCAGGTCCAAAATATATTTGTCGCCAGGTTTTTCACGCAGACTTCCGCAGTTGAACGGGCTGGCACTGCCTCTAACGGCCTGATCGTAGGCGATGCATCTCCCGTCACAGTCTTGTTGCTTTGGTCCACTAAACATCAGCTGCCATTTCATGGACTGGACTTGAGCTTGTTTTCAAGTCCATCATGATTTCAGGGGAGTGAGTGTCTGGATCCGGATGCGCTAGTTTTCGCGACTTTTCATTGGTGCGATCCTGTATACCTATGGCGGATGGTTCCATTTTACTAACGGCAAAGACAACTTTCATGGTTGGAGAGACGCGTTTCGAGGCTCGCTTGGCATGACATTATTGTCCAAGCTGCTCGAGTTGTTCACTCAGCTAGAGCATGAACGCATCAAATAAGTTATTGTTTGGTCCGTTTGACCATCTGAAATTATCGTAATTTTTGTGTTCCAAGTTCAGTGATATCGTGCTAGTTTCATTGAGACTGTTATTTCCTGGGTCAGACATCAGAAGCGATATCGCGACCTGGAAGAAAAACTTGAGCAGCGGCCTCTTCCTCATTTAGCGGCTCTGGCTCTGGAAGGCGGGCATTAAGTGCAATATTTCACAACAATCAATCAGCATCACCTCTCGCTCCGGTCAGGCGGGCCTTTAGCGGGCCAAATACTAGTCCTAAAACTATACCGGCAACTCTTGTTAGATACTCTTCTCAGCCCACTTATTCAACGCTGGGCAATTGGGAAAACTTTGTCAATAAACTTCCACTTCTTTAAATTTCTTTATTCTAGAGAGCTCTAGAAGAGCTATAAGAATGGTCAGTACAGAGTTTGTACAATTAATGATGTTATATAGACAACTTTAAGTAAACATTAACACTTTGTATTAGTAGAAACGTAATCTAGATTAAATTTTTTACTAAATATCAAAGTATTCTTTGATCGAGTATGGCGTGATAAGCAGATGTGTCCTCTATAGTTAACATTGGTTGTAGTAGGTATGGTGTAATTATGGAGATGGATCTCCCCGATTTGGCTGCAAGTAGGTATTCAAAGCCGTGCCGTGATATTGAGACTGTCACGAACCCTGCTTGGTCCAGATAGGACAGTGCCAATGGTTCAAACCACTTTTAAATACACGAACTTATCGGAAATTGGTGGTGAAGTTGACGTTTGTGTCCTGATTTCATTGGTTTTTGCTCCTAAAAAGTGCGTAAATCAGCGTTTTGTCAGCGCTTGCTGACATCTGCAGGACTGTGCATTAATTAAGATAACAAAAGCAGTGACCACCATCTGTTTTTTCGCAGTCTTGATTAAAGGCTTCTTAAAGCCAAGGTCCATTTTGGTTGTTGTTGGAGAATTTCCAACCTAGATTTAGTCTTACAAATATAAAGTTACCCTAAACCTAGGTCTACCATCTAGCTAGATCCTTGACGAGTTAAAGGGTTTTCTGAAAATCTGTCTGTTCGGCAATCGAAGACAATCGTATATAAGTAGATCGGAGAGTTTTCCTGTCACAACTCGTTTTCTTGGGCTCCCAACGAATTGGGCGCCAGGAGCTTTGTGTTAGAATATACATGCAGTAAAATATGTTGTTTTGGTACCGGTACTACGAGTGGCTTGAATTCTTTAATTGAATCATCAAACGGGATATCAACTCGGTGAACTGGCCCTATTATTTCTTTAAAATATTTTTAGTTGCTGGTATCCTCCTATCTTCTTTGCTTTCTTTGCATATTTTCAGATAGAAGGCATCTGAATATTGTTGTCAACTTTTCGAAGGGTTTTGTCCCTGGCGCCTGTTGGCTGTGATGAAGAACGTCAGGCTAATCGGGAACCGGCTTCGTTTGATGGCGAACGCTTGGCCTACGTCCGAGGGCAAGCGGTTCACGCTGTAGATCGAGTGCCCGTAGAGTCTTTGCGTGTCATTGCTTAGTGTAGTTCTTCTCGTTTTATTTTTACAAATAATATAGACGATTCCTTTTTTTATAATCTGTGTTTGTCATTCTCGTTACATTTTCCATGACAACGATAAATGTTAGGATTGTATGTAACCGTAATTCCTAGACAATTTCCATGACAACGGTTGTCACGAATTAATAAAAGTTTTCTTTAAATTGTCTTTCTGTTATCTAAACTAACATTTGTTTGAGTTGCAAAGTTCTACAGTAGGGACTGTTATTGTTTTTATGTTTTCGCAAAGCGTTGACACAACTTCTTCTAATAATTACAATCAGTTCAGGAATATACAACATTAAACCAGTGACCAATGACAAGAGCTGTGTCCACCACAAATTGACTGATGCACCATTCTACCTCCCTCTGATTTTTTTACTCACCACCAAAGACATCAGAATGCTTTTTTGCTACACATCTGCGGTAGGCTTCACGTCCTAAATCATCGAGGAGTGCTAATTCTTGTGCATATTGTTCAGCCTGTGCAGCTGAAAAAAATTGCTCAGTTGTTTGTTGTTCTTGGTTAGTTTAACAACCTTAAGACACAAGCAGACACCATAGTCGACTCTCTGTTTGGTTGTGGAGTTTTGCAAATGAAAGGCGTTTAGGTTTTTGGCCCGCGTTCAAAAATGGCAAAATTTCACCAAAAAAAAAATCTTTTCCCATATCACAAGCAAGAAATTACTAATTAATTAATTTCTGACACATGCCAGGAACAGTTAAGGTTTTTAAAAGACCTTTTCCCGTCTCCTTCGCATCACCACCACAAAAGCAATGTTTTTACTCTGTTCTTTGACACGTCCTACATGTCTACAATTGCCTGCCTAAAAGTATCGACTAGACCATACTTGAAAAAACACCATTCGCAACCTTCAACACTATGGCAATATCACAAGTTATTCTGCAAACAATGGAAAAACATTCCTCCACTACAGACCTCCTCAATCATAAAGGTAGCATATTAAAAGCAATAAGGCGACCTTATTCCCCATTGCGTACGACGGATTTGCATTTATATCCGAATGAAAGGAAACAGATGTAATGACTGATAAAAATCAGCTGATAACTGTCCATAAGTAACTTCCTTTTCAACGACACAAGGGGTATTGAAAGTTATGCAAATCACTCACTGCTTGTTTGAGCTTCTTGCTCCAATATGTCAAATTCTAGCTGCAGATCGTTGACTTCCACGATGTCACAGATTGACTCCTCAGCACGAAGAACCGTGTCGCCGGATGTTTCGTTGTCTGCGATAAAGACAAATTGTTACCTGATTGTGGACAGATTCTCATCCCAGGAATAACACTCCAAGATTGTTCAATATTTACAAGGAAAGCTTATTCAAAGCATCACGGTGTCCAGTTATCAAGAATTAAGTGTACACAAACTGGTGTGTATGAGTAGGTTATTCTCAAAATAAGGATACATTTTAAGCAAGGTAAAACTAGATAAACCTAGATAATCTTTATACACTAATCTTACTCCTATCAATGTGCACATAGACAACTACCGCTTTATTGTCCCTTCCATAGAATGGTACAATGCAAATAACAGGATTCATCAACAAATCCATGCTGTTGAGAAATTGCAAAGCAAGGCGAGTAAATAATAACAAACAAGAGGAAAAATCTTTATCATGGAGTGGCATGCAAATGGTTTCTGACTTTGTCGAATGCCAATGAGTTAGAACCTGGTATTTTAGCTCCACACGTTAACATCACATGCCAACCAAATGTCAAGTCAATAAACTAAAAAGCTACAAGAACAGGTTTGATTCACTGACTGAAAGTGATGCCTGTGTTACTGAGAGGCGTTGGGGTATCCCCGACACAATCAGTGATAGAATCAAAGTCAGGTTTGGACTCTGGCAATGAAAGAGGGGATGCTATCGTTACTGTCATCTTTATGTTACCAGAAGTTGCAAACACGTTTCCTTCTTCTGGATTTAGCAGTCCTGTCAATTTTCCGAGAAAAATAGAACCACACAAACTTTAACCAACTACCTCGTTGAAGCATCCTATATTTGTTTATATTTTTTATTTATTTATTCATAGCACACTTGCTAGTTTTTTTTTTTTAAATACAAAACAACCATAGTACTAAACATTACAAAATATTTTTTCATTCATAACCCATTTCACACATTCAACTTTAAATCTACTTACATTACTACAATTTTTTACGTTTATAGGCAGGGTATTATACATCATTATTCCTCTGTTAAACATTGACTGGCACCATTTTTTCCCATTACATCTTTTCCTAAATAGATTTTCTTTTTCTGTTGCACCCCTTGTGGCTATATAATTGTTTACCGAATTCAATCTCACAATTATAGGGAGGTGATAAGCCATTTATAATTTTGAAAATAAACACTAGAACATTTATAAGAATGGATTGATTAATGGAAACAATATTTAGAGTTTGTAGCATATCGTTAATATGTGTTTCCCTTCTGCACCGAAGTATGCACCTCATGGCTTTGTTCTGTAATTTTTGCAATTGATTCCTTTCATTAATTGGTGTCTGGTATACTTTGGTGGAGCAGTATTCGAAATGTGGCTTAATTATTACATTATATATAATCATTTTACTCCAGCTTGACAATTTTCCACTTAATCTTCTCAAATACCCAATTTTTTACCCATTTTCTTTTTTATGTATTCCAAGTGTTCTTTGAAGTCTAATTTGTTATCTAAGATAATTCCTAGATATTTAAACATTATAACTTTCTCAATTTCTTCTCCATCAATTCTGATCTTAACATTATTTTCTTCCCAATCTGCTTCACATTTTTTATTTGATCCGATAAGCATAAATTTAGATTTGGCTGTATTAAGTTTCAGCTTGTTCATTCTTTACCACATTGCAAGCTTTCCTAAGTCATTGTTTATTATTTCAGCCATATCTTTTACATTTGACCCTTCCACCGAAACAACCATCCGCAGTCGCAAACGACCTCATTGAAAGAGGATTCTCAGTCCGTAATGTCACTCAACTCACCAAAACTAACCGTGACATGGACAATCCTGAGGCCACACCCACGGTTACAAAGTGGCCTCTCTTTGCTATCACCATCTGCGCTATTCCTGGGCAACCCAATGCAGATGTTGAGAACCTCAGATCTATTCTACACTGCCGCGTTATGGTGGAGGCGCCACGGGCTACGAAGATCATACCCATGTGTTTTAATTGTCAACTAGTTGGGCACAGTTCCTCTTTCTGCCACCAGCGCACCAAGTGCGTCCGGTGTGCAGAAAATCACGATGCTAAAGTCTGCCCAAATAAGCACAAGCCGCCTGTCTGTGCCAACTGTGGTGACACCCACCCGGCCAGTTACAGAGGTTGTCCATACCATGTTCGAATAGCAGAAAGCTACGAACGTAAAACCCAGCCGACAGGGTTCCAACGCCCTGCGACTGTGGTAATACCTCAAAAAGACTCTGTAATTCAAGCTACCACCACCACAACACCAGACCAAACTAACTCCACTACCTCTACCCCAATAATTCAACCAACCACAACAATACAAGATAATGCAAACCCTTCCACTTCAAAAACTATGAACTATGCTCGAGCAGTCAGCAACGGAGAACCTAAGAAGACAACCGAAGAACCTGAAAATAACCGAAATAATTTCCAAATTCCTCCAAAAAACCCTCAATTACCTAAAACCATCAAACAAAAAGCCAACATCAGTTCCACCAACCAACCCAATTTCACAGCACCTGCCACACAAACAAACACGCCAAACAAAACAACAACACTACCACCTCCAAATGGCTCGAGGCAAAGAAGAAATTCTAGCCTCACACAAGATCCAAGTGAGACCACTCCAGAATCCCAACCCTGGTGGGTCAAAATAATCATTACAGTAGCCGATCTAATTTGTTCACTCAATTTACACCCTATTCTAAATATAATAGCAAGTTCGACCAAGACTCTCCTCAACACTTTCCTTAGTTCCAACTATGGCAAGTAAGCCAGTTAACATCCTCTCCTGGAACGCAAACGGCGTTCGAAACAAACATGTTGAACTTCGAAACCTTATCGAGGAGAGGGAAATCGACGTCTGCCTCATCCAGGAGACGCATTTAGGCTCTGCCCTAAACTTTAGACTCTCCAACTTTCATGTCTACAGAACTGACCGATAGGGGGCCATTAACCACAAACAGGGGGGTGGCGTGGCCATTGCTATCAAACTAGGCTTGAAACACTCGGAACTGGCGCTCCCTCCACTTCAGACAATGGGAGCTGCAGGCATCGAGCTACACATGGCAAGTGGAGCCGTTAGAGTCATCTCGGCGTACCTACCTCCAGGGAAAAGACTCCACACCTCAGACCTTGACCTTCTAATAGACCACTCAACACCTACTATTCTAGCCGGCGATCTCAACGCTAAACATACGTGCTGGAACTCGAAATCTATCAACACGAAGGGATGACTCCTGCTTAAACATAGCTTAAGCAACGATTTCACCGTGGTTGGACCCACTGAACCAACCCATTTCGCCCCCCAATCCAAGTACCACTTCGGTGATGTTCTTGATATTGCTATTATATCAAAGCTAAGACAATCTGTGTATCTCGAAACACTGCAGGCTCTGACCTCAGAGCATAATCCTGTCCTCATTGAATTTGGTGACGAGATCTCCACCACTCCCCCCGAAACCAGATTCAATTATCGCAAGGCAGACTGGGACAAGTTCAGGGCTGTTCTGATCAGCACCGAGGATACCAGCGCCATTACCAACCCGGCACAGATAGACCAAGCTGTCAACACCTTCACTTTGAATATTCAAGTGGCGATGGAAAAAGCCATCCCAAAAACACCAGCTCGTCGAACTGACATCTTCGACCTCCCTTCAGGCATTAAAATGAGCATCCAAGCCAAGAACAAAGCCCGCCGAGAATGGCAGAGGTATAGGACCAAAAACACCAAGCAAAACTACAATAGGCTATGCAGGGAACTTAAGCTTTTGATAGGAGAACACCAGGCCAACAAATGGGAGGCGGCCGTCTCAAAACTTAAGGTTTCCGATCACTCGGTGTACCAAATGGCTCGTTCCCTGCAAAGGAAAAAACAGCCAAACCCCCCGATACAAGGTCCAAATCACCTAGCAACCAACGACAAGGAAAAAGCGGACATATTTGCAAACTCCCTCGAGAAGCAATTCTCCAACTCAGCCTTCAGTCCCCTAGACCAAATTGTAAAAGTTTCTCTTGAAACCCTAAGGAGTCATACTACACCAGACACACTTGCTGAACAGGTCGAGGAATGCACCATTGAAGAAGTAGGGAAAATAGTCGATAAGCTTAAATCTAAGAAAGCTCCTGGTCCTGACAAAATAACCAATGATGTGATACAACAACTACCACACGTTACGGCCAAAAGACTAATTGAGATATTCAACGCCTGTCTTAAATCACAACACTTTCCTCAACCCTGGAAAGAGGCCAGGGTGGTACTCTTTCCCAAGGCTGGGAAAAATATCAGACTCCCCGAAAATCATCGACCCATAAGCCTATTGTCAAACCTGTCCAAGCTCTTAGAAAGAGTGGTGCTTACCAGACTAAACAACTTCTTAGCTGAAAAGGAAATCCTCATAAACGAGCAATTCGGATTCCGGAAAGACCACTCGACTACCAAACAACTTCTGAGGGTAGTCAACCACATAAATTATGGCTTCAATATCAATAAATCAACAGCTGCTGTCTGCCTAGATGTTGCTAAAGCCTTCGACAAGGTTTGGCATGACGGCATCATTTTCAAACTCCTTTCTTTCAATTGTCCCTTCTATCTTATAAAACTCATAGACTGCTATCTGACTGACAGATCCTTCAGAGTGTCAGTAAGAAATACTCTCTCAAACTTTCACCCGATAAGAACTGGGGTCCCTCAGGGTTCTGTCCTTGGGCCCATACTCTTTAACCTGTTTACTAACGATATCCCAAGACACTTACACAAAGCCGACATCGCACTGTTTGCAGACGATGCTGCCATTCTCAGCACATCATGGAACACTCAGGAAATAGAAAAGAACCTACAAAATGCTCTTGATCGCGTCCTTCTCTGGTACAGTGAGTGGAAAATCACTATAAACAAAGCTAAGACCACAGCCACACTGTTTACACACAAAAGTAAACAGTATGTGCCAAAAATCAAAGTGGATAACCAATCGATCACCTTCACCAATAGCAACAAATATCTGGGTCTAACATTAGACAGTAAACTCACTTGGAAATCTCACATTGACGCAATTCACTCTAAAGCGCTGCAGAAAATGGCAGCACTAAGACCACTCTTTCGTGCCAAGTCAATGCGACCTCACACAAAAATTCATTTATTCAAATCAATTATCCGACCCACTATAACATACGCCTCCCCTGTCTGGGGAAACTCTTTAAACAAAACCCAACAATATAAACTATCCACCATCCAAAACAGAGCTCTGCGACAAGCATTCGATGCACCGATCTGCACTAAGCTTGACGCACTACACAATGAAGGTTACTAAACACTTAAAATATACATTCAAAAACTAAACACAAATTTCGAACTAACACGTGAAAAATCCCTAAATCCTCTAATAACTAAACAGCTAGCGTATCTTCCAAACCCTTTCGATAAATACCAAAGACCACTTCAAAATTAACAATGTTTTCCACCACCTGCACTGGCTCTGCAACAATGACCAGTGCAATCAGACTCTCATGGGGGACAAAACCCCATAAAAATAACAAACTTTTCTAAAATCCATAGCATTCACTCACTTCTGTTTCATGGCCAAAAGTCCGATAAACAAAAACTCTAGGAAGTAAAGACCAGCTTCCGAACCCGACTGATCACAAGAAACCCCAGCAAGTAAAATGGCGAGGATTGTCCAATGGAATCTGCGAGGTTTCAACAACAACAAGGTAGAAGTTCGCCAACTTATCTCCAGGCTAGACCCTCTGGTGGTCAGCCTTCAGGAAACTAACTTCAAACCAACTGACACCATCAGGCTCCACGATGTTGTGCTGTTGAACGATGGCAGCAATACGCATTTCTCAGCTACCACGGGATCTTTCTCTGCCATTGATCTCTCGTTATGTTCGCCGTCACTAGCACTCGAAACAGACTGGAGTGTTCACGATGATCTTTGTGGAAGTGATCACTTCCCAATTATCATCGAGTGTCGTATCCTTCCGCCCCTTCCACCGCGCCAGCCAAAGTGGATTATCCAGAAGGCTGACTGGTCCACCTTCCGGTCCCTTGCGGTATTTGGCGACTCCGACTTTGCCATTGTGGACGCCCATGTTGACCATTTCACCGAGGTGGTCATACATGCAGCACAGAGGACTATTCCACAGTCATCGGAGAATCCGTACGGTGTACCTGTCCCCTGGTTCACTCCTGAATGTACGGAGGCAATCAGGAAAAGACGAAGAGCTCTTGCAAAATTTATCTCCAAACCAAACGTGGTAAATTTAATCTCCTTCAAGAAGCTCAAAGCCCAAGCTCGTCTTACTTGCAGGCAGGCCCAGAAGAACTCCTGGATGAACTACGTGTCCACCATCACCGCACGGACACCGTCATCCAGAGTCTTCGCCCAAATCGGGTCAATTAAGTTAGCCCAACCCAGAAACGAAAGTCAATTCTGATTGCCTCAGAATATTGCACTAATTATGCACCATTTTGCACCATCAACTTCGAATTTTGCACCCCTACCCAAATCCAAGATAATAGCATTCGTAGTGGGTTGGGCTATCTTAATGACAGCCCAACCCATTCATCGGCCAGAACTGGGGTCAGGCTCATAATTTTGCACTAATTTTGCACCATTTTGCACCACCAATTACAAATTTTGCACCCCAAAAATACGGGGTCCAAACCCAAAATAAGTGGGTTGGGCCAGCCCAACCCAAACGATAATTCATAAATCTAATTGTGCAGTAATTTTGCACCAATTATGCACCATTTTGCACCACTAATTGCGAATTTTGTACCATCGCCCTTCACGAGAAAAACGCGGTTTAAGTGGGTTGGGCTAACTTAACGCCAGCCCAACCCAAGGTCAAAAAGTAAAATCCTTTGTGCAGTAATTTTGCACCAATTATGCACCATTTTGCACCACCAATTGCGAATTTTGCACCATCACCCTTCACGAGATAAACGCGGTTTAAGTGGGTTGGGCTAACTTAACGCCAGCCCAACCCAAGGTCAAAAAGTAAAATCCTTTGCGCAGTAATTTTGCACCAATTATGCACCATTTTGCACCACTAATTGCGAATTTTGCACCATCACCCTTCACAAGATAAACGCGGTTTAAGTGGGTGGGGCTAACTTAACGCCAGCCCAACCCAAGGTCAAAAAGTAAAATCCTTTGTGCAGTAATTTTGCACCAATTATGCACCATTTTGCACCACTTATTGCGAATTTTGCACCATCACCCTTCACGAGATAAACGCGGTTTAAGTGGGTGGGGCTAGTATAGAATGCCTGTGTATACCTTCCCCCCCCCCCCCAGCCCTTCTACCAAGCATAATAAGGAATACAAGTTCGCTTACAATTTAAGGTTTCCTCATCCTAATCTGGGTCTGGAATCTTAACCTCTTACCTACTGTAATCATGTAACATTGTCATTTGTCACCTGTTATTCTAAAGTCATGTGAGACGCACATATGTATCTTGCAACAATTGACGTCACGGGAGAAGGCGTGGCCATAACCCAGGATGTAAAGAAACAATTTATCCTGCGGAAACTATTGAATTGATTTTATTTTTTCCTGCATTCAGAATTCCGTCTCAAATACATTTCAAATTCATTTTTCAAGATAAAATAATTTCTTTAAGATAAACATAACGTTTACTGTTAATCTCACTCGTTTGTTGTCAATGGCCCTTGAAACCTGCAGCAAAGCGCTGCAGTGGTAGTGACCGTAATATGCAGAAGAGTGTTGTGGAAATGAAGGATCAGGATTTATTTATTTAATGCTGCGTACAGTTACATAGTATTTGTGTGAGCCTAAGTGCTGAGGAACGTTTGCGGTTAAGATGATTGCAATTCTGACTTAGTAGTAGAGAAAATAATATATATACTATAATAGAGGATAAAAAAAAAGTAATAATAATAATAATAATAATAATGGTATCTATAGTAATTAATAATAAGTATATTCCCCCTCGTGGACTATCACCTTACCGTGGTGAGGGGGTTTGTGTGATCCAATGACCCGGGAGGCTCTGCCGGTGGGGAGGTTTCGCTCCCCATAAGGTCTCCTATACCGGACAGGCTCCCGGCGAGGATCCAGACAAAGAATGGTCCGGCCGCGCCGCTGTCGCGGGACACGGACTTTGGTCTTAGGAGGATCTGTGCGCTCTTTTTCTCTCCTCTCTTCATTTCACTATCTTCTCTTCGCCTCGCTTCTTGTTTCATTCCTTGCCACCTCCTGAAGCCCCCGTCTGCCTTCTGCGACAGCGGTGTGGCGCCCTCCCTTATGACGACCTGGCAACGAAACTGGAACAGATTTGGTTGAATGTCGAGTCGATGCAAGCTCCAGTACCCTGGTGACTTGGATCTGTGCAGGGAGTCCTCGAGTCTGCTTCCTTACCTCTTTACCTTCACTATCCTATATTCTTCTGTCTTCTCTTTCGGCCGACCCCCTGTACAGATCAGAACACTTGCCTGCGTGTTTGCCGTGCGCGGTCACCTGTACGGGTGGAAAAGTTTTTCTTGGGGGTTGAGGAGCTACCTCTCTAGTTCATAATGTGGAACAAATAGAGGGTAGCAACAACAAACTTCTTCAGTTACCGCTTCACCTTAAACAGGAGGCTGGGGGCTAATCCACCCCCAGTCAATCGGCTTGCCTGAAACATTAACCTTTCACGCGTGGATGAGGATGGGGGCACCGGTGGCGTGATGGCCGTACCTGAGTCCCATCTTTTACGGTCACTCGCGGCTACTGGTGTCCACTGACTATATCGTCTGGACAACCCCGGCGTTGAAGTTCAACGTCCCCCTGGTTGGGCTCCGTGGTGGGCAGGGCTCCGGGCGACGAAATTTTCTCCAAACTGTATGGAAAACCCCAAAGAAAACCCTTCCCCCCCCCCCCTAACTATTTACCAGGCCTCTTAGATAAGGCCATCAACGTTCATAACGTTCAATCGAACAATGCTAACTTTATTAATGCCTTTGACTCGTTTTTCATTATCACCCGACAAGACTCCAACAAAGACCTCACCTTCTCTGGCGTGAGCCCATTCAAGATTGAGAGGTTCCTGTCTGCAGACGTGGGAGAGCTTCGCTCAACCAAACGCCTCCGTGACGGAACCCTTCTTGTGGAAACAAACAAAAAAGAAATTTCAGATAGACTCACTAAACTAACTCTTCTGGGAACATTCAAGGTCTCCACCCTTGCCCACAAAACTCTAAACTCCTGCAAAGGAGTCGTGTTCAGCCACGACCTGCTTCAGATGGGCGAGGAGGAGGCCTTGTCTGAGTTAAAAAACCAAAGAGTCGTTGAAATAAAGTCGATCATTACCCGGAAGAGCAATATTCCCGAACCATCACCTCTTCACATACTCACTTTTAACACTACCGTTTTGCCCCGGTTCATCTTTGTCGGATTTATCCGTGTTGAAGTAAAGCCCAGCATCCCGAATCCTCTTCGATGCCTTAACTGCCAACGCTTTGGCCACGGCCAGCAGTCTTGTCGGCGGAGCCGGATGTGCGACAGGTGTGGCAGGTCTGACGCCCATCCAGACGCCCCGTGCGACCAGGACGCTCATTGTGCGAACTGCGAAGCTCCGCACCCATCCTGGTCCCGGGAGTGTCCCGTCTGGAAAAAGGAAAAAAAAATTTGCGAAATTAAAACCCTAGAAAATATCTCCTACCCTGAGGCAAGGAGAAAGTACAGTCTCCTCTGTCCAAGTCTGCCCAACATAAGATCCTTTGCCCAAGTCGCCGCTCCACCTCCTGTCCCCGGTCCTGAGGAGGGTCATCCCTCGCGTTCATCAGAACTCAAGACTCTGATGGACATGATGACCCTTCTTCTCTCTGGGCAGGAGGAGAACAAGCGGAGGCTTGAGGAACAGACCAAAAAAATAGATGAACAGACGGAGCAGATTAAAATACTAAGAAGGGAGAATGAAGAATTGAAGGAAAAGAACAGAAAAATGGAAGAAGAAATGGCAACCTACCAAAAAACACCCACGGCGGCTCCGGGCCCTTCCCGGACACCTGGGTCTACCCAGGCAAAACAATCTGAGAGGAGAGAGGTGAGCGAGCGGAAAAGTCGGGAGGCAGGAGGTCGCTCGGTCAGTATGGAGTCCATTGATTCCCGAAATGACGAGATGGACTGCAGCCTCAGTGATGCCTCAGTGGTGTCCAGGAAGGGATCAAAAAAACAAAAGATCACCTATACTGGGAATTCTGGCTCCGCTAGTGACTTTTTAAAAAAGAAATAAGATTTATCTGTGATACTTTCTAGTCAATACTTAGCGACACCTGTGATATTTAACCATAGTTTTTTCCTCTGTGATATTAGCATTATGACTTTTATTTCATGGAATTCTAATGGTTTTAAAATTCGAAAGGACGAAGTTCGCTTATTAGCCTCACATTTTAATCCCTTGTGTATCTTCATGCAAGAGACACATTTTACACCAAATGACTGGCCTGTTTTAAAAAACTATACATTTCATCGTTTTGACGACCTGACTGGGAATAGGGCGCATGGTGGAGTGGCTACGTTGGTCTCGGATACATTGGTGTCAAGTCCACTGCCACTCTTAACACCCCTCCAGGCAGTGGCAATCCGAGTCCACGTACCACGACCAATTACCTTTTGTAATATCTATTTACCAGAATGGGCACCAGCAACGCCCCCCAACCTACAAGACCTTATATCCCAACTGCCCCACCCCTTTGTACTGGTGGGTGACTTCAACGCACACAGCCCCCTGTGGGGCGATTCAACAGTTGACGGTAGGGGCCGTATGTTGGAAACTTTTATCGATGACAACGTTTTAGTTATTTTAAATAATGGACAACACACCAGATTCAACTCTTTTAACGGGAGCTTCTCTGCAATTGACCTGTGTCTGTGTTCGCCCTCAGTGGCCCCTCTGTTTGAATTTTCGATTCACGATGATCTCTGCAACAGTGACCACTTTCCCATCATTTTAACTATCATGACCGACTTTCAACCCCCTACCTGCCCCGCTCAATGGAGCTTGAAACGGGCGGACGAGAAGCGGTTCGCTGGGCTTGCAAACCTCAATGCTTCACTCATGGAAACTGATGTGCTTAGTAAAATCAGAAAGATCACGGAGATTATTGTTAATGCAGCGGAGGAAGCCATTCCACAAACATCCACTAAACCACGTCGCATTCCCGTTCCTTGGTGGAATGCAAACTGTGACGAGGCACTGAAGGCAAGGAAAAAGGCCCTACGTGTGTTTTCCAAAAGACCTACAGCCGAAAACCTGGAACGTTTTCGGCAGCTTCGTGCCAAGGCACGGCAGGTGATCAGGAACTCACAACGTCAATCCTGGCAAAACTATGTGTCGTCACTCACCTGTGTCACCCCCATCACGAAAGTATGGCACCGGGTTAATAAAATCGCTGGAAAGGGAAAGTCCACGACGATTGCGGGAATTGAAAGAAACGGACACCTGTTTACAGCCCCCATAGAGATAGCAAACTGTATTGGGCAACATTTCGCAGATGTCTCTGACTCTCACCACTACTCGGCATCATTCCAGTCCATTAAGCTCTCGGCGGAGCGCAGGCAACTGTCGTTTGCCTCTGCTAACAACTTGGAGAGTTACAACATGCCGTTTAGTGAGTGGGAGCTTGACAATGCCATTCGGACATCCAAGAACACATCTCCGGGGGCTGACAGGGTCCACAACTCGTTTCTTAAAAATCTTACACCTGATTCTCGTTCTATTCTCCTTTCTACCTTTAATGAACTCTGGACCTCTCAATCCTTTCCGGCTGAGTGGCGGCATGCAATCAAAGTGCCCATTCACAAAGCTGGCAAGGAAAGAAAACACGCCTCAAGCTACCGTCCTATATCTCTTACTAGCTGTTTGTGCAAAATAATGGAGCGGATGGTCAATAACCGTCTCATTTGGTGGCTGGAACATAAGAAGCTTCTCTCTAACCTTCAGTGCGGGTTTAGGAAGAACCGAAGCACACTTGACCATCTTGTTAGAATGGAGGCCGTGATCCAGAATGCATTCCTCATGAAACAACATGCAATCGGAGTCTTTTTCGATTTAGAAAAGGCGTACGATACTACCTGGAGATACAACATCTTAAAGAATTTACACCATTGGGGTTTTAAAGGACGACTTCCTACTTTTATTCTCAATTTTATGGCTGACAGAACATTTAACGTCCGCAATGGCAACGTTTTATCCAACAATTTTATCCAGGAAAACGGTGTTCCACAAGGCTCCGTCCTTAGCGTAACCCTCTTCGCAATCGCTATTAATAGTATAACAGACTGTGTCCGGTCCCCTGTTAATGCCTCCCTGTTCGTTGACGATCTGGCTATTATCTGTTCATCCAAAATCCTTAGCTCTGCCTCTCGGCAGATTCAACTGACTGTAAACCGACTTGTAAAGTGGGCTGACACCATGGGGTTCACGTTTTCAACTCTAAAAACCAAGTGTATGCACTTCTCCCGTCTTAGAGGGGTTTTTCCCGACCCAGAGATTGCCCTCTACGGTGATCCTCTACCAGTTGTTGAAAGTTTTAAACTTCTTGGACTGGTCCTGGACCGAAAACTTAATTGGAAGGAACATTTTAAGCAACTTCGTGTCAAAGGTTTTAAATGTCTTAATCTCTTACGCTATCTGACCAACACCCAATGGGGAGCAGACCGCACGGTCATGTTGCGGGTCTATCGTGCTTTGATTAGATCCAAACTGGACTACGGATGCGTTGTATATGACTCTGCAAGGGAGAGCTACAAGAGGACCATAAATACCATCCACAACTCAGGCATCCGGCTGGCGACCGGTGCCCTCCGAACCAGCCGGATTGAAAGCATTTACTGCGAGTCTGGTGAACCACCCTTGGATCTCCGCAGGCAATACCTCCTCACGGCATATGCCTCCAAGATGGTGTGCATGAGAAGGCATCCTACATATCAGCCTCTTTTAAATCCGCGATTTCAGGCTATTTACGACGCTCACCCCAATGCCACAATGCCTGCAGGCATCCGTCTAAATCATGTGCTGGTGGACGCCTCCTTCCACTTCCCTAGGACGATGTATCCACATGGCTTCAGTGCCACTCCTCCGTGGATCACTGGGAGACCTACTTGCCTCACCGGTCTGGCGTCGGATGGCAAAAACACGACAAGTCCACTTGTATACAGAAAAAGATTTGCTGAGCTCTGCAGAGAATACGAGGATTTTACCAAGATTTTTACTGACGGATCCAAAGACAACAACACAGTTGGCAGTGATTTTATCTTAGATAAAGACGTTTCATACGGTTTTAAACTAAATGACAAATGTAGTATTTTAACCGCAGAACTTTATGCACTTTTACAATCTCTTAAATACGTCGAGTCAAATCAACGCGAGAAGCGTTTTTTAATCTGCTCCGACTCTCTTAGCTCCTTGCAAGCAATAGACACCCTGTATTCCCCACACACTCTCGTCCAGGGCATTCACTCACTCCTGGCGTCCCTATCTTCAAAGGGCATCAGGGTGGTGTTCTGTTGGGTCCCTGGACACGTGGGGATACAGGGAAATGAGCTCGCTGATAGGGCGGCCAAGGCTGCGACTGAGAAAAATGCTGTAGACAACGACAGGCTCTGTTTTAACGATTTAAAAAACAGCTTTAAATCATATTTTAAAAAGAAATTCCAAGAAATCTGGGATCTGGAAACAAATAACAAGTTAAAAGATATCAAACCTACCATTGCTCCATGGGACTCGTCTATCAGGTCCACGAGACGGGAGGAGGTCGTCCTCACACGCCTGAGGATCGGGCACACACTCCTAACCCACTCGTTTTTATTCTCACCTGACAAGATCCTACCTCGATGTGAGGCCTGCAATGATGTTTTAACCGTCCGACACATTTTAATCGAATGCACTAAATACGTAGGGATGCGCAGGCGGCTTAAGATCGAAAGCACCATCAGCCAAATCTTGGACGACGATCCCAAAGAAATAGACAAACTATTTGAGTTTTTAAAAGCCGCAAACATTTTACACAACATCTAGTCACTACTGTTACTTAACTTCATTTTTCTTTATTATTCATTTTTTAATCACAACTTATTATCAGGCGCAAAATGACCATGATGTTGACGCGCCTATAAACCCTACTATTCATTCATTCATTCTGAACACCTGGCGACCTTCAGTTTTATATTAGCCTTACTCCCACAAGCGGGGCTCTGTGGGAGCTGACCTTTATTTCCCTAGCTTCTCGTGGGTCCAAAAATGAACCAAAATCACAAAAACCAAACCCCAACCCCCCTTTCCCCCCCCCCCCCCCAAACCCAAGCTTCCCAACCCCACCTACCCCCAACTCAAAAAAAACGTCCACCCCCCCCTTAAAAGTTTACCAAGCCTGTTTGACAGGACCATTAATGTACAACATGTACAATCAAACAACAAAACGTTCACCGACCATTTCGACTCCTTTTTTATCATCTCAAGACTAGATGCAGACAAGAATCTGACCTTCTCCGGCGTGAGCCCCTTTAAAATACAAAGATTTCTGTCCGCAGACGTAGGAGAGCTTCGCTCTACTAAGCGCCTGCGCGACGGGACTCTTCTTGTAGAAGCTGGGAAAAAAGAAATATCAGATAAACTCTCTGGCCTTACTCTATTAGGAACATTCCAGGTCTCCACCCTTGCCCACAAAACTCTGAACTCCTGCAAAGGAGTCGTGTTCAGCCACGACCTGCTTCAGATGGGCGAGGAAGAGGCCTTGCTCGAACTCACAAACCAGAGAGTAATCGAAGTGAAATCCATCACCACCCGGAAAGACAACATTCTTAAACCATCACCGCTCCACATTCTAACATTTAATTCCACCGTTCTGCCTCAATTTATTTTCGTGGGATTTATACGTGTTGAGGTTAAGCCCAGCATCCCGAATCCCCTTCGATGCCTTAACTGCCAACGCTTTGGCCACGGCCAGCAGTCTTGTCGGCGGAGCCGGATGTGCGACAGGTGTGGCAGGTCTGACGCCCATCCAGACGCCCCGTGCGACCAGGACGCTCACTGTGCGAACTGCGAAGCTCCGCACCCATCCTGGTCCCGGGAGTGTCCCGTCTGGAAAAAAGAAAAAAAGATATGCGAAATTAAAACTCTACAAAATATCTCCTACCCTGAGGCGAGGAACAAGTACAGTCTCCTCTGTCCAAGTCTGCCCAACATAAGATCCTTTGCCCAAGTCGCCGCTCCACCTCCTGTCCCCGGTCCTGAGGAGAGACATCCCCCGCGTTCATCAGAACTCAAGAATCTGATGGACATGATGTCCCTTCTTCTCTCTGGGCAGGAGGAGAACAAGCGGAGGCTTGAAGAGCAGACAAAGAAAATAGAAGATCAAACGAAACAAATAGAGCTGCTAAGGAAGGAGAACGAAGAGCTGAGAAACCAAAACAAGAAAATTGCAGATGAACTTAATGATTTGAAACAAAAGCCACAAAATGCAAAGAAATTAGAAACCAAAGAGACCAGCCCCAAGTCCAAAGAGGACGAGTCCTCGATGGACTGCGATGAGGTTGAGGGTGCCGCCCAGGTGCAAGGAGGCGGTGGTGAAGCGACAGTTGCTGTGCCTAGCAAGAGGCAAAAGACTGATGTATGTAAAGTTAAAACCAAAGAGGTGAAACCAAGTAGACATCTTAATTATCCGTGATGGCCTTTGTGATAATATCTGTGATATTTATTAACGCTTCTTTTATCTATATAATTTTATTTTTAATTTTATATAGGTTTCTGGATCGCTGTTATATTATCTATGATATTTTACTTAGGTTTAGAGATATTTTGGTGCTACTTCATTGTGATAAACTTTCTGTGATAATCTTAGTGATAGTGTCTGTGATATTTATCTCCGCTTCTTTTACCTATATGATTTAATTTTTAATTTTATGTAGGTTTTTAGATAGCTGTGATATTGTCTGTGATACTTTACTTAGGTTTAGAGAGGAAACTCTTCTGGTGCTAGTTTACTGTGATAAGATTTCTGTGATAGCCTTTGTGATTGTGACTGTGATATTAGTATACGCTTATTTTACCTGTGTGATTTTATTCTTAATTTTACATGGGTTCGATGGCTGTGATAATATCTGTGATACATTACTTAGGTTTAGAGAGATTTTAAAACGACAAAAATGGCTTTAATACAGTGGAACCTCAATGGTTACCATCACCACCGAGAGGAGGTGAAGCTTTTAACAGCTAATTTTAGCCCCCTGTGTCTCTCTTTACAAGAGACACATTTTAAACCGTCTGACTCGCCTGTGTTAAGTGGCTACACATTCTTTCGGCACGATGATCTGTCACGAAATATAGCGGCTGGTGGAGTGGCGACGGCAGTGTTAGACTCCGTCCCTGCACATCCACTGCAGCTGGTAACACCTCTACAGGCAGTGGCAGTCAGAGTCCACATACCACAACCAGTTACTCTTTGTAACATTTACCTTCCGGAGTGGGCGCCAGCTACGGCCCCGAACCTTCAAAGCCTTGTGTCCCAACTGCCCCACCCCTACGTGCTGTTGGGTGACTTTAACGCACATAGCCCCCTGTGGGGCGACACAATGGCAGACGGCCGGGGTCGTATGCTTGAGAGTTTTATCAATGACAACGATTTGTTTCTTTTAAATAATGGACAAAAAACCAGATTTAACTCTTTTAATGGTAATTTTACGGCGATCGACTTGTACATATGTTCGCCCTCTGTGGCACATTTATTCAATTTCTCTGTCCATGATGACCTCTGTGGAAGCGATCACTTTCCGATCATCTTAAGGCTCCAAACCGACTTTCAGATCCCCTCTCGTCCTGCTCAATGGAGTTTAAAACGGGCGAACTGGAAGCGGTTTGCTGCACTGGCAAAACTAAGTTGTTCTGACCAGGAAACGGATGTCGACTCTAAAGTCAAAAGGATCTCAGAGATTATCATAAGTGCCGCAGAGGAGTCCATACCACAAACCTCCACGAAGCCACGCCACATTCCTGTTCCATGGTGGAACGACGAGTGTGACAAGGCACTCAGGGCGAGGAAAAGAGCTCTCAGAGTTTTTACCAAACGACCCACAAATTTTAACCTGCAAGTTTTTAAACAGCTCCGTGCCAAGGCACGACAGGTTTTTAGAAGATCCCAGCGCCAATCATGGAACAATTATATATCCTCTCTCACTTGCTTTACCCCCCTCACCAAGGTTTGGCACAGGGTAAACAAAATAAGAGGCAAGCACAAGCCGATTTCAATCGCCGGTATAACGAACGATGGACACCTGTTTACGGCCCCCAAAGAAATAGCAGACTGCATTGGCAAACACTTCGCAGATGTCTCCAGTTCCCGCCACTATTCGGCATCGTTCCAACAGATAAAGCGCACGGCAGAGCGTAGACAATTGTCGTTTGCCTCTGCCAACTCCGAACGCTACAACATGCCGTTTAGTGAGTGGGAGCTGGAAAACGCCATTCGGACATCGAAGAACACGTCACCGGGGGCCGACAGGGTCCACAACGAGTTCTTAAAACACCTTTTACCAGATGCTCGCTCGGCTTTGCTTGAATTATATAATATGATTTGGATATCGCAAGTCTTTCCGGACGAATGGCGACATGCCATTCAAGTTCCCATTCCCAAACCTGGAAAAGACAAGCTACTGGCAGCCAGCTACAGGCCTATCTCTCTGACCAGTTGTCTTTGTAAGGTGATGGAGAGGATGGTGAGAAATCGTTTGGTTTGGTGGCTGGAGACAAAAAAGCTACTCTCTAACTTACAATGTGGTTTCCGGAAAAACAGAAGTACGATGGACCATCTTATCAGGATGGAGGCTTTTATCCAGGACTCGTTTCTATGCAAGCAGCATGCAATTGCTGTCTTCTTCGACCTGGAAAAAGCCTACGACACCACCTGGCGCCACAACATTTTAAAATCGCTACATTCGTGGGGTTTTAAAGGTCGACTACCTGTTTTTATCACAAATTTTATGACTGATAGAACTTTTAATGTCCGTGTTGGCAATGTTTTGTCAGATACTTTTTCACAAGAGAACGGCGTGCCCCAGGGCAGTGTGCTCAGCGTGACGCTATTTGCGATTGCAATCAATACAATTACCAGCTGTGTTAACTCCCCGGTGTCATCTTCCTTGTTTGTCGATGACCTGGCAATAATCTGTTCATCTAAGAACCTAGCGTCCACCTCTAGGCAGATCCAATTAACTGTCAACAGATTGGTAAAGTGGGCTGATGCCACCGGCTTTACATTTTCGGCAGCAAAGACAAACTGTGTCCACTTCTCTCGGGTACGGGGCCTCTTCCCAGACCCAGAAATCTATCTCCGTGGGAACTGTCTCCCTGTTGTTAAAAGTGTCAAGTTTCTGGGGTTAGTCTTTGACCAGAAATTGAATTTTAAAGAACATTTTAACAAACTGCGTATTAAATGTTTTAAATCTCTTAATCTCTTAAGGTACCTGACAGGGACAAGGTGGGGAGCGGACCGCACGGTTATGTTGCGTGTTTATCGTGCCCTCATACGCTCTAAACTTGACTATGGCAGTGCTGTCTACGATTCTGCCCGTGACAGCTACAAAAGAACTTTGAACACCATCCACAACACAGGCATCCGGCTGGCCATCGGCGCTCTTCGAACCAGCCGGGTGGAAAGTCTATACTGTGATTCCGGGGAGCCGCCACTTACGCTAAGGAGAGAATATCTTCTTACTTCATACGCTGCAAAACTGATCGCAATGAAAAAACATCCCACGTACCTGTCTCTACTTCAGCCCAGATTCCAGCCAATTTATGACGCTAAGCCCTTTTCAACTTTGCCGGCAGGTATTAGACTAAGTCGTATTCTCACCGAAATAACTTTCAAGATTCCAAGGATGTTCCCTGTCGAATCCAGCCTGGTCGCCCCTTGGTGTGTTCCCAGGCCTTCTTGCCTTATCGGCCTAGCGTCCTTAGGGAAACAGTGCACCAGCGATCTCGTGTACAGACGCAGGTTTGCTGAAATCTGTGCCGATCACACACATTGTATACAATATTATACGGACGGATCAAAGAATAACAATGATGTTGGTTGTGCTTTTACGACGACTCCCAACATTGCATACGGGTTTAAACTAAATAGCAAGTGCAGCATTTTCACTGCTGAATTGTATGCCATTATGAAGGCTCTGCAACACATAGAAAGCAGAGATGAACCCAACTTTCTTATTTTTTCAGATTCACTCAGCTCTATTGATGCAATTTATGACATTTTCTCACCCAACACCCTCGTTCAAAAAGTACATTCCCTACTAGCGACCCTCTCTTCTCGGGACGTGAGAGTAGTGTTCTGTTGGGTGCCTGGGCACGTTGGCATTAAGGGCAACGAGAGGGCCGATGCAGCCGCCAAGAATGCCTTGCACAATGCTGAAATGGTTGACCAAAGAATCTTCCACAGTGATTTGAAGGTCTACTTTAAGTCAACTTTCAAACGAAGATTTCAAGATATCTGGGATAGACAAACAAACAATAAATTAAAAGAAATTAAAGCTACTGTCGAACCATGGGAGTCATCAAAGAGATCTGAAAGGCGTGAGGAGGTCGTTCTCACCCGACTCCGTATCGGACATACTCTTTTAACCCACTCTTTCTTATTCACTATTGACAAGGTGCCTCCGCGCTGCAATACATGCAACGAGATTTTATCCATCCGACACATTTTAATTGATTGTACAAAGTATAGAGTTGCTAGACAACGTCACTCATTAGAAAATACTATTGACAAAGTATTAGCAGATGACCCTCGTCGTATTGACAATGTTTTTAAATTCTTACAAGAGCTTGACGTAATAGGTTTGATGTAAACTTTTATCAATCTTTTATTGAACAACCTTCTTTTATTCGGCGCAAAATAACCATCCGGTTGACGCGCCGTTAAGCCCCAATATTCATTCATTCATTCACTGTCTTGTTATTGTCACATTTACTACGCCTTTTTTGAGCCCCGCGATGGCCCCGTGGTGACTGCCGTAAGCCACCTACAAGCATTTTTTCCCATGATTGAGAAAAATTAGTTACCCATACCCGCAGAAATAACGCAAATTCGGTCAAATGCGCCGATGAAGAGTTTGGCAGTAGCGTAGAATGTGTAGCCTACGCACTCAGCGGCAGTAAAAACGTTGTAACTATGTTACCATTAGCAGGAGTAGGCTAGTCCCACAGCCTCAGTGCGGTAGTGAGATTGCTTAAAATGCAACTTTTTGGCAAACACAGGAAATAAATTTGTAATGTGTCGTCGGTACGAGCTCGTCGGCCGGCCTGAGGACGACACGCGCCGGACCTCTCGGCCCGAGGGCGGTCGCCCTGCCTGTCCCGCCGGTAGTTACGCCACTGATATCAATTTCAAACCTTGCATATTAAATATTCATAACCTAATATTATCGTTAAAGACAACAGTGAATGGGTAAGAGATTTCATGTCAAATCCGCTAATACAATCATGTACTGATGCCATTTGACCAGTGGCGTAACTTCAAATCGGGGGCCCCCGGGCAAAAAAAACAATGAGGCCCCCCCCACACACACACACATACACACACACAACTACGTACCTGAGCACGAACAATTAGTACCGACTATAATAACAAAAAACTCACCTAAAACGTCTTTCGCCTGGCTTTTGTCTCCGCGAAAAGTTTCACAACGTCCTGGAGATGTTTTCGCAAGAGGTGCGCTTCCTCGTGTTCAACGGACAGCACGCTCAAGCCCCGCAAACGTTGCTGCCCCATCGAGCCACGAAGGTAGTTCTTAATAAGTTTTAATTTTGAAAATGATCTTTCTGCGGTGGCAACTGTGACTGGGATTGTTAAAAAAAGTAACAATGCTGTGCACACATCGGGAAAACTGACCGAAAGTGCAAAATTTTCGATCAAAACTAGATGCGCGAGATCTTTCACGGTCGAACATTTTGAAATACCACTTTTAAGGCAAGACCGGAGAGATAACAATTCAGTCGGAAAATTATCGGTGACATCTTCTGGGTACGCATCTACAAGTCTGCGAGCCTGGTGGTAACGCTGATCTTCAGACAGGATCTCGTTAAGGAGTTCTCGCGGTTGAATCACTTGGAAAACAAACATCACCTGCTGCAAACTTTTGAAGCGCTCACTGATCTAGCTGATGATTATGTCAAGGCAGCCGTAAAACACCACTGTTCGAAAGCGAGCTTACCCGTCAGCCAATCTCTCATCTTCACACAGCTCATCGAAGTGGCGCTTAGTTCTTCTCGCACGCTTGTTGGCAAATATAGGCTTTACATTCCACACTGCAGCAAGTTCTTCGGCATTTTTTTTAGCGTCTTCGTATTTTTCCCGAAACTTCTTTAGAGCATTGTGCGCGTTGTCGATTAGCGTATGGGCGTGGGATAAATCTGAGTCGATTCTCTGTAAGTTAATCGAAACGGCATAGGTAGTTGTTAATATTTTTGACTGCAATACGACTTGGAACACAAATTCAAACGATTCTAGCTGTTTCTTCAAGTAGCATGCTTCCTCTCGCTCAGATGAAAGTTTGCTAATTATCAAAATTTTTGATAACGCTTGCATCACGTGCATATAACGGAATCTTATTGCAAGTAGTGTATCATTCCTTGATGACCAACGTGTTGGGCAAAGGCGCTTGAGTTGTATGCGAGGAGCGCTCGTGTCATATAGTGCTGTTAACAGGGCCCAACGTTTTATGCTGTTGCCAAAAAATACATACATTCTCTCAACAGTTGCATAAAAATTTGTTACTTCGGGTATTCCGTTTACTGCGTCATCGAGGACAAGGTTCAAGTTGTGCGCAGAGCAGTGGACATAAAGTGCGGATTTTTCCTTATCTAATATTCTTCGCTGCACTCCAGAATATATTCCACTCATAACAGCTGCCCCGTCATACCCCTGTCCACGGCATTTTGACAATTTTATTCCTTTACTGTCGATCGTGTCCATGATATCTGCTTCAAGGCCTGCAGCTGTTTGATCGTCTACTTTCTTAAAACCAAGAAACGTTTCTTTAATTTTAATTTCGGTTGGCTTGCCGATTTCATCTTTCTCGATTTTGACAAAACGAAACACTTGACTCAACTGGTCTACCTTAGCCACGTCTTGCGTTGTGTCCATGATTATTGAAAAAAACGGGGCTTCTTTTATATCGGCTACTAGCTTCTCTTCCACAGTCTTCGACAGCAAGTCGATCAATTCGTTTTGGATCTGCGGACTTAAGTATCGAACAGAACCCGTGGGTCTTGAAATCAGTTCCTTTAAAACTGGATCATACATTGCAAGGAGATCAACGATTGACAAAAAATTGCCATTTTGGCCACCCTCTCCCCCAATTGTCTCACGATGTCCTCTAAAAGCAAGATTACACGTAGCTAAGGTAAGTGCAATGTTCATGATTCGCTCCAGCACTTGGAACCAGAAAGACTTTTCCCTTAACACTTGGGCTTCTTGGTCTCTGTCAACCGTCTTGTTTAGCCGCCACATGTCATACACTACACAGCAATCGTGATGAGTCGCACAATTCTCGTGGTCATCAATCTTTTCACCCAGCCTCCTCCAAGCTCTCACCCCATTCACCCACGCTAGGTGAGTGCGTGGATTTTCTCGTGGCGCAAAAAGCCAGCATGGCTCGCAATACACAGAGTCAAGAACTTCTGAATAACACAGCCAACTCCGGGCTATTTTCACACCAGCTTTATTTGTTTTGTCATAGAAATAAGCAGAGAACCGCGCTCCCGTGGTTTTATCCCGCGGGAAAGGTCCCGTAGGTCGGCAAGATTCAGACGAAATGATAAATCTTTGTTCATCATCCGATAGAATATCAACGTCTTTGAAATAACCGCGGTCAGTAGGATTGATTCTATGCCGTATATTGTCAAGAGTCTGCGTGGTATTGCTACTACTCTCAGGCTCTTGCATTTTGTTACCAAGGTTTTCGATTGATGTTGCATCCAGTGGTTAATTTGTGCGTAAACTCACGTAAACTCCGTTTATCTACCTATTTTCATGCGTAAACCCCGTTTACTCACCTTCCCTATTCCTATACCAGTAACCGCAGTAGCCCGTGTAAATGATGTGATTTCTAGCAATCGTGTAAGCTAAAACAATATTTTTAATACCAACATGCTTCAATAGCAAGAAAAGCCGAGTTTTATGTTATGTCTAACTCTAAGGTTTGTAGCAATAACTGAGATTCACGCGAATGCATCGAGGAGCTCCTAGCATCGTTACATAGTATTCCTAGCTGTGCGCGAGCCGCAACCCTTTGATAGGCAGCGCCGACGAAACAAAGCCAGCGTTCGGACCAACATTTTCCGAAAACTTAAAAGCTAAACTTTCAGAAAAATTTCCCCTTTTTTCCTGGGACACAGCTTCATATTTTTCATCCCCACTACTCCCATTTATTTAGTAAAAAATCCCTCAATCATGCAATCGCGATGCTTTCTTAAACCGAGGAAGTTGCGTTCTTTTCATCGGCCAACATGCCGCTAGGGAAGCGCGGGGTCGACGCTGGTGGGTCGGGCTCACACTCAAACAGTAAATCCAAAATTACTTGTTTTTTTACTCAAGTTAATGCAGTAAGTGTTGTTGATGTCAATGCAAGTTCATGTTCTTCGGCAACTGGGAATGGTCGAGATGCAGAGACGTCGTTGCCCGAAAGAGAAATCGCCATGGTCCAGAATAGTATGGTTCTCGAAGGTAATTCAATTATGATAGTATAAACGTAGAATAAAATAAATAGAACTACGCACTTGACACTGCCCTGTGAGCTGTGAAATTGCCCATGGTATACATATCGGTAAATAGGTTAATGGTGTAAAAGCGCACCAAGGGCTGGCTACCGCCTGCCCACACGCTCTCACGATCTTGCGAAGATTTGGTTGTTGTTGTGAAATGGACAGTGCTTTTGATATCCGTCAACTGTTCGATGCCAGGTCACGAACTAAATTTCCATATCATTTTGCCGTATTTAGTACTGTGTAGCACTTTCTGTCTACTTTTGATTTAATTGCTTAAAAAATAAATCGATGTGAGAATAAATGAACACATAAATTAATTTAAAATGAAACCCATATCCAAAGCGTAACTGAACTATATCTGAACTACTTATCCTCAGCTTGAATATAATTATTTTTAAATGGCGCACACTAGTCTCCTCCAACCCCCCCCCCCCCCCCACACTGTTTCAATAAAGTTAGGGTTTACCCACCTTTTCCGATACAAATTAACCACTGGTTGCATCACATTTGAAACCTTCATCAGCAACAACTTCGAAAGCAATGTTGTTCGCTGCAGCCTCGTCCGCACTTCCTTCCTCAACAACAGTGCTTCCAGTCGAACAGCTCGGCGTAGATGGCTTCATGAAGGATGTTATTTTTGCCAATTTGTTACTCTCTGTAACTTCTTGGGCCTTTTTCTTCCTCTTCTGGGACCCGCTTAAAATCACACGTTTAGAGCTCATCGCACACTGCAAATCACTATACTAGGTTAATCTAATTCAATCGGAAAACTAAATCGATAAATTGGAAATTAAATCACACGACAAAACACGGCATAACTCGTTAAACAAAACAACCACCATGGAAGACATACGCACACACCGAGCTCAATCAGCTAACTGACCGCCTTTGTTTACTTTTAGTATCATGGGTAGTATCAATACTTTGAAAATACTGGGAAATTTCTTTCTTCCACTAAAGTCGGCATTTGTATATGAAACAAGCAAGCAAGTGCCTTCGTACGCTCACTTTGAAGACTGAGCCGGCTGCTAGACTGTCTGTTCAACAGTTGAAGTGTTTAGTATTTTATCTTGAAACTGTGTAGTGCAAAAAAAAACGGCTAAAATTACTGAGACCTTATCATTTAAAACATTGGAAATAATATCCACACTGTCGCATTGCTTCGTCGGCGCTGCCTTACAAAGGGTATGAGGCGCGCTGAGCTTGGCAAGCTTAGGTATAGCTTTGCAAGCGCTTTTGCGTAGTCACTAGTCAGTATTATTATGTGCGAGTATATTGTTCATATTTTTATCAGAATGATTTGGTAAGATTCTTTGAACATTTGTAAGGCCTCACATATTGCCATTTCCAAATAAATGATTCACCAACTCTTGGAATCAGCACGTGTTTTTATAGAATAGCGTTAGAAATATTGTCAGTTTTTATCATATTTCATGCAAATTAAAAATTCGGAAATCAGTCAAAACAAAAAAAAGTCAAAATCCCAAGCTCAGGGCGGCCCCTGCGGGGCCCCCCTGAGCTTGGGGCCCCCGGGCTTTGCCCGGGTGGTAGTTACGCCCCTGCATTTGACCAGTGTCATATGGCCCGGCAAAAACAGTGGGTCGTTAAACCCCCTAATCAATCATTAACCATCTTACGTCTACCGATCCCTGTGAGCACTTAGATCCTCCACCCACAACATTGGTGTATGTTGGGTTGCCACGGGCAAGGGGTAGTCTGGGAACCCTAGAGGCCCAGTATATGAGCTGAGCAAGAGGCGGAGCTTAAAAGCGAATTTTGTCGGGGACGAGAAAACGTAGTTGAATGCCGGGGACGAGAAAACAGAGGCGCAGTATACGAACCTTGCACGTTTGAAAAATAACTGTCAATCAGGGGACGAGAAAACAGAGGCGCAGTATATGAGCTGAGCAAGAGGCGGAGCTTAAAAGCGAATTTTGTCGGGGACGAGAAAACGTAGTTGAATGCCGGGGACGAGAAAACAGAGGCGCAGTATATGAACCTTGCAAAGCTTGAGAAATTAAAGTGAATCAGGGGACGAGAAAACAGAGGCCCAGTTTATGTTGCTAGAGGCGCAGTATATGTTGATTTGAGGACGAGAATATAGGGGACGAGTTAATAGAGGCACAGTATATAGTCACCCTTGTAAAGCAAAGGTGGTGTGTTTGTAGCCCGAGGAAAAACCAGCTCAACGGAGGGTAGGAACAAGTTCAAGCGTCAGAGGGGAAATCTTCGAGTCGAGCTGTGGCTGGTGGTGGGGGTAAAAGACCTGCTACTGCAAGCCACGCCGTGCTTCCACCTCATACCCTTCGTCACTCGTCCGTGATCTGTTCTCTCTGCCGGTGGTCGTGGTCGCCGTGTCGGGCTCTTGCGGTGTCTGCGTTGGTTGATAGTGGTAAGTGAAAAAGCTTTTGCTACAGAATAATAACTTTTTAAATGCACATGCCTTATGCTTTATACATATCAGCGAATGCTTTTATTGCTTTTTCATGCACGATTATCTTTTATTCCTGTGTGAGCTTTATAGTTTGGCAACGTTCGTTTGGCTTCAGCCCGCGTCTTTGGTCGTCGCGTTTTTTTGTCTTCAATTCAATCAATATTGTGAATTATGCTAACGCTTCAACCACCTGTAGAAGTATCTAAAAAAAACCGTCAAATCGTCTGGAAACGGAAAGCTGATTTCTTTACGGTATACCATGTAACAAAATGAAGAACTTGCATAAAGATCGAGTTTTTCTTCGACGCATTGAATCAATATTAATGACATGATTCTCAAGTGGCAAGCTGTTTCCAGAAGCAGCTTGAACGTATCAAAAGACAATAATGTTTTCCATTTTCTGCGAAATCGCAGCTAAAGATGAGAAAGCGGCCGCTTTAAAGTGTAGCAACAATTTAACTCGTAAGGTTTTATTTTTGTCCAACCGAATGCGTTATTATTGCAATGCAATTTGCAACCTGGGATATTTCTGTGTGATTCGATTGGAATTGCGTGTGCTACATTACTTGCTAGACCGTTGGCTTCGTGCGTTTTTTTTTTTATTTCCGGTCGTAAGACCAGAAATAGAAAGGGTAGCGGGCAGAAAAGATCCCTCCATTCACCCATTCAGGCAGGTACTTAAGCGTTCCTGTCGCACACCCATTCAGGCAGGTACTACGGGGTATTGAAGTGATTTATATTGGGAAGTTAGCAATGTTTTTTATAACAAACTCGACGTTCCCCTCCACAGAGTAATTGTGAAGACTCAACGACGAATACATTTTTTAAGTTTCTCTCGATAATACTGCGACCATCACCGTCGTACAGCAAAGGTTTAAAGATTGTCCAGCGAATTAAGTTTGTCCAGTAGCTTACTTGGCTTGACCACGTCGCTGGCATCGGTGCAATCATAAAGGACTTCGTAATTTTTTGCCACGAGTCTGATCACTAATTGTGTTATTGTGATCGTGTCACTTTTCCAAAATCCATGTAATCCAAAATCACAGAAATCATAAAATGTCCCGATCTACATGCGTTTTCAACGATTTTGAATTCAAGTTCCAATACTCTCTGTAGTTGATTCTTTATTTCATTATTTCTTCTTTCATTCTTCCGCAATTAATCTTGCAAGCTAATTGTTTGACATCTAGAACGACTCTCGTTTCGAATGACAAATAAAGTGTATCGAATAAATGATACAGGCAGCAAACTGCAACATTTGTTTATGTGCTGGCAGGAATATTAGTTCGTGATATTAATTAATAAATTGTGCGTGATTTATTTTCTGTGTTATGTTCTTGTGAAATGACGGGATTGTTTTTCAATTGTGAGCCACTCAAACTGGCGACCTCGTGTGTGTCAATAGATTGTTTCACATGAAGTTCATTACGACCGCAACGATCTCTGGGGCTTTACTGCTCCACTGCAACCATTTTGCTCGCTATACTGTTTTTATTTTCGTGTTTTATTATTGAACATTAGTCCTTTGATTTAATTAGACTTCGAACAACACCCGCGACAATACGTGTTTCAAGTCCTCGTTTTGATAAAGTATTACTATTACTTATGATACAAATATTTTGCCCATTGAAAGCGTTTGCAATTTAGGCAACGTTTAACAAAATTCTCGATGTTTCCAGTGTGGCCAGCTGTGACGTCATCCTGGTGGTCAGCGGGTCTACAACATGCCCAAGTCTCCCGTCTTTGCTGTCCGTTTCTGCGAGTATCGCCAGGATCTCCACCGACACTGCAGGGCTCGGAGCTAAGGTAGGCTGTCACAAGCAGGAATTTGAATGATTGTTACATACGTAGACGTTTTTTTGCTGTTATTTGCTGTATTTTAGTTGATGGAGCGGCGGTATATGTAGACGGTATTTTCTGCAGAGCTAGGTGTTTTTTCGTAGAATATCGTTGTAAAATCCGAGATGTTCTGCGCTGCAATGATGGGGAGCGTCTGCTAGTCGTGGCGATTTAAGTGTAGGAAGGATAATCATTGAATCATTAGTCGGCAAGCATCCTTGATATATATGGCGTCGGGGGCTGTTGATAGCCTAGAAGCAAGATTGGTTCGCTAGAAACCTATCAATGCATGCATGCAATATATGTGATATATCGTGTTTTTCCTTACAACAATAACTGTTGGTATGCCCAGAAACGAGCCGTACAGTCTGTTCTGGTTTCTGCCAGTTTTTACCTTCTTTGGCATCACACCATGATCGCAGCAGTCGTTTGGGGTGCCAGCAGCTAGCGATTGCTGGATTATAGTGGCATTGCCTAGGAACTACGTGACTACTTTACCAACTCGGCTCAGGCTATGTCAGAAAATGCGGTATTTGTGAGCCTGTCGGCGGGATCGCATTTCCCAGGTAAAGGGAAGGGTAAAGGGTGTGTTTTTTTTTTAGAAGCGGGTAGCAACAATTCTTGTCACCAGTTCAAAGCGAGCAACAGGAAACCACCTGTGTGCATATTAGGAAGAGGCCCAACGTTATTGGTACGGTCTCTGCGTGAACGCACGTTTCTCGGGAGGTGAACCTCCCGAGAAACGTGTCGATAGGTTGCGCGGGTATGTCCTCCGAGAACCCTCGGAAAGCGGGGCGGTAGAATACTTTTGTCTTCTGAATAGCGGTCGGATGGCCGGCAACCGAGCTGTGATGTCGTCTGGAGTGGGGGTAATTCCAGTCTCTAAGCAGTTCATGCACAGCACAAAGCTTGCGACAATAAAACAACAGGGACTGGTGGTTCCCCACAAGATTGGCATGCGGTTGGTCATTTCCGTGGGTAGATTTATAGATTGCCTAGAGCAATACAATTGTCAGCAGCATTGCATTTTGGGAGGTAGGATTTGGTCGGAATATTTAGGCGAAAACATAAGTTTTGTTGTTAGATTTACTTGAAAACATTGTTTTCCGAGCAAACATCTTTTATGATTTCCATCCCAGCAGTGTTCCAACGGATGCCGTCGAAACGGCGATTTGTGCCACGGCCCATTAATCTGAGCCCCCCCCCCCCCGCCCCGGAATTCGTTTAGAAGTAAATAAGTGTAAACATAAGCGAGTGTCAGTGAGTTTCGTAAAGAAGAAGGGGTTACATTACAATAGAGTTAATTAACATTAACATATATGGTGTAGGTGAAAACGGTTTTGCTCTGTTGATTAGGTTTTTTGGTCCTAAAAAGGACCGCGTCGGTGGTCGACGTTTCGCCAGCGTTGGCGCTGGCATTATCAAGACTCTCTGAGACCCTCTGAACCCCTTCGTCTTACCATTTCCATATATATTCATAGGGGGATATTCCTATCGATTTCGGACTTATCTTTCGACAGGTTTGCTGGCCGCACCGTTCAAGTTAGAATTCTAGAGATATAGTTAGTTATAGACAAATAATTAAACTTGTATTTTTTTACGATATTTTTTTTTTCTTTTGCCAAAATTTACTCCTAAAGTTGCATTTTTTTACCAAGTTCAGGAGAGCGCACAAGGCAGACAATTTTCGAAAAAATAAATCTGTGTTCATAGGTTTTATTCCTAATCTACAGCGAACTCAATTTCTAGAAAATAATAAGGTGCGACCAGGAAAACTGTCCAAATATTGGTTAGTTACTTGACATTTACACTCACATTTCGCAACTTTGTACTCCATGTAATTCACATCGCCGATAAGTGTTCGTGAGTTTGTTGACAGGATGGAATTACAATTTTTAAAATTGCCCCCGTTATTTTGCCCCCAGAAGCAAAATATTCCTTCTGGTTGACAAATTGTTGTCTTTTTTGGGTGCGCAATTTTTTTATCAGCTGGCTGGAGGTCTTGACCGCTGATAGCAAGCGAGTCTAAAAGAATAACATAGGTATTTAAATTCTTTTTTGAAAGAGTCAATTTGACAATAATGTCGACTTTTCAGTTGGCAGTCAAGGGTAAGGATCCCTATAGCAGTTCCTGAATGTTCATTCACACTCTTTCCTGATTTTCACTAATATTAAGTGACGGAAAGCGAATTGTCGATGTGAAAGACAACGACCGTCCGAGAGCCAGTCAGGGTAAAAACATTCAACCTCGTAAGTCACTGCGTCCAGTATCCTTTCCATCAGTCGTGGTTCATGAAATGTTCGTTGCGTCACATTAACGTAGGTTTGAAGTGCAAGTCTTGAAACGGTAGTCATCATGTCAGTCGGGGGGCATAACCCAGCCAAGTCGTCTTTGTCTTTGTTAATGTACGCCTTGTAAAATAGCATAATTTCGTCGGTAATTCCAGATCTTGATTTGGTTTGACCATGTCGATTTGACATTGATCACATTTGAACTTTTTGATGCAAATCCTTGCAACACAGCCAGAAAAGTACCTAATTGCATTTGCCTCGAGAGACGCGGCATAGGGTCAATTAAGTTAGCCCAACCCAGAAACGAAAGTCAATTCTGATTGTCTCAGAATATTGCACTAATTATGCACCATTTTGCACCATCAACTTCGAATTTTGCACCCCTACCCAAATCCAAGATAATAGCATTCGTAGTGGGTTGGGCTATCTTAATGACAGCCCAACCCATTCATCGGCCAGAACTGGGGTCAGGCTCATAATTTTGCACTAATTTTGCACCACCAATTACAAATTTTGCACCCCAAAAATACGGGGTCCAAACCCAAAATAAGTGGGTTGGGCCAGCCCAACCCAAACGATAATTCATAAATCTAATTGTGCAGTAATTTTTCACCAATTATGCACCATTTTGCACCACTAATTGCGAATTTTGCACCATCACCCTTCACGAGATAAACGCGGTTTAAGTGGGTTGGGCTAACTTAACGCCAGCCCAACCCAAGGTCAAAAAGTAAAATCCTTTGTGCAGTAATTTTGCACCAATTATGCACCATTTTGCACCACTAATTGCGAATTTTGCACCATCACCCTTCACAAGATAAACGCAATTCAAGTGGGTGGTGCTAGTATAGAATGCCTGTGTATACCTCCCCCCCCCCCCAGCCCTTCTACCAAGCATAATAAGGAATACAAGTTCGCTTACAATTTAAGGTTTCCTCATCCTAATCTGGGTCTGGAATCTTAACCTCTTACCTACTGTAATCATGTAACATTGTCATTTGTCACCTGTTATTCTAAAGTCATGTGAGACGCACATATGTATCTTGCAACAATTGACGTCACGGGAGAAGGCGTGGCCATAACCCAGGATGTAAAGAAACAATTTATCCTGCGGAAACTATTGAATCTATTTTATTTTTTCCTGCATTCAGAATTCCGTCTCAAATACATTTCAAATTCATTTTTCAAGATTCGCTAGATTGGCGTAATTATTGATACCACAATGTAATAAAGATATCAAGCTCTAAACAAGTACTTACACGGATTGGTGATTTATTTTTCATATCATTCTAAACATTTTGCTTTGTTAGATTCTCTTTGTTTTTATAAAAATGTGTTCATTCTAGAATTAGGCAATAGTTTCTGGAAAAAAATTACAATTTGTTTTTCCATAAATAACCAACTATTATTTCAAACGCATATTCCTTAAAACCGTCTCATTTTTGCAAATATTCTCCATAACTTTCAAATAACTATCGCCGAACAGGCTCAAGGGAAAAAACGTTTTTTTGACGGACGAAGACAAAGTGTTTGTACAAACATAACACGGTTTTGGCAGTATTTTTCGATCTCGCCATGGCCTTTGTGGATGTCAACCATTCCGAACTGTTGTACAAAATGCACCTTCTAGACATACTTGGCTTTTCGTATAAGCTTTTGACACCTTTCACGTGGCCCTCAAAATAGTAAAACTTAAAAAAGCTCCTAGCTCAACACACACAAAAATACAGAATTGCACAAGGAAAGATTGTCGCTCCATTTGTTTTCTTATAGCATATTTCAACGTAGACGTGGAAATCGACTAAAAGTAATCTGACATCGAATGAAATAAAATAATCAGACATGCAGATGAAGCAGCCTTGGTACTTGTAAAAATCACACCTGAAATACACCTAAAGGAACTTTGGCAAGTAGCCGTGAGAACGATACCCGTTAAGAACTTGAACTGAAATTCTCTCCAATATGAGTTTTGCTATGAGGCAGTATAGAACATTAACGCTGCCTTGACTGCGATGTTTCCCGGGGAAATCGGATACTTTTAATCCTTTAGGTCATCATATGCTTCCCAATGGTCATCATGACGCCTACAATAAGCCAAGTAATGGCCACCCGACCCTTCACGGCTTTGCCCACTGTACCCCACCACACCCCGCAGCCAAAAGTTATTTCCAGCGACCTGTAGACACGTTTGTATTGCCCCAAGGCTAAGCTCAGGTACATGGATACTCCCTTGATCCATGACCTCCAAGAAAAGGTGTGTAGTGGACATCTCTTTCCGACGAGTCCTCATTCCGGAGCATTGCCTAATGCCCGTATCTTCAGTCACTGTGAACGCACTGTCTGGCACATCCAGGTTTTCCGGGAGCCGCGCCAGACAATCGGAACACACTTCCTCGCGTACTGTTAAATCGCATGCGTCTTGCAGTTCTTCAATTTCAGCTGCCGTGCAGCTAACAGTTAATATTTCATGTGAAGTTAAGCGCTCCTTCGTTGGACAAAATTGTGATGAGCATGTGGACGTCTCCACAAAAGATGGGCTTTTTGAAAAAAGCCGTTTGGCCATTTCTACTACCGCAACCATGCAATCAATACAGACTACATGACTTGGCAACCTTTCTTTAACAAACAGTTCACTCAAAATATTGTATCGTAAATTGTACAAGCCTTTGGTTGAACCTCCACCTATCATTGCAGAAACCAATTTGTAAATTGGTGTCTTCTCCTGTGACATAACATTCTTCATCTGCACACTGTCACAGTAGGTAACGCAACATAACTGTACCATGCTATCAAAAGCACACGTATTAGTAACGATGACTTGAGATTGATTTTTTCTCAACGGTCGAAGCCTGTTTCCATTTTTTAACAAAGTTATTGGCAAAACAGGCCTTTTTGTTGACAGATCTGTACAGATCCATTCAGAATTTGGCTCAAGATAAGACATCCTCTTCCGTTTTTTTGTTGGTATACCTTCATTTCGCCAATTCTCGACGACTTGAGACTCTTCTATGATCGCCTGTTCCTTTAAACTCTTGTCATGACAGTTGAAACATACTCTTCTTTCGCCGTAGCCCTCTTCCTGACACTCGAGCGCCAAAGAGCAACCAGGAAGAGTGTGTACAGCTACCTTACAAAAGATGCAAACATGCGCACCTTGTGGGCTATCACCCCGGGCACATGCTGGGCAGGATGTGCGTTTTGTTGGAAGGATGGTCTGACCTTGTGCACACCTGACAAATAACGAAAATTTTTCAATATGACTCCAAAACAAGAGAACACCGTTTTTTTAATTCTTCCGCTGTGGATATATACCCTTCTTCTGTAGAATTTTTAGGGTGCTCATCATTGATTGAAGACTCGTGACATTCTCGCAAGCTACCGTTCGATCCGGGAGCATCTTCCCAGCATTGTTCTTGTCCAGCAAAGCTAGAAATAATCAAATAAAATGTTCTCTTGCCAAGTTTCAGCCCTGGTCTGTGACATAAGCATCTAGCACATACTGACACTTGCACCAAGACACTTGCTGGGCACACGCGTCTAGCACGACTAAGAAATCTTTGCTGTTCGAATTCTTTGAACAAATGTGGCACGTCGTTAAGAGCATATATTTTACGACCATTTGGGTGCTTGAAAAATTGTTCGCCTGGTTCCAGATTCAACTTGTTCATTAGAGATTTGTTTTTCGGCTCCTGGTCACATGTGGAAGCACGAACGACCGCACCCGCTTCAAGTAGGGCCGTGATATTTTGTTTCAATAATTTCAACATATCATCCCCAGACACATTTGTGCCAGCCACAGAAAATGCCAAGGGCATCTTGTAAGTAAGATTAAGGCCACGAATCATAAATGCAAGAACCTGTGATCCAGGGGTCGCCTTTCTACATAATTCACCCAACTCTTAGAAACCTTCAACCAAGTCATATCGAGGGGAATATTGCAGATCTTTCTTAATCGACATTTCGTCGAAAACTAGGACGCACTCACGCTCGACAGAGGTCATTTGGGCCATCTTTTCACACAGCTTTGACATCTGCAATGCGCATAGACCTGGCTGCAAGTCCAACTCACTGAGCCATCTCTCAATTGTAGACTTGCACGGCAGATTGAAATCAAACCTCTCCCTTAAATCTGAATACAAGCCAGGGCTCTTGTAATGCATGTCGAGAGCGAGCTGTTTTTCAGCAGAAGTCTATTTGTGCGTCTTCTTATGCAGTAATTCATTTTGAAAAACGTGTGAACGTCAGGATACAAGAACTAAGCAAAAGCTATTGCTACATCCTCACTTGACAAATCACGAATCATTGAACGTTGATTCTTTCAATACACCTCCTGGCTTTTGCTACGGTTTTCCTGCTAATTTAGCGGCTCCCAATTCTCTATCAGCTTACGCTTTCGAGGTGTAACTGGTGATTTAATCAGGGAAATATTATCCGAATACACGCTCATAGTAGGGGCGGCAAACGATCGGCTGAAATACTTGAAGGGGTGACGGATTTATCAGGATTTTGCTCAATCAAAACAGAATTCCTATCATGAAAAATCTTCCTGTCGTGGGTAGGGAGAACGGAGTTTACCAATTTTACATGACTGTTATTCATGAACGAATCGTGAGATAGGTGTTGCTGACAAACTTGAAAACGGTGGAGAGCTTCGTCAGAGTAGCCATTCAAATTTACGTTATTACGTAGTATGATAGTCGGACTCGTTGGTGGTCTGGATGAGACTCGGACCTTAACTTCAAGTGAGCCCGGCGGACCCCTCTTGTCAGTTCCACGCCTGGTTAGCATCGGGGGCTGTTTAGCTTGCCTTCTAGTTTCCGTGCAAACGCAGAATGGTTAAAGGGTTCAGGAAAGAATCCGGTAATGGCGGGAAATCGACGCTTTTTAGGCGCCTGGGTGGTCGGAGTAGACTCCGGGCTGTAAGAACTGATGTCCATGGGAGTGATAGTGGTATCTCGAGAGGTTGAGGATACGGCCTGAACGGTCGTTGCTGGCGGCACGATTTGTCCAGGGACAATTGAAGGAGCGGCCTTCTTAACTGCTGCTAGAGCGGGGTTTAAAAGTGTTGTGAAAGAGACGGTACGTCGTCTTACCTTAGTGCAATCTGCTATCTCAGGAGCAGAGGCGTTCGATAGGGCAGCGAACTGCATCTCTATGTTGTTAGTCCCGGTAACTGCGATGCAATAGCAGGTCGCTTTCTTTCCCGGGCCAGGATTGGCAACTAACCTTACCCGCTTCGCCCACCTCTGCACCTCCTGGTGCCACCAACTTGGGGAAATAGTGGGGGCCGAACGCGTAAAAAGCTGGTCCTTCTACTGCTTCACTACTTTCACTACTTTACTTTGACTAGATCCAGGTAGGCGCGAATAACCTCGTTGTTTAGCCAGCGCCCGGGCTGGAGGTCAGCGAAGTCCCTGTAGTCTACGGCACCGTTGACGGGAGCTTCCCTGGATGCGAAAACCCGATTTACTTCCGCTACCATAGAATCGCTGAGCTCGGGCCAACGAACCTGTTGCTCGCCCAGAGCGGCGTGGGCCCTCGCGATCCCCGCCGCGTTCCAATGGACGAGAGCCCTCTGTCGAATGCCCCGTCGGCGTCCTATCACCCTGTCGTGCAGAGAAAATATTAACACTTTTATTATAGTTCGTCTTTCAACACCCAACTCACTATTGCAATGATGCTGCTAGATAAAACATTTACCTCTCGAAGAGATCCAAATTCACTAACCCCTTGTTGTTTACGAATTCGAGATGCACATCAACAACCCGTACCGTGCGGGAAGCTAACTTTCCCAAAGCCCAGTTCAGGGACAAGACTGGGCCTTGATTTTCCATCCTCGGGATGGGGGGGATCGTGAACAGGATACGATTTGGGAATGGAGGGAAAGGTAATAGAGGACCGATTTCACTTTACATGAAATCGCGGACCTAGATATCTTTCTCTGAAGAAAAAGTAAACTTAAATCAATACCAAAGGATTGAAAATAATATTCACCGACACTTCGAAGCATATAAGATCATGATATTTCAAGAAAAAGACGGATCTCACGAGGAAAACTTACAAGGATGTCATTGCTACCAATCATTACAACAATCTCCTCCGCTTTCGGAAGTTGGTTCCGGGACCTCAAATTTTTTAGCTTCCTTAGAAGCTGGCCGGCTGTCTGGCCGCTTACGCTCAGGTCAGCAAAAACGAATATTTGAAAATATCCTTAAGGGTACTTTTTGCATTTGTCTGTCCACGGCGCCGTTTACGGGAGCTTCCCTGGCCGCAAACACCCGCTTCACTTCAGCTACCATGGAAGTGCTGAGCTCGGGCCAGCGAACCTGTTGCTCGCCTAGTTCGGAGTTGGCCCTCACGACCCCCGCCGCGTTCCAATGGACGATGTTCCTCCGTCGATTGCTCCGTCCCGTCACGCTGTCATGCAGAGTACATTTTCACAGTTTTTGCATCACATGGGTGTTTTCAACACCCAACTCGCTATTGCACTGATGCTTCCGGATAAATCATTTGCATCTCGGAAAGACCCAAGTGCCGGTTCCAAAAACTTGGACGTCGCTCCGTCAATAAACGACATCCTCCCCCATAAACTGGACAAGGGTTTTCTCTAGCGCAGTGAGCCTCATGGTGGTTGCAGAGCCGCCACCAGTCCCACGGTGGGCCCTGATTCTGATGGCCTTTGATTTGGCATGGCGTTTCCAGCTTAGCCATGTCTGTGAGGAAAAATTGTTAGTGAGATATCTATTAAGTGGTAAGTCAATGCTAAGTATTGCACAAACATGTCCCACGTCGGGTAGAGCAGGGACGGCGGGTAGAGCAGGCTCGGCGTCTGAAAACTCGCTCTCACTGGACGATAACAGAAAGTGGGTAAATTAACCATCTAAAGATTTGACGACCAGCAAGCTAGCACTACCCAACATTAGCTAAGTAAATAATATAACGACTTTAGAAAACGAGAAAACGTGCACTTACATGGCCGAGGTGCATGCAATGTATGGTTACAAGTTGGGAGGCAATCCCGCGCGGCACCACCTTGAAGGTGCCGTCGATGTGCAGCTCGATAGACGCCTTGTTGACGAGGACTTTTCGAGCAAACTCGACATCACAGAACACGGCTGTCTGGCTGTCCCCGGTTGCCAGAGTGGTCAGGAAGAACGGCTGCCCCTGCAGGGTTTCCCCGAACGACCACCGGGGTTCTTCGAGGACTGTGTCCAGGTCCTCCAGCGACGTTGGGTAGCGAGGAAAACCCTGGCGCCGCATCCTCAGCAGCTGCCCTTTCACGGAAAGGTAGCTGACTAAAGTGGCAGCTATCGGGTTGCTGTAATAAGAAACATTAATTGTCATTGGGAATATACTAGGGCTTCGCTATTGCGACTTTCGTTTACAGTTCTTGTGAAGAGGCAAATGGGGCTCCGCTCTTGCTGTCGTGGTCTGCCAACCTTGCCAGGGAGGTTTCGTCCCACTTGACTCCCTTTTAATGCATCGCTGGAAATGTGGCGAAACTTTTGATACCATGTTACATTTTGGGGCAAGAAACTGTTTCGCCAGGCTGGCCTGTCGACTAGCATAGTATAAGTGATAGATCAAATTAAAACAAAAAAATGTTTCCATTGACAAACCTTGCAGCAACGCGATTGTATATATCGGCGACGGAGTCGCTCGATGTGTCGTTGATTACTGCTTCCCGCAGCTCGTTAATGAAACGAGCCTTGGGAAGCGTCTGCGCCGAACTTGGGTGGTTGTGATATTTAGTCTCCACCAACTCTCCACCCAAATCCTGCCTCGCCCGTCCAGTACAGTGCTGGTTGCGCCTCTCAGCTCAACCACTCAGCATGCAGAGTAAATTTTCACCGTTTTTGCATCACATGGGTGTTTTCAACACCCAACTCGCTATTGCACTGATGCTTCCGGATAAATCATTTGCATCTCGGAAAGACCCAAGTGCACGAATCCCTTGTCGTCTACGTACGTCAACAATCCGCACCGTGCGGAAAGCTAACTTCCTCAAAGTCCAGTTAAGGGCCAGGACTGGGCCTTGATCCCTCAGCCTCGGGATGGGGGGGATCGTGATGTGGGGGAAAAGGTATGGCGGTTGACCGCCAGCTTCTCCAGCTTTACGTACGCTAGCAGCCTGGCGTACGCTGCCTTTGGTCCGCCTCGTCATAAGGGCATACACGGCCTGAAATGTCGAAAGGTTATAGACACAAAATCAGTGTTTATAGTGTTTATTCCAATGTGGGGATCTCAAAGACCGCTAATAATTTGTGTACTTACATAACTACCCTCTGTAACATGGATGGTGAAAAGTTCATTGATTGATGGATGCCTTGGTAAAACCTAATAACATTACTTTTTGACGGTGGTGTAGACAGCGTCCATGATTCGATTTTCTCAGTCCGGACTTCGCGAACACCTTTGGAAACACGCTGGCAGACTTTTTCAGAGCGATTTGGACGATTTCTCGTAGAAGTGTGCTTGGTGGACACAACCCACCGAGGTGGTTGCGATCTTTATCCACGTACGCTCGGTAGAACAGCAGCGGCTAGTCGGTGATTTCCAGTCTTTTATTGTCTTTAACCACTGTTACCTTATAGTCTTCGCATCTGAACTTCCTGTAACAAGAAACTGCGACGTATTTATTATTTGTACCCGGCGAAGTACGCGATCGCATTCGTCTTTGATTTAAATGCGCACATCACCAGTTCCGGTTCCAAAAACTTAGACGTCGCTTCGTCAATAAACGACATCCTCCCCCATAAACTGGACAAGGGTTTTCTCTAGCGCGGTGAGCCTCATGGTGGTTGCAGAGCCGCCACCAGTCCCACGGTGGGCCCTGATTCTGATGGCCTTTGATTTGGCATGGCGTTTTCATGGCGTTTTCCTCTGAGAGGAAAAATTATTAGTGAGAGATCAATAAAGTGGTTCGTGTAAGTTTTGCACAAACATGTCCCATCACACCTACCTCTCTCCACTTCCGCCCATCTTTCGTGCAGCCTCCACCGTGCGAATTTAAAGTTGTGGCCAGGCTTTCCCACAAACGGTTATTCTTTTCTCTTCCATTAAGCTCCAAAAATTTTCCACTGGCAAATGCTTCGTGGCTTAACATGTATTCCGACAGCAATGCTTGTTGGCTTTCGACGACCTGTACACTTTTTGTTGGAGCCATAATGATAAAATATGTATGTGCTGGTGGTGCGAGGGTTGAGAACAGAATGAGGGATCCAAACTGATCTCAAAGACCATGTAAAGTTTTTTTTTTATATTTCCGTTTCCGGGTTTTGCAAAATATTAATTTTGCTTCTGGTTTCGAAATCGATATTTTGGCACGAATCACGCTTCTTTGAAAAAACTGTCTTCTTAGCTTTATCGGCATCAAATATTTTCTTTTCTGTTTCTTTACTGGTTGATATTCCTATTGTTTCAACGGCTGTACGCAATTGTGTAATGTCGCTGCCTTGTGGTGTAGCAATTTTGATTGGAGATTTTATTTGAAATAGTGATTGAGGGGAAAGTCCCCTAGGGAAACATTTTTTTCTGGATTTTCATTTAAGTTGGAATTCTAGGAATCGAGCTTGTTATAGACAAAGGATTGGCAAACTTTTTTTAAAATCTGCCTTGGTCCGCCTCGTCATAAGGTCATACACGGCCGGAAATATCTGAAGGTAAAAAGTGCACTTCGACACTGGCATCTAAAATTAGGTACGGGGTACCATCACCGACTGAGTTTTTTTTTTTTTATTACACTAGTACCGAGCTTGCTGCTCCTATCTAGTTGTCATGTTTTTTTTATCTTTGGCTTTGGTTTGGGCATGTGTCTGACTAACTAAACTTAAACTAAACTAGGGCTCAGGAACTACTTATGCTAGTTGTTTCACTGGGCCAATATGGCCTTTGGTCGTTTGTACTTAGTATTTTCTTGGCTATCATATGATGCCAGGTCTCTTATCAGGCTGTTTGGGGCCGTGTCAAGGGAGTCCAAGAGTGTGCGAGCTAACTCTTTGCTCAAAGAGTGCTTCGACATCGCCGGGGACTAGATCGGTGTTGGGCGCAGAGTACGCCGCGAACACACGCAGGGGGCCTGACGCAGTATGAAGCAGCACGCCGGTCGTCTCCAGCTTCGAGAGTGGCGGAAGCGGGATCTCCTCGTGTCGCACCGTCGTGCGTACGAGTACCGCGGTTCCTCCAAACGCATTGCCCCCCGGCCGGTCGGTGCGATAAACGTTGAAGTTCGCGAGTGAGAGCCGGTGAGCGGGGAGCAGATGCGTCTCGTTCACCAGTGCCACAGAGCACTGGGTCGACTCAAGAAGATCTGAGAGCTCGGAGAGCTTGGAGCGAATGCCATTCGCGTTCCAATTCAGGACCTTGAGTTGCCTGCATCTAGGGCTTGCTGGCATTGTTGGAGTTGAGGGACTGGAGGAGGGCAGGGATCACCCGGTGGAGTGCGGACATTGTCTCGGCCATGTTGGACATGAGCTGCGCAAAAACTGCCAACAGCTCTTTTGTCGGGTCGGCGTTGACGGTGGAGGTGCCGGGCTCGACGTGCGAGGAGGCGGCCGCTGCATATGAGTCGGGTGAAACCGTGCTCGTTTGCGGGGCGGCAGCCGTCGGTACGGAGCCCGTGTCCTTGTCCTTCCCCTTGCTTAGCGCAGGCCATGCAGCTCGATCAGCTTGGGTCGGGATTTCAAGACGCGGCCGCATGGTCTGCCGCGGCGCGGTTTCCTTCCCCTTCTGCTGGCTATCGGGCTTTGCCGCTCGCTTGAGGTAAGCGCAGCCGCGATAGCTAGCCGGGTGGTCACCGTCCTGGCAGTTGCAGCACTTGGCCGGCTTGTCACGGGGGCAAGAGGAAACACGATGGTCACCGCCACAGCGCACGCAGCGGGCAGTCTGGTGGCAGAACGCCGAGGTGTGGCCCACGCGCTGGCACCGGTAACACTGCACCGGGCCGCGGCGGGCGCGAGGAACCTCAGTGCTTACCACGCAGCGTTGCAGCCTCGCAATCGTGGATACGTCCTGTGGTGGCTGGCCGGGTCGCGGTTCGAGAGTGACCGCAAACAGAGGGAACGGCTTCCGGTAGTTGTTGTTACCGGTATCAGCACTGGCTGTAAGCTGGACCACCGCCTTGACTTGGAAGCCTAGGTCGGTGATCTCAGTGCTAATGGCCCCACACGACGCACTAGCCGGCAGCCCACGAACGATAAAACGTTGCGTGCGCTGCTTAGTAAGCGCGTACGTGTGGTAAAGCACGTTCATCTCTGAAAACTTGGTCGTGACTGACCGATAGTCCTCAATGTTCTTGAGGGACAACTTGGTGAGGCCTCCTGTGGGCTTGGTGAAGTAGCCCTTGTCGGTGACGCATGCATCGACCAAGTCGAGCAGGTCGCTGTGAGACATTTCTGTCTTCACGACAATGGCAGGGACCTTGTGCTTCGGGGTGGGAGGGTTGGAGGGGAGGGCCAAGCCAGTGTCAAGCGGATGGACTTCGCATTCGGCTATTGCCGCGAACTGGTTGACGGTTGGGATGGCGGAAGGAGTTTGAACGACGGCGGCCGGGGAGGCGCGCTGCCTTGACCGTTTCTTGGTCGGCTCGGTGAACGAGCCGTCGCCGGTCGAGCTCGCGTCCCTTTCGGGGCGCTTGCTCGTCGGCGGGCAAGGCGTGTCAGGGCCGATCTCGCTTGCCGTCTTGGAGACGGCTGCCTGGTTGGGCGAAGCAAGCGAGTTCAGCTCGGGAGCAAGGGACAGTGACTCAGCGCCTGGGGTAAGCGCTTTCGTCGCGGGGGGTTGGGGTTTTGGGACAGACTTTGCCGCCACGCTCTTCTTTGTTTTGCCGAGCGTCGCCAGACCCGGAAGAGTTTCCTTTGGCTTTGCCAAAAGGCCACTCTTCGCGGGGTCGGCGGCTCTGGCGTTAGCGATGTTTGCTTTCTTAACATCGAATACGGGCGGCGGCGTGGTCCGGATGGAGGACAAGGCTGGGATCGGAGTTGGCCGATCAGATTGCTGCGAGGGCAACATCTTCACGGGGGCCTTCCTTCGGGGGAACGGTGTGTCGGTCGTCGCGGGAGTCGACGCCGACTTGGAGGGGAGAGGGTTTTTGCGCCAGTTGAGGCTAGAGCTCATGGTGCGCGAAGAGTGAGGACGAGTGAGGAGAAGTGTGGAATTTCTATGGCTTCGCTACAAGCGGTAGACCACGGATTAACCAGTTGCGCGGGGATTGCAAGAACGGCTCGCGGCTTCGCAGTAATGCGGTACACGTTGAGCACGTTGATGCTAGAAGGGGATATGGCGATCAGGCAAGTCTGCGGCTTCGCTACAAGCGGTACACCACAGTGCAAACCAGTCACGCGGGTAATACAAGAACGGCTCGCTGCTTCGCAGTAATGCGGTACACGTTGAGCGCGTTGATGTTGGCCTGAGTGGCGTCTAACCCTGCCCGATCAGTGGACGCGGTTGTCCGGGACCTCTCCCCGCCTCCGAACGGCGCAGATGCCGAAAGGTTTAGGCGGATCGAGTCGACTGGATAAATGCACAGCAGCTGCCTCTTGCTATCAGGGTTGATTAAACCAAGGGCAGCGGGGATGCGGAGCTAGCACGGGCCGTGCAATGTCTTTCCCTCCGGTTTGGCCTAGGCGAGGTTGAGCTCAGTACCCAGTACTGGCCACCTAGGGCTCCGGGCACGGTATATCGGCAAAAGGGGTCGACTGGCCTTATCGTGTTCGCTAGTTCGGCAGCCGTTGGTACGGAGCCCGTGTCCTTGTCCTTTCCCTTGCTTAGCGCAGGCCATGCAGCGCGATCAGCTTGGGTCGGGATTTCCAATCGAGGACGCATGGTCTGCCGCGGCGCGGTTTTTCTTCCCCTTCTGCTGGCTATCGGGCTTTGCCGCTCGCTTGAGGTAAGCGCAGCCGCGATAGCTAGCCGGGTGGTCACCGTCCTGGCAGTTGCAGCACTTGGCCGGCTTGTCGCGGGGGCAAGAGGAAACACGATGGTCGCCGCCACAGCGCACGCAGCGGGCAGTCTGGTGGCAGAACGCCGAGGTGTGGCCCACGCGCTGGCACCGGTAACACTGCACCGGGCCGCGGCGGGCGCGAGGAACCTCAGTGCTCACCACGCAACGTTGCAGCCTCGCAATCGTGGATACGTCCTGTGGTGGCCGGCCGGGTCGCGGTTCGAGAGTCACCGCAAACAGAGGGAACGGCTTCCGGTAGTTGTTGTTACCGGTATCTGCACTGGCTGTGAGCTGGACCACCGCCTTGACTTGGAAGCCTAGGTCGGTAATCTCAGTGCTAATGGCCCCACACGACGCACTAGCCGGCAGCCCACGAACGATAAAACGTTGCGTGCGCTGCTTAGTAAGCGCGTACGTGTGGTAAAGCACGTTCATCTCTGAAAACTTGGTCGTGACTGACCGATAGTCCTCAATGTTCTTGAGGGACAACTTGGTGAGGCCTCCTGTGGGCTTGGTGAAGTAGCCCTTGTCGGTGACGCATGCATCGACCAAGTCGAGCAGGTCGCTGTGAGACATTTCTGTCTTCACGACAATGGCAGGGACCTTGTGCTTAGGAGCGGGAGGGGATTGGGTTGGCGCCGCGCCAGTGTCCATGGGATGGACCTCGCTCTCGGCTATGGCGGCGAATTGGTTCACCGTTGGAATGGTGTCAGGTATAGGTTGGATGACTACGGCCGGCGAGGCACGCTGTCGTGACCTTTTCTTGGTCTGCTCGGTGAACGAGCCGTCGCCGGTCGAGCTCGCGTCCCTTTCGGGGCGTTTGCTGGTCGACGCACAAGGAGTTTCAAGTCCAATACCAATAACGCTGGCCGTGATGGAGACGGCTGCCTGGTTGGGCGAGGCAAGCGAGCTGGGCTCTGGTGCGAACTTGATTGACTCGGCGCATGGGATTTGCGCTTTCGTCGTGATGGGAGAGGGTTTGGGGGAAATAGACTTTGCCACCGCACTCTTTGCTGTCGCGCCGGTGTTCTTCAACTTCGAGAGATCTTCTTTGTGCTTCGCAGCCATCTCCGTGGGGTTGACGTCTCCGACGTTGACTATCTTCGCTTTTTTCAAGTCGAAGAGAAGCGGTGGCTTCGTCTGATGTGGGGAAATGGAAAGGGTTTTTGCTTGGGTTGGGGGTCCAGCTTGCTGCATAGGCAACATCTTGACAGCCCTTCCCTTGCGCGGGAACGGTGACTCGGTCGTCGCGGGGATCGACGTGGTCTTACCGGGGACAGGGTTCTTACGCCACGTGAGGTTGGAACTCATGGTGCGTTTCTAAAGAAGGGGATATGGCGATCAGGCAAGTCTGCAGCTTCGCTACTAGCGGTACACCTCAGTGCAAACCAGTCACGCGGGTAATACAAGAACGGCTCGCTGCTTCGCAGTTATGCGGTACACGTTGAGCACGTTGATGTTGGCCTGAGTGGCGTCTAACCCTGCCCGATCAGTGGACGCGATTGTCCGGGACCTCTCCCCACCTCCGAACGGCGCAGATGCCGAAAGGTTTAGGCGGATTGAGTCGACTGGCTAAATGCACAGCAGCTGCCTCTTGCTATCAGGGTTGATTAAACCAAGGGCAGCGGGGACGCGTCACCGACGTGACTGGTACTTAGCCGAAGGCCGACAGCGATACGCAAGCACCAGTCGGACTGCAAACGAGCAGCCTTCCGGCGTCACGCACGTGACGGGCACTTCTTACAGTACCGGGACGCGTTGGGCCAGAGAGTAATCTTGCGTTACGCCTGTTTCTGAAGGAAACTGAACCCACTCTGCCTTGCTGTCTTCGGTCTTCTCCTAACTGCAGTATGCACACAGTGTATTCGGTGATAGACAGTCAGTTCTTCTGTCTAGCCGGCGATAGCGCGGTGTGAACCACGGCTAAGGTCGGAGTCGACGGGGGTGTCTAGCCGGCGATAGCGCGGTGTGAACCACGGCTACGGTCGGAGTCGACGGGGGTGTCTAGCCGGCGATAGCGCGGTGTGAACCACGGCTAAGGTCGGAGTCGACGGGTGTCTTACAAGTGGCGCCAGAGAGTTACCTCTAGCAAACACTAGTTTGACGGGTGCTTAGCCGGGGATAGCGCAGTGAGAACTGCGAACAATCTCCGGGTTCGGCGGGTGTCTAGCCTGGGTATGGCAAGCCAATACCAGGTTTCGACGGGCGATGCGGCTCGAAAGCTGCAAGAAGCTCGAAAGCTTCGGCGCGTAGCGAAAACCACGGGTGCATAACGACTGCGCTCGGTGAACTCGTGGTGCTCCGCTCGTTGTCGCTCTTCCTTCTTCTTCTCTTCTTCTTCTTTTATTTTTTTCTTTTCGATTTAGCACGATGCACGATGTCTAGCACATCTGGCCTATGGCCGGCGTCGGAATAATACGTTGGAGTGTCAGGACCCAATGTTAAATAGCTTGAACGACTGGCATGGCTAAAGAGTGTTTTGCCGCTAGTATTCGAGATCCTGGAGTTCCAGGCGGGATGTTTGGAATTTAGATCACCGCCAAGAATGGTGGCGATTAAGCCTGAGAACAGGGCGTCCAGATCGGCTACATTTAGTGGTGTGGTCGGGCTTTTGTAGGCAGCGATGACGCGCAAGGGACCTGCGTCTGTTTCTATGGTTATAGCTGTTGCCTCTATTGAATTTAGAACAGGAAGGGGAGTTTCAAAGTGTGCTATCGTTGAGTGTAGGTTATAGGTAGAGAAACAACGTCAATGTTACAGTCTCTGCGTGAAAGATGGCCGCAAAATAACTAACTTAACGACAAAAATGCAGAGTACCGGAACATCACGTTAAGTGGAGCCACTGTTGTATGAATTTATATTTCGATATTTCTCGTAGGTTAACTCGCTTTTGAGACTTTTCATGCACAAAAAATCTCTATCAATGTTTACCTCAACGATTGATAAACACGTAACGATATTAAGAAGCGAGTAACCTACGATAAATACCGAAATTAAATTTCATACGACAGTGGCTCCACCTTACGTGATGTTCCGGTACTCTGCATTTTTGTTGGTATGGTAGTCATTTGGCGGCCATCTTCACGCAGAGACTGTAACATTGACGTTGTTACTCTACCTATAACCTACACTCGACGGTGCTAGGCTTCGGCGCACCAAGACCGCTGTGCCGCCGCCATGCGTATCTCTGTCTGTTCGATATGTTGTATAGTTGGGGATTTTAAAGCGGAAATGTGGCTTTAAGAAAGTTTCAGATAGAAGACAGATGTCACATCGGTTGTCCTGAAGGAACTGTTATAATTCTAGTTTCTTGCCCCTTACGCTATTTGCGTTCCAGGCCGTCATGCGCAGTGTTTTGGCTTTGAGGAAAGCCTGCAGGTGCCTGAATATCGAGTGATAATAGTGGTGGAATAGCCGATTGGCTGGTAGCTGAAGGCAGGGTTGGTGTGATATTTGTCTCGGCTCTTCCGGCTGCCCTGGCTGCCCAAGCATTGGTTTTTGGGGGCGGAGCATCGACTGTCATGGTTTGTGTTGGCCTTTGTGATCTAAGCGCCCCAGTTTTGCTCATTTTGCTCATTTTATATTTATTTTAGTTTGCAGTTTGCGCATAGCGCGGGGCACTGTCTTCGCTGGGGCACGATCTGGTACCTCCAGTCGCCGGTGTTGGCCTTCGCTGTTCCGGGCTCCGTGGACAGCAGCTTCCAGGGACGGCCACTGTTGATAATGGCGTGCCTGGGCTCGTCTCAAGTACTCGCAGCCGCGATAGTTGACCGGGTGTTCGCCGCCGCAGTTTGCGCATGTAGCCTTGATGGTCATGGGGACCGTGCAGGTGTTGGACGCATGGTCCTGGCCGCAACTCACGCAGCGAGCCTGACGCCGGCAGAACTCCGACACGTGTCCGATGTGTTGGCAGCGGAAACACATCGGGGCTCTTTGCGTCGAGTCACGCGGCGCCTCGACCGACACTACGGTCAGATCGACTGGCTTGGTGCCGGGTTGTCGGGCGGCTAGAGACACTGCATACAGCGGCAACTTGTCGCCGAGAGCTTTGCAGCCTTCGATGTTGCCGATTGTGTGCCAATGAAGTTGGGTCACGGAGCGTGTTGGTATACCGAGCCACTCCAATTCCTCGCGGATCTCGGCCGGGTCAGCATTTGTCGGGAGACCGCGGATAACGAATTGCTGAGTTTTTGGGCGCGACTCGGAAAAAGTGTAGTGTTCAATCGCGTCCTCCTCTAGGGCTGATGTCAGTGTCCGGTAGTCAGCGATTTTTTCCAGCTGGACGCGGGAGAAGTCACGGCGTGGAGTGGTGACGAATGTTTTCGTCACTTGGGCTACGTAGGTGATAAGTGCCTTGTGCATGGCAAAGTTTTTGATGCACACGGGCGGGATCTTATATTTCTTTGCCGCTGCCTCCGGCTCGACATCGTTAGCCTGGTCGGCGGCCGAGCTAACCGATATGTCGACCGGAGCAATCGGCGAGAAACGATTCGCCGTCAAGGTCGGAGATGCTTGGGCCACACGCTTCGTAATGCGGCGCTCATCGTCTGAGCTGCTGGGGGCCGCTCCACGTTTGTTCGATACGACTTGGAAGTCCATCTCGTCTTCGCTATTGTCCGGAGATAACACGTTTTGCACAAAACCTTTCAAAGGCGCATTTACCGGCACAAATGCTCCTTTACGCTTCGTAAAGCGCCTGACCGACGGCGCGGGGAGTGCCGGAAAAGTATCCGTTGATTCCATAATTTATTTAAATCTGTTTACGTACTGAAGGTTCCTGAGTTCAATGTCACTTGCGATGAGCAAAAACGAAAAAATGAAGTCTATCCCCTTTAATCTTTGATCTTTGATCCAACACGGTTTAGAACGAGCTCTGTCATTGGTTGACGAGAGATATGACGCACGTCATTGGTTGACGGGATGACGTAGTCTTTCACCTTTATGATCAAAGATCAATCAGCTTATGAGTTGATCTGGCGAAACAGAATTTACAATAAAATGGCGTGAATAATACTCGTGTTCGTAATTTCTCGATTTGAAATAAAAAGGACTCGTTAGGCACTCATGTTCTGTAACTTGTCACTCGCACATATAATCGCTCAAAGAATTTTGACAGGAAATTGTCACACAATAAAATAACGGGCACGTTGCACTTTAAATCAGGGAGATCGATCTCGTGGTGTTCGATGCCTCTTCTTACCACGATCGCTGTGCCGCCTCCTGCGCCGACAGCTCGGTCCTTGCGGTAGATCTGCATGTTACTTATCTTTAATGTCTTGCCAGGCTTAAGAAGTGTTTCGCTTACCATAGCCACATCGATCGTGTGTGCTCTGAGCGCTTCGGCGAATTCTTCTTTTTTTATGTTTAAGCTGTTGGCGTTCCAGGTAAGCGCCGGTGGGCGTCTATTTGGTTGCGCTGCCATTGTGGTTTAGCATGGCGTTGACGAAGGTTAGAGGCAGGGTGTGAGACAGGATAACTGCAAGCCTCTCTTCATTGCTGGCTTTGTTAAGGGCGTTTAGTAGGTTCTCAGCCCACTTTCTCATACCATCGGGGTCTGCATGTTTCTGGGTCGTCTTTTGGTTGCGGAGAGGCGGGAAATCTTGCGATTCGAGGTGTCGCTCTTGTCGCACCTGCCCGGCGTTGTGTCGGGTCGGTGGCGCTGCCTCGTGCCTTGGTGTTCTGGGCTGGTTAGACGTGCGTGGCTGTCTTGTCGATACCTGGCGAGCTCGAGCCTGTTGGTAGCCGGGGCATCCTCGGTAGCTGGCGACGTGGTCCTCATTGCAGTTCCTGCATTTTTCGGTGGTGGCCCTGTCTTTTTGGCACTCATATGTTGGGTGTGCCTTGGCGCATTTCATGCACTGTGGCTTTGACGCGCAGAACCTCGAGGTATGGCCAAACCTCTGGCAGCGGTAACATTGGACTGGTCCAGTCAGGCTCTGGTACCGTTCGACGGTTACCTTGCTGTAGCAGAGCTTATCAACCTAAATCATATCTCATCTAAAGCCTCAGCCTTCTCCCGGTCACTGTAGGCCATGCCTCGCTGCCCGTGCAAAGGAGGGACTTTGGTTCTGATCCGCAGGAGACTTTTGGTCATTTTCCAAAGAGACTGGTCTTGTGGGTCCAGTTTCTCCTGGCCCATGTCTCGTTGGTATGATCTGCTATAAGTCTCCTAATGATTAGCTGTCATTTTGTTTAGAAGTGTCTTTGAATTTGGATCCCTGCGCTTTTGCCATGTCTTACGGACGGTGTTTTTTGCCCTAATGGCGGCTATAATTGCAGCGTCTGGTAGGTGGTCATTTTACGACTTTTGTCAGGTTTCGGAGTTGCGCTGTCCGCCGATTCCATTACGAGGTTGGTTATTGTTGCCAGTGCCCTATTGATGTCAACCGAAGAGTCGTAAGAAAGTGGAAAAGATTTTAAGTTGTCGTTTATTAATTTAGCGAACATTGCCCAGTCTGTTTTATTAGTGTTAAGCCTTTGTTTTGGCTTATCTTCAACTATTTCGTCTCCATATGTTATAATTACTGGATTATGGTCTGAGCTGAGCTCTTTCAAGACCTCAAGATGAACGGACTTGGTGGTGTTGTGAGTTATAATGATGTCCAACACATCCGGCCTGAAACCCTGGTCCGGACAGTTTGTTGGGGTGTTCGGTCCTATGACGGAGGAGTTAATTTTGGAGCAATGTGAGAATGGTAAAATTGGAAAAAATGTATGCTACGGTTAATTGTTTTTTTTTTGTGAATACAATTCGCAAGGTTAATTACCATCTTATTTTCCAAGAAGGTTCTATTAAAAATTCAATAACTCAGACTTGTGTTCACTAAATAAATGTACATAGTTATCAAGTTATTGACTCAATTTTGTACGCGTGAGAGGCAAAGGCAGAACGTTTATACCTACCTAAGGATGCTTGGATTTTATAACTTGGTGTTCATGAAGGAATGGAGTTAAAAAAATATAGCATATATTCGTCTAGTGAATGTCATCGCAATTTGCAGAAATTTTGACACCAAAATCGTCAATACCGAAAAAACCGTTACACGCTGTGAAATGGCAGGCAGTGTTCCCCGAGCTGCATGGTTCGGAAGCTGGTCTTTGCTTCGTTGAGTTTTTGTTTATCGGACTTTTGGCCATGAAACAGTATTTAGTGATTGCTAGTGATTTTCCAGATTCGGTGTGTCGGCGTCGTCTCGGTAGAGCCGAGACGATGCTGACGCGGAGGGTCGGGTTTTACCCCGTTGTCTCCGGGCGGCTGTGGTGTTGTTGCTGGTTGTGGCTTGTCATGAAATGACAAGCTGCGCCGATGTTGGCGCGTCTTGTTCTTGGTCCGGCAAGCCGTTACTGACCTCTGGTCTTCCAGTGCGCGGCCTGCCCGGCTACGCCGTTAGTGGCAGTGTGATGGTAGGTACTGGGGGAAGGATTTGCGACCCGGTGTTGTGGGATGTCGCGTTGGTCGGGAGTTGTTAGGGACGACAAGGGTCTTGCGAACTTGTCGTAAGAGCTGGGAGGGAAGTTGGTTTGGATGCGGATGGTGGGGTTTGGGTTGTCTGGGAGTTTGGAGAAGAACCGTGTTTAGGACTAACACGTAGTCCTCCAGAAGCTCGACCTCCAGGTCGCGGTGAAGTTCGTCTGTCCGTGCGAACACGGGCAGCTGATCGGCTGCTTTGAGGCAGCGGCTCTGCGCCACCTGTAGGTTGGCCCAGAGCGGCCGGCTGATGGTGGTGTAGAGGCGCACCTTCGCTTCCAGCGAGATGTTGTCTTTCCGGAAGAGAGGTCGGAGGGAAGCCAGTTTACCCACAACCTTGCTGATGGTGGCCCGGATGTGTGGGGTCCAGGAGAGCTTGCTGTCAAGCACCACGCCCAGGTACTTGCTGTTGGTCTGCCACTGGAGTTTGGCACCAAGGATGTTTACGCTTGGAGGTTGGATCTTGTTGCTGCGTCTTGTGAAAAACGTAGCAGTTGTCTTAGTTGAATTGATGCTGATGCGCCAGTCGGCGTACCAGGCGCATAGCGTGTCTAGGGCTGGTTGGAGGTTTTTCTCGATTAGTCGCACAAATTACTCGATTGGACAAGGAGAGCGGCGTCGTCCGCGTAGAGTGCGAGCTCAGAGTTGCCTGTGTTCACTGGGATGTCGTTTGTGAACACATTGAACAGGAATGGTGCCACGATGCTGCCCTGGGGCACGCCCGCTGTAATTGGGCGAGATGTTGATCGCTCGCCTCCCGAGGCAACATAGAAGCTGCGGCCTCCCAGATAGCTGGCCACAAGGTTTACCAGGTGAGGTGGAAAGTCAGCCTTGGCGAGCTTGTGGACAAGACCAATGTGCCACACCCGGTCGATGGCTTTGGAGACATCCAGGAAGACAGCGGCTGTGTGCCGGCGCCAGTTGAAGCCGTCGCTTATGCGGTTCACCACGCGCAGAAGCTGATGGTTCGTGGAATGGTGTTCACGGAACCCGTATTGCTGGTCGATCAGCAGGTTGGTCTGGTCGCTGTGTGCCTGTAGTCTGGTCAGCATGGCGCGTTCGAGTAGTTTGGAGAGGCCTGATAGGAGGCTAATCGGGTGCCAGTTGGCCAGGTCTCGCAGTGAAGCTCTCTGTCCTACATATAGTATACATATAAGTAGTTATGCCCAAACCACTGCGAATGCTGAGGTCTTGTGAAGAGAAATTGCAAGAGGAAATTAAGCAGGCGAACTGACCGGACCCTTTAGGAAGCCGTCGTTAGGCTACAGGTTGATTACACCACTGTGGCCTGGAATCCGAACGGGACTAGCAAAACCAACGTAGCGCGTATTGAAAAGGTTCAGCAACGTATGCCACTTGAAACAAGGCGTTACGCTACTGACCTTGCTTTCCTTCACGGCATTGGACATAGTAATGTGGACATAGTTATGTGCCAGGCAGGAAAACTCGGAATCAAGACATATTTAAGGCCCCGAAGGCGAGGAGAAATATTTTCAAGTGGTCTTGTATTCCGAGAATACTGATTCAGTTTAACTTGTGCAGCGACAACATTCAGAACCTGTTTATTTATTATCTGTTTCTATCAGATTTTAAGAAAGTGATCTCGAGCTGGTGAATGTGAAATGCACGTTTCTTTTTTTTTCTCTAGGTCATGCATGTATTTGTTTTGTTTGATGTTTTAATGTGGCACAAACGGGTTCTTAACTGTGTGTCATAAAGGTTAAATAAATAAAAATACGAGATCAAATCAAAATAGTTGCTCGATCGCTCGATTCTATTCAGTCGACCAGCACTTTTTGCCCTCCGACAAATATTAAAACTGTACAAATTGACGACTACCGGTCTCCCACCACAACCACAACCCAAGACCAATACCATCCTCGCTAGCATGCCAGAAGTACTGAACAATGAAGATATTGTCAGCCTGGGAGATGGTGTAGAAGATAATGAAGATGCTCCAATGAGCAAGAGCAAGAAGAAAAGTCGGCGACTAAAATATCAAGCAAAATACTTCATGAAAGCCAATAATAAACCCAGCCCAGCACCTACTCTTCCATCCAAAATCCTACACCAAAGCCAAAGTAACAGCAAAAAGCGAAAGCTCTCTACTTATACCTCCAGGGAAGAGTTCCCTCTGCTGCCAACCACAAAAATCTCGTCAAAGCAATCACTGGCTCCCATGGACAAAACAGCTTACATACCAAACATTCCAACTTCCAATACATTCGCAATATGAGAATTGATCTCTGATCTCAACGACCAATCACAATCAACAAAAATAGTAACTTCCCTAACGGCTGCTCCCAAGCGCCTCAAGAATCAACTACCTCCACCACCCTATGTCCTATCCAACTCTGGTGTTGAACCCGAGTTGGACTCCTCGAAAGAGTAAGAAATGAAAGTATAACAATTTAGTCGTATGAAAGAAAGAGACCATGTAGATGCATGTCTCACATATTACCTACAATAATGTCTCACTCAGTTTAAGATATCATTTTTTCCATATACCTTTTCCGGGATGGTTCTCATTTGTATTTCGTTTCGTGGATGACGAAGAGGCAACGGGTGGGCATTCAGTAAAATCTTGCTGAACTTCGACTTCAGCCAAAGAAAAATCATCCATGAATTTGATATCATTCAAATCATTCAGAACAGAAATATTGTTGTTTTACTATTTTAATAAAATGCGCTTTACTTGCACAACACACCTATGAGGTATATTTCTGTAGAACTTACGTATGTAATTAAACTGGCAAATGGTTGTATCATTTGCAGTTGCAGAAGTTGAGGTGGATGTGGTGTTTATTGGAAAGGTGCTCGTTTCTGGTGGCTGTGCACCCATTCCAGCCTCAGCAACTGTTGTAATGCCGGTCAACAACTGCCAACCACAGAAATCCAACAGACGAAGCTCTATGGGTAACAGTTCCGAAAGGGGCTTTTCACCACCGCCGGTTTTCATTGATAATGTTTTAAACTTGGAAGCTTTGTCCTTGGTGTTGTTCTTCCAGTCAGTCCAAGTCTAAAAATTAAATCAGTGCTATCGTTGACATTTTTTGATAATACTGCTGTAAATATTATCGAAAAATTAAGTAACTTGTAGTTCTTTATGGTAAGGGTTTGATTTTTAACATGTGCAGTCATTATTGTTGTAAGGTTTATATTTGTAACATTTTGGTAATTTCATACCTTTTTCCAATGCTTTTCATCTTTTTGGGCCCCTTTCCCTTCTGAATTGAGAAGGGAAGTAAGTTGCTTCCATAAACTTTCTTCCTTTTCTTTGCCCAATGGGCCAGAAAAATTTCCAAAAGCAAACTCTGGGTGATTTTTCATATTTTGGAAATATTTTGGAATATTTTGGAACCCTGACGGCTGGGTTTGACGGGCGTTGCTTTCTGCGATCTTGACATCATAAGGGCAGCCTCTGTAGTTGGCAGGGTGGGTGCTACCACAGTTGGCGCAGACGGGGCGATGGTGCCTTTTCGGACATACCTTTGCGTTATGGTTTTCTGCGCAGCGGACGCACAAAGTGCGCTGGTGGCAGATGAAGGAGTTATGCCCAACAATTTGACAGTTGAAGCACATGGGTATTACTTTCAGAGCACGTGGTGTCTCCACCGCTACACGGCAGTGTAAGATTGACCCAAGGTTATCTACGTTTGCATTTGGTTACCGCGAAGAGAGGCCACTTGATTACCGTCGGGTGTTGCCTCGGGATTGTCGCTCTCTCGGTTGGTTTTGCTGAGCTGAGTGACGTTGCGAAAAGAATACCATTTCTCAATGAGATCGTTAGCTACTGCTGAGGTGGTTGTATTGGTAGGCAGCCCTCTAATAATGAAACGCTGCGGTTTTTTCGCGTATTCTGGGAAGGTATAACAATCAATATTTTGTTCCTTGAATACCTTGAGGGTATTAGCGTGATCAGTTGCGTCAACGAACGTGATTTTAACATAGTTACATCTTGGTTTTGTGACGAAATCTTTGGTACAGGTTTCCTTAAGGATGCCTATGAGCTGGTCATGAGTTTTCAGAGACTTGACAATGAGGGGTGGAATGTGGATCGAAGTGGCGTCATTGGGTTGTTGCGTGGTTTGTTGTTGGTTATTAGTGACGTCAGAGCCCGGGGGTGTTGGAGGGTTGCACCTTTTCTTGATGCGACTGTCACTGGAAGACTATGACTTGGATTTCATGGATCGCTTGTTTTCGTATGATCGTATCGTCATACGAGTCGTATTGTTTGGATGAATGAGAGTGAGAGTTGGAAGCCTCACTACATGAACTAGTCATGGTGGGATGGTTAATGGTTCGGACGAATAAACTGGTTAGCCTAGCCTACCCAGCAGTGCGACAAAACGCCTCTGGAGTCCAAGTCTTGAACCAATCGTTTTCGTTTTGGATCTACGTTTTCGTTTAAAAACTGCGAAATGGCGAGTTTTCAAGTCTTGAGCGCGAAAACGAAACCGAAACCAAAAACGGCGTTCTCCCCGCGAGTAAAAAGCTCGCCATTTTGATCGCAGTGAAATCTATGACAGGAAGCATCATTGTTTTAGCGTTGCCTACATTATCAGGGACCGATTCCGATACCACGTCTGGAAGTGAGGTGATTCAGTTAACATCAGTTCTAGTAAAATATATAGTACTAGCAGAACCCGATGCCTAACGGCACCTTAAGATTTTGAGGGAGTGTGCATTTTGGGGACCACAACCAAAAGTACCCCCATTTATTTTATTTGAAATTTGCCGCTTATTTCACTCGGGGTCACTGCATTGAGGAAACTCTGTGAATTCCAAAGTGACCACGATGACAATTTCGAAAACAAACGACGTTGGCTGTCAAAAGATTTCCGTGAAATATATTTTAGAGAGTGAAACTTGTGAAATACCTTTTACATCTCCACCAGATCTGACTAAAAACCTGTTAAATGAATGGATAAGCACCTTAAATTGACAAAATGTAAGTTTCTTTGGTAATTAAGTTGTTTGACATTGTTTGAGAACTGTCAAAACCTTCCCTTGCCAGCCAGTTTTAAATAAAATTCAAAACGAAAATCCCATCAAATCACCGTATAAATGTCGCGTTGGGTCGTGCTCTGAAGTCATGTAAGATTTAAAATTATTCCCAGCAATGTTTGACTGGTTTCTAAAAAGTATTTGATGTTCTAATCCTTTTTGACGTTTAAATATCCTGAATTCACTGCCGCAAAGATAAGTTCAAGAATTCGTTCACCCTGCAGTGGTCAAAAAACCAAATGCCTAACCCGATGAAATGAACCAAATGAACCCGATGCCTAACGGCACCTTAAGATTTTGAGGGATTGTGCATTTTGGTTTTAATGTAAAGCCTCTAATGGGACCACAACCAAAAGTACCCCCATTTATTTTATTTGAAATTTGCCGCTTATTTCACTTGGGGTCACTGCATTGTGGAAACTCTGTGAATTCCAAAGTGACCACGATGACAATTTCGAAAACAAACGAAGTTGGCTGTCAAAAGATTTCCGTGTATGATTTCTTGAAATATTTTTTAGAGAGTGAAACTTGTGAAATACCTTTTAGAATCTGGGCTTAGCAATCTTGCTAGCCAAGACACCAACAATATATCAGTTTTGTCATTTATTTCCCTTCAGTTTTAGAGATATTGAAAAGAATTTGACATTGACGTTGACATTGACATTGACGTTTTAATATCCTGAATGCACTGCCACAAAGATAAGTTTAAGAATTCGTTCACCCTGCAGTGGTCAAAAAACCAAACAAATGAATGCATATGTCACTCTTTTTGCAAAATCATTTCTATTTCACGTAAAACGAACTTAATTAACAGCGTTTGTGCTCAATTTCTTCAATAACTTTCATAGGCATGCATGAAGAGTATTACCGAGCTGCTGCGGGTGAGTAATAGGCAAGTTTTGAATGAAATAAAAATCGAACTGTGAGACATGGCTCCAATTTTCCTAGGCAGGAAATTTCAAACACAATTATCAATATTTCACCAAAAAAACGCTTTCAAATCACCCTCAAAGTGTCACAATAGGATAGAGATTTTAATTTTGAACAATTATAACCCAATTGCACACGTTTTTAACCAAATTTCGCAATTTAAATCAACATGTACAGAAAAATGTTACCCCAGCTGGTCGGTCGCCAGATACAAACTAAAAAGTTGAACATCGCAATTTTAAAGCTTTTATATAAGGTTAACTAGCAGTACCCGCTGCCTAACGGCACCTTACGATTTTTAGGGAGTGGGCATTTTGGTTTAAACGTGTCTCGAGTTTTCTTTGATAGAAAACCATTCAATACCAAAGAAACCCTAAGAAAACCATAAAATTCCATTCAATACAATACAATACCATAAAATGCCATAAAATACCAAACGAACCCATATAATACCAAACAAACCCATAAAATACCAAACAATATCATACAATTCCAAAGAGTACCTAGAATACCATACAATACCATACAATACCATACAGTACAATAGAATACCATACAATACCATACAATACCTAATAATGTCAAACTATATCATCGAATACCATTGAATTCCTAGCAACACCATAAAGTATCTTCTTATACCATAGAAATCCATTGAAACTCATAAAATACCAGAGGATACCAAAAAATACCATAAAATAATATAGAAACCCATAAGAACATATGGAATACCAAACCATTCCATGCAACATCCTAGGATAGCAAATAATACTATCGAATACCTCCAAATACCAAAGAGAGCATATTATATCAAGGAAACCCATAAAATTTTATAGAAAACCATCCAAAAACATTTAATACCATACACTTTCAAACAAAACCAAAATATACCATAGAATACCATTGAATACCATACAATACCATATAATACCATAGGATACCATAGAACACCATAGAACACCATAGAATACCATAGAATACCATAAAACATCATAGAACTCCATAGAATACCATAGAATACCAAAAAATATCATAGCATACAAAATAACACCAAAGAATACCACACAATACAATAGAATACCATACAATACCATACAATACCTTATAATACCAAAGAATACCATAGCATACCATAGAATACCATAGAATACCATAGAATACCAAAGAATACCATAGAATACCATAGAATACCATAATATACAATAGAATACCATAGAATACCATAGAATACCATTAAACTCCATAGAATACCATATAATACAATACAATACCATACAATACCATAGAACACCATAGAATACCAAACAATACCATAGAATACCATAGAACTCCATACAATACCATACAGTACCATACAATACCATACAATAGCATACAATACCATACAATATTATAGAATACCATATCACTCCATTGAATACCAAAGCACTCCATAGAATACCATAGAATATCATTAAATACCATAGAATGCCATAAAATACCATAGAATGTCATAGAATACCATAGAATACCATAGAATCTCATAGAATACCATAGAATACCATAGTTTACCATAGAATACCATAGAATACCATATAATACCATATAATACCATATAACTCCATACAATACCATACAATACCATACAATACCATACAACTCCATAGAATACCATAGAATACGATAGAATATCATAGAATACCATAGCACTCCATAGAATACCATAGAGTACCATAGCACTCCATAGAATACCATAGAATACCATAGAATACCAAAGAATACCATACAATACCATAGAATACCATAGAATACCATAAAATACCATAGGGTACCATAGAACACCATAGAATACCATAGAATACCATAAAATATCATAGAACTCCAAAGAATACCAAAGAATACCAAAAAATATCATATAATACAAAAGAACACCAAAGAATACCAAACAATACAATAGAATAACATACAATACCATACAATACCATAGAATACCAAAGAATACCATACCATACCATAGAATACCATAGAATACCAAAGAATACCATAGAATACCATAGAATATCAAAGAATACCATAGAATACCATAGAATACCATAGATTACCGTAGAATATTATAGAATACCATATAACTCTATAGAATACCATAGAATACCATAGAATAACATAGAATGCCATACAATATCATACAAAATCACCTTCTACCATAGACTACCATGTTAAACCAGAAAGTACTATACAATATTATACAATTCCATAGAAAACCATATTAAACTTTGATTGCTTATTTGGATTAGATTTGATAAAACTGCACTCTGTCATTAATGACGTTTTGAATTTAAATACCTGTTGAATGATCACGGCATTCTCGAAAATGAAATAAATATCCACGGCGTCCTGATTCGATGAAAGATATCTGTCAAATGTTTATCTTTGATCTGTCAATGTCACTCTTAATCTAGTTTTGGCAAAATTATCATTAAAAAACTTATCAAGTGCGTTTTGTTTGATTAAAAACCCTATTTAAAGTCTTAAAGACCTGCAAAGAAAGTTAGGATTGTTATTGATTTACATAATTGTCACAAATATCATTGATGGCTTGGAATCAACTGTGTGATCTTGTCTAGGCTGTGGATGGAGAAAAATCGTCGTATTTTAAGAAAATTCTTGTCATTCGTATACTATTTACAATAAATATCTTTAAATATGTTTACAAAAGATTCCAATAGTTGTGTTAATAGATTGTTTAACTTTCCAAACCTTTTTGACGTGTAAATAACCTCCACAAGAATGCCACGGGCTTGTCAAGTGGCTATTTTTCATCTTGCTAGCCAAGACACCAACAATATTTTTGATACTTTACTCTAATAATAATAATTACCGTGAAAAAGACGTAGCAGGATGTAAACCTGAATTATGAACCAATATAAGCCAATTTGAAACGTTTTTCCTTCAGTTCTGGAGATTTCGAAAATAATTTGACATTGACGTTGACTTTGACGTTTATTTTGACGTTGACTTTGACGTTTGAATAGCCTAGGTTCACTGCCGAAAAGATACATTCACGATTTCGTACACCTTGCCGTGGTGTCAAAAAAGCAAACAATTGATCAAAGCTGTCAGTTTATTAGCAAAATTAATTCTTTTTCCCGTAAAACGATCGCAATTGAATGTGTTTTCGCTCAATTACATCAACAACTTTAATACGAATGCATGAAAAATCACCGTGGAGCTCGAGGCTAGAAAGACTTGAGTATTAAAAGAGTTGTAAAAATCGAGCTGCATCGCCTGGCTCTGAGATATATTGCCGTCATATTTAGCAACTTTTCACCATGAAAACGATTTTAAATCGCTGTGAAAATGTCGCCTGCCAATGGAAAAGTTAATTCTGAAAAATTCTAGCCCATTTCCGTACGTTTTGAGTCGCATTTCGCAATTTCCATAACCAGTAGAGCGGCCGGTTACATCCCAGAGACCCACCCATCCACCCACAAACTAAAAAGTTGAACATCGCGATTTAAAGCTTTTATATAAGGTTAACTAGCAGTACCCGCTGCCTAACGGCTGCAGTTGATGTTGAGGGTGTGGGCATTTTGGTTTAAACGTTTGTTGAGTTTTTCTTTGATGCCCTATCCAAAGCCTCTTAAAAGGACCACAGCCATGCAATACCATACAATACCATAGAATACCATTGAACACCATAGAATACTAAAGGATACCATAGAATACCATAGAATACCATAGAATACCATACAATATCATAGAATACTATAGAACACCATAGAATACCAAACAATACCATGGAATACCAAAGAATACCATACAATACTATACAATATCATAGAATAACAAACAATATCATAGAATACCATAAAACTCCATAGAATACTATAAAATACCATAGAACACCATAGAATACCAAAGTATACCATAGAATACCATAAAATACCACAGATTACCATAGAATACCATATAATACCATACAATACCATAGAATACCAAACAAAATCATACGATATCATAGAATACCAAACAATATCATAGAATACCATAGAACTCCATAGAATACCATAAAATACAATAGAACTCCATAGAATACCATAGAATACCATAGAATATCTTAGAGTACCATAGAACCCCATAGAATACCATAGAATACCATATTATACCATAGAACTCCATTAAATACCAAATAGTACCATAGAATACCAGAGAATACCAAAGAATACCATAGAATACTAAACAATATCATAGAATACCAAAGAAATCTATAGAATACCATAGAACACCATAGAATACCATACAATACCATACAATACCACACAATACCAAACAATACCATACAATACCATACAATATCATAGAATACCATATTTCTTCATAGAATATCATAGAATACCATACAATACCAAAGAATACCATACGATATCATAGAATGCTATAGAACTCCATAGAATACCATAGAATACCATAGAATACCATAGAATACCAAAGAATACCAAATAATACCAAACTATATCATAGAATACTATAGAACTCCATAGAAAACCACAGAATACCATAGAACTCCATAAAATACCAAAGAATACCAAAATATACCAAAGAATACCAAAGAATAACATACAATACCATACAATACCATACAATACCAAACAATACCAAAGAATACCATAGAATACCAAAGAATACCACAGAACACCATAGAATACCATAGAACATCATAGAACACCATAGAATATCATAGAATACCATAGAATTCAATAGAATACCATAGAATACCATAGAACTCCATGGAATACCATAGAATATTATAAAATACCATAGAATACAATAGAATACCATAGAATACCATAGAATACCATTGAATACCATAGAATACCATAGAACACCAAAGAATACCATAGAACACAATATAATACCATAGAATACCATAGAACACAATAGAATACCATAGAATACCATAGAATACTATAGAACACCATGGAACACCAAAGAATACCATAGTATACCATAGAACACCAAAGAACACAATAAAATACCATAAAACACCATAGAACACCATAGAACACCATAGAATACCATTAACTCCATATAATACCATAGAACTCCGAAGAATATTATAAAATACCATAGAATACCATTGAATACCATAGAATACCATAGAATACTATATAATATTATATTATACAAAAGAATACCATAGAATACCATAGAATACCGTAGAAGACCATAGAATACCATACAATATCATAGAATACCATATAACTCCATAGAATACCATTAAATACCATAGAATACCATACAATACCATACAATACCATACAATATCATAGAATACCATAGAACGTCATAGAATATTATAGAATACCATAGAATACCATAGAATACCATAGAACACCATAGAACACCATAGAACACCAAAGAATACCAAAGAATACCTTAGAATACCATACAATACCATACAATACCATACAATACCATAGAAATTCATAGAATATTATAGAATACCATAGAATACCAAAGAATACCATGGAATACCATAGAACACCATAGATCACCATAGAACACCATAGAACACCATAGAATACCATAGAATACCATAGAATACTGTCGAATACTAAAGAATACCATACAATATCAAACAATAATATAAAATACCATCCAAAAACATCCAACACCAAAGAATACCATACATAACAATAAAATACCATACAATACCATGCAGTATAATACAATCATATACAATACCATACAATACCATGCAGTATAATACAATCTTATACAATGCCATACAATGTCGAGATGAATCAAGTGACTCTTTTGTATCTTGCTAGCCGAACATCAACAATATTTTTGACACTTAACTATACTAAAACACTTTTAAATCATCGTGAAAAAGACGCAGCGGGATGTAAAACTGTATTTGAACAATATAAGCCAATTTCACACGTTTTCCGTTCAGTTTTGGAGATTTTGAAATTGAATTTGACATTGACGTTGACTTTGACGTTTAAATTTGACGTTTGAATTTCCTGAATGCACTGCCGAAAAGATACATTCACAATTTCGTACACCTTGCCGTGGTGTCAAAAATGCAAACAATTGGTCAAAGCTGTCAGTTTATTAGCAAAATTAATTCTTTTTCACGTTAAACGATCGCAATTGAATGTGTTTTTGCTCAATTACATCAACTTTATTACAAATGCATGAAAAATAACCGTGGAGCTCAAGGCTAGAAAAACTTTGGTATAAAAAGAGTTTTAAAAATCGAGCTGTATTGCCTGGCTCTGAGATATCTTGCCGTCATATTTAGCAACTTTTCACCATAAAAACGATTTTAAATCGCTGTGAAAATGTCGCCTGCCAATGGAAAAGTTAATTCTGAAAAATTCTAGCCTATTTCCGTACGTATTGAGTCGCATTTCGCAATTTCCATAACCAGTAGAGCGGCCGGTTACATCCCAGCCATCCACCCACCCATATACCCACAAACTAAAAAGTTGAACATCACAATTTTAAAGCTTTTATATAAGGTTAACTAGCAGTACCCGATGCCTAACGGCACCTGTTGTTCTTATCCCTAGTGGTTTTATTTTAGTATTAGAATTGTCTTTGAACTTGGATTAACAATTACAAATAGCTCACTACTATTTTTCTAGTACCCTATGCCCATAGGGCATATGCCGATAGGATAGATCATGACAAAAATATATGGGCCTAGGCCAAAATCTAGTCCCTAAGCCCTGGGATCGAACTGAGACTTTACACTTAATGTAGCCTCTACGCATACATTTAAGAAACTTTTATGGGACAACAAAATAAAGTACTGAGAAAATGTAAAGAAAACAAAGTATTATGCCATTACGACTTGATGTACCATACTATACCTGATTTCCGCCAGTACCTTCAACGATGATGGCTAACCAGCAGCATTGCTTATAAGGACACAACCATTTGGTGTGCTTTTTGGACAGAAAGGAATCATTACAAATATTTTTGGTTTGGTTTCAGTGACGAAGGTTTTTTTTTGAAGATTAAACAAAAAAAAATGTACCTATTAATTATTGTAATTTTTATTTGCCAATATTATGATCATTCTTACAAATATAAGAAATATTCACATGTTTACGACGATTTGCGTTGAAAACTTTGACCATTTGAAAGCAACAGTCAATGCAGACCAGCCATGTCGCAGTATCGCCACTGTTCATTCGTAATTGAAAGTAATCTCCGCAATGGTGCCATGAAGAAGTTCCTTCTCCACGATTGGCAGGGGGAGGGGGGGTCTAAAACAAAATAAAAAAGACGGCAAGAGAGAGGCACCATTCTTGGAGAAATGAAAAGTTTCTAAATGTATTCAAGCTGTTAAGTGAGAGAATTTTAAAAATATTTGTTATGCCGGGGCCCCCATCCCGCCCCGGCAGCATGGCGATCGTCGCACACTACATCGCCTCTGCCTTACACTATCAAAGATTGTGCAGCCCGTTGCAAGCAACAGGAATCTCTGATGTGCGGACGTGCAAGGATTCATGCAAGGATCAACTGTGTCGGATAGGTAGGATGCATTGTTCAGTTTTTAGACTGGTGTAATGCTGTCATGCTTGGTTGTTAGTTGGTTTGACATTCTAAGATGGAATCGAGAAGAGAGATGCAGAGATTCATGCAAGGATCAACTGTGTCGGATAGGTAGGATGCATTGTTCAGCTTTTCGGCTGGTGCAATGCTATCATGCTTGGTGGTTAGTTGGTTTGACATTTCAAGATAGAATCAAGAAGAGAGAAACATGCAGTAAAAAGACCGACACGAAAGTAAGATTGTGACCTTAAAAAAATTGCAAACATGCAGATAGAAAACAGTAGGTTGCATAACTATTAACTACTTACTTACCAACTACTACTACTACTTACTACTTAGTAACTACTTTACTAAATCTATGATATTTTTTTTGTGTTTTTTTGTTTTTTTGAACATGCATGACATGCAGATGGAAAACAGCAGGTTGCATAACTATTAACTACTTACTAACCAACTACTACTACTTACTACTTAGTAACTACTTTACTAAATCTATGATTTTTTTTTCTGTTTTTTTGTTTTTTTGAACATGCATGACATGCAGATGGAAAACAGCAGGTTGCATAACTATTAACTACTTACTTACCAACTACTACTACTTACTACTTAGTAACTACTTTACTAAATCTATGATTTTTTTTTTTTTTTTGTTTTTTTGAACATGCATGACATGCAGATGGAAAACAGCAGGTTGCATAACTATTAACTACTTGCTTACGAACTACTACTACTTACTACTTAGTAACTACTTTACTAAATCTACGATATGTTTTTTTATTTTTATTTTTTATTTTTTGGAACATGCATGACATGCAGATGGAAAACAGCAGGCTGCATTTCTAATACTATTAGTTAGAAGTAACTACTTTACTAAATGTATGTACAATATAATCTATCAATTAATGTACATGCATAATTGTCTAGCTCTGGGAGGAGCAGTTCCGTTAGAGTGTCCACATGCGAGCGCAATGGTCGTGAAGTTAAAGGGCTATGCGGCGTCCGGTGCTTTATACCTGCAGCAGAAAAGCGTGTCAGCATGGTGAAATATATGGGAATTGGGTTGCTACCTGCCGTGCTAGTCACGGTTCCTGGTCTGCCCTACCTAGCCTTACTGAATTTAAATTTATCTAGGAAATGTTACCGCTATTGCAAATGCAAGGGATAGTACAATGATAGGATTTAGGAGGAGGAGGCGTCCATTGGAACTTCTTCATCCGCATCCGATACAGCGAGTTGACTAAGCGACTGCTCAAGGGCCTGCTGGTCAGCCTCTTGATAGCCACTACGCGAGGAAGGATCCGCTGCCTGGTGGTCCGGCGCATGAATCTCGAGCACCTCCTGGTACACGATGTTCTTGGTGAAGGTGGTGTTGCTCGAGACGATCAACTTTCCCTGCGCCTCGTTACCGGCGACTGCCACGAAGATCGAGTCCAAAGAGCGAGCCCGAGAAAGCGCCACGTATAGCTGACCGTGTCCGAATACTGGTTTTTCTAAATTAATTCCCACCCTCTTTAAAGATTGACCCTGGGCTTTATTGATGGTCATGGCGAATGCCAGACGGATCGGAAACTGGCGCCTTGTCATCGTAAAGGGCATGCCAATGTCCGAGGGAGTTAGGTTGACTCTACATAGGAAAGTGCGTCGTCCCGCACAGCGCCCTCCGATGATCCTGCAGTCGATCACGTGCTCGTGGAGTGCAACAACGCTGAGTCGAGTCCCATTGCATAGGCCGGCTCTCACGTCGACGTTCCTCATGAGCATCACGATTGCATGAACTTTCAGACGAAGCTTGTGCGGTGGCATCCCGGATGGCGTTAATGAATTTAGATATTCTACGGGATAATCGGTAGCCAAAACGTCGCCATCTTCGCCTTCACTGACATCGACAGTGTCGGCGCTGCAGTATTCGAACACGTCACCTTCGAGGCGCTCAAGAACGTTGTCATTGATGTTCAAAGACTCCACGTTCTTCGGGCAGAGGATGGCATGGTCTTGCATCACGGCCATCTCGGCAGCACTAATGCTCGTGCCGAAGACGGCGTCAATGACGCAGTCCACGACGCATTGGACAGGTAATGCGATGGTGTCATCCGGGAGGTGGCAGTCATTCAAAATCTCGCCGTTTCCGACACGCAAGAGCCACTCGACGAACTCTACTTCGCCTGGGTTGGCGCGCATGTTCGCGCGCAGCTCGAGGGTGCGGAACAACGACCAAAGCGCGCCACGCTTAATGCATTGCTCGACAATGGTCGTTCGGTTGCCATTTCGAACGACTGGGAGGCACTGCCTAAAATCCCCGCCGATAACGATCACCTTTCCGCCGAACGGACGCTCATCGTTGGTCACGTCTCTTAGCGTCCGCTCGATCACGTTCAGGGCCAGCAGAGGCGCCATGGGTCCTTCATCCAAGATGATGACCTTGGCCGCCCTCAGCGAAGCGCCCTCGGCGGAGTTGGGCTTCACGCCAGACGTGCTGTTTTCCACAATCGGAACAGGCAATCGAAATCGCGAGTGGCAGGTCCTCCCTCCCTTCAGTAACGTCGCCGCAATGCCCGTCCACGCGACGGCCACGGCTCGCTCGCCTCGGGCTCGCAGCGTGCTGATGAGGGTGTTGTATAGGAAGGTCTTCCCGCTGCCGCCCGGGCCGTCCAGGTAGAAGCACCTCTGCTCGGCGTTCGGGTCGTCGATTGCTGCCATCACCGCGTCGAATGCCACGCGCTGCCTGCCGTTGAGCTTCACCAAGTTCTCCTCGGCCTCTTCCCTTTCGGCGGTCTGGTCGAACTGCTCGTCGACAGCAACGATGACTGGCACTCGAGGCGCTGGCAAACCGATTTCGGCGTTGGTCAGGCGGTGTAGGGCAAGGACGGACTGGATGGAATTCAGGGCCAACTGTTCTGCCTCGATGGGGTCGTGTTCTCGGGCGAAATCTTCGCAGAAATCGCCCTTGAAACGCTCCCATAGAGACAGCGGGTCAAGAGGCTGACAGAACGCGCAAATGATGGCAAACAGCTGACGAAGTTCGTTTGGCATCTTTATAGCAACCGCTTCCTGCAGACATTTCTGCCACTCGTCGTCGTCCATTAGCAGGTTGCGTGCGATGGCAGCTTCCTTGAAGGTAGCGTAAACCCTACCCTGGAACGTGCGCACGTCCTCGAATGAGGTGGCGCCGGCGACGTGTAGCAAAAGGAGACGAAGATGGTATCGCTCGATCTGCCGGGGCGTCACGGAGTACATTCGGCTGATGATGGAGCCGGCACCTCGCTTTCGTGGCTTCCACGCTTTGCCCTCGAAACGGAAGTGGTACGGGATGTCGATGTACTTGTACTGCCGTGCCGCCGGGTTGCTACTATTCAGCGCAAACCATGCCGTCAGCGTAGTCAGCGCAGCCCTGCCGCGTTCTGCTGCGGCTTCCTCGTCTCCAGGACGGAACGTGACCATGTGGTCACCCTCGAGGTGGATCGCCAAACGGATGATAGTGTGCGACTTTTCGTGCATTTCAAATCCGAAAATTCTCCACGCAGCCTCTTGGGGACTCACGTAGCGAGAGTCGATGAACTGTGAGACCTCGTCCCACACCAACTCTTGCTGGGCACCGTGCGCTGGACGTGGCTCATGATCGCCCTCCGCGGGGACAGAGACGCGGAGCTGGACCCTGGCACAGTCGTGACCTTTGTACACGTACTTGCACAGGTACTTGACCGTCTTCGCGGATCCACAGTGCTCGATGTTCAGGTGGCAGTCAAACTTGGAGCTTAAGTACTTGTTGTAAGGCACTACGTCTCGGTTGTCGACCACTCTTCCTGAGATGGTATGCGTCTGCCCGCTCTCTCGACGGCGATAGACGGTGAAACCCCCCTCGTTGACCACAGTCACATCTGTGAACGACTTGGGGAACTTCTTCTTACACTTTCCGTCCTCCATGCACACAGAGGACATGTTCCGAGCGCCGCACGGGCCGTGGATCATCGACGACACGATGACCTTGTGCAGTCTCTCCTCGGTCACCGGATCGGGCAACTCGGCACAGATAAGTGCGTCTACCTCCTCGGGAGTGCGGATCTTGTCCTCGTCGCGAAGGATTACCAGGATGTGAGCGTGAGGGAGTCCACGTTTTTGGAACTCGATCACGTGGAAGTGAGCCATGGGAACGCCCAGCACGTGCCTCTTGGTGAGATCAGACATGAGCTCCTTGAGTTTAAGTTGGAATACTCGCGCGGTGAGATCGGGTCGGTCTTCTGCCCTTTCGTACGCCGCTAGGCTCGTCTGAATCTCAGGCCACTTCGGATTACACGTCATAGTAAGGAAAAGATCGGGTTTTCCAAACTTGGTGACGATACTCATAGCGTCTTGATATAGCTGCTGGCAATGCCTGGGGCTTCCGATGAAACTGGAAGGCAGAATCACCATCTTCCCGACATTGCAGCCCTGCCGCTCAGCACGGTTCGCCAAGTGGTCCATGAGCCCACTGTAGAGTTCGGCGCGCAGCGTTTTCTGGTTCCTGATGACGAACTCAAGGCGATTTCCCTCAACCTTGATATAGGCATCTACCATAAACTGCTGCGTCAGCTTGCCGGCGTGCAGCACTGGATGGAAGGTGCCGACACGCTCGTGGAGTCGATGGCTATAAAACTCCATTAGAGTGACGACGCTGTGCTTAGATTGCCTGGTGTGCGGCATACCTCGTTGCCAGCCGGGTTCTCCACGCGGGAACAACAGCACGTAGCTGAGCGGATCCGTGTTGGGCGACAGGACAGACAGCTGCTCAATAAATCCGCCACGAGTATGGATACGAATATCACGTCCTAGAGGAGGCATGCCACCGTCAACGCTCTGATAAACAACGGCCACCTCGTGGGCCGTAGGATTTTCGTACAGCCGCCGTCGGTCATCCACGAAACGCAGTTCGGCCATGACCTCGGGTCGCCCCTCGGCAGCTGCACGGATCCTGTCGTCGGCCTCCACCTGACCTAACGTTTTAAGCCCTTGGGCAAAAGGATTTATTTCGCGAACCAGCGCGTCCAGCTCATGAAGCAGGTTGGGTAGCAGATTAGCATTCTGGCGTCTGTCCATTCGATGCGTCTTCGCTTGTTCCGCGTCAAGAAAGTACAGGTGCGAATAGAGGGGCTTCTGCACCGCCTGCCCCATATGGCCGATCCTATGCTGGATGTTGCCATGGACACGAAAACAGTATGTGCCACGGCCCTGGGGGATGTCCGTCTTAACTCCGACTGAAGCGAAGGAGAGCGAACTGTTGTACGACCGGATGTTTTTGCGGAAGTTCTTAGACTCGCAATGGTCTCCGGTCAGCAACGCATGCATTAAATCGGGATACGCGAGGAGAGGCTCGAGGATTACGTTGCCCGAGTGACAACAGAGTTTGTAAATTTTGTCAGATGGACGCTCTCCTGCGAAGTACAGAGCGCCGCACACCCTGCATACTTCGTCCATGCTGCCGCAGTGAAATAGGGCGACGTCAGCGACGTCTTGCCGGGCAGCTTCCAAGTGGAAAGGATGAAGGTTCACTGGAGCAAGATCAGGTTCGAACTGATCGTCTGCCACGTCAATAGCCTCGACCGCGACTCGCTGGCTTTGCTCTAGTTCAGCCTCTTGGGCGCGTTGAGACGCCTCCTCCTCAGCGCGCTGAGAGACTTCCACTTCGAACGCCGCGAGCTTATCTCTGGTCTCGGCATTTCGACGCTGCTGAGATCGCTCCCGCGCGGCGACTAATCGGCTCTCGCGCGCCTCTGGAGTCTCATGCTGCCTTTCACACTGCGTTTGGACTGCCTTCTGGCTTAATCGCTGAAGGCGCTGTTCGTCAGCTTCGTCACTCAAGCGGCGACGCTTTGACTCTGCCTTAAGGGCTAGTCGCTGAAGGCGCTGTTGGTCAGCTTCGTCACTCAAGCGATGACGCTCTGCCTCTGCCTTAAGGGCCAATCGCTGAAGGCGCTGTTCGTCAGCTTCGTCACTCAAACGATGACGCTCTGCCTCTGCCTTAAGGGCTAGTCGCTGAAGGCGCTGTTCGTCAGCTTCGTGACTCAAGCGATGACGCTCTGCCTCTGCCTTAAGGGCCAATCGCTGAAGACGCTGTTCGTCAGCTTCGTTACTCAAACGGCGACGCTTTGACTCTGCCTTAAGGGCCAGTCGCTGAAGGCGCTGTTCGTCAGCTTCGTCACTCAAGCGGCAACGCTTTGTTTCTGCCTTAAGGGCTAGTCGCTGAAGGCGCTGTTGGTCAGCTTCGTCACTCAAGCGGCGACGCTCTGCCTCTGCCTTAAGGGCCAGTCGCTGAAGGCGCTGTTCTTCGGTACATTTTGCCAAGCGGAGGCGCTCAGACTCAGCCTTTTCAGCAAGAAGCTGTAGGCGTCGTCCCTCAGAAGCTTCGTCTAGTCGTCGACGCTTCGACTCGGCAACCTGGGCCAGACGCAGAAGACGCTGGGCCTCATCCTCAGCCTTTCTGCGCTGGCGAGCATTTCTAGCTTTTTCCGCTAGTCGGGCACTCCGTTCGTTTGCTGCTACTTGCACTTTCTTGTCCTCTTGTAGCTGGCCAACTGAATTTTCCAGGATCTGGGTCTGGTCAAGGGATGGGAGCACAGATGGCACATTGTCGGGAAAGGAATGCATATAGCGGCTTGTAGAGGGTTGATCATAAAAAGCTGGAAGAGAAACGGGGGCGGCCTGTTCTAATAATGAATCATGCTTTAAGACACTCACCGGGGCTTCTTCGAGAATAGCGGAACGAAAAGGACGCTGCTCGTCAAGCGTCGACGTCGACGGGCTAGCAGTCGCCTGATGGTCGGCGTGCTCGGCCGTCTCTCTCGTCCTCGCTCTCTCGTCAGCAGCAGCCCTTTTCTTCGCCGCCGCGCTCTCTGCTCTTGCCGTTGCACCTTTCCCGCCTTTCCGAGACGTCAGATTTACACGCTTCTTAGGTGGCATCTGTGTAAAGAAAGCGAGGCTTTAGTAATGCCTAGCGTAGCCGAGCTGACGCGGGAATGGCTGAGCACGAACCGACCGCCATGTTCAATAAAAATGACCTCACGCAAATATCATGCCAGGCTAAATGTATGCTTTAATATGCACAACAATCACTTCAGTTTCTTTACAAAGAAATATGCTAATTTGCTTCGAATGCGAGCTTGGACGCCATGTTGAACACACTTCTAATTGTTGGAACGGAGGGCATGGGAGGGTTGGGGAGGGGGATGAGAATCGCGTCGAGCGATTGCATCATGTTACGTAAAAATGACGTCATGGAAATATCCACAAGACGGGCAAAATGTATGCTTTCCAGTCTTGATGATGAACGATAATTTTAATAATTAAGAAGCTAAACGCTATAAAATCACTATAAATAATTGAATCACTTGATGATATTAGTGGTTGACTATTACTGGATATTGTGACATGCAAATTAAATCTGAAATAAGATTACCTTGGATAGCGACGAAATTCTTCCCCACAAGAGTGTTTCGCCGTGTAGGTAATCCGCACTCTCATGCTATACTAACTGCTATAGCAAATGGCGGTTGGCGAGCTTTGGGAGTGTGACTAATTGCCGAGCGTAGATGCCGATCAAAAAGCGGTAACCAACAACCCGCTACGTAAAATGACGTCACGCAAATTCAAACTTGAACACCACGCGCGACGATTTAAATTACGTGCCATAAGAAGCTGTCGATACTACACGCTGTAAATGAATGAAGTCAGAAGTCAAATTATTGTGGTCAGTGATCATAATAATGTGTCTTTAGAGGTTAACTAATTAATTACGCGTTAAATCACTACTAAATTTATCTGAAAACTCATTAAAGAAACACAATAGAACACAAAATGTGCACCTGTGCCTTTTTAAAGCTTTTTATGGGACCACCACCCAAAGAACTAAGAAAATGAATAAGAAAATATAGTTTTTGGCCCTTTCGATTTAAATAAGCATTTTGCCTCTTCACCAGTAGCTACCATATGCTCTGCGGGCATGCCCGATGGCCAGATCATTACTCAAATATGGCCCTAGTCCATTACCTAGGTCCTCAGACCTGGGATGTATTTCTTTTTAAAATATGTCTTTTAATGTACATTCAGAAGGCATTATTAAAGCCCATTGCCCAATAGATGTAAAGATACAAACTGCTGATTTAAAATAATCTGGATAGAGCATAGGATCCAGCCAGCTGATCTCAAATAACATGGATAGAGCATAGGATCCAGCCAGCTGATCTCAAATAACCTGAATAGAACATAGGATCCACCCAGCTGAACTCAAATAACCTGGATAGAGCATAGGATCCAGCCAGCTGATCTCAAATAACCTGAAAAGAGCATAGAATCCAGTCAGCTGATCTCAAATAACCTGGATAGAGCATAGGATCCAGCCAGCTGATCTCAAATAACCTGGATAGAGCATAGGATCCAGCTAGCTGATCTCAAATAACCTGGATAGAGCATAGGATCCAGCCAGCTGATCTCAAATAACCTGGATAGAGTATAGGATCCAGTCAGCTGATCTCTAATAACCTGGATAGAGCATAGGATCCAGCCAGCTGATCTTAAATAACCTGGATAGAGCATAGGATCCAGCCAGCTGATCTCAAATAACCTGGATAGAGCATAGGATCCAGCTAGCTGATCTCAAATAACCTGGATAGAGCATAGGATCCAGCCAGCTGATCTCAAATAACCTGGATAGAGCATAGGATCCAGCCAGCTGATCTCAAATAACCTGGATAGAGCATAGGATCCAGCCAGCTGATCTCAAATAACCTGGATAGAACATAGGATCCAGCCAGCTGATCTCAAATAACCTGGATAGAGCATAGGATCCAGCCAGCTGATCTCAAATAACCTGAATAGAGCTCTAGATATAAAACCTGTAAAATCCGTATTCCATGCTTAGGTTGCTAGCAATAGAAATTAAACCCACAGGTGATTTGCATTAAAGTCAGATTGCTATGCTTTGTTATTCTATGCTATGCTATGCTATGCTATGTTATGTTATGCTATGCTTTGCTATGCTATGCTTTGCTTTGCTTTGCTATGCTTTGCTATGCTATGCTATGCTTTGCTATGCTATGCTATGCTATGCTATGCTTTGCTATGCTTTGCTTTGCTTTGCTATGCTATGCTTTGCTATGATGTGCTTTGCTTTGCTATGCTATGCTTTGATAAGCTATGCTATGCTATTCTATGCTATGCTTTGCTATGCTTTGCTATGCTTTGCTATGCTATGCTTTGCTATGATATGCTTTGCTATGCTATGCTATGCTATGCTATGCTATGCTATGCTATGCTTTGCTATGCTATGCTTTGCTATGCTATGCAATGCTTTGCTATGCTATGCTATGCTATGCTATGCTATGCTATGCTATGCTTTGCTTTGCTTTGCTATGCTTTGCTATGCTATGCTATGCTATGCTTTGCTATGCTATGCTTTGCTATGCTTTGCTATGCTATGCTATGCTATGCTTTGCTATGCTATGCTATGCTTTGCTATGCTATGCTATGCTTTGCTATGCTATGCTATGCTTTGCTATGCTATGCAATGCTTTGCTATGCTATGCTATGCTATGCTATGCTATGCTTTGCTTTGCTATGCTATGCTTTGCTATGCTATGCTATGCTATGCTTTGCTATGCTATGTAATGCTTTGCTATGCTATGCTATGCTATGCTATGCTTTGCTTTGCTTTGCTTTGCTATGCTATGCTTTGCTATGCTATGCTTTGATAAGCTATGCTATGCTATGCTTTGCTTTGCTATGCTATGCTATGCTATGCTTTGCTATGCTATGCTATGCTTTGCTATGCTATGCTATGCTTTGCTGTGCTATGCTATGCCAAATGTTCAGGACAGCCTTTAAAATTGCCAAAGAAATTGTGAATGCATTGTTTTTCGCATTCAAAACAATTAATAGGTACCTTGATATAGGTACCAATTACGTATTTGCGCGGTAAAAAAAACACAAATTTAAATAAAAATGTTCTCACTAAACACTTTGCGTTTGAAAACCTGTTGCTAATTCACGACAGTCTTGAAAATTATAATTTTTTTCACGGCTTCTTACGTCGATGCAAAAGAATTTTCACCTGTTTTTGCGATCTGTCACTCAAAATCAAGATTTGTCGGAATAATCTCTAAAAAACATGTTTAGTATAGTTTGGTTGTTAAGAAATCCATATTCCATGCTTAGGTTGCTAGCAATGGAAAGTTAACCCACAGGTGATTTGCATAAAAGTCGGAAATATCATTTCCGTTTGAAATTGGTGGTGGAATCTTGTCTAGGCTGGGGTTGAATAGTATGCGTCGTATATGAACAATTTCGGCTTAAATCGGCAAGATGTTTATACCTTTATGAAACACAATTAAACTATAGAAATTCAATTGAACACAAAATGTGCAATAAAAATACAATTTTCACGCCTGTAAAGAGTCAAACTTTTTCCTTACCTACCTGTTTCATATGAAGTGGCATTTGGAATCCTGTCAAATCGCCGTATGCCATCAACTCACCTTAAAAATGTCGCGTTTCATATAATGCTTCGAAATCATGTACAAATTATAACCATTTCCTGTCGTTTTTGACCGATTTTCGCCAGAAACAAAGGGGTTTTAGTAGATAGTTTGACATTTCAACCCATTTTGACATTTAATTTGGCCTGATGATCCACTGCTGAGAAGATACATTCACGATTTCGTACACCTTGCTGTGGTGTCAAAATAGCAAACAATTGATCAAAGCTGTCAGTTTATTAGCAAAATTAATTCTTTTTCACGTAAAACGATCGCAATTGAATGTGTTTTCGCTCAATTACATCAACAACTTTATTACGAATGCATAAAAAATCACCGCAAAGCTCGAGGTTAGACAAACTTCAGTATTAAAAGAGTTATCAAATCGAGCTGCATCGCCTGGCTCCGAGATATCTTGCCGTCATATTTAGCAACTTTTCACCATGAAAACGATTTTTAATCGCTGTGAAAATGTCGCACGCCAATGTAAAAGTTAATTCTGAAAAATTCTAGCCCATTTCCGTACGTTTTTAGTCGAATTTCGCAATTTCTATAACCAGTAGAGCGGCCGGTTACATCCCAGCCAGCCACCCACCCAGCCAGCCATCCACCCACAAACTAAAAAGTTGAACATCACATTTTAAAGCTTTTATATAAGGTTAACTAGCAGTACCCGATGCCTAACGGCACCTGTTGTTCTTATCCCTAGTGGTTTTATTTTAGTATTAGTATTGTCTTTGAACTTGGATTAACAATTACAAAAAGCTCACTACTGTTTTTCTAGTACCCTATGCCCATAGGGCATATGCCGATAGGATAGATCATGACAAAAATATATGGGCCTAGGCCAAAATCTAGTCCCTAAGCCCTGGGACCGAACTGAGACTTTACACTTAATGTAGCCTCTACGCATACATTTAAGAAACTTTTATGGGACAACAAAATAACGTACTGAGAAAATGTCAAGAAAACAAAGTATTATGCCCTTACGACTTGATATACCATACTATACCTGATTTCCGCCAGTACCTTCAACGATGATGGCTAACCAGCAGCATTGCTTATAAGGGGACACAACCATTTGGTGTGCTTTTTGGACAGAAAGGAATCATTACAAATATTTTTGGTTTGGTTTCAGTGACGAAGGTTTTTTTTTTGAAGATTAAACAAAAAAAAATGTACCTATTAATTATTGTAATTTTTATTTGCCAATATTATTATCATTCTTACAAATATAAGAAATATTCACATGGTAACGACGATTTGCGTTGAAAACTTTGACCATTTGAAAGCAACAGTCAATGCAGACCTGCCATGTCGCAGTAGCGCCACTGTTCATTCGTAATTGAAAGTAATCTCCGCAATGGTGCCATGAAGAAGTTCCTTCTCTACGATTGGCAGGGGGAGGGGGGGTCTAAAACAAAATAAAAAAAGACGGCAAGAGAGAGGCACTATTCTTGGAGAAATAAAAAGTTTCTAAATGTATTCAAGCTGTTAAGTGAGAGAATTTTAAAAATAATTGTTATGCCGGGGCCCCCATCCCGCCCCGGCAGCATGGCGATCGTCACACACTACATCGCCTCTGCCTTACACTATCAAAGATTGTGCAGCCCGTTGCAAGCAACAGGAATCTCTGATGTGCGGACATGCAAGGATTCATGCAATATTCAACTGTGTCAGATAGGTAGGATGCATTGTTCAGTTTTTAGACTGGTGCAATGCTATCATGCTTGGTGGTTAGTTGGTTTGACATTCCAAGATGGAATCAAGAAAAGAGAAACATGCAGTAAAAAGACCGACACGAAAGTAAGATTGTGACCTTAAAAAAATTGCAAACATGCAGATAGAAAACAGCAGGTTGCATAACTATTAACTCCTTACTTACCAACTACTACTACTTACTACTTAGTAGCTACTTTACTAAATCTATGATATTTTTTTTTGGTTTTTTTGTTTTTTTGAACATGCATGACATGCAGATGGAAAAAAGCAGGTTGCATAACTATTAACTACTTACTTACCAACTACTACTACTTACTACTTAGTAACTACTTTACTAAATCTATGATTTTTTTTTTGTTTTTTTGTTTTTTTGAACATGCATGACATGCAGATGGAAAACAGCAGGTTGCATAACTATAAACTACTTGCTTACCAACTACTACTACTTACTACTTAGTAACTACTTTAATAAATCTACGATATGTTTTTTATTTTTATTTTTATTTTTTTTGGAACATGCATGACATGCAGATGGAAAACAGCAGGCTGCATTTCTAATACTATTAGTTAGAAGTAACTACTTTACTAAATGTATGTACAATATAATCTATCAATTAATTTACATGCATAATTGTCTAGCTCTGGGAGGAGCAGTTCCGTTAGAGTGTCCACATGCGAGCGCAATGGTCGTGAAGTTAAAGGGCTATGCGGCGTCCGGTGCTTTATACCTGCAGCAGAAAAGCGTGTCAGCATGGTGAAATATATGGGAATTGGGTTGCTACCTGCCGTGCTAGTCACGGTTCCTGGTCTGCCCTACCTAGCCTTACTGAATTTAAATTTATCTAGGAAATGTTACCGCTATTGCAAATGTAAGGGATAGAACAATGATAGGATTTAGGAGGAGGAGGTGTCCATTGGAACTTCTTCATCCGCATCCGATACAGCGAGTTGACTAAGCGACTGCTCAAGGGCCTGCTGGTCAGCCTCTTGATAGCCACTACGCGAGGAAGGATCCGCTGCCTGGTGGTTCGGCGCATGAATCTCGAGCACCTCCTGGTACACGATGTTCTTGGTGAAGGTGGTGTTGCTCGAGACGATCAACTTGCCCTGCGCCTCGTTACCGGCGACTGCCACGAAGATCGAGTCCAAAGAGCGAGCCCGAGAAAGCGCCACGTATAGCTGACCGTGTCCGAATACTGGTTTTTCTAAATGAATTCCCACCCTCTTTAAAGATTGACCCTGGGCTTTATTGATGGTCATGGCGAATGCCAGACGGATCGGAAACTGGCGCCTTGTCATCGTAAAGGGCATGCCAATGTCCGAGGGAGTTAGGTTGACTCTACATAGGAAAGTGCGTCGTCCCGCACAGCGCCCTCCGATGATCCTGCAGTCGATCACGTGCTCGTGGAGTGCAACAACGCTGAGTCGAGTCCCATTGCAAAGGCCGGCTCTCACGTTGACGTTCCTCATGAGCATCACGATTGCATGAACTTTCAGACGAAGCTTGTGCGGTGGCATCCCGGATGGCGTTAATGAATTTAGATATTCTACGGGATAATCGGTAGCCAAAACGTCGCCATCTTCGCCTTCACTGACATCGACAGTGTCGGCGCTGCAGTATTCGAACACGTCACCTTCGAGGCGCTCAAGAACGTTGTCATTGATGTTCAAAGACTCCACGTTCTTCGGGCAGAGGATGGCATGGTCTTGCATCACGGTCATCTCGGCAGCACTAATGCTCGTGCCGAAGACGGCGTCAATGACGCAGTCCACGACGCATTGGACAGGTAATGCGATGGTGTCATCCGGGAGGTGGCAGTCATTCAAAATCTCGCCGTTTCCGACACGCAAGAGCCACTCGACGAACTCTACTTCGCCTGGGTTGGCGCGCATGTTCGCGCGCAGCTCGAGGGTGCGGAACAACGACCAAAGCGCGCCACGCTTAATGCATTGCTCGACTATGGTCGTTCGGTTGCCATTTCGAACGACTGGGAGGCACTGCCTAAAATCCCCGCCGATAACGATCACCTTTCCGCCGAACGGACGCTCATCGTTGGTCACGTCTCTTAGCGTCCGCTCGATCACGTTCAGGGCCAGCAGAGGCGCCATGGGTCCTTCATCCAAGATGATGACCTTGGCCGCCCTCAGCGAAGCGCCCTCGGCGGAGTTGGGCTTCACGCCAGACGTGCTGTTTTCCACAATCGGAACAGGCAATCGAAATCGCGAGTGGCAGGTCCTCCCTCCCTTCAGTAACGTCGCCGCAATGCCCGTCCACGCGACGGCCACGGCTCGCTCGCCTCGGGCTCGCAGCGTGCTGATGAGGGTGTTGTATAGGAAGGTCTTCCCGCTGCCGCCCGGGCCGTCCAGGTAGAAGCACCTCTGCTCGGCGTTCGGGTCGTCGATTGCTGCCATCACCGCGTCGAATGCCACGCGCTGCCTGCCGTTGAGCTTCACCAAGTTCTCCTCGGCCTCTTCCCTTTCGGCGGTCTGGTCGAACTGCTCGTCGACAGCAACGATGACTGGCACTCGAGGAGCCGGCAAACCGATTTCGGCGTTGGTCAGGCGGTGTAGGGCAAGGACGGACTGGATGGAATTCAGGGCCAACTGTTCTGCCTCGATGGGGTCGTGTTCTCGGGCGAAATCTTCGCAGAAATCGCCCTTGAAACGCTCCCATAGAGACAGCGGGTCAAGAGGCTGACAGAACGCGCAAATGATGGCAAACAGCTGACGAAGTTCGTTTGGCATCTTTATAGCAACCGCCTCCTGCAGACATTTCTGCCACTCGTCGTCGTCCATTAGCAGGTTGCGTGCGATGGCAGCTTCCTTGAAGGTAGCGTAAACCCTACCCTGGAACGTGCGCACTTCCTCGAATGAGGTGGCGCCGACGACGTGTAGCAAAAGGAGACGAAGATGGTATCGCTCGATCTGCCGGGGCGTCACGGAGTACATTCGGCTGATGATGGAGCCGGCACCTCGCTTTCGTGGCTTCCACGCTTTGCCCTCGAAACGGAAGTGGTACGGGATGTCGATGTACTTGTACTGCCGTGCCGCCGGGTTGCTACTATTCAGCGCAAACCATGCCGTCAGCGTAGTCAGCGCAGCCCTGCCGCGTTCTGCTGCGGCTTCCTCGTCTCCAGGACGGAACGTGACCATGTGGTCACCCTCGAGGTGGATCGCCAAACGGATGATAGTGTGCGACTTTTCGTGCATTTCAAATCCGAAAATTCTCCACGCAGCCTCTTGGGGACTCACGTAGCGAGAGTCGATGAACTGTGAGACCTCGTCCCACACCAACTCTTGCTGGGCACCGTGCGCTGGACGTGGCTCATGATCGCCCTCCGCGGGGACAGAGACGCGGAGCTGGACCCTGGCACAGTCGTGACCTTTGTACACGTACTTGCACAGGTACTTGACCGTCTTCGCGGATCCACAGTGCTCGATGTTCAGGTGGCAGTCAAACTTGGAGCTTAAGTACTTGTTGTAAGGCACTACGTCTCGGTTGTCGACCACTCTTCCTGAGATGGTATGCGTCTGCCCGCTCTCTCGACGGCGATAGACGGTGAAACCCCCCTCGTTGACCACAGTCACATCTGTGAACGACTTGGGGAACTTCTTCTTACACTTTCCGTCCTCCATGCACACAGAGGACATGTTCCGAGCGCCGCACGGGCCGTGGATCATCGACGACACGATGACCTTGTGCAGTCTCTCCTCGGTCACCGGATCGGGCAACTCGGCACAGATAAGTGCGTCTACCTCCTCGGGAGTGCGGATCTTGTCCTCGTCGCGAAGGATTACCAGGATGTGAGCGTGAGGGAGTCCACGTTTTTGGAATTCGATCACGTGGAAGTGAGCCATGGGAACGCCCAGCACGTGCCTCTTGGTGAGATCAGACATCAGCTCCTTGAGTTTAAGTTGGAATACTCGCGCGGTGAGATCGGGTCGGTCTTCTGCCCTTTCGTACGCCGCTAGGCTCGTCTGAATCTCAGGCCACTTCGGATTACACGTCATAGTAAGGAAAAGATCGGGTTTTCCAAACTTGGTGACGATACTCATAGCGTCTTGATATAGCTGCTGGCAATGCCTGGGGCTTCCGATGAAACTGGAAGGCAGAATCACCATCTTCCCGACATTGCAGCCCTGCCGCTCAGCACGGTTCGCCAAGTGGTCCATGAGCCCACTGTAGAGTTCGGCGCGCAGCGTTTTCTGGTTCCTGATGACGAACTCAAGGCGATTGCCCTCAACCTTGATATAGGCATCTACCATAAACTGCTGCGTCAGCTTGCCGGCGTGCAGCACTGGATGAAAGGCGCCGACACGCTCGTGGAGTCGATGGCTATAAAACTCCATTAGAGTGACGACGCTGTGCTTAGATTGCCTGGTGTGCGGCATACCTCGTTGCCAGCCGGGTTCTCCACGCGGGAACAACAGCACGTAGCTGAGCGGATCCGTGTTGGGCGACAGGACAGACAGCTGCTCAATAAATCCGCCACGAGTATGGATACGAATATCACGTCCTAGAGGAGGCATGCCACCGTCAACGCTCTGATAAACAACGGCCACCTCGTGGGCCGTAGGATTTTCGTACAGCCGCCGTCGGTCATCCACGAAACGCAGTTCGGCCATGACCTCGGGTCGCCCCTCGGCAGCTGCACGGATCCTGTCGTCGGCCTCCACCTGACCTAGCGTTTTAAGCCCTTGGGCAAAAGGATTTATTTCGCGAACCAGCGCGTCCAGCTCATGAAGCAGGTTGGGTAGCAGATTAGCATTCTGGCGCCTGTCCATTCGATGCGTCTTCGCTTGTTCCGCGTCAAGAAAGTACAGGTGCGAATAGAGGGGCTTCTGCACCGCCTGCCCCATATGGCCGATCCTGTGCTGGATGTTGCCATGGACACGAAAACAGTATGTGCCACGGCCCTGGGGGATGTACGTCTTAACTCCGACTGAAGCGAAGGAGAGCGAACTGTTGTACGACCGGATGTTTTTGCGGAAGTTCTTAGACTCGCAATGATCTCCGGTCAGCAACGCATGCATTAAATCGGGATACGCGAGGAGAGGCTCAATGATTACGTTGCCCGAGTGACAACAGAGTTTATAAATTTTGTCAGAAGGACGCTCTCCTGCGAAGTACAGAGCGCCACACACCCTGCATACTTCGTCCATGCTGCCGCAGTGAAATAGGGCGACGTCAGTGACGTCTTGCCGTGCAGCCTCCAAGTGGAAAGGGTGAAGGTTCACTGGAGCAAGATCAGGTTCAAACTGATCATCTGCCACGTCAATAGCCTCGACCGCGACTCGCTGGCTTTGCTCTAGTTCAGCCTCTTGGGCGCGTTGAGACGCCTCCTCCTCAGCGCGCTGAGAGACTTCCACTTCTAACGCCGCGAGCTTATCCCTGGTCTCGGCATTTCGACGCTGCTGAGATTGCTCCCGCGCGGCGACTATACGGCTCTCGCGCGCCTCTGGAGTCTCATGCTGCCTTTCAGACTGCGTTTGAACTGCCTTCTGGCTTAATCGCTGAAGGCGCTGTTCCTCAGATTCGTCACTCAAGCGGCGACGCTTGGACTCTGCCATAAGGGCTAGTCGCTGAAGGCGCTGTTCGTCAGCTTCGTCACTCAAGCGGCGACGCTCTGACTCTGCCTTAAGGGCCAATCGCTGAAGGCGCTGTTCGTTGGCTTCTACACTCAAGCGATGACGCTCTGCCTCTGCCTTAAGGGCCAATCGCTGAATACGCTGTTCGTCAGCTTCGTCACTTATGCGGCGACGCTTTGACTCTGCCCTAAGGGCCAATCGCTGAAGGCGCTGTTCGTCAGCTTCGTCACTCAAGCGGCGACGCTCTGCCTGTGCCTTAAGGGCCAGTCGCTGAAAGCGCTGTTCTTCCGTACATTTTGCCAAGCGGAGGCGCTCAGACTCGGCCTTTTCAGCAAGAAGCTGTAGGCGTCGTCCCTCAGAAGCTTCGTCTAGTCGTCGACGCTTCAACTCGGCAACCTGGGCCAGACGCAGAAGACGCTGGGCCTCATCCTCAGCCTTTCTGCGCTGGCGAGCATTTCTAGCTTTTTCCGCTAGTCGGGCACTTCGTTCGTTTGCTGCTACTTGCACGTTCTTGTCCTCTTGGAGCTGGCCAACTGAATTTTCCAGGATCTGAGTCTGGTCAAGGGATGGGAGTACAGACGGCACATTGTCGGAAAAGGAATGCAGATAGCGGCTTGTTGAGGGTTGATCATAAAAAGCTGGAAGAGAAGCGGGGGCGGCCTGTTCTAATAATGAATCATGCTTTAAGACACTCACCGGGGCTTCTTCGAGAATAGCGGAAAGAAAAGGACGCTGCTCGTTGAGCGTCGACGTCGACGGGCTAGCAGTTGCCTGATGGTCGGCGTGCTCGGCCGTCTCTCTCGTCCTCGCTCTCTCGTCAGCAGCAGCCCTTTTCTTCGCCGCCGCGCTCTCCGCTCTTGCCGTTGCACCTTTCCCGCCCTTCCGAGACGTCAGATTTACACGCTTCTTGGGTGGCATCTGTGTGAAGAAAGCGAGGCTTTAGTAGTGCCTAGCGTCGCCGAGCTGAAGCGGAGCGTGGCCGAGCACGACCCAACCGCCATGTTTTGTAAAAATGACCTCACGCAAATATCATGCCAGTCTAAATGCATGCTTTAATATGCACAACAATCACTTCAGTTTCTTTACAAAGAAATATGCTAATTTGCTTCGAATGCGAGCTTGGACGCCATGTTGAACACACTTCTAATTGTTGGAACGGTGGGCATGGGAGGGTTGGGGAGGGGGATGAGAATCGCGTCGAGCGATTGCATCATGCTACGTAAAAGTGACGTCATGGAAATATCCACAAGACGGGCAAAATGTATGCTTTCCAGTCTTGATGATGAACGATAATTTTAATAATAATTTAGAAGCTTAACGCTATAAAATCACAATAAATAAGTGAATTACTTGATGATATTAGGGGTGGACTATTAGTGGATATTGTGACATGCAAATTAAATCTGAAATAAGATTACCTTGAATAGCGACGAAATTCTTCCCCACAAGAGTGTTTCGCCGTGTAGGTAATCCGCACTCTCATGCTATACTAACTGCTATAGCAAATGGCGGTTGGCGAGCTTTGGGAGTGTGACTAATTGCCGAGCGTAGATGCCGATCAAAAAGCGCTAAGCCAACATCCCGCTACGTAAAATGACGTCAGGCAAATTCAAACTTTACACCACGCGCGACAATTTAAATTACGTGCCATAAGAAGCTGTCGATGCTACACGCTGTAAATGAATGAAGTCAGAAGTCAAATTATTGCGGACAGTGATCATAATAATGTGTCTTAAGAGGTTAGGTAATTAATTACGGGTTAAATAACTACTAAATATATCTGAAAACTCATTAAAGAAACACAATTGAACACAAAATGTGCAATATAAATACAATTTCACGTCTGTATTTTAGTCAAACTTTTTCTTTACCTACCTGTTTCATATGAAGTTGCTTTTAAAATCCTGTTTAAATCGCCGTATCCCATCAACTCACCTAAAAATTTCGCGTTTCATATAGTGCTTTGAAATAATGTACAAATTATAACCATTTACTGTCGTTTTTGACCGATTTTCGCCAGAAACAAAGGGGTTTTAGTAGATAGTTTGACATTTCAACCCATTTTGACGTTTAATTTGGCCTGATGATCCACTGCTGAAAAGATACATTCACGATTTTGAACACCTTGCCGTGGTGACCAAAAAGCAAACAATTGACCAAAGCTGTCAGTTTATTAGCAAAATAATTCTTTTTCACGTAAAACGATCGTAATTTAATGTGTTTTCTCTCAATTACATCAACAACTTTATTACGAATGCATGAAAAATAACCGTGGAGCTCCAGGCTAGAAATACTTGAGTATTAAAAAAGTTTAAAAATCGAGTTGCATCGCCTGGCTCTGAGATATCTTGCCGTCATATTTAGCAACTTTTCACCATGAAAATGATTTTAAATCGCTGTGATAGTGTCGCCTGCCAATGTAAAAGTTAACACTGAAAAATTCTAGCCCATTTCCGTACGTTTCGAGTCGAATTTCGCAATTTCCATAAACAGTAGAGCAGCCGGTTACATCCCAGCCAGCTACCCAGCCATATACCCACAAACTAAAAAGTTGAACATCACAATTTAAAGCTTTTATATAAGGTTAACTAGCAGTACCCGATGCCTATCGGCACCTTACGATTTTGAGGGAGTGGGCATTTTGGTTTAAACGTGTCTCGAGTTTTCTTTGATAGAAAACCATGAAATTCCATTCAATACAATACAATACAATAAAATGCCATAAAATACCAAACAAACCCATAAAATACCAAACAATATCATACAATACCAAAGGGGACCTAGAATACCATACAATACAATAGAAAACCATACAATACCATACAATACCATAGAATACCTAAAAATACCAAACTGTATCATCGAATACCATTCAATTCCTAACAACACCATAAAGTATCTTCTTATACCATAGAAATCCATTGAAACTCATAAAATACCAGAGGATACCAAAAAATACCATAAAAAAATATAGAAACCCATAGGAACATATGGAATACCATACCATTCCATACATCATCAAAGGATACCAAATAATACTATCGAATACCTCCAAATACCATAGAGAACCATATTATATCAAAGAAACCCATAAAATTTCATAGAATACCATCCAAAAACATTTAATACCATACACTTCCAAACAAAACCAAACAATACCAAACAATACCATAGAATACCATAAAATACAAAACAATACCATAGAATACCATAGAATACCATAGAATACCATAAAATATCATAGAATACCATAGAACTCCATAGAATACCATAGAATACCATAAAAATACCATAAAATACCATAGAATACCATAGAATTCCATAGAATTCCATAGATTACCATAGAATACCATAGAACACCAAAGAATACCATAGAACACAATAAAATACCATAGAAAACCATAGCACACCATAGAACACCATAGAATACCATTGAATACCATAGAACACCATAGAACACAAAAGAATAACATAAAACACCAAAGACCCCCATAGAACACCAAAGAATACCATTAACTCCATATAATATTATAGAACTCCATTGAATACCATAGAACTCCATTGAATACCATAGAACACCATAGAATACTATAGAATATCAAAGAATACCAAAGAACTCTATATAATACCATAGTATATAATAGAATACTATAGAACTCCATAGAATACCAAAGAATACCATAGGATACTATAGAATACCATACAATATCATAGAATACCATAGAACTCCATAGAATACCATAGAATATTATAAAATACCAAAGAATACCATAGAATACCATAGAATACCATTGAATACCATAGAATACCATAGAACACCAAAGAATACCATAGAACACAATAGAATACCATAGAATACCATAGCACACCATAGAACACCAAAGAACACCATAGAATACCATAGTATACCATAGAACACCATAGAACACAATAGAATACCATTAAACACCATAGAAAACCATTGAACACCATAGAATACCATTAACTCCATATAATACCATAGAACTCCGTAGAATATTATAAAATACCATAGAATACCATTGAATACCATAGAATACCATAGAATACCATATAAGATTATATTATACAAAATAATACCATAGAATACCATAGAATACCGTAGAAGACCATAGAATACCATAAAATATCAAAGAATACCATATAACTCCATAGAATACCATTAAATACTATAGAATACCATAGAATACCATAGAATACCATAGAATACCATAGAATACCATACAATATCATAGAATACCATAGAACTTCATAGAATATTATAGAATACTATAGAATACCATAGAATACCATAGAACACCATAGAACACCATAGAACACCATAGAACACCATAGAACACCATAGAATACCAAAGAATACCTTAGAATACCATAAAATACCATACAATACCATACAATACCATAGAATACCATAGAAATTCATAGAATATCATAGAATACCATAGAATACCCTAGAATACCATAGAATACCATAGAACACCATAGAACACCATAGAACACCATAGAACACCATAGAATACCATAGAATACCATAGAATACCATAGAATACCATAGAATACTGTCGAATACTAAAGAATACCGTACATTTTCATTCAATACCATAAAATATCAAACAATAATATTAAAAACCATCCAAAAACATCCAATACCAAAGAATACCATACATAACAATAAAATACCATACAATACCATGCAGTATATTACAATCATATACAATACCATACAATGTCGAGATCAATCAAGTGACTCTTTTGTATCTTGCAAGCCAAACACCAACAATATTTTTGATACTTTACTATACTAAAACATTTTTAAATTATCGTGAAAAAGACGTAGCGAGATGTAAAACTGTATTTGAACAATAGAAGCCAATTTCACACGTTTTCCGTTCAGTTTTGGAGATTTTGAAATTGAATTTGACATTGACGTTGACTTTGACGTTTAAATTTGACGTTTGAATTTCCTGAATGCACTGCCGAAAAGATACATTCACGATTTCGTACACCTTGCCGTGGTGTCAAAATAGCAAACAATTGATTAAAGCTGTCAGTGTATTAGCAAAATTAATTCTTTTTCACGTAAAACGATCGCAATTGAATGTGTTTTCGCTCAATTACATCAACAACTTTATTACGAATGCATGAAAAATCACCGCAAAGCTCGAGGCTAGAAAAACTTGAGTATTAAAATAGTTATAAAATCGAGCTGCATCGCCTGGCTCTGAGATATCTTGCCGTCATATTTAGCAACTTTTCACCATGAAAACGATTTTTAATCGCTGTGAAAATGTCGCACGCCAATGTAAAAGTTAATTCTGAAAAATTCTAGCCCATTTTCGTACGTTTTGAGTCGAATTTCGCAATTTCTATAAACAGTAGAGCGGCCGGTCACATCCCAGCCACCTACCTACCCACAAACTAAAAAGTTGAACATCACAATTTTAAAGCTTTTATATAAGGTTAACTAGCAGTACCCGCTGCCTAACGGCTGCAGTTGATGTTGAGGATGTGGCCATTTTAGTTAAAACGTTTGTCGAGTTTTCTTTGTGGCCTTGTCCAAAGCTTCTTAAAAGGACCACAGCCATGCAATACCATACAATACCATAGAATACCATTGAACACCATAGAATACTAAAGGATACCATAGAATACCATAGAATACCATAGAACACCAAACAATATCATAGAATACTATAGAACACCATAGAATACCAAACAATACCATAGAATACCAAAGAATACCATACAATACTAAACAATATCAAAGAATAACAAACAATATCATAGAATACCATAGAACTCCATTGAATACTATAAAATACCATAGAACCCCATAGAATACCAAAGTATACCATAGAATACCATAAAATACCATAGATTACCATAAATACCATACAATACCATAGAATACCATAGAATACCAAACAAAATCATACGATATTATAGAATACCAAACAATATCAAAGAATCTCATAGAACTCCATAGAATACCATAACATACAATAGAACTCCATAGAATACCATAGAATACCATACAATATCTTAGAGTACCATAGAACCCCATATTATACCATAAAATACCAGTAAATACCATAGAACTCCATTAAATACCAAATAGTACCATAGAATACCAGAGAATACCACAGAATACCATAGAATACTATACAATATCATAGAAAACCAAAGAAATCTATAGAATACCATAGAACACCATAGAATACCATACAATACCATACAATACCATACAATATCATAGAATACCATATTTCTTGATAGAATACCATACAATACAAAAGAATACCATACTTTATCATAGAATGCTATAGAACTCCATAGAATACCATAGAATACCATAGAATACCAAAGAATACCAAATAATACCAAATTATATCAAAGAATACTATAGAACTCCATAGAATACCACAGAATACCAAAGAATACCATAGAATACCATACAATATTAAAGGATACCATAGAACCCCATAAAATACCAAAGAATACCAAAGAATACCAAAGAATATCAAACAATACCATACAATACCATACAATACCATAAAATACCATACAATACCAAAAAATACCAAAGAATACCTAAGAATACCATAGAACACCATAGAATACCATAGAACATCATTAAACACCATAGAATACCATAGAATACCATAGAATTCCATAGAATACCATAGAATACCAAAGAACACCAAAGAATACCATAGAACACAATAGAATACCAAAGAAAACCATAGCACACCATAGAACACCAAAGAAAACCATTGAATACCATAGAATACCATAGAACACCATAGAACACAATAGAAAATCATAGAATACCAAATAACTTTATAGAATACCATAGTATATAATAGAATACTATAGAACTCCATAGAATACCAAAGAATACCATAGAATACCATAGAATACCATACAATATCATAGAACTCCATAGAATACCATACAATATCATAGAATACCATTGAATACCATAGAATACCATAGAATACCAAAGAATACCATAGAAAACCATAAATACCATAGAACACCATAGAACACCATAGAACACCATAGAAATCCATAGAATATCATAGAATACCATAGAACTCCATAGAATACTAAAGAATACCAAAGAATATCATAGAATATCATAGAATACCATAGGATACCATAGGATAACATACAATACCATAGAACTCCATAGAATACCATAGTATACCATATTACAACATAGAATACCAAACAATACCATAGAAAACCATAGAATACCATAGAATACCATAGTATATCATACAATACCATAGAAATCCATAAAATACCAAAGAATACCAAAGAGTTCCATAGAATATCAGAGAATACTAAACAATACCATACAATATCTTTTAACATTAAATAACTTCATAGAATACCATAGAATACCATAGAATACCAAAGAATACCAAACAATATCATTTAATACCAAAGAACTACATAGAATACCAAATAATACCATATATTACCATATAATACCATAAAATGCCATTGAATACCAGAGAATATAATAGAATACCAAAGAATACAATACAATATCATAGAATACCATGGAATACCAAAGAATACCATAGAATACCATAGAATACCATAGAATAACATAGAATACCATAGAATACCATAGAATACCATTAAATACTATAGAATACTATAGAATACCATACATCTTCATTCAATACCATACAATATCAAACAATAATATTTAATACCATCCAATAACATCCAATACCATAGAACTAAATAAACTACCATAACTATAAACCATAAACTACCATATAACAACATAAATTACTATACAATATTATACAATTCCATAAAAAACCATATGAAACTTAGATTGCGTATTTGGATTAGATTTGATACAACTGCACTCTGTAATTAATGACGTTTTGAATTTGAATACCTGTTGAATGATCACGGCATCCTCGAAAATAAAATAAATATCCACGGCGTCCTGATTAGATGAAAGATATCTGTCAAATGTTTATCTTTGATCTGTCAATGTCACTCTAAATCTAGTTTTGGCTAAATTATCAATAAAAAACTTATTAAGTGTGTTTTGTTTGTTTAAAACCCTATTTAATGTCTTAAAGACCTGCAAAGAAAGTTAGGATTGTTATTGATTTACATAATTGTCACAAATATCATTGATGGCTTGGAATCAACTGTGTGATCTTGTCTAGGCAGGGGATGAAGAAAAATCGTCGTATTTTCACGACATTTCTCGTCATTCGTATACTATTTACAATAAATATCTTTAAATATGTTTACAAAAGATTCCAATAGTTGTGTTAATAGATTGTTTAACTTTACAAACCTTTTTGACGTGTAAAAAACCTCCACAAGAATGCCACGGGCTTGTCAAGTGGCTATTTTTCATCTTGCTAGCCAAGACACCAACAATATTTTTGATACTTTACTCTAATAATAATAATGCACTTTAAAATCACCGTGACGTAGCGGGATTAAATCCTGAATAAAGAACCAAAATAATCACACGTTTTTCCTTCAGTTCTGGATATTTTGAAAAGAATTTGCATTGACGTTGACTTTGACGTTGACTTTGACGTTTGAATTTGACGTTTGAAAATCCTAGGTACACTGCCGAAAAGATACATTCACGATTTTGTACACCTTGCCGTGGTGTCAAAAAAGCAAACAATTGATCAAAGCTGTCAGTTTATTAGCAAAATTAATTATTTTTGCACGTAAAACGATCGCAATTGAATGTGTTTTTGCTCAATTACATCAACAACTTTAATACGAATGCATGAAAAATCACCGTGGAGCTCCAGGCTAGAAAAACTTGAGTATTAAAAGAGTTTTAAGAATCGAGCTGTATCGCCTGGCTCTGAGATATCTTGCCGTCATATTTAGCAACTTTTCACCATGAAAACGATTTTAAATCGCTGAGAAAATGTCGCACGCCAATGTAAAAGTTAATTCTGAAAAATTCTAGCCCATTTCCATACGTTTTCAGTCGCATTTCGCAATTTCCATAACCAGTAGAGCGGCCGGTTACATCCCAGCCACCTACCTACCCGCAAACTAAAAAGTTGAACGTCGCAATTTTAAGCTTTTATATAAGGTTAACTAGCAGTACCCGATGCCTAACGGCACCTGTTGTTCTTATCCCGAGTGGTTTTATTTTAGTATTAGTATTGTCTTTGAACTTGGATTAACAATTACAAATAGCTCACTACTGTTTTTCTAGTACCCTATGCCCATAGGGCATATGCCGATAGGATAGATCATGACAAAAATATATGGGCCTAGGCCAAAATTTAGTCCCTAAGCCCTGGGACCGAACTGAGACTTAACACTTAATGTAGCCTCTACGCATACATTTAAAAAACTTTTATGGGACAACAAAATAAAGTACTGAAAAAATGGCGAGAAAACAAAGTATTGTGCCCTTACGACTTGATATACCATACTATGCCTGATTTCCGCCAGTACCTTCAACGATGATGGCTAACCAGCAGCATTGCTTATAAGGACACAACCATTTGGTGTGCTTTTTGGACAGAAAGGAATCATTACAAATATTTTTGGTTTGGTTTCAGTGACGAAGGTTTTTTTTTGAAGATTAAACAAAAAAAAATGTACCTATTAATTATTGTAATTTTTATTTGCCAATATTATGATCATTCTTACAAATATAAGAAATATTCACATGTTTACGACGATTTGCGTTGAAAACTTTGACCATTTGAAAGCAACAGTAAATTCAGACCAGCCATGTCGCAGTATCGCCACTGTTCATCCGTAATTGAAAGTAATCTCCGCAATGGTGCCATGAAGAAGTTCCTTCTCCGCGATTGGCAGGGGGAGGGGCTGTCTAAAACAAAATAAAAAAAGACGGCAAGAGAGAGGCACCATTCTTGGAGAAATAAAAAGTTTCTAAATGTATTCAAGCTGTTAATTGAGAGAATTTTAAAAATAATTGTTATGCCGGGGCCCCCATCCCGCCCCGGCAGCATGGCGATCGTCGCACACTACATCGCCTCTGCCTTACACTATCAAAGATTGTGCAGCCCGTTGCAAGCAACAGGAATCTCTGATGTGCGGACATGCAAGGATTCATGCAAGGATCAACTGTGTCGGATAGGTAGGATGCATTGTTCAGTTTTTAGACTGGTGCAATGCTATCATGCTTGGTGGTTAGTTGGTTTGGCATTCCAAGATAGAATCAAGAAGAGAGATGCAAGGATTCATGCAAGGATCAACTGTGTCGGATAGGTAGGATGCATTGTTCAGTTTTTAGACTGATGCAATGCTATCATGCTTGGTTGTTAGTTGGTTTGGCATTCCAAGATGGAATCAAGAAGAGAGATGCAAGGATTCATGCAAGGATCAACTGTGTCGGATAGGTAGGATGCATTGTTCAGTTTTTAGACTGATGCAATGCTATCATGCTTGGTGGTTAGTTGGTTTGACATTCCAAGATGGAATCAAGAAGAGAGATGCAAGGATTCATGCAAGGATCAACTGTGTCGGATAGGTAGGATGCATTGTTCAGTTTTTAGACTGGTGCAATGCTATCATGCTTGGTGGATAGTTGGTTTGACATTCCAAGATAGAATCAAGAAAAGAGAAACATGCAGTAAAAAGACCGACACGAAAGTAAGATTGTGACCTTAAAAAAATTGCAAACATGCAGATAGAAAACAGCAGGTTGCATAACTATTAACTACTTACTTATACCGACTACTACTACTTACTACTAAGTAACTACTTTACTAAATCTATGGTATTTTTTTTTGTTTTTTTGTTTTTTTGAACATGCATGACATGCAGATGGAAAACAGCAGGTTGCATAACTATTAACTACTTACTAACCAACTACTACTTATTACTACTTAGTAACTACTTTACTAAATCTATGGTATTTTTTTTTGTTTTTTGTTTTTTTGAACATGCATGACATGCAGATAGAAAACAGCAGGTTGCATAACTATAAACTACTTACTTACCAACTACTACTTATTACTACTTAGTAACTACTTTACTAAATCTATGGTATTTTTTTTTGTTTTTTTGTTTTTTTGAACATGCATGACATGCAGATAGAAAACAGCAGGTTGCATAACTATAAACTACTTACTTACCAACTACTACTACTTACTACTTAGTAACTACTTTACTAAATCTATGATTTTTTTTTTTTTTTTTGTTTTTTTGAACATGCATGACATGCAGATGGAAAACAGCAGGTTGCATAACTATTAACTACTTACTTACCAACTACTACTACTTACTACTTAGTAACTACTTTACTAAATCTATGATTTTTTTTTTGTTTTTTTGTTTTTTTGAACATGCATGACATGCAGATGGAAAACAGCAGGCTGCATTTCTAATACTATTAGTTAGAAGTAACTACTTTACTAAATGTATGTACAATATAATCTATCAATTAATGTACATGCATAATTGTCTAGCTCTGGGAGGAGCAGTTCCGTTAGAGTGTCCACATGCGAGCGCAATGGTCGTGAAGTTAAAGGGCTATGCGGCGTCCGGTGCTTTATACCTGCAGCAGAAAAGCGTGTCAGCATGGTGAAATATATGGGAATTGGGTTGCTACCTGCCGTGCTTGTCACGGTTCCTGGTCTGCCCTACCTAGCCTTACTGAATTTAAATTTATCTAGGAAATGTTACCGCTATTGCAAATGTAAGGGATAGTACAATGATAGGATTTAGGAGGAGGAGGCGTCCATTGGAACTTCTTCATCCGCATCCGAAACAGCGAGTTGACTAAGCGACTGCTCAAGGGCCTGCTGGTCAGCCTCTTGATAGCCACTACGCGAGGAAGGATCCGCTGCCTGGTGGTCCGGCGCATGAATCTCGAGCACCTCCTGGTACACGATGTTCTTGGTGAAGGTGGTGTTGCTCGAGACGATCAACTTGCCCTGCGCCTCGTTACCGGCGACTGCCACGAAGATTGAGTCCAAAGAGCGAGCCCGAGAAAGCGCCACGTATAGCTGACCGTGTCCGAATACTGGTTTTTCTAAATGAATTCCCACCCTCTTTAAAGATTGACCCTGGGCTTTATTGATGGTCATGGCGAATGCCAGACGGATCGGAAACTGGCGCCTTGTCATCGTAAAGGGCATGCCAATGTCCGAGGGAGTTAGGTTGACTCTACATAGGAAAGTGCGTCGTCCCGCACAGCGCCCTCCGATGATCCTGCAGTCGATCACGTGCTCGTGGAGTGCAACAACGCTGAGTCGAGTCCCATTGCATAGGCCGGCTCTCACGTCGACGTTCCTCATGAGCATCACGATTGCATGAACTTTCAGACGAAGCTTGTGCGGTGGCATCCCGGATGGCGTTAATGAATTTAGATATTCTACGGGATAATCGGTAGCCAAAACGTCGCCATCTTCGCCTTCACTGACATCGACAGTGTCGGCGCTGCAGTATTCGAACACGTCACCTTCGAGGCGCTCAAGAACGTTGTCATTGATGTTCAAAGACTCCACGTTCTTCGGGCAGAGGATGGCATGGTCTTGCATCACGGCCATCTCGGCAGCACTAATGCTCGTGCCGAAGACGGCGTCAATGACGCAGTCCACGACGCATTGGACAGGTAATGCGATGGTGTCATCCGGGAGGTGGCAGTCATTCAAAATCTCGCCGTTTCCGACACGCAAGAGCCACTCGACGAACTCTACTTCGCCTGGGTTGGCGCGCATGTTCGCGCGCAGCTCGAGGGTGCGGAACAACGACCAAAGCGCGCCACGCTTAATGCATTGCTCGACTATGGTCGTTCGGTTGCCATTTCGAACGACTGGGAGGCACTGCCTAAAATCCCCGCCGATAACGATCACCTTTCCGCCGAACGGACGCTCATCGTTTGTCACGTCTCTTAGCGTCCGCTCGATCACGTTCAGGGCCAGCAGAGGCGCCATGGGTCCTTCATCCAAGATGATGACCTTGGCCGCCCTCAGCGAAGCGCCCTCGGCGGAGTTGGGCTTCACGCCAGACGTGCTGTTTTCCACAATCGGAACAGGCAATCGAAATCGCGAGTGGCAGGTCCTCCCTCCCTTCAGTAACGTCGCCGCAATGCCCGTCCACGCGACGGCCACGGCTCGCTCGCCTCGGGCTCGCAGCGTGCTGATGAGGGTGTTGTATAGGAAGGTCTTCCCGCTGCCGCCCGGGCCGTCCAGGTAGAAGCACCTCTGCTCGGCGTTCGGGTCGTCGATTGCTGCCATCACCGCGTCGAATGCCACGCGCTGCCTGCCGTTGAGCTTCACCAAGTTCTCCTCGGCCTCTTCCCTTTCGGCGGTCTGGTCGAACTGCTCGTCGACAGCAACGATGACTGGCACTCGAGGCGCCGGCAAACCGATTTCGGCGTTGGTCAGGCGGTGTAGGGCAAGGACGGACTGGATGGAATTCAGGGCCAACTGTTCTGCCTCGATGGGGTCGTGTTCTCGGGCGAAATCTTCGCAGAAATCGCCCTTGAAACGCTCCCATAGAGACAGCGGGTCAAGAGGCTGACAGAACGCGCAAATGATAGCAAACAGCTGACGAAGTTCGTTTGGCATCTTTATAGCAACCGCCTCCTGCAGACATTTCTGCCACTCGTCGTCGTCCATTAGCAGGTTGCGTGCGATGGCAGCTTCCTTGAAGGTAGCGTAAACCCTACCCTGGAACGTGCGCACGTCCTCGAATGAGGTGGCGCCGGCGACGTGTAGCAAAAGGAGACGAAGATGGTATCGCTCGATCTGCCGGGGCGTCACGGAGTACATTCGGCTGATGATGGAGCCGGCACCTCGCTTACGTGGCTTCCACGCTTTGCCCTCGAAACGGAAGTGGTACGGGATGTCGATGTACTTGTACTGCCGTGCCGCCGGGTTGCTACTATTCAGCGCAAACCATGCCGTCAGCGTAGTCAGCGCAGCCCTGCCGCGTTCTGCTGCGGCTTCCTCGTCTCCAGGACGGAACGTGACCATGTGGTCACCCTCGAGGTGGATCGCCAAACGGATGATAGTGTGCGACTTTTCGTGCATTTCAAATCCGAAAATTCTCCACGCAGCCTCTTGGGGACTCACGTAGCGAGAGTCGATGAACTGTGAGACCTCGTCCCACACCAACTCTTGCTGGGCACCGTGCGCTGGACGTGGCTCATGATCGCCCTCCGCGGGGACAGAGACGCGGAGCTGGACCCTGGCACAGTCGTGACCTTTGTACACGTACTTGCACAGGTACTTGACCGTCTTCGCGGATCCACAGTGCTCGATGTTCAGGTGGCAGTCAAACTTGGAGCTTAAGTACTTGTTGTAAGGCACTACGTCTCGGTTGTCGACCACTCTTCCTGAGATGGTATGCGTCTGCCCGCTCTCTCGACGGCGATAGACGGTGAAACCCCCCTCGTTGACCACAGTCACATCTGTGAACGACTTGGGGAACTTCTTCTTACACTTTCCGTCCTCCATGCACACAGAGGACATGTTCCGAGCGCCGCACGGGCCGTGGATCATCGACGACACGATGACCTTGTGCAGTCTCTCCTCGGTCACCGGATCGGGCAACTCGGCACAGATAAGTGCGTCTACCTCCTCGGGAGTGCGGATCTTGTCCTCGTCGCGAAGGATTACCAGGATGTGAGCGTGAGGGAGTCCACGTTTTTGGAACTCGATCACGTGGAAGTGAGCCATGGGAACGCCCAGCACGTGCCTCTTGGTGAGATCAGACATGAGCTCCTTGAGTTTAAGTTGGAATACTCGCGCGGTGAGATCGGGTCGGTCTTCTGCCCTTTCGTACGCCGCTAGGCTCGTCTGAATCTCAGGCCACTTCGGATTACACGTCATAGTAAGGAAAAGATCGGGTTTTCCAAACTTGGTGACGATACTCATAGCGTCTTGATATAGCTGCTGGCAATGCCTGGGGCTTCCGATGAAACTGGAAGGCAGAATCACCATCTTCCCGACATTGCAGCCCTGCCGCTCAGCACGGTTCGCCAAGTGGTCCATGAGCCCACTGTAGAGTTCGGCGCGCAGCGTTTTCTGGTTCCTGATGACGAACTCAAGGCGATTGCCCTCAACCTTGATATAGGCGTCTACCATAAACTGCTGCGTCAGCTTGCCGGCGTGCAGCACTGGATGGAAGGCGCCGACACGCTCGTGGAGTCGATGGCTATAAAACTCCATTAGAGTGACGACGCTGTGCTTAGATTGCCTGGTGTGCGGCATACCTCGTTGCCAGCCGGGTTCTCCACGCGGGAACAACAGCACGTAGCTGAGCGGATCCGTGTTGGGCGACAGGACAGACAGCTGCTCAATAAATCCGCCACGAGTATGGATACGAATATCACGTCCTAGAGGAGGCATGCCACCGTCAACGCTCTGATAAACAACGGCCACCTCATGGGCCGTAGGATTTTCGTACAGCCGCCGTCGGTCATCCACGAAACGCAGTTCGGCCATGACCTCGGGTCGCCCCTCGGCAGCTGCACGGATCCTGTCGTCGGCCTCCACCTGACCTAACGTTTTAAGCCCTTGGGCAAAAGGATTTATTTCGCGAACCAGCGCGTCCAGCTCATGAAGCAGGTTGGGTAGCAGATTAGCATTCTGGCGCCTGTCCATTCGATGCGTCTTCGCTTGTTCCGCGTCAAGAAAGTACAGGTGCGAATAGAGGGGCTTCTGCACCGCCTGCCCCATATGGCCGATCCTGTGCTGGATGTTGCCATGGACACGAAAACAGTATGTGCCACGGCCCTGGGGGATGTCCGTCTTAACTCCGACTGAAGCGAAGGAGAGCGAACTGTTGTACGACCGGATGTTTTTGCGGAAGTTCTTAGACTCGCAATGATCTCCGGTCAGCAACGCATGCATTAAATCGGGATACGCGAGGAGAGGCTCGAGGATTACGTTGCCCGAGTGACAACAGAGTTTGTAAATTTTGTCAGATGGACGCTCTCCTGCGAAGTACAGAGCGCCGCACACCCTGCATACTTCGTCCATGCTGCCGCAGTGAAAGAGGGCGACGTCAGCGACGTCTTGCCGTGCAGCCTCCAAGTGGAAAGGATGAAGGTTTACTGGAGCAAGATCAGGTTCGAACTGATCGTCTGCCACGTCAATAGCCTCGACCGCGACTCGCTGGCTTTGCTCTAGTTCAGCCTCTTGGGCGCGTTGAGACGCCTCCTCCTCAGCGCGCTGAGAGACTTCCACTTCGAACGCCGCGAGCTTATCCCTGGTCTCGGCATTTCGACGCTGCTGAGATCGCTCCCGCGCGGCGACTAATCGGCTCTCGCGCGCCTCTGTAGTCTCATGCTGCCTTTCACACTGCGTTTGGACTGCCTTCTGGCTTAATCGCTGAAGGCGCTGTTCCTCAGATTCGTCACTCAAGCGGCGACGCTTTGACTCTGCCTTAAGGGCTAGTCGCTGAAGGCGCTGTTGGTCAGCTTCGTCATTCAAGCGATGACGCTCTGCCTCTGCCTTAAGGGCTAGTCGCTGAAGGCGCTGTTCGTCAGCTTCGTCACTCAAACGATGACGCTCTGCCTCTGCCTTAAGGGCCAATCGTTGAAGGCGCTGTTCGTCAGTTTCGTTACTCAAGCGGCGACGCTTTGACTCTGCCTTAAGGGCTAGTCGCTGAAGGCGCTGTTCGTCAGTTTCGTCACTCAATAGGCAACGCTTTGACTCTGCCTTAAGGGCCAGTCGCTGAAGGCGCTGTTCTTCTGTACATTTTGCCAAGCGGAGGCGCTCAGACTCGGCCTTTTCAGCAAGAAGCTGTAGGCGTTGTTCCTCAGAAGCTTCGTCTAGTCGTCGACGCTTCGACTCGGCAACCTGGGCCAGACGCAGAAGACGCTGGGCCTCATCCTCAGCCTTTCTGCGCTGGCGAGCATTTCTAGCTTTTTCCGCTAGTCGGGCACTCCGTTCGTTTGCTACTACTTGCACGTTCTTATCCTCTTGGAGCTGGCCAACTGAATTTTCCAGGATCTGAGTCTGGTCAAGGGATGGGAGTACAGATGGCACATTGTCGGAAAAGGAATGCAGATAGCGGCTTGTAGAGGGTTGATCATAAAAAGCTGGAAGAGAAGCGGGTGCGGCCTGTTCTAATAATGAATCATGCTTTAAGACACTCACCGGGGCTTCTTCGAGATAAGCGGAAAGAAAAGGACGCTGCTCGTCAAGCGTCGACGTCGACGGGCTAGCAGTCGCCTGATGGTCGGCGCGCTCAGCCGTCTCTCTCGTCCTCGCTCTCTCGTCAGCAGCAGCCCTTTTCCTCGCCGCCGCGCTCACCGCTCTTGCCGTTGCACCTTTCCCGCCCTTCCGAGACGTCAGATTTACACGCTTCTTAGGTGGCATCTGTGTAAAGAAAGCGAGGCTTTAGTAATGCCTAGCGTAGCCGAGCTGACGCGGGAATGGCTGAGCACGAACCGACCGCCATGTTCAATAAAAATGACCTCACGCAAATATCATGCCAGGCTAAATGTATGCTTTAATATGCACAACAATCACTTCAGTTTCTTTACAAAGAAATATGCTAATTTGCTTCGAATGCGAGCTTGGACGCCATGTTGAACACACTTCTAATTGTTGGAACGGTGGGCATGGGAGGGTTGGGGAGGGGGATGAGAATCGCGTCGAGCGATTGCATCATGTTACGTAAAAATGACGTCATGGAAATATCCACAAGACGGGCAAAATGTATGCTTTCCAGTCTTGATGATGAACGATAATTTTAATAATTAAGAAGCTAAACGCTATAAAATCACTATAAATAATTGAATCACTTGATGATATCAGTGGTTGACTATTACTGGATATTGTGACATGCAAATTAAATCTGAAATAAGATTACCTTGAATAGCGACGAAATTCTTCCCCACAAGAGTGTTTCGCCGTGTAGGTAATCCGCACTCTCATGCTATACTAACTGCTATAGCAAATGGCGGCTGGCGGGCTTTGGGAGTGTGACTAATTGCCGAGCGTGGATGCCGATCAAAAAGCGGTAACCAACAACCCGCTACGTAAAATGACGTCACTTAAATTCAAACTTGAACACCACGCGCGACGATTTAAATTACGTGCCATAAGAAGCTGTCGATGCTACACGCTGTAAATGAATGAAGCCAGAAGTCAAATTATTGTGGTCAGTGATCATAATAATGTGTCTTTAGAGGTTTACTAATTAATTACGCGTTAAATCACTACTAAATTTATCTGAAAACTCATTAAAGAAACACAATTGAACACAAAATATTTACCTGTGCCTTTTTAAAGCCTTTTATGGGACCACCACCCAAAGAACTAAGAAAATGAATAAGAAAATATAGTTTTTGGCCCTTTCGATTTAAATAAGCATTTTGCCTCTTCACCAGTAGCTACCCTATGCTCTGCGGGCATGCCCGATGGCCAGATCATTACTCAAATATGGCCCTAGTCCATTACCTAGGTCCTCAGACCTGGGATATATTTCTTTTTAAAATATATCTTTTAATGTACATTCAGAAGGCATTATTAAAGCCCATTGCCCAATAGATGTAAAGATACAAACTGCTGATTTAAAATAATCTGGATAGAGCATAGGATCCAGCCAGCTGATCTCAAATAACATGGATAGAGCATAGGATCCAGCCAGCTGATCTCAAATAACCTGGATAGAGCATAGGATCCAGCCAGCTGATCTCAAATAACCTGGATAGAGCATAGGATCCACCCAGCTGATCTCAAATAACCTGGATAGAGCATAGGATCCAGCCAGCTGATCTCAAATAACCTTGATAGAGCATAGGATCCAGCCAGCTGATCTCAAATAACCTGGATAGAGCATAGGATCCAGCCAGCTGATCTCAAATAACATGAATAGAGCTCTAGATATAAAACCTGTAAAATCCGTATTCCATGCTTAGGTTGCTAGCAATAGAAATTAAACCCACAGGTGATTTGCATTAAAGTCAGATTGCCATGCTTTGTTATTCTATGCTATGCTATGCTATGCTATGTTATGTTATGCTATGCTTTGCTATGCTATGCTTTGCTTTGCTTTGCTATGCTTTGCTATGCTATGCTATGCTTTGCTTTGCTATGCTATGCTATGCTATGCTTTGTTATTCTATGCTATGCTTTGCTATGCTATGCTATGCTTTGCTATGATATGCTTTGCTATGCTATGCTATGCTTTGATAAGCTATGCTATGCTATTCTATGCTATGCTTTGCTATGCTTTGCTATGCTTTGCTATGCTATGCTTTGCTATGCTATGCTATGCTTTGATAAGCTATGCTATGCTATTCTATGCTTTGCAATGCTATGCTATGCTTTGCTATGCTATGCTTTGCTATGCTTTGCTATGCTTTGCTATGCTATGCTATGCTATGCTTTGCTATGCTATGCTATGCTATGCTATGCTATGCTTTGCTATGATATGCTTTGCTATGCTATGCTTTGCTTTGATAAGCTATGCTATGCTATTCTATGCTTTGCAATGCTATGCTATGCTTTGCTATGCTATGCTTTGCTATTTTATTTATTTATTTATTTATTATTTTATTATTTTATTTATTTATTTATGCTTTGCTATGCTTTGCTATGCTATGCTATGCTATGCTTTGCTATGCTATGCTATGCTATGCTATGCTATGCTTTGCTATGCTATGCAATGCTATGCTTTGCTTTGCTTTGCTATGCTTTGCTATGCTATGCTATGCTTTGCTTTGCTATGCTATGCTATGCTTTGTTATTCTATGCTATGCTATGCTATGCTATGTTATGTTATGCTATGCTTTGCTATGCTATGCTTTGCTTTGCTTTGCTATGCTTTGCTATGCTTTGCTATGCTTTGCTATGCTATGCTATGCTATGCTATGCTTTGCTATGCTTTGCTATGCTTTGCTATGCTATGCTTTGCTATGATATGCTTTGCTATGCTATGCTATGCTTTGATAAGCTATGCTATGCTATGCTATTCTATGCTATGCTATGCTATGCTATGCTATGCTATGCTCTGCTATGCTATGCTTTGATAAGCTATGCTATGCTTTGCTTTGCTATGCTATGCTATGCTATGCTTTGCTATGCTATGCTTTGATAAGCTATGCTATGCTTTGCTATTCTATGCTTTGCTATGCTATGCTATGCTATGCTATGCTATGCTTTGCTATGATATGCTATGCTATGCAATGCTATGCTATGCTATGCTATGCTATGCTATGCTATGCTTTGCAATGCTATGCTATGCTTTGCTATGCTATGCTATGCTATGCTTTGCTTTGCTTTGCTATGCTATGCTTTGCTATGCTTTGCGATGCTATGCTATGCTATGCTATGCTATGCTTTGCTATGCTATGCTATGCTATGCTTTGCTATGCTTTGCTATGCTATGCTATGCTTTGCTGTGCTATGCTATGCCAAATGTTCAGGACAGCCTTTAAAATTGCCAAAGAAATTGTGAATGCATTGTTTTTCGCATTCAAAACAATCAATAGGTACCTTGATATAGGTACCAATTACGTATTTGCGCGTTAAAAAAAACACAAATTTAAATAAAAATGTTCTCACTAAACACTTTGCGTTTGAAAACCTGTTGCTAATTCACGGCAGTCTTGAAAATTATAATTTTTTTCACGGCTTCTTACGTCGATGCAAAAGAATTGTCACCTGTTTTTGCGATCTGTCACTCAAAATCAAGATTTGTCGGAATAATCTCTAAAAAACATGTTTAGTACAGTTTGGTTGTTAAGAAATCCATATTCCATGCTTAGGTTGCTAGCAATGGAAAGTTAACCCACAGGTGATTTGCATAAAAGTCGGAAATATCATTTCCGTTTGAAATTGGTGGTGGAATCTTGTCTAGGCTGGGGTTGAATAGTATGCGTCGTATTTGAACAATTTCGGCTTAAATCGGCAAGATGTTTATACCTTTATGAAACACAATTAAACTAAAGAAATTCAATTGAACACAAAATGTGCAATAAAAATACAATTTTTACGCCTGTAAAGAGTCAAACTTTTTCCTTACCTACCTGTTTCATATGAAATGGCATTTGGAATCCTGTCAAATCGCCGTATGCCATCAACTCACCTTAAAAATGTCGCGTTTCATATCATGCTTCGAAATCATGTACAAATTATAACCATTTCCTGTCGTTTTTGACCGATTTTCGCCAAAAACAAAGGGGTTTTAGTAGATAGTTTGACATTTCAACCCATTTTGACGTTTAATTTGGCCTGATGATCCACTGCTGAGAAGATACATTCACGATTTCGTACACCTTGCTGTGGTGTCAAAATAGCAAACAATTGATCAAAGCTGTCAGTTTATTAGCAAAATTAATTCTTTTTCACGTAAAACGATCGCAATTGAATGTGTTTTCGCTCAATTACATCAAAAACTTTATTACGAATGCATGAAAAATCACCGCAAAGCTCGAGGCTAGAAAAACTTGAGTATTAAAATAGTTATAAAATCGAGCTGCATCGCCTGGCTCTGAGATATCTTGCCGTCATATTTAGCAACTTTTCACCATGAAAACGATTTTTAATCGCTGTGAAAATGTCGCACGCCAATGTAAAAGTTAATTCTGAAAAATTCTAGCCCATTTTCGTACGTTTTGAGTCTCATTTCGCAATTTCCATAACCAGTAGAGCGGCCGGTTACATCCCAGCCACCCACCCAGCCAGCTACCCACAAACTAAAAAGTTGAACATCACAATTTTAAAGCTTTTATATAAGGTTAACTAGCAGTACCCGATGCCTAACGGCACCTTACGATTTTGAGGGAGTGGGCATTTTGGTTTAAACGTGTCTCGAGTTTTCTTTGATAGAAAACCATTCAATACCAAAGAAACCCTAAGAAAACCATAAAATTCCATTCAATACAATACAATACCATAAAATGCCATAAAATACCAAACAAACCCATAAAATACCTAACAATATCATACAATACCAAAGAGGACCTAGAATAGGTCCTAGAATAGGTTAATACTATAGAACTCCATAGAATTCCACAGAATACCAAAGAATACCATAGAATACCATACAATATTATAGGATACAATAGAACTCCTTAAATTACCAAAGAATACCAAAGAATACCAAAGAATATCATACACTACCATACAATACCATACAATACCATTAAATACCATACAATACCATAGAATACCATAGAATACCATAGAACACCAAAGAACACCATAGAACACCATAGAACACCATAAAATACCATTAACTCCATATAATATTATAGAACTCCATTGAATACCATAGAACTCCATTGAATACCATAGAACACCATAGAATACCATAGAATATCATAGCATACCAAAGAACTTTATAGAATACCATAGTATATAATAGAATACTATAGAAATCCATAGAATACCAAACAATATCATAGAATACCATAGAACTCCATAGAATACAATACAATATCATAGAATACCATAGAACTCCATAGAATACCATAGAATACCATAGAATACCATAGAATACCATAGAATACCATAGAATACCATAGAACACCATAGAACACCATAGAACACCATAGAAATCTATAGAATATCATAGAATACCATAGAACTCCATAGAATACTAAAGAATACCAAAGAATATCATAGAATATCAAAGAATACCATAGATCTTCATAGAATACCATAGAATACCATAGTATACCATAGAACAACATAGAATACCAAACAATACCATAGAAAACCAAAGAATACCATAGAATACCATAGAACACCATAGAACACCATAGAATACCATATAACACCATAGAATACCATAGAATACCATAAAATACCATAGAATACCATAGATTACCATTGAATTCCATAGAATACCATAGAACACCATAGAATATCATAGAACACCATAGAATACCAAAGAATACCATAGAATACTATAAAACACCATAAAATACCATAGAAAACCATAGAAAACCATAGAACACCATAGAACACCATAGAACACCATAGAACACCATAGAATACCATAGAATACCATAGAATACCACAGAATACCATAGAATACTGTCGAATACTAAAGAATACCATACATTTTCATTCAATACCATACAATATCAAACAATAATATTAAATACCATCCAAAAACATCCAATACCAAAGAATACCATACATAACAATAAAATACCATACAATACCATGCAGTATAATACAATCATATACAATACCATACAATGTCGAGATCAATCTAGTAATTCTTTTGTATCTTGATAGCCGAACACCAACAATATTTTTGATACTTTACTATACTAAAACACTTTTAAATCATCGTGAAAAAGACGTAACGGGATGTAAAACTGTATTTGAACAATAGAAGCCAATTTCACACGTTTTCCGTTTAGTTTGGGAGATTTTGAAATTGAATTTGACATTGACGTTGACTTTGACGTTTAAATTTGACGTTTGAATTTCCTGAATGCACTGCCGAAAAGATACATTCACGATTTCGTACACCTTGCCGTGGTGTCAACAAAGCAAACAATTGATCATAGCTGTCAGTTTATTAGCAAAATTAATTCTTTTTCACGTAAAACGATCGCAATTGAATGTGTTTTCGCTCAATTACATCAACAACTTTAATACAATTGCATGAAAAATCACCGTGGAGCTCGAGGCTAGAAAAACTTGAGTATTAAAAGAGTTATAAAAATCGAGCTGCATCGCCTGGCTCTGAGATATCTTGCCGTCATATTTAGCAACTTTTCACCATGAAAACGATTTTAAATCGCTGTGAAAATGACGCACGCCAATGTAAAAGTTAATTCTGAAAAATTCTAGCCCATTTCCGTACGTTTTGAGTCTCATTTCGCAATTTCCATAACCAGTAGAGCGGCCGGTTACATCCCAGCCACCCACCCAGCCAGCTACCCACAAACTAAAAAGTTGAACATCGCAATTTAAGGCTTTTATATAAGGTTAACTAGCAGTACCCGATGCCTAACGGCACCTGTTGTTCTTATCCCTAGTGGTTTTATTTTAGTATTAGTATTGTCTTTGAACTTGGATTAACAATTACAAATAGCTCACTACTGTTTTTCTAGTACCCTATGCCCATAGGGCATATGCCGATAGGATAGATCATGACAAAAATATATGGGCCTAGGCCAAAATCTAGTCCCTTAGCCCTGGGATCGAACTGAGACTTTACACTTAATGTAGCCTCTACGCATACATTTAAGAAACTTTTATGGGACAACAAAATAAAGTACTGAGAAAATGTCAAGAAAACAAAGTATTATGCCATTACGACTTGATGTACCATACTATACCTGATTTCCGCCAGTACCTTCAACGATGATGGCTAACCAGCAGCATTGCTTATAAGGACACAACCATTTGGTGTGCTTTTTGGACAGAAAGGAATCATTACAAATATTTTTGGTTTGGTTTCAGTGACGAAGGTTTTTTTTTTGAAGATTAAACAAAAAAAATGTACCTATTAATTATTGTAATTTTTATTTGCCAATATTATGATCATTCTTACAAATATAAGAAATATTCACATGTTTACTACGATTTGCGTTGAAAACTTTGACCATTTGAAAGCAACAGTCAATGCAGACCAGCCATGTCGCAGTATCGCCACTGTTCATTCGTAATTGAAAGTAATCTCCGCAATGGTGCCATGAAGAAGTTCCTTCTCCACGATTGGCAGGGGGAGGGGGGGTCTAAAACAAAATAAAAATAGACGGCAAGAGAGGCACCATCTTGGAGAAATGAAAAGTTTCTAAATGTATTCAAGCTGTTAAGTGAGAGAATTTTAAAAATATTTGTTATGCCGGGGCCCCCATCCCGCCCCGGCAGCATGGCGATCGTCACACACTACATCGCCTCTGCCTTACACTATCAAAGATTGTGCAGCCCGTTGCAAGCAACAGGAATCTCTGATGTGCGGACATGCAAGGATTCATGCAAGGATCAACAATGTCGGATAGGTAGGATGCATTGTTCAGTTTTTAGACTGATGTAATGCTATCATGCTTGGTGGTTAGTTGGTTTGGCATTCCAAGATGGAATCAAGAAGAGAGATGCAGAGATTCATGCAAGGATCAACTGTGTCGGATAGGTAGGATGCATTGTTCAGTTTTTAGACTGATGCAATGCTATCATGCTTGGTGGTTAGTTGGTTTGACATTCCAAGATGGAATCAAGAAGAGAGATGCAAGGATTCATGCAAGGATCAACTGTGTCGGATAGGTAGGATGCATTGTTCAGTTTTTAGACTGATGCAATGCTATCATGCTTGGTGGTTAGTTGGTTTGACATTCTAAGATGGAATCAAGAAGAGAGATGCAGAGATTCATGCAAGGATCAACTGTGTCGGATAGGTAGGATGCATTGTTCAGTTTTTAGACTGGTGCAATGCTATCATGCTTGGTAGTTAGTTGGTTTGACATTCCAAGATGGAATCAAGAAGAGAGATGCAGAGATTCATGCAAGGATCAACTGTGTCGGATAGGTAGGATGCATTGTTCAGTTTTTAGACTGGTGCAATGCTATCATGCTTGGTGGTTAGTTGGTTTGACATTCCAAGATAGAATCAAGAAGAGAGAAACATGCAGTAAAAAGACCGACACGAAAGTAAGATTGTGACCTTAAAAAAATTGCAAACATGCAGATAGAAAACAGCAGGTTGCATAACTATTAACTACTTACTTACCAACTACTACTACTACTTACTACTTAGTAACTACTTTACTAAATCTATGATATTTTTTTTTTGTTTTTTTGTTTTTTTGAACATGCATGACATGCAGATGGAAAACAGCAGGTTGCATAACTATTAACTACTTACTTACCAACTACTACTACTTACTACTTAGTAACTACTTTACTAAATCTATGATATTTTTTTTTTGTTTTTTTGTTTTTTTGAACATGCATGACATGCAGATAGAAAACAGCAGGTTGCATAACTATTAACTACTTACTAACCAACTACTACTACTTACTACTTAGTAACTACTTTACTAAATCTATGATATTTTTTTTTTGTTTTTTTTTTTTTTTGAACATGCATGACATACAGATGGAAAACAGCAGGCTGCATTTCTATTACTATTAGTTAGAAGTAACTACTTTACTAAATGTATGTACAACATAATCTATCAATTAATGTACATGCATAATTGTCTAGCTCTGGGAGGAGCAGTTCCGTTAGAGTGTCCACATGCGAGCGCAATGGTCGTGAAGTTAAAGGGCTATGCGGCGTCCGGTGCTTTATACCTGCAGCAGAAAAGCGTGTCAGCATGGTGAAATATATGGGAATTGGGTTGCTACCTGCCGTGCTAGTCACGGTTCCTGGTCTGCCCTACCTAGCCTTACTGAATTTAAATTTATCTAGGAAATGTTACCGCTATTGCAAATGTAAGGGATAGTACAATGATAGGATTTAGGAGGAGGAGGCGTCCATTGGAACTTCTTCATCCGCATCCGATACAGCGAGTTGACTAAGCGACTGCTCAAGGGCCTGCTGGTCAGCCTCTTGATAGCCACTACGCGAGGAAGGATCCGCTGCCTGGTGGTCCGGCGCATGAATCTCGAGCACCTCCTGGTACACGATGTTCTTGGTGAAGGTGGTGTTGCTCGAGACGATCAACTTGCCCTGCGCCTCGTTACCGGCGACTGCCACGAAGATTGAGTCCAAAGAGCGAGCCCGAGAAAGCGCCACGTATAGCTGACCGTGTCCGAATACTGGTTTTTCTAAATGAATTCCAACCCTCTTTAAAGATTGACCCTGGGCTTTATTGATGGTCATGGCGAATGCCAGACGGATCGGAAACTGGCGCCTTGTCATCGTAAAGGGCATGCCAATGTCCGAGGGAGTTAGGTTGACTCTACATAGGAAAGTGCGTCGTCCCGCACAGCGCCCTCCGATGATCCTGCAGTCGATCACGTGCTCGTGGAGTGCAACAACGCTGAGTCGAGTCCCATTGCATAGGCCGGCTCTCACGTCGACGTTCCTCATGAGCATCACGATTGCATGAACTTTCAGACGAAGCTTGTGCGGTGGCATCCCGGATGGCGTTAATGAATTTAGATATTCTACGGGATAATCGGTAGCCAAAACGTCGCCATCTTCGCCTTCACTGACATCGACAGTGTCGGCGCTGCAGTATTCGAACACGTCACCTTCGAGGCGCTCAAGAACGTTGTCATTGATGTTCAAAGACTCCACGTTCTTCGGGCAGAGGATGGCATGGTCTTGCATCACGGCCATCTCGGCAGCACTAATGCTCGTGCCGAAGACGGCGTCAATGACGCAGTCCACGACGCATTGGACAGGTAATGCGATGGTGTCATCCGGGAGGTGGCAGTCATTCAAAATCTCGCCGTTTCCGACACGCAAGAGCCACTCGACGAACTCTACTTCGCCTGGGTTGGCGCGCATGTTCGCGCGCAGCTCGAGGGTGCGGAACAACGACCAAAGCGCGCCACGCTTAATGCATTGCTCGACAATGGTCGTTCGGTTGCCATTTCGAACGACTGGGAGGCACTGCCTAAAATCCCCGCCGATAACGATCACCTTTCCGCCGAACGGACGCTCATCGTTGGTCACGTCTCTTAGCGTCCGCTCGATCACGTTCAGGGCCAGCAGAGGCGCCATGGGTCCTTCATCCAAGATGATGACCTTGGCCGCCCTCAGCGAAGCGCCCTCGGCGGAGTTGGGCTTCACGCCAGACGTGCTGTTTTCCACAATCGGAACAGGCAATCGAAATCGCGAGTGGCAGGTCCTCCCTCCCTTCAGTAACGTCGCCGCAATGCCCGTCCACGCGACGGCCACGGCTCGCTCGCCTCGGGCTCGCAGCGTGCTGATGAGGGTGTTGTATAGGAAGGTCTTCCCGCTGCCGCCCGGGCCGTCCAGGTAGAAGCACCTCTGCTCGGCGTTCGGGTCGTCGATTGCTGCCATCACCGCGTCGAATGCCACGCGCTGCCTGCCGTTGAGCTTCACCAAGTTCTCCTCGGCCTCTTCCCTTTCGGCGGTCTGGTCGAACTGCTCGTCGACAGCAACGATGACTGGCACTCGAGGCGCCGGCAAACCGATTTCGGCGTTGGTCAGGCGGTGTAGGGCAAGGACGGACTGGATGGAATTCAGGGCCAACTGTTCTGCCTCGATGGGGTCGTGTTCTCGGGCGAAATCTTCGCAGAAATCGCCCTTGAAACGCTCCCATAGAGACAGCGGGTCAAGAGGCTGACAGAACGCGCAAATGATGGCAAACAGCTGACGAAGTTCGTTTGGCATCTTTATAGCAACCGCCTCCTGCAGACATTTCTGCCACTCGTCGTCGTCCATTAGCAGGTTGCGTGCGATGGCAGCTTCCTTGAAGGTCGCGTAAACCCTACCCTGGAACGTGCGAACGTCCTCGAATGAGGTGGCGCCGGCGACGTGTAGCAAAAGGAGACGAAGATGGTATCGCTCGATTTGCCGGGGCGTCACGGAGTACATTCGGCTGATGATGGAGCCGGCACCTCGCTTTCGTGGCTTCCACGCTTTGCCCTCGAAACGGAAGTGGTACGGGATGTCGATGTACTTGTACTGCCGTGCCGCCGGGTTGCTACTATTCAGCGCAAACCATGCCGTCAGCGTAGTCAGCGCAGCCCTGCCGCGTTCTGCTGCGGCTTCCTCGTCTCCAGGACGGAACGTGACCATGTGGTCACCCTCGAGGTGGATCGCCAAACGGATGATAGTGTGCGACTTTTCGTGCATTTCAAATCCGAAAATTCTCCACGCAGCCTCTTGGGGACTCACGTAGCGAGAGTCGATGAACTGTGAGACCTCGTCCCACACCAACTCTTGCTGGGCACCGTGCGCTGGACGTGGCTCATGATCGCCCTCCGCGGGGACAGAGACGCGGAGCTGGACCCTGGCACAGTCGTGACCTTTGTACACGTACTTGCACAGGTACTTGACCGTCTTCGCGGATCCACAGTGCTCGATGTTCAGGTGGCAGTCAAACTTGGAGCTTAAGTACTTGTTGTAAGGCACTACGTCTCGGTTGTCGACCACTCTTCCTGAGATGGAATGCGTCTGCCCGCTCTCTCGACGGCGATAGACGGTGAAACCCCCCTCGTTGACCACAGTCACATCTGTGAACGACTTGGGGAACTTCTTCTTACACTTTCCGTCCTCCATGCACACAGAGGACATGTTCCGAGCGCCGCACGGGCCGTGGATCATCGACGACACGATGACCTTGTGCAGTCTCTCCTCGGTCACCGGATCGGGCAACTCGGCACAGATAAGTGCGTCTACCTCCTCGGGAGTGCGGATCTTGTCCTCGTCGCGAAGGATTACCAGGATGTGAGCGTGAGGGAGTCCACGTTTTTGGAACTCGATCACGTGGAAGTGAGCCATGGGAACGCCCAGCACGTGCCTCTTGGTGAGATCAGACATGAGCTCCTTGAGTTTAAGTTGGAATACTCGCGCGGTGAGATCGGGTCGGTCTTCTGCCCTTTCGTACGCCGCTAGGCTCGTCTGAATCTCAGGCCACTTCGGATTACACGTCATAGTAAGGAAAAGATCGGGTTTTCCAAACTTGGTGACGATACTCATAGCGTCTTGATATAGCTGCTGGCAATGCCTGGGGCTTCCGATGAAACTGGAAGGCAGAATCACCATCTTCCCGACATTGCAGCCCTGCCGCTCAGCACGGTTCGCCAAGTGGTCCATGAGCCCACTGTAGAGTTCGGCGCGCAGCGTTTTCTGGTTCCTGATGACGAACTCAAGGCGATTGCCCTCAACCTTGATATAGGCGTCTACCATAAACTGCTGCGTCAGCTTGCCGGCGTGCAGCACTGGATGGAAGGCGCCGACACGCTCGTGGAGTCGATGGCTATAAAACTCCATTAGAGTGACGACGCTGTGCTTAGATTGCCTGGTGTGCGGCATACCTCGTTGCCAGCCGGGTTCTCCACGCGGGAACAACAGCACGTAGCTGAGCGGATCCGTGTTGGGCGACAGGACAGACAGCTGCTCAATAAATCCGCCACGAGTATGGATACGAATATCACGTCCTAGAGGAGGCATGCCACCGTCAACGCTCTGATAGACAACGGCCACCTCGTGGGCCGTAGGATTTTCGTACAGCCGCCGTCGGTCATCCACGAAACGCAGTTCGGCCATGACCTCGGGTCGCCCCTCGGCAGCTGCACGGATCCTGTCGTCGGCCTCCACCTGACCTAACGTTTTAAGCCCTTGGGCAAAAGGATTTATTTCGCGAACCAGCGCGTCCAGCTCATGAAGCAGGTTGGGTAGCAGATTAGCATTCTGGCGCCTGTCCATTCGATGCGTCTTCGCTTGTTCCGCGTCAAGAAAGTACAGGTGCGAATAGAGGGGCTTCTGCACCGCCTGCCCCATATGGCCGATCCTATGCTGGATGTTGCCATGGACACGAAAACAGTATGTGCCTCGGCCCTGGGGAATGTCCGTCTTAACTCCGACTGAAGCGAAGGAGAGCGAACTGTTGTACGACCGGATGTTTTTGCGGAAGTTCTTAGACTCGCAATGATCTCCGGTCAGCAACGCATGCATTAAATCGGGATACGCGAGGAGAGGCTCAATGATTACGTTGCCCGAGTGACAACAGAGTTTATAAATTTTGTCAGAAGGACGCTCTCCTGCGAAGTACAGAGCGCCGCACACCCTGCATACTTCGTCCATGCTGCCGCAGTGAAAGAGGGCGACGTCAGCGACGTCTTGCCGTGCAGCCTCCAAGTGGAAAGGATGAAGGTTTACTGGAGCAAGATCAGGTTCGAACTGATCGTCTGCCACGTCAATAGCCTCGACCGCGACTCGCTGGCTTTGCTCTAGTTCAGCCTCTTGGGCGCGTTGAGATGCCTCCTCCTCAGCGCGCTGAGAGACTTCCACTTCGAACGCCGCGAGCTTATCCCTGGTCTCGGCATTTCGACGCTGCTGAGATCGCTCCCGCGCGGCGACTAATCGGCTCTCGCGCGCCTCTGGAGTCTCATGCTGCCTTTCACACTGCGTTTGAACTGCCTTCTGGCTTAATCGCTGAAGGCGCTGTTCCTCAGATTCGTCACTCAAGCGATGACGCTCTGCCTCTGCCTTAAGGGCCAATCGCTGAAGGCGCTGTTCGTCAGCTTCGTCACTCAAGCGGCGACGCTTTGACTCTGCCTTAAGGGCTAGTCGCTGAAGGCGTTGTTCGTTAGCTTCGTCACTCAAGCGATGACGCTCTGCCTCTGCCTTAAGGGCTAGTCGCTGAAGGCGCTGTTGGTCAGCTTCGTCACTTAAGCGGCGACGCTCTGCCTCTGCCTTAAGGGCCAATCGCTGAAGGCGCTGTTTGTCAGCTTCGTCACTCAAGCGGCGACGCTTTGACTCTGCCTTAAGGGCTAGTCGCTGAAGGCGTTGTTCGTTGGCTTCTTCACTCAATCTATGACGCTCTGCCTCTGCCTTAAGGGCTAGTCGCTGAAGGCGCTGTTCGTCAGTTTCGTCACTCAGGCGGAGACGCTTTGACTCTGCCTTAAGGGCCAGTCGCTGAAGGCGCTGTTCTTCAGTACATTTTGCCAAGCGGAGGCGCTCAGACTCAGCCTTTTCAGCAAGAAGCTGTAGGCGTCGTCCCTCAGAAGCTTCGTCTAGTCGTCGACGCTTCGACTCGGCAACCTGGGCCAGACGCAGAAGACGCTGGGCCTCATCCTCAGCCTTTCTGCGCTGGCGAGCATTTCTAGCTTTTTCCGCTAGTCGGGCACTCCGTTCGTTTGCTGCTACTTGCACTTTCTTGTCCTCTTGTAGCTGGCCAACTGAATTTTCCAGGATCTGGGTCTGGTCAAGGGATGGGAGTACAGATGGCACTTTGTCGGGAAAGGAATGCATATAGCGGCTTGTAGAGGGTTGATCATAAAAAGCTGGAAGAGAAGCGGGGGCGGCCTGTTCTAATAATGAATCATGCTTTAAGACACTCACCGGGGCTTCTCTGAGAACAGCGGAAAGAAAAGGACGCTGCTCGTCGAGCGTCGACGTCGACGGGCTAGCAGTCGCCTGATGGTCGGCGTGCTCGGCCGTCTCTCTCGTCCTCGCTCTCTCGTCAGCAGCAGCCCTTTTCTTCGCCGCCGCGCTCTCTGCTCTTGCCGTTGCACCTTTCCCGCCTTTCCGAGACGTCAGATTTACACGCTTCTTGGGTGGCATCTGTGTAAAGAAAGCGAGGCTTTAGTTGCTTGCGTCGCCGAGCTGAAGCGGAGCGTGGCTGAGCACGAAGTTTCGTAAAATTGACCTCACGTAAATATTATGCCAGGCTAAATGTATGCTTTAATATGCACAACAATCACTTCAGTTTCTTTACAAAGAAATATGCTAATTTGCTTCGAATGCGAGCTTGGACGCCATGTTGAACACACTTCTAATTGTTGGAACGGTGGGCATGGGAGGGTTGGGAAGGGGGATGAGAATCGCGTCGAGCGATTGCATCACGTTACGTAAAAATGACGTCATGGAAATATCCACAAGACGGGCAAAATGTATGCTTTCCAGTCTTGATGATGACCGATAATTTTAATAATTAAGAAGCTAAACGCTATAAAATCACTATAAATAATTGAATTACTTGATGATATTAGTGGTTGACTATTACTGGATATTGTGACATGCAAATTAAATCTGAAATAAGATTACCTTGAATAGCGACGAAATTCTTCCCCACAGAGTGTTTTGCCGTGTAGGTAATCCGCACTCTCATGCTCGACTAACTGCTATAGCAAATGGCGGTTGGCGAGCTTTGGGAGTGTGACTAATTGCCGAGCGTGGATGCCGATCAAAAAGCGCTAAACCAACATCCCGATACGTAAAATGACGTCACGAAAATTCAAACTTTTACACCACGCGCGACGATTTAAATTACGTGCCATAAGAAGCTGTCGATGCTACACGCTGTAAATGAATGAAGCCAGAAGTCAAATTATTGCGGACAGTGATCATAATAATGTGTCTTTAGAGGTTAGCTTATTAATTACGGGTTAAATCACTACTAAATATATCTGAAAACTCATGAAAGAAACACAATTGAACACAAAAAGTTCAATAAATATACAATTTTTACGCCTGTAAAAAACCATTGAATACCATAGAATACCATACTTTAGCTTGCAATACCATGCAATACCATATTATACCATATTATACCATAAAAAACCATCCAATTTCATATTATACCAAACAATACCATACAATACCATACAATAACATAAAATATCATAGACTACCGTAAAATACCATACTTTACCATGCAATACCATAAAATACTGTACAATTCCATAGAATACCGTAAATAACCAAACAATACCATATAATATCACGTAATAACACCAAAGAGTACTATACAATACCATACAATTCCATAGAAAACCATATTAAACCATAGATTGCGTAATTGGATCAGATTTTTTAAAGCTGCACTCTGTAATTAATGACGTTTTGAATTAAATACCTGTTGAAAGATCACGGCATTCTCGAAAATAAAATAATTATCCACGGCGTCCTGATTCGATGAAAGATATCTGTCAAATGTTTATCTTTGATCTGTCAGTGTCACTCTTAATCTAGTTTTGGTAAAATTATCAATAAAAAACAATTCAAGTGTGTTTTGTTTGTTTAAAAACCCTATTTAATGTCTTAAAGACCTGCAAAGAAAGTTCGGATTGTTATTGATTTACATAATTGTCACAAATATCAATGATCGCTTGGAATCAACTGTGTGATCTTGTCTAGGCTGTGGATGAAGAAAAATCGTCGTATTTTCACAAAATTTCTTGTCTTTCGTATACTATTTACAATAAATATATTTAAATATACTTACAAAAGATTCCAATAGTTGTGTTAATAGATTGTTTAACTTTCCAAACCTTTTTGACGTGTAAATAACCTCCACAAGAATGCCACGGGCTTGTCAAGTGGCTATTTTTCATATTGCTAGCCAAGACACCAACAATATTTTTGATACTTTACTATAATAATAATAATGCACTTTAAAATCACCGTGACGTAGCCGGATGTAAAACTGTATTTGAACAATAGAAGCCAATTTCACACGTTTTTCCTTCAGATCTGGATATTTCGAAAATAATTTGACATTGACGTTGACTTTGACGTTTGAATTTGACGTTTAATTTGGCCTGATAATCCACTGCTGAGAAGATACATTCACGATTTCGTACACCTTGCTGTGGTGTCAAAATAGCAAACATTTGATCAAAGCTGTCAGTTTATTAGCAAAATTAATTTTTTTCACGTAAAACGATCGCAATTGAATGTGTTTTCGCTCAATTACATCAACAACTTTAATAAGAATGCATGAAAAATCACCGAGAAGCTCCAGGCTAGAAAAACTTGAGTATTAAAATAGTTATAAAATCGAGCTGCATCGGCTGGCTCTGAGATATCTTGCCGTCATATTTAGCAACTTTTCACCATAAAAACGATTTTAAACCGCTGTGAAAATGTCGCCTGCCAATGGAAAAGTTAATACTGAAAAATTCTAGCCCATTTTCGTACGTTTTGAGTCGCATTTCGCAATTTCCATAACCAGTAGAGCGGCCGGTTACATCCCAGCCACCCATCCACCCAGCCAGCCACCCAGCCACAAACTAAAAAGTTGAACATTGCATTTTAAAGCTTTTATATAAGGTTAATGTTTAATATGCAAAGTCTTAGCTAAAATAAATTATTACTTGTAGAGCTCTTCTTTGGCTTTTTGGCAGGTCCCGGTTTAGAATCGCCAGCCTTAACAGAAAAGCAGATTATTGTAGATTATTACTGGGCCAAACACTATGACTGGTTGTTACAAACATGAAGTACTAACAACAAATTCTCCAATTGCAGATTCTTCAGACTTTTTGTGTCCCGACACGGACACACTGCCAATAATGTCTCTGATTCTTTCCTGCAGGCCAGACAGAACAACGACTTTTCTTTCTCGATTCGCGGTCTCCGAAATCTGAGCTTTTATTTCGAGAAGTTTGTCCCGCGTCGTCCGAATCATTGCTTTCCATGTCTGAAATACAGAGAGAGCCTGGTTATGTCGTGGCAATTAATTGCTTTAAAATATCACTTATTAATAGAACATAGTACCTTAATCCAATCTTCTTTCTTCTTTTCTGGGCCAGGCATGGCATTCAAATTTTCACTTACTTCTTCCCAGCACCGATTAAAATCTTTGTTGGTAAAAGCGTTATCCAACTTCCTTGAGTTGAGACGTGGAGAATATTCGATAAATGAAACGAGTGCCTCTTGTTGGCCCAACGTGATCTGCGTGGTCATGTTTGCACAAACAAATTTGATACAATTCGTCTAATTACACTAATTCACCCCACATCAGCTGTCAACTAAAAAGTACAAATTCAAATCCAAGACAATTTAGTTCATGAAACATCCTGGCGCTGCTTGACAAAATGGCGGCGAAACGATAGCTTCTGATTGGCCGAGGGAAAAATGAGGGGAGGGAAACCGAAAGCGAAACCAAAACGAAATTCGAAAACGAAAACGTAGTGCGCTTTTGAAACGCAAACTCAAGACTACCAATAAACGGGATGTTGAAAACACATTCGTTTTCGAACTTCGTTTTTAGATCGTTTTCGTTTTCAAAGCGAAGATTTCAAGACTTGGACTCCTGGTCAGCTGCATGAAGCAGGTTAAGAAGGGTAGGGATAGAGCACGGCAGAACGGCTCGAATGCCCGGAGGCTCTACTCCTGCCCGGTCATTGGGACCACCCTCTGCCGCCGAACGGCGCCGATGCCGAAAGGTTTGGATAGAGAGTGTCGCCAAACAGAGTGTTTGGAAGCTGCCCTGTTGTCAGGGTTGATGAAACTAGAGCAGCTTAGGGACGGGGAGCTAGCACGGGCCGTGCAATGTCTTTCCCCCCGGTTTGGTACTAGCAGAAGTACCGGGTGTTTTTTTTTTTTGGTTTCCTGGTAAACAGGGTGGCGGTTGTTTTGGTCGTATTAATTGTTATTTTCCAATTGGTATACCATTCATGGAGAGTGTCCAGAGCATTCTGCAGGTTTTTCCCTACCTCCTCACTCGACCGCGAGTAGCTGATAGAGCGCTATGCTCGTTTTGTGGCTGTCGCTAGGAATGCCATTTGTGTACAAATTGAAAAGCACAGGGCCAAGGACTCCTTGAGGGACTCTTGATTTGATGGTCCGTTGAGAAGGCAGTGTGCCTTTAACGTTTACCTTAAATTTCCTATCTTTTAAATAGGTACCTATTATTTCTACTTGAAATTTCAGAAATTTCAGGGCACTTAATTAGTCAATAATGCCATTATGCGAAACCTTGTCAAAGGCTTTCGCTACATTTAAGAAGACAATGCCAGTGGTGTTGTTGGCGTTCAAGCTGTGGTTGATTTTATTTGCCACTCTGAGCAGCTGATGAGTGGTGGCATGTTCGGCATGGAAGCCGAACTGCTCATAAAGGTAGACATTGTTCTCCTTGATGTGACTTTTGAGACCGTTAAGGATAAGTCTTTCCAGTAGTTTGCCAAGAGTGTTAAGAAGGCTCATGGGTCGATGGTTTGCAGGAAGCCTGAGATTTTTCCCAGCTTTGGGGATAAGAATGATTTTTGCCTCCTTCCAGGCGACTGGAAAGTATCGGAGTTTGAAACAGGCATCGAAAATCGTGACTACTCTGTTCGCCGCCTGTGAAGGAAGCATCTTAATCATCTTGTTCTGGATCCCGTCTGGGTCGGGGGCTTTCTTGTCCTTGAGCTTCTCAACTAGTGCTCCTACCTCATCTACGGTGCAGTTGGGAGGCTGGTCTGGGTTGTCATAGGACATCCTTATCTGATCAACTTGGAAGTTGACTTCATGGTTGAGAGAAAAGTCATCATCATTGGTGAATCGCACCTCCAAGGAGTCTGAAAAAACATGGGCTTTGTCTGTGTTACTGCAGGCGAGGAAATGTTTGCCTTGAAGCGGTGGTCGGAAGTTTGGAGTTTCTTAATCTTATTTTCATTTGTTATGCCCCAAGCACTACATGCATAAGTCATTATGGGTAAAACCAGTGTTCTGTACAATAAAATCCCATTTCTTATGTTAAGTCCTTTGTTAAAAATTGGTTTGAAAATCCCCATCCTTGTTTTGGCTTTTTGCTCAGTTATTTTGACGTGTTTTCCCCATGTTAGTTTACTGTCAGTTGTGAGGCCCAGGTACTGTACTTCCTTACACCATGGTATACCCTCCCCAAACAAATACTTCAGTTCGAACTATTGATCTCTTTATTCGCTTAGTAAAGAGAACAGCTTTGCTTTTACTTACATTAATCTTTACTCTCCACTTCTCATACCAGACTTCCAGCTCGTCCAGCGCAGTCTGGAGTCGTCGGCTGGCCAGATAGCTGCGCATGGACTGCGCAATGAGGGCAGTGTCTCTTGACATTCTCCATATAAAGAGGTCCTGAGTTTTTAGCTTGCTAATGGCATCGTCCCATTTGGCGGCTCGGGCAGTCTCTTCTTGTCGTATTTTTAGTTTAACGGCATATTTAAGACCCAGGGAAAGATCGTACAGATCAGATCGCCGGTTCTTAGTTATTGGGATTGCAGCGGCTGCCGCCGCCTGGATGTTGGTGCTGAGTGCCAACGCAGCTTGATCTACATCAGACGTTCTTGATATCTCTGTGTTGTCTGGATGCGCTTCCAGGTGGCTGCGGAATTTCTCCCAGTTGGCCCTTTTAAGGTTGAACCTCTCCTGAGCTGGGGCTATCACCATTTCATCCCTATAATCGATGAGAACTGGATTATGATCCGAAGAGAGGGCATGCATGGTTTCCAGCTGGATAGAATAGCGCATGTTTACCGATAAGGCAATTTGCAGGACATCACCTTTGAGTCCTTTGGAACGGCGAGAGTAATGTGTGGGTTCTTGGAGTGCGCGCCGGGGTTAGGTGTGTCTCTTGGATGAGGCACGCAGCGGCAGAAGTTTCCTCCAGTCGGTGGGTTGGACCCGGTTTTGTTTACAAGGCCCCACGGAGTAGTACCCCGTGGGGTTAGTTGAGTCCCCATTCCGGGCAATTGGGGGCGGTTGGCCCCAAACAACTCCATGCCATCCCAAAATTGTCAAAACTCTCCCCCCTCCCCCTCCACAACTCTGTCCCCCGAGTTTCCCCCCCTTCCATCACCAATTCCCACCCCTAATCCTATTCCGGGTCTTTTTGACCAAGTAATTAATGTCTCTCAATTAAACCCTCAAACTACATCACCAACATACTTTGTTATTCAACGAGCTGAGAAAGATTTAACCTTCAAATCAGTCTCACCTTTTAAGATCAACCGATCCTTTGATCCCAAAATTTATAAACTGAAAAACATTAAAAGATTAAATGATGGTTCGTTACTTGTCGAATCGGGGTCGGTAGAGACCTCTGACAAACTGCAGAAAACAACTCTCCTGGGCACCTTCCCTGTGAAGGTCGCTCCCCATGGCTCCCTAAACACCTGCAAGGGAGTGATCTACAGCCGTGACCTGATGGAACTTGAGGAAGCGGAAATCAAGGAAGAAATGAAGGAACAAAATGTAATTGATGTCAAACCCATACTTACTAGACGTGATGGTGTCCTGAAACGTTCACCTCTTCATATTTTAACTTTTATCACCGTTTCCCCTCCACAATGTGTATATGCAGGTTTTATCAGAATAACAGTTAAACCCCATATTCCAAACCCTTTGAGATGTCTCAACTGCCAACGCTTCGGCCACGGCCAACAGAATTGCCAAAGGCCACAAGTGTGCGACAGGTGCGGCAAGGCGAACGCCCACCCTAACGCCCCGTGCGATCAGGAGGCGCACTGTGCCAACTGCGAAGCTCCGCACCCGTCCTGGTCCCGGGAGTGTCCTGTCTGGAAGAAGGAAAAAAAGATATGTGAAATAAAAACTCTCGAGAAGATCCCATACCCTGAGGCTAGAAAAAAATACAACCTTCTCTGCCCTAGTCCAAATCTTTTAAAATCCTTCGCCCAAGCCACCGCTCTACCACCTGCTCCCAGCCCTAAAGAGGGGCATCACCCAAGTTCATCAGAACTTAATACCCTGATGAACATGATGACCCTTCTTCTTTCTGGGCAGCAGGAAAACAAACTAAAGCTCGAAGAACAAACTAAAAAAATAGAAGAGCAGACGAAACAAATAGAGTTGCTCAGGAAGGAGAACGAAGAGCTCAAAAACCAAAACAAGAAAATTGGAGAGGAGCTAGATTTTTTAAAACAAAACCCGCAAAAAGCAAAGAAATCGGAAGCCAAAGAGACCAGCCCCAAGTCTAAAGAGGACGAGTCCTCGATGGACTTTGAGGAGGTTGAGGGTGCCGCCCAGGTGCAAGGAGGCGGTGGTGAAGCGACAGTTGCTGCGCCTAGCAAGAGGCAAAAGACTGATGCTTTTAAAGTTAAAACCAAAGAGGTGAAACCAAGTAGACATCTAAATTATCCTTGATGGCCTTTGTGATAATATCTGTGATATTTATTAACGCTTCTTTTATCTATATAATTTTATTTTTAATTTTATATAGGTTAATGGATTGCCGCGATATTATCTGTGATATTTTACTTAGGTTTAGAGATTTTTTGGTGCTACATTGCTGTGATAAACTTTCTGTGATAACCCTTGTGATAGTAACTGTGATAATTATCTCCGCTTCTTTTACCTACATGATTTCATTTTTAATTTTATGTAGGTTTTCAGATAGCTGTGATATTGTCTGTGATACTTTACTTAGGTTTAGAGAGGAAACTCTTCTGGTGCTAGTTTACTGTGATAAGATTTCTGTGATAGCCTTAGTGATTGTGACTGTGATATTAGTATACGCTTATTTTACCTGTGTGATTTTATTCTTAATTTTACATGGGTTTGATGGCTGTGAAAATATCTGAGATACATTACTTAGGTTTAGAGAGATTTTAAAACAACAGAAATGGCTTTAATACAGTGGAACCTCAATGGTTACTATCACCACCGAGAGGAGGTGAAGCTTTTAACAGCTAATTTTAGCCCTCTTTGCCTTTTTTTGCAAGAAACTCATTTTAAGCTTTCTGACTCGCCGATTTTAAAAGGTTACAGGTTTTATCGTTTTGACGACACGTCTGGAAACCGAGCCCATGGCGGAGTGGCGGCAATTGTTTCGGACAGGGTCTTTTCTAGCCCCGTTCCTCTCACAACATCCCTTCAAGCGGTGGCTATCCGAGTCCATACTCCTCTTCCAATAACATTTTGCAATCTTTATTTACCCGAATGGGCTCCGGTCACTTTTGCCAATCTGGACAACATGATCTCCCAACTTCCAAGACCTTACGTTCTCTTGGGTGATTTTAATGCCCATAACCCCCTGTGGGGTGACAGTATGGTTGACAGGGGAAGAGGGAAGTTGCTAGAGAAATTTTTTGATGATAATGACTTGATAATTTTAAACAATAACGAGAAAACACGTTTTAACTCTTTTAACGGTGAATTCTCATCTATTGACCTATGTGTGTGTTGCCCTTCTGTTGCCCCAATACTTGAGCTATCAGTCCACTCGGACTTGTGTGGAAGTGACCACTTCCCCTTGTTTTTAAAACTTTTAACTAACCAACTTGAACCCGGCGCTCGCTGTGCCCAATGGAGTCTGAAGAGGGCAAGCTGGAGGCTGTTCACCAGCCTCGCAGACCTAAGTCCCGCACGAGGAATAACCAACTCAGACGCCAGGGTGGACTGCGTAACTAGTATTTTAATTGAGGCAGCAACTCGGAGCATTCCCGAGACATCCACGAGACCACATCGTATGGCTGTTCCGTGGTGGAATGAGGAGTGTCAAAAATCAATAAAGCTGAGAAAGAAAGCATTGAGGGTATTCACTAACCGTCCAACCTCCGAAAACCTCGAGGTTTTCAGGAACGCGCGTGCTGTTGCACGGCGGGCCATTCGCGCAGCCAAGAAGCAATCCTGGCGAGACTACGTCTCAACAATAACTTGCCACACTCCTGCCGCCAAAGTCTGGAACAAAATAAAGAAGATCGATGGCAAGTTTACGGCGCAAGTCATTCCGGGTCTGGAGAAGAATGGGCGCATCATCACGGCTCCAGAAGAAATTGTGAATCATCTAGGGCAACAATTCTCAGATGTCTCAGACTCTCACCACTACACAGCCACGTTCCAAAAAATAAAACTCGAAGCGGAACGAAAGTTCATCTCGTTCTCGTCTACCAACTCAGAGAGCTACAACGTGCCGTTTAGTCGGTGGGAATTAGACCACGCAATCCGAACCGCAAAAAACACCTCACCTGGACCTGACAGAATCCATAACATGTTTTTAAAGCACCTTAGCCCAGCAGCCCTGGATGACCTCCTGGCCATGTTTAACATCATATGGACCTCCCAAGCATTTCCCAGCTCCTGGCGCCATGCAATTCTTATACCTATTGCCAAGGCGGGCAAAGACAAGAAGCTGGCCTCGAGCTACAGGCCAATCTCGCTCACCAGCTGTCTTTGCAAAATTATGGAGCGCATGGTGAATAATAGGCTCGTTTGGTGGTTGGAAAAGAAGAAGCTGCTGTCAAACCTACAATGCGGTTTCAGGAAGAACAGGAATACATTAGACCATTTGATTCGCATGGAGGCTGTTATCCAGGACGGGTTCCTTCGGGGACAACATTCCGTTGCTGTGTTCTTCGACCTTGAGAAGGCCTATGACACCACTTGGAAATATAATATTCTTAAGACACTTTATTCTTGGAATTTTAAAGGTAGACTTTCTGTTTTTATTCAGAATTTTATCACTGACAGATCTTTTAACGTTCGACTTGGCAACATTTTATCAGAGAGTTTTATCCAGGAAAACGGTGTGCCGCAAGGCAGCGTTCTTAGCGTGACACTCTTTGCCATAGCAATCAATTCAATTGCCGACTTTGTTAGCACCCCAGTGTTGTCTTCTTTGTTTGTAGACGACCTTGCAATTATCTGCTCATCCAAGTCTTTACCGTCTGCTTCTCGACAGATTCAGCTTACTGTAAACAGGCTTGCTAAGTGGGCTGATGCCACCGGGTTTACGTTCTCGGCAGCAAAAACTACCTGTGTTCACTTCTCTCGGGTGCGGGGGTTTTTCCCCGACCCAGAGATTGCTCTTCGCGGAAACCCTCTTCCGGTAGCTAAAAGTGTCAAGTTCCTAGGATTAGTTTTTGACCAGAAACTGAATTTTAAAGAACACTTTAGCCAACTTCGTATTAAGTGTTCTAAATCGCTCAACATTTTACGTTACTTGACAGGGACAAGATGGGGAGCGGACCGCACAGTCATGCTGCGGATTTATCGTGCTCTCATACGTTCTAAGTTGGACTATGGTTGCGCTGTTTATGACTCCGCCCGAGACAGCTACAAAAAAACTCTTAACACTATTCACAACACAGGTATACGGCTGGCCATAGGGGCTCTTCGAACCAGCCGGGTGGAGAGTTTATATTGTGAATCCGGGGAGCCGCCTCTAGCACTGAGAAGACAGTATCTTTTAACTTCGTACGCTGCAAAATTATTCACAATGAAAAAACATCCCACATATCAACCTCTACTTCAGCCCAGATTCCAGGCAATTTATGATGCCAAACCCTTTTCAACCGTGCCGTTAGGAATAAGGCTGGGACGAATTTTCACTGAACTAACCTTCAGGGCCCCGAGAATGTTCCCCATTGAGTGTGGTTCGGTTGCTCCTTGGACAGTCCCTAGGCCTTCTTGCCTTGTCGGACTCTCATCTCTGGGGAAAAACCACACGAGCGACGTCGTATACCGACGTAGGTTTGCCGAAATCTGTGCCGATTACCCGCACCATGTCCACTATTACACTGACGGATCAAAATGTGACGACTCTGTTGGTTGCGCCTTTGTAACAAATCCAAACATTGTATATGGTTTTAGACTGGACAACGCATGTAGCATCTTTACTGCAGAGCTTTATGCAATCGTGAAGGCTCTGCAGCACATCGAAAGTAGAGATGAATCGAGATTTTTAATCTGCTCGGACTCGCTCAGCGCTATTGATTCCATATATGATATCTTCTCACCCAACGCTCTTGTTCAGGAAGTACATTCCCTTCTAGCGTCTCTTTCCTCTCGGCACATTAAAGTGGTTCTTTGTTGGGTTCCGGGACATGTTGGAATCAAGGGCAATGAACAAGCCGATGCAGCTGCCAAAAATGCTTTGGGAAAAGTAGAAATTGATGATCACAGAATATCCCATAATGATTTAAAGGTGTATTTTAAATTAAAAACCACCTTAAGATTCCAAGATATGTGGGACCAACAGACAAATAACAAACTTAAAGAAATCAAGCCTTCCATCGAACCATGGGAATCTTCAAGAAGATCAGAAAGGCGTGAGGAGGTTGTTTTAAGTCGATTACGTATAGGACACACTCTTTTAACCCACTCTTTTTTATTTACTATTGACAAGGTTCCCCCACGCTGCAATAAATGCAGTGAGATTTTATCCATCCGACACATTTTAATTGATTGTAGTAAATACAGAGTTGCCAGGCAACACTATTCATTAGAAAACACAATTGACAAGGTCTTAGCAGATGACCCTCGTCGTATTGACAAAGTTTTAAAATTTCTAGCCGAGATTGACTTAATAGGTCTAATGTAAACTTTTATCTGTACTAAGGAAATTTATCTTTTAATACTTATCTTACCATTATTTGGCGCAATATAACCACTAGGTTGAGGCGCCGTTAAGCCCTAATATTCATTCATTCAGTTTCCTCCAGGAGGTGAGCTAACTCTATTATTTTGTGTGACAGGCTGTTAGCGTTCCATGAGACAAATTGTGTAGCTTTGTTACTCATTGAGATTCGTGCTGAAGGTGTTGAGGAGTTCTTTCATAGTAGTGATGACAAGATTAAGTAGTGGATGAAGATTAAGTGAAGTGATGTAGCCAGCTGCTTGCTTGGCCAGCTTGACCCAGAAGGCGAAAGAGTTGGAGCTGTGGTCTGATTGACCTGAGCCCTGCGCTTCACTATTGGGTCTACTCTGGGAGTTTTGTGGTGGTTTTGTGGTGGTTTTGGTCATTGTGACCGGAGTGGTTGATGGGGCGATGATGGAGATGGACTGGTTGGATTGGGGTTGGATTGCTCGTGTTGATGGCTTCTTGTTTCTTTCAGTAGCAGTGTGGTTGATATTCTTCATTTCCGTGGTCTTCTTGCTTCTGAAGTTTTTCTTTTGAATCAAGCATTGAGCATAGGTTTTAGGTGCAGGAAGAGGTTTCTCGGTGAGAGTGTTGTTGATGGTTGTGCTTGCAGCAACAGTTTGGGGTGGTTTTGGTGGTACATGTGATGTTGATGGTACAGAATCTTGTGTTGCAACAAGATTAGAACTTGGTGGCAGAGAGTGGTCTGTGGTTCTGGCCTGAGTATGGGTGTCGTCTGGTTTGGTAGAGTGTGTCTCGTCTGACTGGTTGGTGCTTGCATGCGTTTGTTGCACATACCTTTCAGCAATGCGCACATGATAGGGGCAACCCCTGCAGCTGGCAGTGTGCGAACCTGAACAGTTCGCACAAACTGGGGGTTTGTTCCTATTAGGGCAAACCTTGGCGTCATGGTTTTCACTGCATCTGACGCACTTGGTGTGCTGATGGCAGAAGGCCGAGGTGTGTCCCACCAGCTGGCAGTAAAAACACATAGGAATTATTTTAGTAGCCCGGGGGCTTCAATGGAAACAGCACAGTGAAGAATGTACTTCACAGTTTCCAGATCTTTGAGTGGCTGGCCGGGAATAGTGGTGGTTGTGGCAACAAAGAGTGGCCAAGGAGTGACAGTTTTGACGGTTTGCCCATCTTGTTCGTCATGGTTGGTTCTCCCCAGTTGGGTGACGTTCTTGACCTAGAAGCCTTGGGCAATCAGGTCATTGGTCACCTCAACTGCGCTGGTGTTGAATGGGAGGCCACGGATGACAAAACATTTGTGGTTTCCGTTCATATTCAGGGAACGTGTAGTGTTCTAAGCCCTGTTCGGCTAGTAGCTTTCTGCTATTGTCATAATCAAGTTTGTCTTTAAAGGTCTTCTCTGGGTTGGGCATGGAATTTGTGTTGGCAGATGTCTTCTAGGATGCCTGTCCATGTGTTTTAAGATACTTGATTATGAGTGGTGGAATCTGTTTTTTGATGGGATTAGCGGCCTGTTTGGAGGGTGTATTTGTTGTGGTAGTAGTGTTAGTGGGTTTTCTGGCAAGTGCGTGAAAATGATTTTGCGTTGCTATCAGGCTGGTGTCCAGAAGTGGAGAGCTCGCTTTCTTACGCTTGCCACTTGACTTGCGTCTATCCTGTACGGTTTTATAAGACTGGTCATCTACAGTGTTGCAAGAGGCGCTGGTGTATTGGCTGGTCTGGCTGTCGTATTCATAGTCTGAGTCATGGCTACTGCTGGTGGTTGACTCTGACGAGGAAGTGGTTGGTGATGGTCTTTTTTTGGATGGTGGTGACGTATCCAAGCCGGCTCTTGGAATTCGCCAGCTTTACAAGTTTATTCATGACAGTTTTTGCACAAATATTAATCAGCTCATTCTGAATTCGGCCCGAAATGTATTTGACGTTACCTCCAGCGCTAGACATGTGATGTTGTAAGAGTGTATTCCCAGCGTCAATACGGAAATGTAAAAGATCTTGAAAATTTCTAGAATTCGAAGTGTGGCCGCTTAAGGCCATTTCATGGGAATGGCATTTCATTAAAATTGCATTAACATAATATGCTCTCAAACTACTACGTGTTAGTAGAGACGAAATTGTAAATGGAAATTATCTTCCTACCATGGCCGACGCCCTATCGGGAGTAGACGCGTTGCTTTCGCTTTCCGCTTTAGATACGATACTCTTTATTTCCTGAAATCCTTACTTGGGAGTAATGGAACCAGCATCCGTGGAGGCTGGCAGCAGGGAACAGTATTTGCGTTGCATTCTGAAGTGATGCCCCGTAATCAGTAATTGCTATTCTTGGGTTGAAATTAGGGATCAACTCGAGAATATATCTGAAAACGTAAGGTGCATATTTAATCATAAATCGATTATAACTATATCTATGGGAACTTATAAAATATTCTACAAGGCTTACAGTGTCAAATTAAATCGGCATTTCGGTGAACAATTGCCTTGCAGGGGGCGGCGTTCTTGGAACCAATTTCAATGATCCACTGTAACCAATGTAATGTTTAAATGTTCGCTGGCAGTTTCCAGCCTCTCTAAGGGAGCTTCGGAAGCAAAAAACGGGGGTTTGGCCTTTTTGCTCTCCGTCGCCGATCACGGCTCGGAAAAAGACGCCGCCGTCAACCGTTCCGCCGTACAGTGCGGTGTACCGGGGCTCCCCGATTAATTCCCCCATTTCCTGAATTGATTGGGGAATTACTGGGTTCATAGCTCTGCGCGCACGGTACATGGTCGTTCCGAAAGTCCTTAAGGTCACTTTCGCAGCTACTGCGATAGGTACTCTGAAAATGAAAATTATTTTTTGAATTTGGCATAGCTTATGCCATTATTTTTTACACCAAGTGAATCCTTACCTGCTACATTCTTGGTTGAAGATATCCTGTAGCAAAGTAATCTCCATACGCGATCTTTCTATCATTCGTTGCTTCAATATTGAAATGTACTGTTCCAATTCTTCGGAGTCGTGGTCGTGCACTTTCGTCACTTGCAGTTCATCCCGCAAATTTGCATTGAGAGGCATTGTACCCCTTCCCGGGAATCTCCTCTTCGTACATATCAAGTACACAGTTGGGTCTCTTGACACAGACGCATGGTAAGTGTATCCGCCAAGAAGATATTTCGATAAACCTTCCAGCGCTGGCCGGGAAGTATTCATTCATTCAATTATCTTCCTACCATGGCCGACGCCCTATCGGGAGTAGACGCGTTGCTTTCGCTTTCCGCTTTAGATACGATACTCTTTATTTCCTGAAATCCTCACTTGGGAGTAATGGAACCAGCATCCGTGGAGGCTGTCAGCAGGGAACAGTATTTGCGTTGCATCCTGAAGTGATGCCTCGTAATCAGTAATTGCTATTCTTGGGTTGAAATTAGGGATCAACTCGAGAATATATCTGAAAACGCACACGTATGCCTCCGTGGTTTTTGCCTCCATGAGGCAATTGATTGCTGGAATTACCTGACAAAAAAAAAAAAAAAAAAAAAAACACATTGTGTAACTATGCGCTGAATTAGAGAATGAGTTTCCCCCTCGAGAACTATCACCTTACCGTGGTCACCCTGCCGATCGGAACGAGCCGGGTGGCTCCCTGGTCTTTTCCTCAGCCAGTGTGCCTGATGCAACTTGCACAGCACACCAAGGCCCAGACCAGTCCAGCGGTGTTCCGACAACCCTTTGGCAGTTTATGACACATACAAACACCACACTAAAATCTATACAGACGGCTCTAAAACCAATGGTTCTGTCGGGTGTGCGTTTGCAGTTGGCAGCACAAGCGTGAGCTTCAGGCTCAACCCGGTCTGCAGCATTTTTACAGCGGAATTGTTTGCCATCCTCAAGAGCCTTGCACACATCAAACATGCTCGTCGCAAACAGTTTCTTGTCTGTTCTGACTCTCTGAGCTCACTGCAAGCTTTGTGCCATGCATTCCCCACTGACAATCTCGTTCAAACCATTCAGAACACCTTGGGAGAGCTTAGCCTGTCAGGGATAGAGGTTCTGCTCTGTTGGCTCCCTGGTCATGAGTTGGCCGATAGGGCCGCTAAGGAGGCTACATGTAGAACCGAGGTGGACTTCCCACTAGTGCCATATTTAGATGTTAAAAATGTTTTTAAGACTAAAATCGCAGAGAGATGGCAGACGTCCTGGGACGCTGTCATCTCTAATAAACTCTGGACCGTCAAGAGGTCCGTCGCTGCCTGGAAGTCGTCGGCCCGTCCTTCTCGACGGGAAGAGGTTGTAACAACCCGGATGCGCATCGGTCACAGCTTTCTGTCCCATATCTTCATTCTCAAACGGGAAGAGCCACCGATGTGCACCTCATGTGATCAACCTCTTTCACTCAAACACCTCCTTATCGAGTGTGCCGATCACCATCAGTCGAGAAACACTCTGAAGATTCCTGGAAGCATGCAAGAGGCATTGAAAGACGATGCCTGCTCTGTCGATCTAGTGCTCCAGTTTTTAAAAGAGACTGGTTTTTATGATAGGATTTAATTTTAACCCCGACTTTAAGAGTCACTAGCAAATGGTCTTTTTAAATACTATGCACTTTTCATAGTGTATCATTTGATTCTTTTCGCAAGTATTTGTAAACAATGCGTTAAGAAAGACTTATATTTTAACACATTGACTTAGAATGACTTCATGTCTATCTTAAAACATCTTAATATCTTATCATGTATTCGGCACAAATAGCCTAGTAACTGAGGTGCCGCTAAACCCCACAATTATTATTACTATTCTCTGATTTAAGCAATACTTTTGTTTCACCTGAAGATTTTACTTTTTATCGAAACTTTGTCACAGGCCACAATAATAATAATAATAAAATGACCAAAAGGTGGACGCGCATCTAAACCACGCTATTCATTCATTCAATTTCTTGAATTTTTTCACTTCAATTTCAAATTCATTCAAAGATGTCCTAATTTGAGAGAAATGCATTGCTTTTAGGGACAACATTTCTGGAGTCATTGTCTTATATTTATCTCTTTCTGTCCGAGGTCGAGATGCTGGTCGACCGTCGCTCGTCTGCACGAAGTCTGAAACATCACCGTCATCCTCCGAAAACAGGGTTGAAAATCAGGATGTCTTCTCATGTGGCCTACAAATATCTCTTAATGGCTGTCAACCATTTTAACACTTTTTTAGGGATCCTTGATGTGAAAGTAATTAAAATATGAAAACATGTATAGAGATGCTTATTTAGAAATTTCAGTGGAATATTCATTCATGTAAATTTAAATTATTTTAGGGTTGAGATATTATATTGATAATTTGGAAATTTAACGACACGTTGATGATCAGGAGGTTATTGATTTACAGTTAGTCAACAATATTACAATTTTTAAAACCAATTAATAAAAAATAATGTTGATTTGTAACAAACAAACAATATTTGAACTCTTAAAAACTTCTCCGCGCTATGAAACTGCTTTTCAGGCATTTAAAAAAGAATTATATAATTTTTTACTTTCTTTTATAACAATTTGTTCTAGAGTCATCTTCCTTGTAGCTTTAAATACACATGGCAAACTGTAATAGATACAAGATATGCAACTTAGCTTGCGGCCCTGCGAGTTCCATGGATCACATTTGATGTAAATATTTGTACATTTTATTAAAACAAATTTTAACATGTGTTCTGAGTCTGCGTATTCTCTTTGACTAGCATCCCCTTCTTTATCCATTCCTTAAAACTTTTGACATTTTTCATCCCCCTTGCATTCTTATCACCAATCCCATTTTACTCTTCAACGCCCTTTTCTATAATCCCAGTATTGCTTTCATTTATTTAAACTCATTTCCATTTTAAAAGTTTCCATAATGCAGTGTCCCACAGCAGCAAAGGGGCTAAATTTCAAATACAGACACTAGTTTTCTAGTGTCTCTCTAGTTTGATAGCGAATAAACTGCTGCACACAGATGCGGTCCTGATACGGTACGTTTCAAGCCCATGGTTTCAAGCAGCTTCGAACGCGCCGTGACCGGCAATCGTAATTTTCACGATGAGAGCATCGATATATGGCATCCATTTCATCTACGAGTCGATTAGATTAGCCCTGAAACTTGGCTGAAGGATCACAGAGTCGGATGTGAGTCAACGCGAGGGATGAAGCCATCAAAACACCATCCTTTCAGTCGCAGCACCTGCTGGCGTTTACGTTCCTGCTGTATTTCCTCTACATCCACATGTAGAAGGTCGAAGCGATTGGAAGCTTTGCGATCCCTTTGCCGACAGTCAAGAGACCGTGCTGCTTGAAATATTTCTCCACTGTGACGTCGCATACACGATGAAGCTCATTACCGGGTGGAAGTGCCTGATAGGTCGATGGTCGGTGGGTGGGGGTTAAGATGTAAGTGACAGAAATTGCTCAAAGAAGAGGCACAAAAGTGCTGTAAACTGACTGATTTGTTTACTAAAACGTTGCCAGTAAATGTGACGCTCGTTCCCAATGACGATCTATTTGTACCAACACCACCGGCGGCCCCGTCTACGTTGGACATTCAGCCACAAACTTAAACCGATTTTCCAAGGATACAGCCAAATTTCCCAGACCAAGAAGTTGCAGCGGATGCGCCATTTTCACAACCCATGGCGCCAGAACAACTGGCTGGACAAGGTCAATTATTTTCAGAGGCCTACTAATAGCGAACGGGCCCATTTCTTCCGGGAGCACCCATTCCAGTCTTACGATAATTTACTCTTTAATGGATCAAAAGTGTTCAACAGAAAAGATGGGACAAATCGTCACCGGTTTAGCTATGACACCAACCATAAAGGTCTATTTTGCACCGTGTGCATCGCTTATGGCGCTATTAGATCGGATTACGTGCAATTTAAGTCGATTGGTATGACGGACTGGCGCCATGTGTACACTCACATAGAAGAGCATGAAAGAAGTGTGCAAACACCCAAAGCCACATTTTGAATTCTTCTAGGAGAGACGTCGAGTCGTTGCTCTTTTCTAAATACACAGATTTGAGAAATGAGGAAGTAAAGAAGCGCCGACAGACGTTGGAACGCATAATCAAAATTGTTAAAACTAATGGGGAAACGCGGGCTGAGTTACAGAGGGGGCATCGAAGCGGCTTACACGCTCGATGACGGAGGACCACGGACATTTCTTAGAACTTGTACGACTTCTGGGCAAGTACGACATTGTTCTAAAGGATCGCCTAGACAAAGTAATCCAGAAATCAAAGGCGGCGAAAAAAACCGTGAACCAGAAACGCGGTGGACTAGCAACACTATTATCAAAAACAACTGTGAATTACATTGTGGACGCTATCAAACAATTAATTCAATCGACAATTGCAAACAGTGTACGCGATGCTGGAATATTTTCAGTTCAAATTGTCACTACACAGGGTAATACGGTGAAAAACCAATGCTCTGTGATAATAAGGTACGTGGACGAAGAAATTCACGAGAAATTGCTGGCTATGGTGAATTGTAAGGATTCGACCGGAAAAGGATTTTTTGAACTCATAGACGCTACGCTGACCGCTCACAAAATTGACATAAAAAACTGCGTTGGAAACGCCACTGACGGAGCAGCGAACATGCAGGGGGTGTGCAATGGGTTCATGAAACACCTAAACGACGCTGTTCCTGGGCAAGTGCACGTATGGTGCTACGCGCATGTTTTAAATTTTGTTGTGACAGAAACAACGTTGGCATCATTGTCGGCTGCTTCTTTGTTTTCTTGTCTCGATTCAATTGCAATATTTGTTAAACAATCTTATAAACGAATGAATGTCTGGGAGAGAGTGAGCAAAAATGAACGTCACCGTTGCCTAAATGTTACAGGCGAAACACGTTGGTGGTCAAAAGACGCTGCTTTGATCAAAGTGTTTGTAAACTTTGATAGTCCAGAATACGGACGAGCTATGTACTACCTCCATTGACCTGATAACAACTTTGAATTACAATCAACATTCGTAGACTATTGCGCCTGATACAAGTGCTAAGGCGAGAAACCACAAAGAAGCCCTGTTGAAGTACGAAACAATTCTTAACGCGCAACTTTTCTGAAAAATTTTTGAGTTTAAGTCAAAGTTGTCAAAATATCTCCAGACTAGCAGACTGGAAAGAAATGCTGCTGAGCTCCTGGAATGGTTCTGCTTGGTTCAGGAGTGGGTGCAAGATATATCATCCATTGTCATTGCCATGGCAATGTATTCACTGAATGAGTGAGAAAATAAATAATTGATAAGACTAAATTATTAAAACGACAGATAAGAATAAATGAAGTAATAACCAATTACCTTCACTTTGTTTACAAAAGCATTCGTTATTTGCTCTTTACTCTCCCATTTATCTGTATGCTTGTTGAAAACTACAAAAATAAAACTCAACGTCATCCAGCACGGTCTGTTGGCTACATCCACGGACATGTTTCTAGGAGGTCTGGCTAGCACGGCCCGTTGGCTGCATTCACGGACACTATTCTAGAAGGCCTGGCCTATAAAAACAAGCGTCTCGCTGACATGTACGACCATTGCTCTCTCATGTGGACATTCTAACGGAAATGCTCCTCCCAGAGCTAGAAATTCCTGCATCTGAATTCTCTGAAACCTCTGGTTCGAGAAAGTTCGTTGTCGAGAGCGGACGTGTTTTTCTCGCTCTGAAAAATTTCAAAGAGCAAATGTGACAGTGTCAATTAAAGTGCAACTTGCACTTTATTTTTATTTTGTGACTATCGCTTGTCGAAAATTTCTTGTGATTATGTGTGCGTGTGAAAAGCGTTTGTTTCAGAACACGAGTGTTTAACACGACCCTTTTTCTCTCGTTCTGAGAATTCACGAACACGAGTGTTTTTACACGAAATTTTTCTGTAATTTTTTTTTTTTTTGTGATTGGTGGGGGACGTACGTCCTCCACCGTGTCCTTCTGGTGCCGAGCCTTTTGGTTCCTTTCCGGTTGTCTGAGTCTTATTAGTTGGTTTGTTGTTGTTTTTTTTTCATTAATTATGTACTTATTTTAGGTTTTAGGTTTTAATTAGAGAAATGCAGGCTTGTGCCCTTGTTGGTGTGCCAGCATGTTTATTTGCGGGTTACTGCTGGTTGCCGCTTTGATCATGAAATTTTTCTTAGTCTTTGATAGTGTGGCATTTATGGGCGGGATTCCTGTTCGTCTTTGGATGTCTTTGTTTCTTATAAACCATGGGCTTTTGGTAGCCCGTCGTAAAGCTTTATTTTGCGTTATATGGAGGCCTTTAATTTTATTTGGATGTGCGGAAGCCCAAACACTGCTCGCATACGTCATTATGGGGAGTATGAGTGTCTTATAAAGTATCAGCCCATTGTTAATGCTAAGGGAGCTTCTCTGCCTTAGTATTGGCTTCAGTAGGCCTAGTCTTAAGTCCGCGTTTGTTTTGACGTTTTTTTTATATGCGGGCCCCACCACAGTCTGTTGTCGAGAATTACCCCCAGGTACATTGCTTGCTTGAGCCATGGGATGGTCTCCCCGAAAAGGTGGATGCTTACGACTTTGTTTTTGTGCGTTTCTTTGACTTGCTTCGTGAATAGAACTGCGTTGGTCTTTGATACATTAATTGTTATACGCCATTTTTCGTACCATTCCTCTAGACGGTCCCCCCTCGAGGCTATCACCTTACCGTGGTGAGGGGGTTTGTGTGGCTCGATGATCCGGGAGGCTCTGCCGGCGGGAGGTTTCACTCCCAGCAAGGTCTCCTATGCCGGACAGACTCCCGGGGAGAGCCCAGACCAAGAATAGCCCGACCCCGTCGCTGTTACGGGACTCGGACTTTGGTCTAAGGAGTTTCTGGCCTCTTTTCTCTTTCACCTCTTTCTTTTCATCACCTTCTCTCTGCCTTCCTCCTTCCTTCATTCCTAGCCAACTCCCGATACCTCTGTCTGTTTTCTGCAACAGCGAGGGGGTTCCCTCCCCTTTGTTGACGACTCGGCCATTCATCGGATTTTCTTTCGGATCTCGATTTGTTTTAGTCGGTGGTAGAGCCAGACAGCTGGTGACTGGGGTGTGTCCAGGAGGCTCCCGTGTCTTTCTTGTCTCTTTCTCTCTATCCTTAATATCTTCTACTTACCTTTCTGGCCGGCTTCCTGGGCGCACCTGAACTCCCCTCGTTGACGACAATTGCATTTCATGGACACGATTCGTTTCGCTATTGGATATGTTCGCACTTGGGCTCGTCTCCGGGTTGCGTTGGCTGCAATAGCTGGGCGGGGGTATCGTACGACAATATCGGTGCCCCCTGCCCAGGGAAAAGGTCAATTGCGCCCGGGGGCGCCCGGCCGTGAAATTGGCACTTTCCGGCTCCCCGCCCGATGTACGGGAAATCAATAACTGGCTCCCTCCCACCGAACTTCGGTGGGTTGGACCCGGTTTTGTTTACAAGGCCCCACGGAGTAGTACCCCGTGGGGTTAGTTGAGTCCCCATTCCGGGCAATTGGGGGCGGTTGGCCCCAAACAACTCCATGCCATCCCAAAATTGTCAAAACTCTCCCCCCTCCCCCTCCACAACTCTGTCCCCCGAGTTTCCCCCCCTTCCATCACCAATTCCCACCCCTAATTCTATTCCGGGTCTTTTTGACCAAGTAATTAATGTCTCTCAATTAAACCCTCAAACTACATCACCAACATACTTTGTTATTCAACGAGCTGAGAAAGATTTAACCTTCAAATCAGTCTCACCTTTTAAGATCAACCGATCCTTTGATCCCAAAATTTATAAACTAAAAAACATTAAAAGATTAAATGATGGTTCGTTACTTGTCGAATCGGGGTCGGTAGAGACCTCTGACAAACTGCAAAAAACAACTCTCCTGGGCACCTTCCCTGTGAAGGTCGCTCCCCATGGCTCCCTCAACACCTGCAAGGGAGTGATCTACAGCCGTGACCTGATGGAACTTGAGGAAGCGGAAATCAAGGAAGAAATGAAGGAACAAAATGTAATTGATGTCAAACCCATACTTACTAGACGTGATGGTGTCCTGAAACGTTCACCTCTTCATATTTTAACTTTTAGCACCGTTTCCCCTCCACAATGTGTATATGCAGGTTTTATCAGAATAACAGTTAAACCCCATATTCCAAACCCTTTGAGATGTCTCAACTGCCAACGCTTTGGTCACGGGCAGCAGGACTGCAAGAGAGATCGAGTCTGCGATAAATGTGGAAAGTCAGGTGTGCACCCTGATGCACCGTGCGATCAGGAAGTTAAATGTGTGAACTGCGCTGGTACGCACACCTCCTGGTCCCGGGATTGCCCGACCTGGAAAAAAGAAAAGAAGATAGCGGAAATTAAGACATTGGAAAAGATTACCTTCCCAGAAGCAAGAAAAAAATATTCCGCACTTCACCCTGTTTCGATGACGAAATCTTTTTCCCAGGCTGCAACTCCGCCACCCCCACCACCACCACCTGTAACCGCTACTGCGCCCGACCTAAAAGAAATAATGACAATGATGACTGCCATTCTGGCCGGTCAAGGGGAAACTAACAAGAAAATCGAAGAACAAACCAGAAAAATTGAAGAGCAGACTGAAGAAATTAAGAAGTTGAGAAAAGAAAACGAAGACCTTAAACACAAAAATAACCAGATGAACAAAGAACTGAAGAAATTACAATCGAAGAAAGATCCCCCAAAAACTACTTCTAAAATTAATCAGCCCTCGGGCAGCCAAGACTTTGAAGTGTCCAGTGAGGGTGATGCCCTGATTCTGGCCACTTCGCGAGGCGCCAAGAAGCAGAGGATCACGCTGGAGGCGGGCCCCCAGCAAAAAATATTTTCATCGTCTGAGGAGGAGATGGAAGTTGAAGGTGGTGGTGGTGGTGCTGCTAAAAAGCCAAGCAAAAAAAAGCAGCACACAAGAATAGACTTTTAAAGATAGGTGAATTTATCTGTGATAATTTGTCTGTGATATTCTCTGTGATAGTTTCTGATAGTACCAAAGTTTTTGTGATATTAGCTCTTAGTGTTTTTATTGGTTTTTACATTATGGCTTTTATTCAATGGAACGTTCGTGGTTTTAATATTCGCCGAGAAGAAGTCCGAGTTTTAGCCTCTCATTTTAATCCCTTGTGTATCTTTTTACAAGAAACACATTTTAAACAAACTGACAACCCTATTTTAAAGAATTATACTTTTTATCGACATGACGACACGACTGGTCTTATAGCTCATGGTGGCGTGGCGACGGCAGTGTTGGACTCGGTCTTCGTAAGTCCACTGCCGCTCACCACACCTCTTCAGTCAGTGGCCGTCCGGGTTCACCTGCCTCAGCCCGTCACCTTTTGCAACATCTACCTTCCCGAATGGGCACCAGCTACGGCCCCTAACCTCCAGAGCCTTGTGTCCCAACTGCCCCACCCTTTTGTGTTATTGGGTGACTTCAATGCACATAATCGCTTGTGGGGCGACACAATGGCCAATGGTTGTGGCAGGGGTCGGATGCTGGAGACTTTTATCAATGACAACGACTTATTTATTTTAAACAACGGACAAAATACTAGATTTAATTCTTTTAATGGACAATTCTCGGCGATTGACATGTGTCTCTCTTCGCCTTCTCTGGCACCCATTTTAGAGTTTACAGTACACAACGATCTATGTGGGAGTGATCATTTACCCATTATTTTAAAAATGCAAACTGACTTTCAGCCTCCAGCTCGGCCACCTCAATGGAGTCTCAAACGAGCCGATTGGAAGCGGTTTGCTGCTTTGGCAGATGTAAGTGGCTCAGTCCAAGTGGGAGATTCTGCTTCTAAAATTAAATGTATCACTGAACTAATTTTAAAAGCGGCTGAGGAAACAGTTCCACAAACATCGACAAAGCCCCACCGCATCCCTGTGCCATGGTGGAGCACTGAATGTGGAGAAGCCATCAAAGATAGGAAGAGGGCTTTACGAATTTTTACAAAACACCCCACAGAGGAAAATCTTATGGAATTTAGGAAGCTACGAGCCAAAGCACGCCGAACAATCAAAGAGGCAAAAAGGAATTCTTGGCGGGAGTATGTGTCTTCCATTACATGTGCCACACCGTCCTCCAAAGTGTGGCACAGGGTGAACAAAATTAGTGGAAAACACAAAGCAACAACTATCTCCGGGATTGAACGTAATGGAGATATCATTACAAACCCAAAGGAGATTGCCAACACCATAGGAAGACACTTTTCAGACATTTCTAGCTCCCGACACTACTCGGAAACATTCCAAAAGGTTAAGCTCATAGAAGAGAGAAAGCGGCTTCAATTTCAATCCGCAAACTTAGAGACCTATAATGTTCCGTTTAGCATGTGGGAGTTAAGTCATGCTATCAAAACGTCCAAAAATACATCCCCAGGCCCAGATCGAATTCACAACGCCTTTCTAAAACACCTGTTGCCAAGAGCCCTTGACATCTTGCTCGAAGCCTACAATTCAATCTGGTCAGAACAATCTTTTCCCGACAGCTGGCGCTGTGCCATTCAGATCCCCGTTCCTAAACCCGGAAAGGACAAGACACTGGCGGCCAGTTACCGACCCATCTCCCTCACCAGTTGTCTGTGCAAAATCCTGGAACGAATGATTAACAACAGATTAATCTGGTGGCTGGAAAAGAATAGACTCTTATCAAACTTCCAATGTGGCTTTAGACGAAATAGGAGCACCCTCGATCATTTGGTTCGCCTAGAAACGTGTCTACAAAACACGTTCCTTTTGAAGCAGCACGCTGTCGGTATTTTCTTTGACTTGGAAAAAGCGTACGACACTACTTGGTGTTACGGTATCCTACGTACTCTCTCTAGGTGGGGTTTTAAAGGTCGACTTCCAATTTTTATCTCCAATTTTATGACTGATCGCATTTTTAACGTTCGACTAGGAAATATTTTATCCGACACTTTTAAACAGGAAAATGGCGTCCCACAAGGGTCGGTCCTTAGCGTAACTTTATTTGCGATTGCCATTAACGGGATTACAGAATGTGTAAAATCTCCCGTTCTTTCGTCGCTATTCGTCGATGATTTGGCTATTGTCTGCTCATCGAGGACGCTCGCGTCAGCCACTCGGCAATTACAAATAACAGTAAATAGATTAGTGAAATGGACGGACAACACGGGGTTTAATTTCTCGACAGCAAAGTCCATCTGCGCCCACTTCACGCGCAAAAGAGGTCTCTTCCCACCTCCAGAAATCACGCTTAGAAACATCTTGTTGCCGGTGTCAGAGACTGTAAAATTTCTCGGTCTCATTTTTGATACCAAATTAAATTGGAAAGAGCAAATCGCACAGCTGAAACAAAAATGCATGAAATCAGTCAATCTTTTAAGATATCTCACCGGAACACGCTGGGGCGCTGACCGAACTGTCATGTTACGGTTGTATCGAGCACTCGTGCGATCAAAACTTGATTATGGGTGCATTGTTTTTAGTTCTGCCCGCGATAGCTACTTGAAGCCTCTAAATACAATCCACAATACAGGCATCCGGCTGGCGACCGGCGCCCTCCGAACCAGCCGGGTGGAAAGCCTGTATTGTTTGGCCAGCGAACCTCCATTATCGCTCCGAAGGCAATACCTCATGGCTTCCTATGCAACAAAGATCATGGGAATGAAGAAACACCCAACATACCAGGCCCTGCTCGATCCACGATTTGAACCTCTTTACAATAGCAAGCCAAATGCAACACTACCATCTGGTATTCGTCTAGCAAGAACCTTTATAGAATTAAATTTTCATGTTCCCAGGGTTTACCCTGTGGAACCAAGTCCGTCGCCTCCTTGGCTCGTCCCGAGGCCTTCATGTAAAATGGGTTTGACGTCTCTGGAAAAGGCGTCCACCAGCCAGGTGGTATTCCAAAAACGTTTTTATGAATTGACTTCTGATTTTAAAGATTTTATTTTTTACTATACAGACGGCTCCAAAATGGATAACTTAGTTGGTAGTGCTTTTATCTCGAAAGACATATCCCAAGGATTTCGCTTAAATAATATGAGCAGTGTTTTTACTGCTGAATTATTTGCCATTTTAAAAACCCTTGAACATATCAATAATAGACCAGAGAAATCCTTTTTTATTTGCTCGGACTCCCTCAGTTCCCTCCAAGCTATTGACGTCCTGTATTCCCCACTGTTTCTTGTCCAGGGCATTCACTCACTCCTGGCGTCCCTGTCTTCAAGGGGCGTCAGGATGGTGTTCTGTTGGGTCCCTGGACACGTGGGGATACTGGGCAACGAGTTGGCAGACAGAGCTGCAAGAGGTGCCACCGAAAAAGTTTTTATTGATAGTGACAAGACTTCGCACACTGATTTAAAAATTCATTTTAAATCACTTTTTAAGGATAAATTTCAGAAAGAATGGGAAAAGCAAATAAATAATAAGCTACAAGAAATTAAACCAACTGTCGAGCATTGGGACTCCGCAATAAGATCCTCAAGACACGAAGAAGTTGTTCTAACACGTCTACGTATTGGGCATACTCTTTTAACACACTCATTTTTATTCACGGCTGATAAGACACCTCCACGTTGCGACGACTGTGATGAGATTTTAACTGTTCGACATTTTTTAATTGATTGTGCCAAGTACAGGGCTGCAAGGCAGCGACTTAAACTAGAACACTCTATTGATAAAGTTTTAGCTGATAACCCACGCAGTATCGATAAAGTTTTTAAATTTCTAGAAGAATTTGACCTGATAAGTCAAATGTAATATTTTATCGATTTATGACTTCTATTTTATCACATTAACAAACCATCTTTTTTCCGGCGCAAAATGACCGTCCGGTTGACGCGCCGTAAAACACCAATGTTCGTTCTCTAGACGGTCAAGAGCCTCCTGCAGCTTGTCGCAGGCGATGTGTCCTCTTCTTGACTGGGTTTTTAAGGCCGTGTCATCGGCATAGAAGGCTAGCTCTGTATTCGGCGATCGGGGAATGTCATTAATGTATAAGTTAAAAAGCAAAGGTCCCAGAAGGGAGCCTTGTGGAACCCCGGCTTTGATTTTCCTTGTGGTAGAGATGGCATTTCCGTGGGTAACTTGGAAGGAGCGCCCGCACAGATACGATTTGATGATACGAATCAGGTAAGTGGGAAATTGGTTTTCCATCATTTTGAATATTAGCCCTTGGTGCCAAACCTTATCAAACGCCTGTGCGATGTCCAAAAATACCACCGCAGTGTGCATCTTCCAGTCGAAGCCTTTCTTAATTATGTTTGTCAATCTAACCAATTGTTGTTCTGTGGAATGCTTCCTCCTGAAGCCGAATTGCTCATTGATTATTATGTTTTTTGTATCGATGTGAAGTTGAAGCCTGTCTAGAATTACTCTTTCGAAGAGTTTTGAAAAACCTGTGAGGAGACTAATAGGTCGATGGTTCTGGGGAAACCCATGATCCTTGGCAGGTTTTGGGAAAAGAATGATTTTCGAATGTTTCATAATTGGAGGAAAATAGTTTAGTTGGAGCATCGCGTTGAATATGCAAGAAAGATGTTAATTTGCTTTTTCGGGTAGCTGTTTTATGACTTGATTGGGGATGTTGTCAGGACCCGGAGCCTTTTTGTTTTTTAGCCATTGAATAGAAGATTGTAATTCCTTAAGGGAAGTTTGGATTATGGAATCATGGTCCAGGCTCATATCGTTGAGGGACCGTGTGGCTCGATTGACCAGAGCAATGTGGTCTATGTCTGATGGATCGTTGTTGGGTAAGAAGGTTGACTCTAAGGTGTCGGCAAAGGCTTCGGCCTTATCCTGATCATTGTAGGCCATACCATTTTGCCCGTGGATAGGGGGGGTCTTTTGGGGAACTCTTAGGATCGCCTTTGTCATCCTCCAAATGGAGTTGTCTCTGACTGTTAGGGACTTTAGTTTGGCTACCCATGTTTCGTTTTTGTGGTCAGTTATTTTAGCCTGTAGTTCCCTAGTCAGAGCGTTCAGTTGTGTCTTGGTGACAGGGTTTCCATATTTTTGCCATTTTTTTCTCAGTCTGTTTTTTGCCTTAATGGTTTCCAGGATGTTTGTGGGAAAATCTCTGTTTGGTCCTTTTGGTTTTTGTCTGGTTTGGGTTTTGGGTGCTTGGGTCTGGATGTTTATACTCTGAGTTATAATGTCAGTCAAGTCAGTTAGGCTGGTGTAGGATACGGGAGCTGAGGAGAGGAATGTAATCATCGACCCTTACTCCACGGTGCTCTGATCGATACTGCCTTTTTATTGTGGCCGATCGCCTAACCGGTCTAGGTACATAGGTCTATCAGGTGAATCATAATATACTACATCCTTCCCCACCAACACAGGAAACAATAGATGAAATAATAACAAATAGATTATGATGAAAACAATTAATGGCAATCCTTCATTCAAGAATTGAATTTACTAACCTAGTTTATGAATGCTAGCCAATGTAGTTCTGACACCACATTTTCATACCAGTAATACAACAATAATATAAATACAGCAAGATATACATATTGATGGTCAACTTATTTTCGAGACTCAACATCATATAAGTAATACAATTATAATACAATAATTATGAATAACTCTATACAATTTGCAAATATAATAAGATGTTCGTATTGATGGTCAAGTCTTATTTACTAGGTCCCACATCAGGAAACAAGATCCGACCTTTCCTCTCGCGGAGGGGGTATCTCCTTTGGCTAGATTTCGGCGTGCCTTCAGGGATAAGCGGATTGTTATTATCGACAATACTATCGACGACTGGTTTAGGCACACTGCGAGTGCTCGAAGCACGTGTTTCGTCAATAGGCCCCCGGGTCGTCTCCCTGTTAATCGATGAGTTACCTGAACAATGAGCGTTATCTCGTCTTTCGACAGTAATGCTATGCCTATTCGGCGATTCCTTGCCTCTTGGGTTGATATTTGTCATGGCCAATCTCCGTGGGACAATTTGGTCCAAGTGCCTATGCCACTTTTCTCCATCCGCTATGCTAACTAGATAAGTTAAAGGACCTAAAACTTCCTCAATTACTCCGGGTGCCCAATTTCCACCTCTCCTGTAGTCTTTTGTCATCACCGCTTCTCCCACAGAAAATTGAGAGTGTCTCCCACGCGGGTTAGCTTGTTGCATTTGGTTTTTCTCTACACACTCTCTGACATTGGGCTTCGTCAATGTCAATCGGGAGCGTAGGATTCGATTGAACATTAACTCGCTTGGTGAGGAACCCGTGGTGGTTTGAGGTGTGATACGGTATCCGAAAAGAAACCTTGGCAACGCTACTTTCAACGGCACCCCAGAGAGTATTAGACATTTAAGTTTTTGTTTAAATGTTTTAACCAAGTTTTCTGCTGCCCCATTTGTTGAAGGGTGGTAGGGAGGGGAGTACGTATGTTTGATTCCACTGCTTCGGCAGAAGGAATTAAACTCCTCAGAGGTAAATTGCGCTCCATTATCGCTAACGATATGCTCAGGGATGCCAAACGTTGAAAAACAATTTCGAAGATTATCAATTACCGTGCCAGTGTTTGCCGCCTTTACTTCGAAAACTTCCGGCCATTTGGTGTAGCTGTCGATTAGTATTAAGAATACTTTTCCCATGAAAGGCCCTGCAAAATCAAGATGAAGACGCTGCCATGGCCTTTCTGGCCATTTCCATGGTATAAACGCTGATCGGGGAGGGTTTGAACTGGTTTTCAAACATGGCTCGCAAGATTTGGTTAACGTGTCCAGGTCAATGTCGATCTGGGGCCACCATACAAAGGACCGAGCCAGTGACTTCATCTTGACAATTCCAAAATGGCAAGCATGCAATTCGTTCAGTATATTCGGTCTTAATTTGGAAGGAATAACCAGTCTGTGACCCCACATTAAACAGCCTTGTTCGATATTTAGTTCATTTCTTTTGTTCCAAAAACACTTGAGCGCCTCTTCCACATTATTTGGCCACCCTGTCATGCAATAGTTTATTACTTTGCTCAAAATGGCATCTCGCTCAGATTCCTTCCTAGTACGATTCGCAGTGATGGGCAAAAAGTCTGATCCTATGTCCAGGTACGAGAATGTCTCGGCTTGTTCCACCTCTGGCAATGGTAATCTAGATAATCCGTCAACGTTTCCATTCATTTTACCCTGAATATATCGTATTTCAAAATCAAACCCTTGTAGAATGATCGCCCAGCGCTGTAACCTATTTGCTGCTAATTGCGGTATGCCGTTTTTATTCCCGAAAATATGAGTCAGAGGTCTGCTGTCTGTTGACAAGATAAACTTCCTCCCGTATAAAAATTGCATGAACCGTTTGACCCCAAAAATAATACCTAATGCCTCTCTATCAATTTGAGCGTACCGTTGCTCTGTCGAACTTAATGATCGCGATGCGAAAGCAATTGGCCTCTCCTCTCCTGATGGGTACACATGAGAGATTGCTGCTCCCAAACCATATGGTGATGCGTCGCATGCCAATACGATTGGGAGTTCCGGGTCATAATGCGTCAATACTTTATCAGATGCTATCAAACGTTTTACTTTATTAAAAGCTTCTTCGCAACTCTGATCCCAGATCCAAGGCTGCCCTTTCTGCAAAAGCCTCCTTATTGGGCCCAATATTGTAGACAGATTTGGGAGGAATTTAGAATAATAATCAATCAACCCCAGGAACGATTTTAGCTGTGATACATTTTGCGGCCTAGGAGCATCTTTTATCGCCTTTACCTTTGAATCCGACGTGTGTAGTCCTGCGGCGTCTACAACGTGCCCGAGGAACTCGACTGATGGAAGCATGAATTTGCACTTTGATTTGTTTACTTTAAACCCCATTTCATCCAATCTCGTTAAGACATTTTTTAAATTTAATATGTGTTCTTCATCGGTTTTTCCTGTGACTAAAATGTCGTCCTGGAAACTGACTATTCCATCTAAGCCTTGCAATACTTGGTCGAGGGTTTTTTGGAATATAGCTGGCGCCGGGGAGATACCAAAAGGAATTCTATTGTACCTGAACAACCCCTTGTGAGTACTAATAGTGGTGTATTGCTTTGACTTGTCGTCCAACTCCAATTGTTGGAAAGCTTGCGACAAGTCTATTTTCGAAAATTTCTTCCCTCCTTGTAACTGCGCAAACAATTCTTCGGCCCTACGGGGTGGATACTTTTCGGCTTCCAATATTTTGTTGATCGTAATACCGTAATCTCCACATATTCTAACTGTACCATCATACTTTGCCACTGGAACTATAGGAGTACCATAATCACTAAATTCTACCGCCTCAATAATACCTAATGTTAACAATCGCTGTATCTCGGCTTCTACTTTTGTTTTAAATGCAAATGCCAATTTTCGAGGCGGAAAAAAAAATTTTTCATCACTCTTAACTCTTAATGCTATTTTGTATCTGTTGAACGTGCCCAGTCCCCCATCAAACAATCTTGGAAAACTCTTTATCAATTCATCAACCTTGGCAGGGACCGAACTACCTATCTTTACATTTTTAATTGCTTCAAATGGTGGTCGTTTTAACCCTAAAGCTGCATAGCCATCACGACCCAATATTGGTGGGCCACCATTTGGCACAACATACAACGTTAACCATGTTTGGGTGCCATTATGTTCTATTTTGACATTGAAAATTCCTAGAGGCATAATTACTACATTTGCGTATGACTTCAATTTTACATTTGTTGTTTTCAGTGGGAACATGCTAAATCTACTGTAGTACAGTTTATCAGAGATGGCTGAAATAGCTGAGCCTGAGTCAATTTCCATAATGATATCTTGATCTCCGATGTTTACTCTCACAAGCCAAGGGAGATTATTGGCTTTAGCATGACTTGTGAGACCTACAGAAAAACCGGCAGATACTCGTCGGTTCGATCACCCTGAATTGACGAGTATTCTTGTTCATCATATTCATCCTGTACTATCGTGTATTTGCTGTAGACGGATTTATCCCGGCACATTACCTTCAAATGTCCAACTTGGTGGCACTGGTGACAACGATAATTCCTGAAACGACACCTCTGAACATTGTGCCCGGGCCTCCCACAGCAAGGACAAGGTGTCGACGGCTCCCCGCGGAACTGCTCTCCCCGCGTGGCTGCCTGCTGCTGGTCGGAGCGCTGCATTCCTTCGCGGCGACGTCGTTGTTGCTGCTGTTGTCGTATACGCATCACCTCCGCTTCGGTTTCAGCTTTTCCCTCTTTAGATGATGACATCACGAAAAAGTTTTTCTCGCGCGCTGCGCCGGATTCGATTAGATTCCCTGCTGCTTTTTCGTGCGAAATAGCGATTTTCAGAGCTCCCTCAAAAGTAAGGTCGTCTGCTTCTAAGTACAATGCCCTGGTTATAGACTGATCAGCCAGGCCGACAACTAAACGATCCCGCAAAGCGTTATCGAGGAATGCGCCGTACTTGCAATGATGTGTCAGCTTCCTTAATTCTGCTGCGAATTCAGCGACTGTCTCGCCCTCTCTCTGCTTCCGTCGATTGAAAATGTCGCGTTCTGCTATTGCAGATGGAACTGGAGCGAAGTGAGTGCAAAGCTTACCCGTCAGCTCTTCATATTTGAACGTAGACGGTTTTTTTGGCTCACACAAGTTCTTCAGCACTCGATACGTGTCTTTCCCTATGGCCGAGATGAGGATCGCTCTCTTCTTCTCAGCGGCAGTGATGTCTTCGGCCACGAAGTATTCTTCAAGTCTTTCACTGTATGACTCCCAATCTTCCTCGCTCAACACGAAAGGCCCCATTCCTTTAGTCATCCTCGTCGCCAATGTAGGATACGGGAGCTGAGGAGAGGAATGTAATCATCGACCCTTACTCCACGGTGCTCTGATCGATACTGCCTTTTTATTGTGGCCGATCGCCTAACCGGTCTAGGTACATAGGTCTATCAGGTGAATCATAATATACTACAGCTGGCATCGACCTCTTCTGTGTTTGTTGGCGGGTTTTTTTTTAGTTTACTGATCGCCTGTGTTATTTGGTTTTTAAATTTGTCCCAGTCAATTTTGCGAAGGTCTAGCTTGGGCTGGGGGAGTACCTCGATTACTTCGTTACCATATTCTATCAACAAGGGATTGTGGTCTGAGCTCAGTTCAGAGATAGTGCTGAGCCTGACTGAGCAGCTGATGTTGTGGGCTAGCACTATGTCGAGGACATCCGGTCTGTGACCCGCGTCTGAGAAGTAAGTGGGTGTGTCCGGGCCCATGACAATATAGTCTTTTTTAGAGCAGTGGGTAAAGAGTAATCTTCCACTGGGATTCGTGGTTCTCGAGTTCCAGGACGGATGTTTTGAATTTAAATCTCCGGAGATGAGGGTTGGAATGCTGTCTTTGAGAATAGTGTCTATGTCGGTAGTATCCAGTTTGTTTTTGGGGGGTTTGTAAATTGCTATCAACCTTATTGGGCCTGACTTGGTTTCTACTACGATTGCTGTAGCCTCTATCGACTTGAAGGGTGGTAGGGGTATTTCATGGTGTGAGATTCCTCGGCGGACCACTACAGCTGTCCCCCCCCCCCCCCCGTGGCCAGTCCTGTCGTTCCTGTATATGGTGGTATTTTGGATTTTAAAGGTTTGCCCTGGATTAAGGAAAGTCTCATTTATGAGCGCTATGTCGCAGTGATGGTTAGAGAGGAACAGCGCAAGTTCATCTTTCTTTTGCCTTACGCTGTTTGCGTTCCACGCAACAATGGTCAGGTTTTTCGGTAGGTTTTTAGGGTGTGCTGCCATATTGGGTGTGGTTAGGCATGGCTGTTTGAATCATGAGAAGTGGTATGGTTTTGGATAGGATGATTTGGACTCGCTGTTGAGGTGGAGCATATAGGATTTCCATCAGAAGTTGGTTGGCCCATTGTTCCCAGCTGTTCCAGAGTTGAGGGTTTATCATTTGACGGTGAACTGGTTGGTGTGGGTGATGATTGGGAGGATGATGAGTAGTGGTTTGTTGCTGCCATAGCCATGGCTCTTTGTTGGTTTGAGGCTGGCGTCTGAATGGATTGTGAACGTGGGGAATTGGCTCTTCTTGGTGCCCGTCTGAGGGGGTTGGTGGTGTCTCAGGCCGCCGATTTGTGTTATTGCTAAGTGAAGGAACAATTGTTTCAGTAGCAGCTGTTGTTGGGTTATGGGCCGAGTTAGAAGCTGACGGGATTGAGCTGTCCTGGTTGTGGATTTGTGATTCCGTCCCTTGTGGTCCCCGTTCAGTCACCCGGGACCAGGGACCCAGTGCACCGTCTAGGCCTGCGCGCCTTGACTCCGGCTGCTGATTATGAACTGAATCATGTTGTGTGCACCATACATTGGCATCAGCTGCAAGCTCAGGAGGAGGGAGTTTGTCCGCCAGATTATTATTGGTCCAGGCGCCCTGAGCTGCACGGTGATGAGCCGTGTCGAACTGGGGCCGACCGGAAGGAATGACGCTTCTGGTTTGAGTGTTAGCTCTGTGATCCAGGCGCTTTTGTGCATTGCTGTAGGCAGAGCACCCACGGTAGTTAGCCGTGTGCGACTGCCCGCAATTTGCACATCTGGCGGGTTCGCTCCTTGCCTTAGAGCAATGGACAGTCAGATGTTGTTGGGCACATTTGAGGCAGCGGGGAGTGTGCGCACAGTAACCCGACGTGTGCCCGAAGCCCTGGCATCGATAGCACTGGGTGGGGCCCTTAGGGGGACGGAAGTCATCAACAGCAGTGATTTTACAGTAGCAGAGTCTATCTAGGTTTCGGATTCTTTTTGCTGCTATTTTGTTTTTGGAATAGACAACATAGAGGGGCAATGGTTTCCTGGATCTGTTGCTATCCTCTCCGGATGCGGGGTTGGTGTTGCGAAAGGATGTCAGCTGTGCTACTTTTTCGGTCATTATCCCATGTTCCTCCTCTAGAGCAATTTTAACATCCTCAGCGGTAATCGATCCATCAATCCCTCGGATCACCAACTTGATACTTTTCTCTTCTTTTAAGGAGAATGTGTGATATTGTATGTTTTGGTCTGTTAGATAAGCTGTAATTTTTCGGAAGTCATTTATGCTTCCAGCCTTGAGACGTTTGTTACCATGTGAGGAAGTGGCAAAGGTAAGTTGATGTGAACAGAGGCCTTGCAGTGTTCTGGCGAGACCCAAGAAGTTTGGTATGTCGCTTATAATAATTGGAGGCGGGGGTGGACCTTTTGTTCCCTTTGCCGCCGGGATCATTGGAGTCTGCTGGAGTATTTTCTTCGGTGTCCATGTTGGCTAGAGCTTCAAAGGGATTGCTGGTTGGGATAGAGGGGGTGTATTCAAGTAGAAGTTGTCTGGTTGGGATGGGTAGGGGAGGAAACTCCTCGTCTGGGGTGGAATTTGAATTTGAGAGCTTTCTTTTTTTGGAAGTGTTGTGATGCTGTGGTTTTGGAGCTTGATTAGTAAAAGCTTTGCTTTTTTTAAATTTAGGTTGGGAAGCTGCTTGATGTGATGGGGCATGCTGGCTTGGCGATCTATTCTGGACTACTGTGTCTGTTAGGTCATTGTCGATGTCGGGCATGTCAGGGAGCTGTTTATTGATTTCGTCTGTCTGTTGGAAAGATTCTGTTGTTAGCTTGTAAAGGCTCATTTTGGCCGATTTACGTGGCTCGACGGGCTGGCTGTGCGGGCTGGTTGAGTTTGGTAGGTCATGCAGTTTCGCAATGGCGTTAATTTGGTTTTGAATATAGCGTGGGGATCGTGAAAGATCGATGATATGGTCATTAGGGTTATTAGACTTGAGGGGGGTTCTAGGTAGGGCTCCCGCCTGGTGGCGGTTTTGACCTGAATGTGATTGATTTGTGGTATGTTTCATGGCTTCGGCTTGCCTTCGTATGCTATTAATAGCCTCCTCTCGAGATAGGTTGGTATCAATCCTGATTTTTTCTACCGGTTTGCACATGCCGCGATGTTGCCCTCCTTCAGCATTTTCGGTATGCATGCGTGAGTGGTCAGGTAGCGTGGTTTTTGTGGACTTCGACGGTGTTCGAAACATCGTTTTAGGTATGCGGGACGGTGTATGTCTAACTTGTGAACCCTACCCGAATTGGGACGGTTCCCTGGGACCTCTATCCGCTGCGGCAACCGGCTCCGACGCCGGTTACTACTGGGCGGAAGAGTCTGCCTGTGTAGGCTACCTGCCGTGTTATCAGGGTTGATGAACACACGTCAGGGGACTGATGATAATAAAGCGCAAGGCCATGCAGGGCCACGCAGCAGAGCTGAAAGTGGCACGTGTAAGGCAAGAGATGCTGCACGTGCCGCCTGATCGTAGGGTTGAATGTGCTTGGTGTTCAAGTGCAGTTGCACTTGCAATTAAGGCTGAGCTAACAAGGCGAATGTCCTATGTTGAGAGGTCCAATCTCGGCTTTAAGAGTCATGGGCTGGTTTAGACATTTGTCTTGAATGCTGGTGTATCTTGTATGCTAATCAAATTTTTCTCGAGTCTAGGTGAATTTGAACCTGGTCCCCTTAGCTCACGAGTTGGCGAGAAAAGCCTCTAGGCTAGTCAAGTTGACTCGCTGAGGCTAGAGACTCATTCCACTGACAAGGAATGCGTCATGCAGAGAGCCCAGCGCAGGTATGCGGGTATTGACCTGTCGCTTGTGCGTTCGTTGGATTTTGGCTTGATTAGTGATGCTACGATCCAGAGATAACAAGCCTCGGTTTTATAAGTCTAAGGCTTGTTTAGACATTTGTCTTGAGTGCAAGATCGTCTTTTTGACTTGTATGTTGAAAATTTTTTCTTGGATCGAGGTGGGTTTGAACCCAATCCCCCTATTACACAAGCTGCCGAGATAGCCACTTGGCTACACGAGCTGCTGTGCTGTCTTTGCGACGCATTACATTGACAAGAAATGCGTCATGCAAGAGAACCTCGCTCAGGTATGCGGGTATTGACCTGTCGCATGAGCAATCAGGGAATTGTGACTCGAAAAGTATGCTAAGACAGATACACTGTTGGACTCACCAGTACAGACGATGTTGGATTCTTTTGCGATTTTGATGGTTTTGAGTCAAAATGCAGTTCTTCACGGCGTCCTGGGGGCGTTTGTGGGCTGAGGCACTGATGGCTTGATGCGATTGCACTTGCACTTTCACTTTGTCAAGGATAAAACTATTGTTTGCGAACTTCGCGTACGCATGTCGTTTAAAAATAAGAAAGTAGTGAAAAATTGATAAACTAATCGAATATCATTGATATGCAATGATGGTCATTGATATATTTTAGTGTGCATTGAAAGGAATTTAGAAACATAGTGCATATAAGACGAGTATGAGCTTACCAATATCACTGAGCTTGAACAGACATTCGGTCACTGATGTAAAATCACGGAGCGATGTTCTCTCGACGGCGGCTGCGACTCCTATCTGTTTTTCTCGCTCTGACCCAGGCAACGGCCGGAACAAACCCATTCATAGACCCGGCTCCCGAACCAACCGCAGAGCGAGTCCAGGAACCAGTTTCGACCAGCAAATCGGACGCCAAACCCAACATCTTTGGCATCCCATTGGCGGGGATTGACTGGCGCTGAATCCTACTGACTGTGGCCAAAGCAATTGCCGACGCAAAAATTCATCCTACCATCACGATGCTCGCGCAACTTGCGCCGTCACTCATTGCGACCTTGATGCCACAGAATGCCTGAACATCCTCGGCAAACTAACCTAATGACTTGGAACGCCAACAGCGTCATACCAAAACGGAGCGAACTCCACGACTTTCTCGACAGACACAGCATCGCTGTAGGACTTCTGACTGAGACTAGACTTTCATCAGACAGACAATTTGCCATGGCAAATTACGTGACTTACCGGACAGACAGACCACACAACCATCAACCAAACCAGATCGGTGGCGGTGTCGCCGTACTGGTTCGACGCGGCACCAAACACGAGCCGCTGGCCCTGCCCAAGTTGCGTTCTATTGAAGCCGTGGGCGTACTGGTCCATACAGACAACGGGCCGTTACGAGTCTTCTCTGTGTACTGCCACCCACTATCACGGCTACACAGAGAGGACATCAACGTCCTGATCGACTCCCCGCTTCCTACACTGATAGCGGGCGATCTAAACGCCAAACACCGGGCGTGGAACTCGCGCAAGACAAACGCGAAGGGCAAGACGCTTCTCCGACACTCCATCGACGCCGGCCTCATTGTCGCCGGGCCCACGAAGCCGACTCACCATCACGGCAACCGTGTCGACAGTGCAGACGTCCTCGACATCGCTCTGCTCAACAACATCGAACACACTGTCGAACTCGAGACACTCGCCGAGCTCTCCTCTGATCACAACCCTGTCATGATCAGAATCGGGGAAGGGGTTGAGACCGTGACACCGGCACCGACACGCAACTTTCGACGGGCTGACTGGGAGGCATTCCGCATCAAGACTGACGAACTGACTGACGACTCCGACATAACGACCCCGGCCGAACTAGACGCCGCGACCGAAAATCTCACCGCGGCAATCCAGGCCGCCATCGCCGACGCTGTGCCTCTCCACAACGACAAGCGCTGCGACCGTTTCGATCTGCCCCAGCACTTGATACTTGCCATCAAGGACAAAAACCGGAGCAAGCGAGCCTGGCAACAGCTTCGCACGGCAACCTTGAAGGCAGTCTACAACAGGAAAACAAAGGCACTGCGACGAGCACTCGACGAGTTTCGCGACGAACGATGGTCGACCTTGGTGGGCGAGCTCGCCACGACTGATGGCAGCACTTGGCGCATGACGCGTAAACTGCTAAACAAGCAGTCGGCTAGTTCGCCGATTCAAGGCCGCCTCCATCTGGCCGTGACTTCGCGCGACAAAGCCGCTGCTTTTGCCGAGTCACTGTAGGAGCAGTTTACACCAAACCCTGCAAACCGCTACTCGGGAGGCATCGAGCGCCGAGTCGAAGCATTCTTCGCCGAACAACGCGAGCGAGACACGGGTGACATCGAACCGGCCACCTTCGCCGAGGTAGCAACGATCGTCGCCCAGCTGCAGAAACAGAAGGCACCGGGTCCTGACCAGATTCCAAACAAAGACATCACCGAGCTATGTCACAGGGCGGCCCAACGGCTGGTCGACATAACAAATGCATCGCTGCGATTGCGCAGATTCCCTGGCCAATAGAAGACTGCTAAAATCATAGTCTTCCCGAAGCCAGGCAAGTCACCTAGGGATGTCAAGAACTATCGCCCGATATCGCTACTCTCATGCCTCTCAAAGGTGTGCGAGAAGGTGATTCTGCGCCGTCTACAGCGACAAGTCGACGACGCGGCCTTGCTGATACCCCAGCAGTTCGGCTTCCGGGCAAAGCATTCGACGAGCCACCAACTCCTGCGCGTGACAGACGCGATACGCGACGGCTTTGCGCGGAAACATCTGACCGGCATCGTATGCCTCGACATCGCCAAGGCCTTCGATCGCGTCTGGCACGACGGGCTCATCGACAAGCTTCGAGCGCTTGGCATCGACGCCGACCTTGTCACGCTACTGGCAAGCTACCTCGACGGGCGCCGTTTCTTCGTGACGCACGGGGACGCGCGCTCGGAAGAACGACCAATATCTGCCGGGGTCCCGCAAGGCAGCCTGCTGTCGCCGCTGCTGTACAACTTGTACACGAATGACATGCCGACTGAACTGCCGGGGACGCAGATAGCCCTCTACGCCGACGACGCTGCAGTGTTCTGTCAGGCCAAGCTGGCCAGGACACTGCAATACGACTTACAAGACGCACTCGACATACTTTCACGCTACTTCCGACGACACCGGATCGAGGTGAACGCGACCAAGACAACTGCGACGCTGTTCTCTCGACAGACTAAACCAGACTACGTGCCATCGATTGCACTGGGCGACGTTGACATTACCTGGCAAGACTCCGTCAAATACCTCGGAGTGACTCTCGACAAAAAACTGACTTTCCGAACAACGCTCGGTACTAGTACTTCCCCTCTAACAAATGTAAAAAAAAAAAAAAAAAAAAATGGAAAACCTGGAAAATAGAAACAAAATACCTTGGGGTCATCCTAGACAAATCACCCACATTTAAGTCAAACATCAACACAGTTGCACTGAGAGCAGAAACAAGACTAAACATACTCCGTCGACCAATCAACAGAAGAAGCTTCCTTGACATTAGAAATGACTTGACTCTATACAAGACGGTCATTTTACCCACCCATCACCTACGCCTGCTCTGTATGGGGTGCGGCAGCAGGCAACAAAATAAAATCTCTTCAGACCATACAAAACAGAGCCTTACGCCGCCTATCAGGATCCCCTTGGTTTGTGAGGAATGCGGATATCCACAGGCAACTACTCATGATACAAATAAAGAAACACATGCAAGAGTTAGCTCGCACACTCTTGGACTCCCTTGACACGGCCCCAAACAGCCTGTGATGGGACCTCCTGGACACACCTATTTCAACCTAGATACCCGTCGCCAAACTTCCGATGTCCTTGACATATTCCTAACACAAAACCTCCAACATTCCATCGAAGTGTCAAACATCACGGGACTGATGACTTCCGATCACAACTCGATCCTTGTCTCTGAACCAGGTAACTGTCGCGAGTCTAATGCTGACGGCTGGACCGCAAAATCCACGCCAGACACATCAAAACCTACCAATGGGCCACAGGCGGCGGCGCCTAAGCCCTTTCAACGACCGACAATGCGACCAAGACTTGAAATGCCTCCGATCCTGCATAAAAACCTTCGCCCGCGCCGTCCAAGGCGGCCCCAATCCTGCCAACCAAGGCATTGACTCCCAGACCACTCCCACCGACATCCAGACCAGGAATAACCTGATCACAAACCCTGCCATCGACGGTAATACACCTCACCTCGCCATCCAAGGCGATAAACCTGTTGCAGCTCCCCGAATTCCGTCTGCCGAACACAATCACATTCTCCTCGAGGAATTGAAAACCGTTCTCGAATCTATTATACCCCGGTAAAATATAAAATTCCACACGTGTGTGTGAAAAAGCTTCCAAGGCGTCTCACACCCCTAATACAAGCAAAAACTCGCCTGATAATGATAATCAAACAAAAGTTCCCTCTGAATAAGCAACACACCATATCAAAAACCTCATTAAATACCTTAAAACACACTAACAGCTCATCGGCATCCTAGATGATGTCTGTCAACATGAATTTCATGCACAGCCAAGACATGATGACCTAAAAGTCACTTTCAAAGACAAGAACGACTACAACAATTACAAAAAGGTTCTGGCAGAACAGGAGCTCGAACACTTCACGTTCCCTGAATTCGAACGCAAACCACAACGGTTTGTTATAACCTTAAATATCTTTACTGCTCGGTAACCATCGTATCCCCCAGGGCTCCAATAGTCATCCCAGTTTGTTTCAACTGCCAGCAGAAGGCCAACTCGGCCTTCTGCCACCAGCGCACTTTGTGCGTTCGCTGCGCAGAAAACCACCACGTAAAGGTATGTCCGAAAAGGCACCATCGCCCCGTCTGCGCCAACTGTGGTAGCACACACCCTGGCAGCTACAGAGGCTACCCTTATCATGTCAAAATCGCAGAAAGCCACGCCCGTCAAACCCAGCCGTCAGGGTTCCAACTCCCGGAGACTGAGGCAAGAACACAAAATCATACTACACCTACTGATGTCCCAAACCACACCCGGCACCACTTCCCCACTAGACCAAACCAATACCACTTCCACAACCCCAATAGTCCAACCAACCACTACAATAGAAGACCAAGCATACACTTCCACCTTAAGAAACAAGACAAGAAAAACTCTGAAGAAACCCTAACAAAAACCCAAATTACTCCAAAAACCCTCCTTTACCAAAAATCAATGTTAAAAATCTAACATCACTCCTAGCAACCAGCCCAACTTTTAATCACCCACCAATCAAATAAACGCCACCTTCAAATGGCTCGAGGCATTGAAGTAATTCTAGCCTCACACTAAACCAAACAGAGACCACTCCTGAATCCGAACCCTGGTGGGTTAAAATAATCATAACAGTTGCAAACCTCATATGCTCACTCAACTTACACCCTGTACTAAACGTAATAGCCAGTTCAATCAAGGAACTGCTCAACACTTTCCTTAGCACCAACAATGGCCAATAAGTTCATCAACATCCTCTCCTGGAACGTCGTTCGAAACAAGCATCTCATCGAGGAGAAAGAAATCGAAGTCAGTCTAATACAGGAGACGCATTTAGGTTCTGCCCTCAACTTTAGGAGGAGCAAGCAGTTACTATCGACGTATAGTTTTTTTTCACAGCTGAAACTGCCTCGGCTCGGCATGCCCATCGTGTTGTTGACAGAGATTTAAGACTTCGTAGTAACCACCCAACCTCTTTCATGAACCGCATGCCTCGCAGGGCTTCCTTCAATATAATTGTACACAAGTTGAATTGTTCCCAGGAAATCAAAAACAACCGAATTTGTCTGACGAGATTTGCATGCGTCCACCAAAACCAAGTTCAAGCAATGTGCTTAACAATGAACGAACAGAATTTTAAGATTTTTATCTTTACATCTCTTCTGTACACCTGACTGGTTTCCGGACATTGTCCCAGCGCCATCAAAGCAAACGGCAGAGACCAACTCCCAACTTATCTGTACATTTTCGCGGACAGCGTCTAGAGCATTAAAGATAGATTCAGCGTCCACTTTAGTAACGCGTTTCATGGCCACGTAAAATTCAACAGGTTTATTTAACGAACTGTCAAAGAATCGGACCACAATCGCCATTTGTTGGTGGTGGCCACAATCACTTGTCTCATCGGCAATTAGAGACACCGATTGGCCATTGAACTTGTTTCTAATTTTTTGGAGTGCAACGTTGTGAAGAGATTGAATCAAATCATTCTGAATGCGGTTACTCAAGTACGTTGCATTTTTTGGAGCGTTCTTAAGATGGTCCATCATGACTGGATCATTAGTGGATAAAAGTTCCACTGTTTCCAGAAAAAGGCCCTTTTCAAAGCTCTCTTTAGACTCATCGTGCCCCCTGAATGATTGCCCACCCTTTGCCAATCGCAGAGTGATGTCTATTAAACGCTTTAAAATCTCCCTATTCTTTAGCCGAGTTTTCTCCCTCTGGCTGAGATTTTCCGCCTGATGTTCATCCAACAAAATATCGACGGGCTTTGCTGTTGTGTATGTTTCCCATGCAGATATGCTGTCGGTATGACACTTGGATAGCTGATGGGCATTACAACGCTCTCTCGCCTTCTTCCAATTGTTAAATCCGTTTGCGGTGAATGCAGCGTCGGTGCGTCCCTTGCTTGCTGAGTTTTCGTGCGAAAATGCTCTGCACGCGAAGCAGTACGCTCTGTCTTGGGTAGAGCTGTATTCGAGCCAATTGTAATATTTGTACCATGCTCCTAAAAACCATGCTTTTTGTTTGGTTGAAACGGCGTGGTGGGTTTTCGGGAATACATCCAACTTTGGTTGGAATGGACCTCTTGAAATTCGGCAGTGCCTTTCCAAACGTTCCTGGGGGAGGCCTTGGCAAGGGTCGTCAGCTGCACTTGTAAGTGCAGAGGCACTAATAAAAAAAAATATCTAAATTAATACCTGTTAGTGAGATTGTGACTATTGGGTGTGATATCAAAAGATGTGTGGGTAGTTTAATTGGTCAAAATGGTGCCTTTTAGAGATGGGAAAAAAAGTCCGAACGGCCCAAAAGCCCGGCCTGGCCCGAAAGCCCGGCCCGGCCCGAAAGTTTGTAATTTTTGGGCCTCAGGCTGGATCTTGAATTCGGCTCTTGAATGCTTCGGGCGTTCGGACAGTTTCGGACAGATGTCAATTTTGGGAAAATACTTCGGGCCGGAACGAGCCGAAAAAATTAAGGCCTGTCGGGTTTCGGGCCGGGCTGGACTCAGGACAAGTCGGGCCGAGGTCGGGCCGGGCCGACGGAAAACCGAAAAATCCCATCTCTAGTGTCTATACTGTAAAACAAAATCTACCACTATATGAAATATTTAACTCACGTTTGGAGCTCTGGTGGCTTTGTCAAGGGTATTTTCCGTAAAGCTGGTGGGGGCGGCGACGGAGGCGGTAGTGATGGAGGCGGCTCCGGCGTCGGTGCTTCTGGTGTCGTTTCACTGTCGGTATTATTTCCCGCCGTACCAAATGCGATGGGTTCTTTTTCTTTCACTCTCACAGATTTCCACGAGTAAAACTCAAACATTGTTTTCTGTCGCTTACTCATTTTATCTCCTCTTTATACTCTGTGTTACCAATACGAAGTCCAAAGATGTCACGTCTTGCCTTACATTTTTCTCGATTTCTTGTTAATGCTGTGAGGTCCTTATAATCCACACAGGCTTCTAGCCACGTGCGTCTGGTTAATATCTTTAATAAGTGTCGAAAGGGGTGACAAGTGTTCTGGCATCGGTTTGTGAAGTGCGCGATTAGGCGATTAGAGGTATTTTCAAGCTTGCGATGCGAGTGCGCTCCAAACCAGCTCGCGATGGCTAGCTATGGCTAGTCATAACAATAACATTCAAACTCTTTACTTAGAAACCATGGAATGATTCACACTAACAACTCACAAGAATATTTTTCTTGAGGCTCGAAATGGCAATTTTACTGTTAAATAATAGTATATGTATTGGAAAAGGGGATCGTCGTAGACTCATTTGGGGGGGCCTAGGCCCCCGCTCGCCCCCCCCTGCGCACGCCTATGACTCCAACCTAAGTTTATCCTTCCACTTCCTATTAATCTCCTGCTCCTTCCAGCGTCAACCTTGTAAGGTTTCGCTTATCACAATAAAGAACGAAGCCAAAAGATAGGATGAAAACAATGATTTATTCAAAGAGATGTTAATCCGGCGAACCGGTGATACATTCGGAGGACCGAAGTCAACTGCCTCTCCTTGGGGTCGCAGCCCTTTCGGATCGTCTCTGTCCCTACCTACCTGCCCTGGTGGAGGGACAGGTTACTAACCGCACAAAGTGGCGGGAACGTTACAACCTCTAGTACTAACATATTCTGATGCTGGAATCTGTTGTCTTGAAAACACCATATTTTCTTAACAAATACCTTATCATTGTTTTCTTCAAGCTTGTTTTGGTTGATAACATTTTTCATTAGGACTTCATCATCTTCATCAATACTTTCTTTCAGCAGGCCCTTTATCAACAGTCGTGGTCTCCATTTCTTTTTTCCTTCTTCAATCTTGTATTTATTCCCTAGCACTTTAGTTGCCTCATTCTTCAATATCTCAACTGATCGTTCACTGTCACAATTTATTTCAATTCTTCCCTTTCCAACCGATTTCACATTTCTAATCCCAATACCCAAGCTTGCCGAATTTAATTTCGCCATTATACCTTCCTTTGCTCTTTTATATCCCTCAGTATCACAATTTTTGTCGGCATTTATACCAATTATCATAGACTCTGACATCTTGCTTGAACCCTTTTTCGGTTCCAACACATCATTCGTCATTTTGCCATTTACTATGTTGGCGTAGGATGGCATTTGCAACCTTTGAGATGTTGTTAGTTCTTCTCGGTTCTCCAACTCCTTTATATGCTCCCATTGCATTTCAACAATGTTTGTCAATTTCATTACTTCCTCTTTCATCATCGTTATCATCTGATCAATTTTATTTTCATCCTTTTCACTTTTCTTTATCACCACGTCTTCATTTTCTTCTACTGTTTCAACCGGCTTCACTTCTTTACTTCTCATTTTCTTTTTTTTTTGGTGACATCTTTGTAGAGCAGTTGGTATCTTGTGTATCACTAGCCGATATGTTGTCCCTCCTTCGTTGCAAGGCAACACCTTACTCCCTTGCAATCCGCGTTGGTAACACATAAAACGCAATATCACAAGCACCATACAACAGGAAATATACAAGCAAAAAGAAAATACACGCACCAACACTGCCAGTTCGAAGCAAAACCGACTAAACAAGTAACTAACGGACCATCACAACACACCGCTTCACCTCGGCGCCATCTTGGCGCCATCTATAATATTAGTTAAATATAGTTAGTTATAGTTATATAGTTAGTTTAATATATTTCAGTTAAAATCATTTGGGATGCTTGGTCTAGGTTCTTGTCCGCACATAACCAGGTTACTAGGTTACGGTCTCTGGTACCATTAAAGACACAAACAGAATTCTGTGTGGTGACTTTCACGACCCTCTGACTGGTCTTGACCGAAGGCTAAACTGTAAAACAGCTGATATGATGACTGATCGAAATACAGCTTTGAAGTTTCTATTGAGGCTAATTTTTCAACGAAAAGAGCCCTAAGGGGTGGATATGTTTAGTGGGCATTTTACTGAGGTATGGAGATGACTTTGCTACAGGATATCTTCAACCAAGAATGTAGCAGGTAAGGATTCACTTGGTGTAAAAAATAATGGCATAAGCTATGCCGAATTCACAAAATAATTTTCATTTTCAGAGTACTTATCGCAGTAGCTGCGAAAGTGACCTTAAGGACTTTCGGAACGACCATGTACCGTGCGCGCAGAGCTATGAACCCAGTAATTCCCCAATCAATTCAGGAAATGGGGGAATTAATCGGGGAGCCCCGGTACACCGCACTGTACGGCGGAACGGTTGACGGCGGCGTCTTTTTCCGAGCCGTGATCGGCGATGGAGAGCAAAAAGGCCAAACCCCCGTTTTTGCTTCCGAAGCTCCCTTAGAGAGGCTGGAAACTGCCAGCAAACATTTAAACATTACATTGGTTACATTGGAACATTTAAATTGGTTCCAAGAACGCCGCCCCCTGCAAGGCAATTGTTCACCGTAATGCCGATTTAATTTGACACTGTTAGCCTTGTAGAATATTTCATTAGTTCCCATAGATATAGTTATAATCGATTTATGATTAAATATGCACCGTACGTTTTCAGATATATTCTCGAGTTGATCCCTAATTTCAACCCAAGAATAGCAATTACTGATTACGAGGCATCACTTCAGAATGCAACGCAAATACTGTTCCCTGCTGCCAGCCTCCACGGATGCTGGTATCTAAAGCGGAAAGCGAAAGCAACGCGTCTACTCCCGATGGGGCGTCGGCCATGGTAGGAAGATAATTTCCATTTACAATTTCGTCTCTACTAACATGTAGTAGTTTGAGAGCATATTATGTTAATGCAATTTTAATGTTATCCTAATTCAGAAGATCAACCGCGAAGACCATCTCCGCGAAGTAATGAGCGAAAACATTAAAAAGCGTAAGCTTGACAACGCCACGAAAAAATTCGCCTCTTGCCACCAGCACCAGTGGGGCAGCTGAACTTTCAGTACCCGTACTGCCACCGGGACGCGCCTTTCCATACCCTAGGGAATACAGCCAATGTTAAATTTTCGCGCTCTCTGATTGGACAGAATTAATGTGTTCAAAACGCGCCCGCGCGGAACTGCCAGTCGCAAGGTTATTTTTGGGCGTTGGTAGCATCGTGCAGATGGCCTCATTAAGCCAGCTGTTTGACATGGATCTTGGTTTGACAGTCGAGTCGAAGTTTCCGAAATCGTTTGCTTATTTGCTACAATATTGTTCAGTGCTTTTATGCAAGCGACAATTTGCAAGTGATGTATGCTTGCTATCTCAATCGCTCCTGGAAAGTAAGATACGAAGATAGATAAAGAAGATCCCATCGCCAAATGGAAGGTTGTTTCTTTGGGTAAGTAACTACTAAATATATTGTTGTAGCCACTTTCAATCAAAAACAGTATTTCTTTCCTTTTTCAATGACGGATTATTATACCCACAGAAAAGAAAAGCATATTAACCTATAAAATAATTAAAAAAACAAACAATGAAAGCCATCATTTTGTATTTTAGTGGCCTGCACCATGCTTCTTCGCATGTGCAACATTATTTCTAACGCTCTGGCTTAAATTGTGGGGCCGTTTTGCTGTTCGCACAGCTGCTGCAACTGCGTGCAATGACGGCCGTCCTGCAGCAACTCTACGCGATCCCCGCGAGACTCCATCTCGCCTTCGTGAAACTGATGTTGGCTGAACCTTGATCTTTCCGCCTCGTCTTTGGGAAGAAGAAATTGCTGCTGTTGACTTCACAACAGCACTTATGAGGTTGGACTCCGTTTTGATTTTGGCCAGTGCTTTTGTTAGTTTGGCTATGTGTGGGGCACTACACCCAGTCAGCAGTTTACCAATCCTTTCTATCTCGGATCGAAGTTGCTCAAGTGGCGCCTCTAGATCGGCATCATTTAATTCGTTTGCTTCTAAATCATGAGCGACATTGTTGATATTCTCAGTTTCCATGGTAGAGCTTTCGTTTAAGGCTGTGCTTTGCTCGCTTAGTGGGTCTACGATGCACTCTTTCAAGCCCTACAAAAAAATGAAGTTTTTTTTTACTGCAAGTGATAATAACTTACCGTGAACAACTGGTTATCAGGAGAGCAAATAAGCAAATAATATTTAAATGCTTAAAATTTAAGAAGATAATTTGGCCACTGTACATGCCGTACCTTAAAAAAATCTGCATGAGGACATTTTTCCCCGAGTGCAAGCTGGGCAAGTGAGAATCGTTCTGTTATGCCAATAGGTGGAAGGTTTGGGAGGAGCACTCCTAGTTGTTTATGCAGCACCGCCTGATGCTTGCAGAATGCCCCGCTGTTGCCGGCTGCACAGGTGCAAGCACCTACCTCGGTGTTCACCAAATATTCTACATTTCCTTCCGTGCCACTAGGTACCACATAGACTGTGTCGCTGACTTGCTTGATTTTCTGCAGGTCGACATCCTTCATCCGTCCACACAGTGCTTCATATCCGAGCATTGGTGCTGCCCGCCGACCGTGCGCAAAGTTCAGCAACCGTGCCACCAAGTATTGGTTCCAGATTTTCCCGCAAAACTCAACCAGAGCAACTACGTTGAAAGCCTTGGTGCGCCTCAAGATGATGTCTTTTAATATTCTAATCGTAGTTTCAGCATAATTGTTAGTGTTGTTATGCCGAGTGATGATAGCTCTTCTGAACAGTTCCACCCATTGCTCTTTCCTAGCCAGATTTTTATGTAATCTGGCAATGAATTTTTCATGATTTTCTTTCTCAATTTCCCCAATTGCTGCTGTCAATGCCTCAGCACTGTCAGCATACATTACCTAGGGAACAAAATAAATTCTATTTTGAATAAATGAATGACACTTTATTTTCTATTAAGAGTTTATTTCTGTTAAATGGTTCATAGTAATGTTTAATATTAAACTTAATTAATGGTTGTTACTGGTCACCTTTTGAAACAATTTCATTAATTTCTGTCTCTCATGTTGTGGGATTCCGCTTGTAGTCGATGTAAGCCAGCGCCATTCTGCTTGTGCCAGGTGAAAATGGCAGAGAAGTTGCTGGGCAGAGGGCCAAACAGCATGCAACGCTGCTTTCTCGGCAGCCGAATCGTCAGTCATCAGGAGTTTAGGTGCCTGAAGAGTATATTAATCAGTTTACTAATGACTTGTCAATAGGAATATTTACCTACGTAGTTGGTGTTAGTGGTTTCGGTGTTGGTGGTGCTTTCGTATATTTGACTAACCTGCTTGCCTCCAAAGCAATTAGGACAATTTTCAGCTAGAAGTGAGAATGCATCTATGTATCCAGCTGTAGACTGTGACTCGTGAATCACAATAGCAATTGGAACCGCACCAGCTTTGGTCACGGTAAGCAGGGCAGTGACTGTGGCTTGCGTAGAGTCGCAACTTGAACTGGAATCCGTGAAGATCATCTCCTCCGAACTGGCAAGTTGCTGAGCGCGCTTCATAACATCAGTCACAACAAGGATTGCAAAGGGACTGGTCTCTTTAATCACAACTTTTATGCCTGAAAAATGGATTTAAAATTTGCTATTAAAAATATACACAGCTGTTTCCTTGATCCAACTTTGTACCAAATTAACAATTCCATTTTACTATGTCATTATGAATTCATTTACCTGATCTGTTTTCATACATACAAATAGAGTTGCAAATTCAATTGCAAACAAGGCAGGATTGATGGCATTTTGGATTTAAATAGTCACGACAATAAGCATCAACTCATTACATGCTACCTTTAATAGGTAAATTTTTTATTGCTTACCTTGTTTGGAATACTCTCCAATTTTTTCCTTGAGTCTTTCTAACGGAGCTGCTCTTCCACCAAAGTTTAATTCTTTCCAGCAATCGTACAGATGGTAGACGGTCCGTTGGATGGGATTGCGAGATCCGTCTGCCAGAGCTTCGATCGAATCTGGCTCCATCATGAGCACATTCTCATGTGCACGTATAGCTTCAGCTGGGGCCAATCCATCGTTGAAATATTCATTGAAAATAGACTTAACGTCGGTGCTCGCCCGCAAATACTTTAAGGATCCGATTGATCCCAACGAATGGTTGTGGTCAAGCTTCGCTGTTATTAATGCACAAAGAGGTGGAGAATGCTTAAGATATGTATCCCTACGGCGAGTGAAAACTGTGTTTTTTTTAATTAGGATATCAACTCTTGCTTCACATCCTGTGCTGCGGCTTGAACCTTCAGTTTTGTTTCGCTGTGAGTGGTGACAAGTCCACTCCTTATGCATGATGTACCTGTGAAAAGGGGATAACTTGACTTGTTTTTTATGACAACTGGGTAGAAATACCAACGCAAGGAATTATTCTTACCGCTGAGGTTTGTTTTGTCGGTTCTTGTCGACAATCCAGTTTGTTTTAGTTGCCTTCCCAAAGGCACACAGCCACTGCTTTGCGTCGTCAATAGATAAAAGATTTGCCCTTATTATTGAGGTTCTGGCTTCTTTGTTCTCATTTTCGATAAGTACATTTTTAAATTGGTGCATAGCACCAAGCACCTCCGCGATATTCATTACAGAATGTGGCATATCAATTTGGTTAAGAAACAATTGAGTCCGAAACAATTTGAATTTGAAACAATTTGCACATTAATTCTGTCCAATCAGAGAGCGCGAAAATTTAACATTGGCTGTATTGGCTAGGGTATGGAAAGGCGCCACCGGGACCATGTCAGATCTGCCACGAGGCAGAAAAAAAAACTTAATATTAGAAACAGAGCTGGAACGAGTAAACAAGGAGCTCTGGGAACGCCAATCACATAACAAAGAAACGAAGCAGCTACTTGAGTAAATCCTCAATGTTGTTCAAGCCAAACATATTTCATTATTTAAATTAACTTTTCGTGTTGGCAAATGTAATCTATCTACGTAAATTCCTGTTGTAATTAAACTTATTTCTTCCAGCAACATCGTCGAGCGCTAATACCTCAGCAGCAACCCAGCAAATTTCGACACCAGAGTCCGCTTACCCTCCCCTCTAACAAGAGCTGGACGACAAGGTGAGCATATTATAAAGCATATATGTTAGACTTCGACATAGACCATCCAAACAACCGAATTGTATTCCGAGATGCGACATGCATTGCTCAGACATTATTTTTCTACCTCGTATAGCATTTATAATGCCTCTGAGGACGGATCGTAATCGCCCGGACAATAAACGGTTAACTGCCGTGTTCCATAATCCACGAAGTGAGGTGCATCTAGTGACTATTATATCACATTTGACAAAACCTGACAGTAATGTTTCAGATCCATCTGGTGTATAATGTGTGGATTATAATGTGTGGATTATAATGTGTTGATTATAATGTGTGGATTATAATGTGTGGATTATAATGTGTGGATTATAATGTGTGGATTATAATGTGTGGATTATAATGTGTGGATTATAATGTGTGGATTATAATGTGTGGATTATAATGTGTGGATTATAATGTGTGGATTATAATGTGTGGATTATAATGTGTGGGTTATAATGTGTGGATTATAATGTGTGGGTTATAATGTGTGGATTATAATGTGTGGATTATAATGTGTGGATTATAATGTGTGGATTATAATGTGTGGATTATAATGTGTTGATTATAATGTGTGGATTATAATGTGTGGATTATAATGTGTGGATTATAATGTGTGGATTATAATGTGTGGATTATAATGTGTGGATTATAATGTGTGGATTATAATGTGTGGATTATAATGTGTGGATTATAATGTGTGGGTTATAATGTGTGGATTATAATGTGTGGGTTATAATGTGTGGATTATAATGTGTGGATTATAATGTGTGGATTATAATGTGTGGATTATAATGTGTGGATTATAATGTGTGGATTATAATGTGTGGGTTATGAAGGGGAAAGCTGAAGCATTTGATGGCTCGTCATCAGAGTCAATCTTTGTCTGGGATTTGGCTCTGGCAATTCGGGGGCGGGGAACGCTGGCCCTTAAATCTGTTAAGGGAAAAATTCGGCGAAACAAATTTACTAAGCCATGTCTATCCCCACTGAAGGTTAACGCCCTTTCAAGTACGAATCCAATATTGTATTTATTTGTTTCCTAGTTTTGTGGTAAGGTAATAAATATAGTATTTTAGTTGAATCTTAGACTCGTGTCTAAATGCTATCCTAATTTTAGCAATAGTTTGTAAAAAACTGAACAAACGGGGTCTGAAATGCTAAAAATGATTTACTGTATTTGAAACGTTTAGTAAATAAAGTAAAACATTTTAGCATTTCAGACCCGGTTTGTTCAGTTTTTTTCAGACCAAGGGTGTTTTCACGAAGATCACTGGCGTATAAATAAATGCACAAAATGCCTCCACATTGGCGGCCAAGCTGTCAACTACGGATCATAAACTACCTCTTTTCATGTTCTTGTTCAATTGTAAATAATATTTTGTTTCAATTGGGAAGATAAATGATATGCTTTGGCATTTGTTTCAACATTTTGCTCGTAATTCGTAAATATCAAATTATCGAAATTCCAATCTAAATCAATTTTCAAATTTTCTCCATTCCAAGGCAGTTATTCTGATACTTCCTCTTTCTTCATAGATCACTTTCGAAGGTAAATGGAGAAGAAGCCACTTAAATACAAAGCTTGCGACATTGATTATCAATTGGTGAAGACCAACGAGTGCCTGACATCAAAAATCTAAGATATTTTGAAACAAGACAAAGCCTCTGCCAAAGTCGCCGCGAAGGAGGCCACTGACCAACAAGTGGTCGGCTAAATACTTCTTTGTTCCACATCCACTTTTGCCAAGCTGAGATAAATGCATTTAAAGTTTCCAAACTTAATAAAACCTAACCTATATCAAGGATAAGATTGAAAATGTGTTTTTTCAGAATTAGTACTTTTTTTTTACTAATTGTAAGCCTACTTTAAGTACGCCCTTTCATTCAATTTGTTCACAAATATGGCACTTCCGGTTCGATATGGAACACAGAACTGAGTTTTGAAACAAGTCGTGTCTACTTTATGAGACATTTTGTTCCATATCCACCTAAAACATGGGCGCTAACTTCAAAATCTTGTTCATTGACGTTTTTTGTGATGGAAGGTGTTTTTATCATAACTACTGTCAGCTTCGTTTTCCCGCTTCACTATTTTGTCAGGTTTCCATCTATCTTCGCTCTCTTCAATAACACACACAATTCGTCAATCCAACCAGTTTTAATAACAACCACCCTCACCGACCACACAGGTCTCACACAACCTCTCTACAGCGCTGCTCTCAGCCGACTCTCTTGTTTTACAAACATGGCTCTCCTAGCCCTAGCGCAAGGTTCGCCCTAGCGTTCCGCTCCCTAGCTACAAAGATGGCGGACAGACCCGCGCAACATTAAAATACACAGTACTGCACTAGCCAAAAATACAATGCTGACACTACCATCCAAAGCTTTTCATTATTTATGCATTAAAAATTAAATACTCTCTATAGGCAACTATAACCTTTAATTTAATACTAATCAAAATTGAAGATATTGTTGTTCACTTGTTTAAACTACAGTGTTAAAGTATTTGATTAAAACAATGTCATATTTTGAATTAAACTACATTAATTTTTAAGCTATTCTCCCACAGTTAAAAACACCAATAAAACTCCATCCATCCCTAGCAACGTCAACCAATGGTATTTGAATGTGGCACTGCCAGCTTAATGGACCTAAGCAATTTTACTCAAGTAGTAGAGCGGAAGACAACCAACCTGGAACAAACCAATTCGGCGTATGGAACGAAAATCAAAGACAACAGGAAAAAACTAGAACTATTAATGATTTTGATTTTATATTGCAGTTCCCATGACATGCCTTTAGCGGCCACACTCCGAATTCTAGAAATTTTCAAGATCTTTTACATTTCCGTATTGACGCTGGGAATACACTCTTACAACATCACATGTCTAGCGCTGGAGGTAACGCCAAATACATTTCGGGCCGAATTCAGAATGAGCTGATTTATATTTGTGCAAAAACTGTCATGAATAAACTTGTAAAGCTGGCGAATTCCAAGAGCCGGCTAGGATATGTCACCACCATCCAAAAAAAGACCATCACGAACCACTTCCTCGTCAGAGTCAACCACCAGCAGTAGCCATGACTCAGACTATGAATACGACAGCCAGACCAGCCAATACACCAGCGCCTCTTGCAACACTGTAGATGACCAGTCTTATAAAACCGTACAGGATAGACGCAAGTCAAGTGGCAAGCGTAAGAAAGCGAGCTCTCCACTTCTGGACACTAGCCTGATAGCAACGCAAAATCATTTTCACGCACTTGCCAGAAAACCCACTAACACTACTACCACAACGACAAAAAACAGATTCCACCACTCATAATCAAGTATCTTAAAATACATGGACAGCTGATCGGCATCCTAGAAGACATCTGCCAACACAAATTCCATGCCCAACCCAGACACGACTACCTTAAAGTCACCTTTAAAGACAAACTTGATTACAACAATAGCAGAAAGGTACTAGCCGAACAGGGCTTAGAACACTACACGTTCCCTGAATATGAACGGAAACCACAAAGGTTTGTCATCCGTGGCCTCCCATTCAACACCAGCGCAGTTGAGGTGACAAATGACCTGATTGCCCAAGGCTTCCAGGTCAAAAACGTCACCCAACTGAGTAACCACGAAGAACAGGATGGTCAAACCATCAATCAGTCACTCCTTGGCCACTATTCGTTGCCACAACCACCACCATTCCCGGCCAGCCACTTTAGGATCTGGAAACTATCAAATTTATCCTACACTGCGCTGTAACCATTGAAGCCCCCCGGGCTACAAAAATGATTCCTATGTGTTTTAACTGCCAGCTGGTGGGACACACCTCGGCCTTCTGCCATCAGCACACCAAGTGCGTCAGATGCAGTGAAAACCATGACGCCAAGGTTTGCCCTAATAGGAACAAACCCCCAGTGTGCGCGAACTGTTCAGGTTCGCACCCTGCCAGCTACAGGGGTTGCCCCTATCATGTGCGCATTGCCGAAAGGTATGCGAAACAAACTCAGACAAGCACCAACCAGCCAGACGAGACACACTCTACCAAACCAGACGACACCCATACTCAGGCCAGAACCACAGACCACTCTCCGCCACCAAATTCTAATCTTGTTGCAACACAAGAATCTGAACCATCAACCTCACATGACCCACCAAAACCACCCCAAACTGTTGCTGCAAGCACAACCATCACCAACACTCTCACCGAGAAACCTCTTCCTTCACCTAAAACGTATGCTCAATGCTTGATTCAAAAGAAAAACTTCAGAAGTAACAAGACCACGGAAATGAAGAATATCAACCACACTGCTACTGAAAGAAACAAGAAGACATCAACACGAGCAATCCAACCCCAATCCAACCAGTCCATCTCCATCATCGCCCCATCAACCACTCCGGTCACAATGACCAAAACCACAACAAAACCACCACAAAACTCCCAGAGCAGACCCAATAGTGAAGCGCAGGGCTCAGGTCACTCAGACCACAGCTCCAACTCTTTCGCCTTCTGGGTCAAGCTGGCCAAGCAAGCAGCTGGCTACATCATTTCACTTAATCTTCATCCACTTCTTAATCTTGTCATTTCCACTATTCTTGAACTCCTTAACACCTTCACCTCGAACCACATTGAGTAACAAATCTTCTCAGTTTGTCTCATGGAACGCTAACAGCCTGTCTCACAAATTATTAGAGTTATCTCACCTCCTGGAGGAAACTTCTGCCGCTGTGTGTCTCATCCAAGAGACACACCTAACCCCGGCGCGCACTCCACTAATTCCTAATTTTACTATTTATAGGGCTGACAGGACCAACTGAGGGTGCCTTCAGGCGGAGTGGAGTGGCTCTGGCCGTCCGATCCACTATTTCACACCAACCAATACTCCTTTCTCCCCTGCAGAACATTGAGGCAGTGGGAGATGAAATAACAACCGATTAAGGACCAGTAAATCTCATCTCAGCATACCTTTCGCCAACAAAGAAACTTCACGCCTCAGACTTTGAAGCCCTCGTTCTACCCTCAAACATCCCCACAATAAGCGCTTGCGGCCTAAATTCCAAGCACCCAAGCTGGAACTCTAGAGTCGCCAATACTAAGGGCAGAATTCTACTGGCCCATTCTCGTTCCAACAACTTTTCAGTTGCTGGACCAGTAGAACCTACACATTACTCTCGCCGTTCCAAAGGATTCAAAGGTGATGTTGGAAATTGCCTTATCGGTAAACATGCGCTATTCTATCCAGCTGGAAACCATGCATGCTCTCTCTTCGGATCAAAATCCAGTTCTCATCGATTATAGGGATGAAATGGTGATAGCCCCAGCTCAGGAGAGGTTCAACCTTAAAAGGGCCAACTGGGAGAAATTCCGCAGCCACCTGGAAGCGCATCCAGACAACACAGAGATATCAACATCTGATATAGATCAAGCTGCGTTGGCACTCAGCACCAACATCCAGGCGGCGGCAGCCGCTGCAATCCCAATAACTAAGAACCGGCGATCTGATCTGTACGATCATTCCCCGGGTCTTAAATATGCCGTTAAACTAAAAATACGACAAGAAGAGACTGCCCGAGCCGCCAAATGGGACGATGCCATTAGCAAGCTAAAAACTCAGGACCTCTTTATATGGAGAATGTCAAGAGACACTGCCCTCATTGCGCAGTCCATGCGCGGCTATCTGGCCAACCGACGACTCCAGACTGCACTGGACGAGCTTAATGATGAGAGTGAGAGTGAGAGTGAGATGAGAGATGAGAGTAAAGATTAATGTAAGTAAAAGCAAAGCTGTTCTCTTTACTAAGCGAATAAAGAGATCAATAGTTCGAACTGAAGTATTTGTTTGGGGAGGGTATACCATTGTGTAAGGAAGTACAGTACCTGGGCCTCACAACTGACAGTAAACTAACATGGGGAAAACTGTGACGTCCCGAATATTAGTGACGTCACTACTCTCTGTACCTGCCAACGACAAGAGATAGTCGGCAGTTAGATCCGAGTCGCTCGAGCCGACGGGACAGTGTACGTAACCCATTTTCTCGTTGGAGGATAGTGACACCAAGTTTTCGATAGTCTATCAGGGGTTTTTGTGACAACGTAAGCGTGTGTTGTGCCAACCCTGATATCCACACCTCACTGAGGGATCTATATCGAAACTACGGCGTCCCGCCGCGTCCTGGAAGACGTCGAGACTGTGCCCGCCCGCTGGGGAGCGAATAAGAAACGAACTCTTGCGAACGGCGTCGATTTAAGTATCTGGATGGTTATATTAGTAATACGAATTCTGTCTTTAGGTTAATTTAGAAATTTAGGTTATCATTGTAAATGTCATCTTTTGGTTATTACCAGCCCTATGCTGTAGCCATAACGGTCGACCTAGGCAGGAACTAGATTACTTATGGTACTTTATATTATACGCCAAATCTAAGAGAAATCTACTAACTGGCACATAATTAGCCATTATATTTTGTTTTCTGGCCGAATTTTGCTTGTCTTTTCTTTGGTTCCTCTCGTATAATTTAATTTATCCCCTATAATATTTAACTACTCTGCCAAGAGGGCTTTCTTTGTTTCCCCTCTTCGTTTAAACCCCCGAAACAAAGTGGCGCCCTGTCCCCTAACCCATCTCCTGATACGACGACAACCGACCTCGGTCAACGACTCACGCCCATCTACCGTGCTACCGGGCCAACGCACCATCGCTGCGAAACGGTGGGTAGCATAAATTGGCGCCCAAGACCGTGGTCGGATCACATACCGATCGGCAATCATTATATCATCGGAGAATCATAAAAACACATTAAGACATACTTAGCTAATGATGGCAGTAGCAGCAGCAATCAAGCGGGAGCTGGAAATGATAAACTCACGGTTGGTAACAATAGGCGACCTTATAGACCAGTATGAAGGTAGCGCACAGCACGCACAACGGATTGAACGATTAATGAATATAGCATTGCGGCGCATACAGGTTATAGATTCCCCAGAAGAAGAAATCATAGCATCGAAGACTGACGCGAAAGACATTTTAGAAATTCTTCAAGGAAGACTAGCCGTCATGGTAGAAGCAGTAGGATCTTTCCCGGACCCCTTGCCACATGATCAGGCAGAGGCACGAGTCGATGGTCATACTACCACCACCAAATCATTTGGACCAACCGTACCAGTTTGGAAATGGGGTTTAACTTTTTCTGGAAGTACCGAAGAAATGAGCCTCAGCTGTTTTTTGGAAAGGATTCAGGAACTCAGACAGTCACGTAATATAACTCACGAAGAGCTTTGGCGATCGGCAACAGATCTGTTTACTGATCAGGCTTTAACGTGGTTCAGGGCAATTAGAAATTCCATCTCGTCATGGGCTGAATTAGAGCTCGAATTAAAGAAGGAATTCCACCCCCTAAATTACGAAGAGCGCCTGTGGCAAGAAATTAGAGCGCGAACCCAGGGGCCTCGAGAGCCCATCGGGCTATACTTGGCATCGATGGAGAATTTGTTTAAACGACTGCCAAAGGAAACCCCAGAAACTGAAAAATTAACCATAATTAGAGGGAACATTGATCCGTACTACATGGATCGCCTCTCTTTAAAAACAATCGATAATACCCGCGGTCTCATTAGGTACTGCCGAAAGTTGGACGAAACACGGTCTATGGTAGAAAAGTTTAACGACCCCATCAAACCAAGGAAAGTTGACAACATTTTAGAACCGGACCTAGCATACCAGATGAGATCAATCTGTTTATCATCAGTTCAAACACCCCATGCTCCACGGTCGACAGCACCCACGTCGGTCACTCCACGCAAACCACCCACATGCTGGAATTGCCAGACTCCAGGCCATGGGTTCAGGGTATGCAAGGAACCACAAACTGTGTTCTGTTATAAATGCGGTCGCAAAGGGGCATACTTTTCAACTTGCACTAGTTGCCAGGGAAAAGGGAACGGGAGAGGATAGCTTGCCGTTCTCCTCTACCCCAATCACCGGCGGCAACAAATCGGTGGAAGAAATGGAAAGAATACGTAGCAAACATCACCCTTCTAGAACCGTCACTCAAGCGTTTACTCCAAACACGAAGCGATGACAGTAGACTATTTATGACCGTTGACATACTTGGCGTGAAAATCCAAGGATTGCTGGACTCGGGAGCACACCGAACGGTCATAGGAGCTCTAGGCATGAACACATTGCAACGCCTAGGGTTGAAACCAAAACAAAGCGTCACACCTTTGCGACTAAAATTCGCTAATGGCAACAGCGAAGAAGTGAGAAGCAGTATTGATCTCCCAATTCGTTTAGGTGACAAAATAAAACTAGTCGAAGCAATAATATGTCCGGCAGTCCGCCAGCCCCTTACTCTAGGAATGGATTTTTGGAGAGCATTCCAACTCATTCCAGATCTCATAGCCGGCAACGTGGACGTATCAAGCATAGAATTAGCTTCAATCCAGGCTATCCACACGCCATCTGAGATACCAGCACACAAATTCAACCACATGATGTCGATGGTTAATCAACATTTTCAAGAAATGGGCACTAAACTTGGTTGCACCGACCGGGTTACGCATAGGATTGACACAGGACAAGCTAAGCCGATCAAGCAGCGGTATTATCGAGTGTCGCCATACAAACAAAAAGCAATACAAGAAGAATTGGATCACATGTTACAGCTAGGGGTGGTAGAACCTTCCACTAGCCCATGGTCATCCCCAATTCTTCTGCTCGACAAACGGGATGGTACCCGTCGTTTTGTTGTCGATTTCCGAAAAGTGAACGAAGTGACTCAAAAAGACGCCTACCCACTCCCGTATGTAGCCGATATCCTGGACCGATTGAGAGATGCAAGATTTTTATCGTCTTTAGACCTGAAAAGTGCTTACTGGCAAATAAAGCTGGAAGAGTCAAGCAAGGAAAAAACCGCGTTCACAATCCCTGGACGTGGCTTATTCCAGTTCACCGTCATGCCGTTTGGTCTCCACAGTAGCGCCGCGACCTGGCAACGTCTAATCAGCACCGTGTTAGGCGCCGACCTGGAGCCAAATATGTTCGTATATTTGGATGACATCGTAATAGCAACAGAGACTTTCGACGAGCATTTGCGAGTGTTGGACGAAGTATTTCGTCGTCTGAAGGCCGCTGGACTCACTCTCAACAAGGAAAAATGCCAATTCTGCAGAGAAGAGTTAAAATACTTAGGCTACGTGGTTGATGCGCAAGGACTGCATGTGGACCCCGCGAAGGTGACAGCCATCCTGCAATATCCCAGGCCACATAACGTAAAAGAGGTACGTCGTTTCATCGGTATGACGTCATGGTACCGAAGATTCGTGCCAAATTTCTCTACAATCGTAGCCCCGATCAACAATCTCACGAAGAAGGGTCAACGTTTCACATGGAATGAAGAAATAGAAGACGCTTTCCAATGTCTCAAGGAAAAGCTTGTGACGGCTCCAGTGATGGCTTGCCCTGACTTTAACAAGCCATTCACGCTGCAGACCGACGCTTCATCCTATGGGTTGGGATGGGTTCTGTCTCAAGACTCCGAGCACACCGGTGAGCAAGTGATCGCCTACGGTAGCCGAAGTTTGACGAAACAAGAGAAGAAGATGTCAGCGACAGAGCGGGAATGCCTAGCCGTCATCACAGCTATAGAGACAAATCGAGCATATCTCGAGGGAGCAACGAGTTTCAAGGTAATTACGGACCACCATAGTCTCCTATGGCTACAGAGTCTAAAAGACCCAACTGGCAGACTCTCCCGATGGGCATTACGCCTGCAGCCATACAACTTCCAAATAATCCACAGAAAAGGAAACAACCATCATGTACCCGACGCCCTATCAAGAGCGGTACAGGAGATTGAAGAACAAAGTCCCAACATCAGTATCAATGCCACGGACGATGGTAATCAAGACGTTCAATTAAACTTGATAACAATCCCTGGTCAGGTACAAGATAAATGGTACAAAAAGATGATCATGGAGGTACGCGACAAACCACTTAACCACCCGAATTGGAGAACTCAAGACGGCGCCCTCTACAAGAAAGTCGGTGACTGGAAGCTAGTTATTCCGAAAGAAGCACGAGCAGAAGTCTATCACGAGTGCCACGACCATCCTTCAGCAGGTCATCTTAGGATTTTCAAAACACATCAACGCATAGCGCAGTTATATTACTGGCCCAAAATGCGTCACGACATAACAAAATACGTGAACAAATGCGCGACATGTCTGCAATACAAACCAGAGCAAAGGGCGCCGGCAGGCCTCATGGGAAAGCAAAAGGAAGTGAGCCGGCCATGGCAGCTAATCTCAACAGACATCATGGGACCATTTCCACGATCTTCTAAAGGCCACAAGTACCTACTGGTGGTGGCTGATTGGTTCACAAAATTTACGCTCCTCTTCCCGCTTCGCGCCGCAACTGCCAACAAAATAGTACAGCATATCGAGGATGATGTCATCAAGATGTTCGGTGCTCCACAAACCATTGTCTGCGACAACGGCAGCCAATACGCTGGACGGGCCTTGAAGAATCTAGCAAAGAAGTATGAATGCCGGATATTCTACAACGCTAAGTATCATCCGCAGGTTAACCCAACCGAAAGAGTTAATCGAGTGCTCAAGACGATGATCGCTTCCTACGTTGCTGACGAACACACTAACTGGGACAAGAACTTAGCTGACATTGGATTCGCGCTGCGCACCGCCAAACACGAGGTAACAGGTCAAACACCAGCTTACCTGAATTTCGGAAGAGAACTTTACTTGTCGGGGCGAGCTCTCGGGAAACCTGACGATGCCACAATGGTACCGACATGCGAACGGGTGAAAAACAGCACGCCGACAGAATTGACAGCTGTATACGAAGACGTTGCCAGAAGAATTAAAGCGGCATATGAAAAAAATGCACAGCGCTACAATCTGCGCAGGCGCCCAGTGCATTACGAAGTGGGACAAAAAGTGTACAAAAGAAATTTTGTATTATCAGATGCCGGCAAGAAGTTTACAGCCAAACTTGCACCTAAATTCATCGGCCCCTTCGCCATCCGTCGAAAGCTCTCTCCTTTGGTATATGAGCTAGAGAACGACAGGAAGAAGAGTTTAGGTCACTGGCATGTGACAGACCTAAAGGCGACGCCTGAAGAGGAAGACTAGAACAAAGGTCCTTTCCTTCCATCCATACCTTTTTCTTTCCCCTTTCTGGCCAGATGTTTATTTTTATGTTTTTGGCTGTTACGTTTATTTTTATTTTTATGTATTATTCTTTAAATGGTCCATTCTTGACCACAAAGTTTGTTCACCCTGACCAAACTTTATCCACGTTGGGGGGAGGTGTGACGTCCCGAATATTAGTGACGTCACTACTCTCTGTACCTGTCAACGTCAAGAGATAGTCGGCAGTTAGATCCGAGTCGCTCGAGCCGACGGGACAGTGTACGTAACCCATTTTCTCGTTGGAGGATAGTGACACCAAGTTTTCGATAGTCTATCAGGGGTTTTTGTGACAACGTAAGCGTGTGTTGTGCCAACCCTGATATCCACACCTCACTGAGGGATCTATATCGAAACTACGGCGTCCCGCCGCGTCCTGGAAGACGTCGAGACTGTGCCCGCCCGCTGGGGAGCGAATAAGAAACGAACTCTTGCGAACGGCGTCGATTTAAGTATCTGGATGGTTATATTAGTAATACGAATTCTGTCTTTAGGTTAATTTAGAAATTTAGGTTATCATTGTAAATGTCATCTTTTGGTTATTACCAGCCCTATGCTGTAGCCATAACGGTCGACCTAGGCAGGAACTAGATTACTTATGGTACTTTATATTATACGCCAAATCTAAGAGAAATCTACTAACTGGCACATAATTAGCCATTATATTTTGTTTTCTGGCCGAATTTTGCTTGTCTTTTCTTTGGTTCCTCTCGTATAATTTAATTTATCCCCTATAATATTTAACTACTCTGCCAAGAGGGCTTTCTTTGTTTCCCCTCTTCGTTTAAACCCCCGAAACAAAGTGGCGCCCTGTCCCCTAACCCATCTCCTGATACGACGACAACCGACCTCGGTCAACGACTCACGCCCATCTACCGTGCTACCGGGCCAACGCACCATCGCTGCGAAACGGTGGGTAGCAAAACACGTCAAAATAACTGAGCAAAAAGCCAAAACAAGGATGGGGATTTTCAAACCAATTTTTAACAAAGGACTTAACATAAGAAATGGGATTTTATTGTACAGAACACTGGTTTTACCCATAATGACTTATGCATGTAGTGCTTGGGGCATAACAAATGAAAATAAGATTAAGAAACTCCAAACTTCCGACCACCGCTTCAAGGCAAACATTTCCTCGCCTGCAGTATCACAGACAAAGCCCATGTTTTTTCAGACTCCTTGGAGGTGCGATTCACCAATGATGATGACTTTTCTCTCAACCATGAAGTCAACTTCCAAGTTGATCAGATAAGGATGACCTATGACTACCCAGACCAGCCTCCCAACTGCACCGTAGATGAGGTAGGAGCACTAGTTGAGAAGCTCAAGGACAAGAAAGCCCCCGACCCAGACAGGATCCAGAACAAGATGATTAAGATGCTTCCTTCACAGGCGGCGAACAGAGTAGTCATGATTTTCGATGCCTGTTTCAAACTCCGATACTTTCCAGTCGCCTGGAAGGAGGCAAAAATCATTCTTATCCCCAAAGCTGGGAAAAATCTCAGGCTTCCTGAAAACCATCGACCCATGAGCCTTCTTAACACTCTTGGCAAACTACTGGAAAGACTTATCCTTAACGGTCTTATAAGTCACATCAAGGAGAACAATGTCTACCTTTATGAGCAGTTCGGCTTCCATGCCGAACATGCCACCACTCATCAGCTGCTCAGAGTGGCAAATAAAATCAACCACAGCTTGAACGCCAACAACACCACTGGCATTGTCTTCTTAAATGAAGCGAAAGCCTTTGACAAGGTTTCGCATAATGGCATTATTGACTAATTAAGTGCCCTGAAATTTCTGAAATTTCAAGTAGAAATTATAGATTCCTATTTAAAAGATAGGAAATTTAAGGTAAACGTTAAAGGCACACTGCCTTCTCAACGGACCATCTAATCAGGAGTCCCTCAAGGATTCCTTGGCCCTGTGCTTTTCAATTTGTACACAAATGGCATTCCTAGCGACAGCCACAAAACGAGCGCTCTATCAGCTCCTCGCGGTCGAGTGAGGAGGTAGGGAAAAACCTGCAGAATGCTCTGGACACTCTTTATGAATGGTATACCAATTGGAAAATAACAATTAATACGACCAAAACAACCGCCACCCTGTTTACCAGGAAACAAAAAAAAAAAAACACCCGGTACTTCTGCTAGTACCAAACCGGGGGGAAAGACATTGCACGGCCCGTGCTAGCTCCCCGTCCCTAAGCTGCTCTGGTTTCATCAACCCTGACAACAAGTACCTGGTAGGCAGTTTGTCTGCGACTTGCTACAATCTCTCGCGTACTACTGGTATTTCATTATTATTTTGATTACTATTCACATTACTGTTATTGTTTTAGCATCGCTCACTCATTGTACTTTTGGCGCACAAAGCCGAGTCACATATTACTTCATTTTGTGCTCAATTAACAAAAATCTCGTATTATTTTGTTTCATTGCAATTATCCCGATATTACACGAATTGTGAGATATCAACGGTTGCGCACGGATAAGTGCCAGCAAAAGAAGTCTTCCATCCTTTCTTTCTACATTTCATTTTCATTTACTGAGCTGCTATTTCGTCCGTCTGCAAATAATAGCTCAAAAACATCGCACTACTTGTGCATTTCGGACATAGGACCGCCTGACTACGTCACTCGGCAAGTGCACGAGAACAATTAAAAACCTGTCCTGGTCGGACGATTGAGAGACAGACAATAGTGCGACTGTCTATCTCTCTCGCACTCGAAGCCAACGAAGACGCATCAATATCGATCAGCGAACACGTTTAGGCCAGTCTTAGCCCTTCGCTGATATACCGTGCCCGGAGCCCTAGGTGGCCAGTACTGGGTACTGTGCTCAACCTCGCCTAGGTTAAACCGGGGGGAAAGACATTGCACGGCTCGTGCTAGCTCCGCGTCCCTAAGCTGCTCTAGTTTCATCAACCCTGACAACAGGGCAGCTTCCAAACACTCTGTTTGGCGACACTCTCTGTCCAAACCTTTCGGCGCCGTTCGGCGGCAGAGGGTGGTCCCGAGCATCGTGCCCAATGACCGGGCAGGAGTAGAGCCTCCGGGCATTCGAGCCGTTCTGCCGTGCTCTATCCCTACCCTTCTTAACCTGCTTCATGCAGCTGACCAGAGGCGTTTTGTCGCACTGCTGGGTAGGCTAGGCTAAGCAGTTTATTCGTCCAAACCATTAACCATCCCACCATGACTAGTTCATGTAGTGAGACTTCCAACTCTCACTCTCATTCATCCAAACAATACGACTCGTATGACGATACGATCGATGACACGGAAACGGGGAGAGACATGGATGAGAGTCGTGAAAAACAAGCGATCCATGAAATACAAGTCATAGTCTTCCAGTGAGTCAAAACTCCCAAAGCTTCCTGAAAAACAAATTCGTCCCTGGTGCCAATAACACTAACCAAAAATCCAAGCGTCGCATCAAGAAAAGGTGCAACCCTCCAACACCCCCGGGCTCTGACGTCACTAATAACCAACAACAACCCAATGACGCCACTTCGATCCACATTCCACCCCTCATTGTCAAGTCTCTGAAAACTCATGAACAGCTCATAGGCATCCTTAAGGAAACCTGTACCAAAGATTTCGTCACAAAACCAAGATGTAACTATGTTAAAATCACGTTCGTTGACGCAACTGATCACGCTAATACCCTCAAGGTATTCACGGAACAAAATATTGAATTTTATACCTTCCCAGAATACGCGAAAAAACCGCAGCGTTTCATTATTAGAGGGCTGCCTACCAATACAACCACCTCAGCAGTAGCTAACGATCTCATTGAGCCCCCTCGAGGCTATCACCTTACCGTGGTGAGGGGGTTTGTGTGGCTCGATGATCCGGGAGGCTCTGCCGGCGGGAGGTTTCACTCCCAGCAAGGTCTCCTATACCAGACAGACTCCCGGGGAGAGCCCAGACCAAGAATAGCCCGACCCCGTCGCTGTTACGGGACTCGGACTTTGGTCTAAGGAGTTTCTGGCCTCTTTTCTCTTTCACCTCTTTCTTTTCATCACCTTCCCTCTGCCTTCCTCCTTCCTTCATTCCTAGCCGACTCCCGATACCTCCGTCTGTTTTCTGCAACAGCGAAGGGGTTCCCTCCCCTTTGTTGACGACTCGGCCATTCATCGGATTTTCTTTCGGATCTCGATTTGTTTTAGTCGGTGGTAGAGCCAGACAGCTGGTGACTGGGGTGTGTCCAGGAGGCTCCCGTGTCTTTCTTGTCTCTTTCTCTCTATCCTTAATATCTTCTACTTACCTTTCTGGCCGGCTTCCTGGGCGCACCTGAACTCCCCTCGTTGACGACAATTGCATTTCATGGACACGATTCGTTTCGCTATTGGATATGTTCGCACTTGGGCTCGTCTCCGGGTTGCGTTGGCTGCAATAGCTGGGCGGGGGTATCGTACGACAATATCGGTGCCCCCTGCCCAGGGAAAAGGTCAATTGCGCCCGGGGGCGCCCGGCCATGAAATTGGCACTTTCCGGCTCCCCGCCCGATGTACGGGAAATCAATAACTGGCTCCCTCCCACCGAACTTCGGTGGGTTGGACCCGGTTTTGTTTACAAGGCCCCACGGAGTAGTACCCCGTGGGGTTAGTTGAGTCCCCATTCCGGGCAATTGGGGGCGGTTGGCCCCAAACAACTCCATGCCATCCCAAAATTGTCAAAACTCTCCCCCCTCCCCCTCCACAACTCTGTCCCCCGAGTTTCCCCCCCTTCCATCACCAATTCCCACCCCTAATTCTATTCCGGGTCTTTTTGACCAAGTAATTAATGTCTCTCAATTAAACCCTCAAACTACATCACCAACATACTTTGTTATTCAACGAGCTGAGAAAGATTTAACCTTCAAATCAGTCTCACCTTTTAAGATCAACCGATCCTTTGATCCCAAAATTTATAAACTGAAAAACATTAAAAGATTAAATGATGGTTCGTTACTTGTCGAATCGGGGTCGGTAGAGACCTCTGACAAACTGCAGAAAATTACTCTCCTGGGCACCTTCCCTGTGAAGGTCGCCCCTCATGGCTCCCTCAACACCTGCAAGGGAGTGATCTACAGCCGTGACCTGATGGAACTTGAGGAAGCGGAAATCAAGGAAGAAATGAAGGAACAAAATGTAATTGATGTCAAACCCATACTTACTAGACGTGATGGTGTCCTGAAACGTTCACCTCTTCATATTTTAACTTTTAGCACCGTTTCCCCTCCACAATGTGTATATGCAGGTTTTATCAGAATAACAGTTAAACCCCATATTCCAAACCCTTTGAGATGTCTCAACTGCCAACGCTTTGGTCACGGGCAGCAGGACTGCAAGAGAGATCGAGTCTGCGATAAATGTGGAAAGTCAGGTGTGCACCCCGATGCACCGTGCGATCAGGAAGTTAAATGTGTGAACTGCGCTGGTACGCACACCTCCTGGTCCCGGGATTGCCCGACCTGGAAAAAAGAAAAGAAGATAGCGGAAATTAAGACATTGGAAAAGATTACCTTCCCAAAAGCAAGAAAAAAATATTCCGCACTTCACCCTGTTTCGATGACGAAATCTTTTTCCCAGGCTGCAACTCCGCCACCCCCACCACCACCACCTGTAACCGCTACTGCGCCCGACCTAAAAGAAATAATGACAATGATGACTGCCATTCTGGCCGGTTAAGGGGAAACTAACAAGAAAATCGAAGAACAAACCAGAAAAATTGAAGAGCAGACTGAAGAAATTAAGAAGTTGAGAAAAGAAAACGAAGACCTTAAACACAAAAATAACCAGATGAACAAAGAACTGAAGAAATTACAATCGAAGAAAGATCCCCCAAAAACTACTTCTAAAATTAATCAGCCCTCGGGCAGCCAAGACTTTGAAGTGTCCAGTGAGGGTGATGCCCTGATTCTGGCCACTTCGCGAGGCGCCAAGAAGCAGAGGATCACAAAAAACATTTTCATCGTCTGAGGAGGAGATGGAAGTTGAAGGTGGTGGTGGTGGTGCTGCTAAAAAGCCAAGCGAAAAAAAGCAGCACACAAGAATAGACTTTTAAAGATAGGTGAATTTATCTGTGATAATTTGTCTGTGATATTCTCTGTGATAGTTTCTGATAGTACCAAAGTTTTTGTGATATTAGCTCTTAGTGTTTTTATTGGTTTTTACATTATGGCTTTTATTCAATGGAACGTTCGTGGTTTTAATATTCGCCGAGAAGAAGTCCGAGTTTTAGCCTCTCATTTTAATCCCTTGTGTATCTTTTTACAAGAAACACATTTTAAACAAACTGACAACCCTATTTTAAAGAATTATACTTTTTATCGACATGACGACACGACTGGTCTTATAGCGTGGCGACGGCAGTGTTGGATCGGTCTTCGTAAGTCCACTGCCGCAGTGGCCGTCCGGGTTCACCTGCCTCAGCCCGTCACCTTTTGCAACATCTACCTTCCCGAATGGGCACCAGCTACGGCCCCTAACCTCCAGAGCCTTGTGTCCCAACTGCCCCACCCTTTTGTGTTATTGGGTGACTTCAATGCACATAATCGCTTGTGGGGCGACACAATGGCCAATGGTTGTGGCAGGGGTCGGATGCTGGAGACTTTTATCAATGACAACGACTTATTTATTTTAAACAACGGACAAAATACTAGATTTAATTCTTTTAATGGACAATTCTCGGCGATTGACATGTGTCTCTCTTCGCCTTCTCTGGCACCCATTTTAGAGTTTACAGTACACAACGATCTATGTGGGAGTGATCATTTACCCATTATTTTAAAAATGCAAACTGACTTTCAGCCTCCAGCTCAGCCACCTCAATGGAGTCTCAAACGAGCCGATTGGAAGCGGTTTGCTGCTTTGGCAGATGTAAGTGGCTCAGTCCAAGTGGGAGATTCTGCTTCTAAAATTAAATGTATCACTGAACTAATTTTAAAAGCGGCTGAGGAAACAGTTCCACAAACATCGACAAAAAAGCCCCACCGCATCCCTGTGCCATGGTGGAGCACTGAATGTGGAGAAGCCATCAAAGATAGGAAGAGGGCTTTACGAATTTTTACAAAACACCCCACAGAGGAAAATCTTATGGAATTTAGGAAGCTACGAGCCAAAGCACGCCGAACAATCAAAGAGGCAAAAAGGAATTCTTGGCGGGAGTATGTGTCTTCCATTACATGTGCCACACCGTCCTCCAAAGTGTGGCACAGGGTGAACAAAATTAGTGGAAAACACAAAGCAACAACTATCTCCGGGATTGAACGTAATGGAGATATCATTACAAACCCAAAGGAGATTGCCAACACCATAGGAAGACACTTTTCAGACATTTCTAGCTCCCGACACTACTCGGAAACATTCCAAAAGGTTAAGCTCATAGAAGAGAGAAAGCGGCTTCAATTTCAATCCGCAAACTTAGAGACCTATAATGTTCCGTTTAGCATGTGGGAGTTAAGTCATGCTATCAAAACGTCCAAAAATACATCCCCAGGCCCAGATCGAATTCACAACGCCTTTCTAAAACACCTGTTGCCAAGAGCCCTTGACATCTTGCTCGAAGCCTACAATTCAATCTGGTCAGAACAATCTTTTCCCGGCAGCTGGCGCTGTGCCATTCAGATCCCCGTTCCTAAACCCGGAAAGGACAAGACACTGGCGGCCAGTTACCGACCCATCTCCCTCACCAGTTGTCTGTGCAAAATCCTGGAACGAATGATTAACAACAGATTAATCTGGTGGCTGGAAAAGAATAGACTCTTATCAAACTTCCAATGTGGCTTTAGACGAAATAGGAGCACCCTCGATCATTTGGTTCGCCTAGAAACGTGTCTACAAAACACGTTCCTTTTGAAGCAGCACGCTGTCGGTATTTTCTTTGACTTGGAAAAAGCGTACGACACTACTTGGTGTTACGGTATCCTACGTACTCTCTCTAGGTGGGGTTTTAAAGGTCGACTTCCAATTTTTATCTCCAATTTTATGACTGATCGCATTTTTAACGTTCGACTAGGAAATATTTTATCCGACACTTTTAAACAGGAAAATGGCGTCCCACAAGGGTCGGTCCTTAGCGTAACTTTATTTGCGATTGCCATTAACGGGATTACAGAATGTGTAAAATCTCCCGTTCTTTCGTCGCTATTCGTCGATGATTTGGCTATTGTCTGCTCATCGAGGACGCTCGCGTCAGCCACTCGGCAATTACAAATAACAGTAAATAGATTAGTGAAATGGACGGACAACACGGGGTTTAATTTCTCGACAGCAAAGTCCATCTGCGCCCACTTCACGCGCAAAAGAGGTCTCTTCCCACCTCCAGAAATCACGCTTAGAAACATCTTGTTGCCGGTGTCAGAGACTGTAAAATTTCTCGGTCTCATTTTTGATACCAAATTAAATTGGAAAGAGCAAATCGCACAGCTGAAACAAAAATGCATGAAATCAGCCAATCTATTAAGATATCTCACCGGAACACGCTGGGGCGCTGACCGAACTGTCATGTTACGGTTGTATCGAGCACTCGTGCGATCAAAACTTGATTATGGGTGCATTGTTTTTAGTTCTGCCCGCGATAGCTACTTGAAGCCTCTAAATACAATCCACAATACAGGCATCCGGCTGGCGACCGGCGCCCTCCGAACCAGCCGGGTGGAAAGCCTGTATTGTTTGGCCAGCGAACCTCCATTATCGCTCCGAAGGCAATACCTCATGGCTTCCTATGCAACAAAGATCATGGGAATGAAGAAACACCCAACATACCAGGCCCTGCTCGATCCACGATTTGAACCTCTTTACAATAGCAAGCCAAATGCAACACTACCATCTGGTATTCGTCTAGCAAGAACCTTTATAGAATTAAATTTTCATGTTCCCAGGGTTTACCCTGTGGAACCAAGTCCGTCGCCTCCTTGGCTCGTCCCGAGGCCTTCATGTAAAATGGGTTTGACGTCTCTGGAAAAGGCGTCCACCAGCCAGGTGGTATTCCAAAAACGTTTTTATGAATTGACTTCTGATTTTAAAGATTTTATTTTTTACTATACAGACGGCTCCAAAATGGATAACTTAGTTGGTAGTGCTTTTATCTCGAAAGACATATCCCAAGGATTTCGCTTAAATAATATGAGCAGTGTTTTTACTGCTGAATTATTTGCCATTTTAAAAACCCTTGAACATATCAATAATAGACCAGAGAAATCCTTTTTTATTTGCTCGGACTCCCTCAGTTCCCTCCAAGCTATTGACGTCCTGTATTCCCCACTGTTTCTTGTCCAGGGCATTCACTCACTCCTGGCGTCCCTGTCTTCAAGGGGCGTCAGGATGGTGTTCTGTTGGGTCCCTGGACACGTGGGGATACAGGGCAACGAGTTGGCAGACAGAGCTGCAAGAGGTGCCACCGAAAAAGTTTTTATTGATAGTGACAAGACTTCGCACACTGATTTAAAAATTCATTTTAAATCACTTTTTAAGGATAAATTTCAGAAAGAATGGGAAAAGCAAATAAATAATAAGCTACAAGAAATTAAACCAACTGTCGAGCATTGGGACTCCGCAATAAGATCCTCAAGACACGAAGAAGTTGTTCTAACACGTCTACGTATTGGGCATACTCTTTTAACACACTCATTTTTATTCACGGCTGATAAGACACCTCCACGTTGCGACGACTGTGATGAGATTTTAACTGTTCGACATTTTTTAATTGATTGTGCCAAGTACAGGGCTGCAAGGCAGCGACTTAAACTAGAACACTCTATTGATAAAGTTTTAGCTGATAACCCACGCAGTATCGACAAAGTTTTTAAATTTCTAGAAGAATTTGACCTGATAAGTCAAATGTAATATTTTATCGATTTATGACTTCTATTTTATCACATTAACAAACCATCTTTTTTCCGGCGCAAAATGACCGTCCGGTTGACGCGCCGTTAAACACCAATGTTCGTTCGTTCGTTCGATTGACTGGTGCTCAATCCTACTGACTTTGGCCAAAGCAATTGCCGACGCAAAAATTCATCCGACCATCACGATGCTCGCGCAACTTGCCCCCTCACTCATTGCGACCTTGATGCCACAGAATACCTGAACATCCTCGGCAAACGAACCTCATGACTTAGAACAGCGTCATACCAAAACGGAGCGAACTCCACGACTTTCTCGACAGACACAGCATCGCTGTAGGACTTCTGACTGAGACTAGACTTTCACCAAACAGACAATTTGCCATGGCAAATTACGTGACTTACCGGACAGACAGACCACACAACCATCAACCAAACCAGATCGGTAGCGGCGTCGCCGTACTGGTTCGACGCGGCACCAAACACGAGTCGCTGGCCCTGCCCAAGTTGCGTTCCATCGAAGCAGTGGGCGTACTGGTCAACACAGACAACGGGCCGTTACGAGTCTTCTCTGTGTACTGCCCCCCACTAACACGGCTACACACAGAAGACATCAACGTCCTGATCGACTCCCCGCTTCCTACATTGATAGCGGGCGATCTAAACGCCAAACATCCGACGTGGAACTCGCGTAAGACCAACGCGAAGGGCAAGATCCTGCTCCGACACTCCATCGACGCCGGCTTCATTGTCGCCGGGCCCACGGAACCGAATCACCATCACGGCAACCGTGTCGACAGTGCAGACGTCCTTGACATCGCGCTGCTCAACAACATCGAGCACACAGTCGAACTCGAGACACTCGCCGAGCTGTCTTCTGATCACAACCCTGTCATCATCAGAATCGGGGAAGGGGTCGAGACAGTGACACCGGCACCGACACGCAACTTTCGGCGGGCTGACTGGGAGGCATTCCGAATCAAGACTGACGAACTGACTGACGACTCTGACATAACGACCCCGGCCGAACTTGACGCCGCGACCGACAACCTCGCCGCGGCAATCCAGGCCGCCATCGCCGACGCTGTGCCTCTCCGCAACGACAAGCGCTGCGATCGTTTTGATCTGCCGCAGCACCTGATTCTTGCCATCAAGGACAAAAACCGAAGCAAGCGAGCCTGGCAACAGTTTCGCACTGCAACCTTGAAGGCAACTTACAACAGGAAGACGAAGGCACTGCGACGAGCACTCGATGAGTTTCGCGAGAAACGATGGTCGACCTTGTTGGGCGAGCTCGCCACGACTGATGGCAGCACTTGGCGCATGACGCGTAAACTGCTAAACAAGCAGTCGGCTAGTTCGCCGATTCAAGGCCGCCTCCATCTGGCCGTGACTTCGCGCGACAAAGCCGCTGCTTTTGCCGAGTCACTGCAGGAGCAGTTTACACCAAACCCTGCAAACCGCTACTCGGGAGGCATTGAGCGCCGAGTCGAAGCATTCCTCGCCGAACAACGCAACGAGACACGGGTGACATCGAACCGGCCACCTTCGCCGAGGTAGCAACGATCGTCGCCCACCTGCAGAAACAGAAGGCACCGGGTCCTGACCAGATTCCAAACATTTTTTTTTTTTTTTTTTTTTTTTTTTTTTTTTTCCGATTGGCCAGAGGGGTAGTGACCCCTCTTCGTCTTATTACCAGTGCCGAGCTAGTCGCTCCTATCCGGTTGTCCTTTTTGTTTAAACATTGACTTTTATTTGAATATGATTATAATTTAGTAGGCTTAAGCTAAACTAGGGGTAAGGGGGTATTTATGATGGGTGTTTCACTGAGCCAATATGGCTTTTGGTCGTTTATATTTGGTTTTCTCCTGGCTATCATATGATGCCAGGTCCTTGATAAGGCTGTTTAGGGCCGTGTCTAGTGAACCGTAGAATGTGTGCGCAAGCTCCTTCATGTGTTTTTCTATTGTTGTCATGCGTAATTGTCTGTGTATGTCTTTATTCCTTACAAACCAAGGGGATCCCGATATGCGGCGCAGGGCTCTGTTTTGAATTACCTGCAGAGTTTTAATTTTGTTACCTGCTGCCGCACCCCATACAGCGCAGGCGTATGTCATTGTTGGTAATACTATCGTTTTATATATGGTTAGGCCATTTCTAATATCTAGAAAGCTATTCCTGTTGATGAGTGGGCGGAGCATGTTCATTCTTATTTTGGCTCTGGTTGAGACGGCGTTGATATGTGACTGGAAGGTGAGAGACTTGTCTAGGGTGACCCCTAGGTATTTAGTTTCCGTTTTCCAGGGGACCTCTTCGTCGAAGAACGTTAGTGTGTCTACGTGAGTAATGTCTTTTCTTCTTTTTTTTGTAAAGAGCACAGCACTGCTCTTTGAGACATTTATCTTGACTCGCCACTTCTCGAACCATTCCTCAAAATTAGTCAGAGCCTCCTGCAGGTATTTGCTGGCTAGGTGCCCCCTCATTGATCGCGCGATCAGGGCCGTGTCGTCAGCATACAATGCGATGTCAACTCTTGGGGTCCGTGGCATGTCATTAACAAAAATGTTAAACAGGGTTGGCCCCAGTAGAGAGCCCTGGGGTACTCCCGCTTTCATAGGTCTCACCGTGGAAAGGGCCGGACCGTGACATACCTGAAAGGTCCTGTCAGCCAGGTACGAACTAATTATGTCTACGATGTGAGCCGGGAATCCATTTTTAATTAGCTTATAGATCAGACCCTTGTGCCACACCTTATCGAAGGCCTGCGCCACATCCAGAAAAACCACCCCTGTGTGTTGTCCTTCGTTGAAACCTCTGGTTATTTTTTCGGTCAATCGGAGGAGTTGATGGTCAGTCGAATGGCCTTCCCGGAACCCAAATTGTTCGTCGCACAAGATGTTGTTGGTGGATATGTGCCCCTGAACTCTGTTGAGGATGACTTTTTCAAACAGTTTGGACAATCCCGTTAAGAGGCTTATCGGACTTCCAAACATAAAACGATTCCAAACATAGACATCACCGAGCTATGTCACAAGGCGGCCCAACGGCTGGTCGACATAAAAAATGCGTCGCTACGATTGCGCAGATTCCCTGGCCAATGGAAGACTGCTAAAATCATAGTCTTCCCGAAGCCAGGCAAGTCACCTATGGATGTCAACAACTATCGCCCGATATCCCTACTCTCATGCCTCTCAAAGGTGTGCGAGAAGGTGATTCTGCGCCGTCTACAGCGACAAGTCGACGACGCGGCCTTGCTGATACCCCAGCAGTTCGGCTTCCGGGCAAAGCACTCGACGAGCCACCAACTCCTGCGCGTGACAGACGCGATACGCGACGGCTTTGCGCGGAAACATCTGACCGGCATCGTATGCCTCGACATCGCCAAGGCCTTCGATCGCGTCTGGCACGCCGGGCTCATCGACAAGCTTCGAGCGCTTGGCATTGACGCCGACCTTGTCACGCTACTGGCAAGCTACCTCGACGGGCGCCGTTTCTTCGTGTCGCACGGGGACGCGCGCTCTGAAGAACGACCGATATCGGCCGGGGTCCCGCAAGGCATCCTGCTGTCACCGCTACTGTACAACTTGAACACTAACGACATGCCGACCGAGCTGCCGGGGACGCAGATAGCCCTCTACGCCGACGACGCTGCAGTGTTCTGTCAGGCCAAGCTGGCCAGGACACTGCAATACGACTTACAAGACGCACTCGACATACTTTCACGCTACTTCCGACGACACCGGATCGAGGTGAACGCGACCAAGACAACTGCGACGCTGTTCTCTCGACGGACTAAACCAGACTACGTGCCATCGATTGCACTGGGTGATGTCGACATAACATGGCTAGACTCCGTCAAATACCGTCAAATAAGCAGTGCGCCCTGCAAAAGGAAGACCCGCGCGTGTGCGCTAACTGCGCTGGTCCACACCCGGCGACCTACCAGAACTGCCCGTTCCTCAAAGAGGTACGCGAGCGACGTGCCCAGCAAGCTGCCGGCCAACGCCCACGCCCCAGCGCTGCTCTTGGATCTGGTATCCTAAATGCTCGTCGCTCGACGTCTGCTCCAGCTCAGCGCCTCTAAATTCCAAGAGCTGCGCCAAGAGCCTTCATCCCGGTGACAAGCAACCTTTCCTTTGCTCAAGTCACTTCCAACATCATCCCGCAACCCCAGACTCCTGTGGCCACACCTAAGCCACCTCCACAACGGCCCCAACTCCCACCTCGCGACCATGTCCCACCTCCCTTAAGTTCTCAATTGAACTGGCAATTCCTTGCACTCTCCCTACCGCAACTTATTGCAAAGTTTAATATTCACCCCATTGTCACCATGATCGCACACAGCACAGCCCAATTCCTATCCACCATCCAAAATGCCATACCGTATAAATAGGGCACCTTTCACCATCTGTTCTTGGAACGCCAACGGCATTCAATCCCGAAAAACCGAATTTCACTCTCTCCTGACCACCGGAGATATCTCTGTCGGCCTCCTTTGTGAAACGCGACTTACACCTGCGCACAGACTGGCACTGGCAGGGTACCAGATCTACCGGACTGACAGAGCGACTGGACCAGGAGGAGGTACAACGATCGCCATCAAGCTTGGTATCCGACATCACCAGCTTGTACTACCCGCGCTCACCCAATTTGAAGCCACGGGAGTGATGATGACCACGAGCTACGGTCCTTTACACATCATTGCTGCCTATCGGAGACCGAAAGGTGTCATTTCCACCGACGACATTGCTGCTCTGCTGGACGCTCCCGAACCGACCATCATCGGGGGCGACTTCAACGCCAAACACCAGGCGTGGAACAGCAGAGTCGCATCGTCCTCGGGCAAAGCGCTCCTGAGACTGTCTCGTGACTCTGGCTTCTCAGTGATGGGACCTCCTGGACACACCTATTTCAACCTAGATACCCGTCGCCAAACTTCCGATGTCCTTGACATTTTCCTGACTCAGAACCTTCAACATTCCATCGAAGTGTCAAACATCACGGGACTGATGACTTCCGATCACAACTCGATCCTTGCCACCATAGGCGACACCCTAAATGAATCCGATCCCATCATCAGTCGGAACTACATGAAGGCTGACTGGGACCTTTACCGAGCTGAAATCAACAACAAACTCGGCAACTACAAACCAACACTGGACACGCCTCTTGCCATCGAGGAGGCAGTCACCGTCCTCACATCTACCATCCAAGCTGCCACAGAGGTTAGCGTACCCCTGTCCAAGACTGGTCGGAACACCCTGTTTGACCTACCCTCATCCATCATACGGTCGATCAAAATCAAAAACGCAACCAGGAGGGAATGGCAGCAACTCCGAATGCCCGATCTTCGCCGCCAATACAACATCATGGCCAATGAAATAAAGAAGAAAATACAAAACCATCTATCGGCGCGATGGGACAAAACGCTAGAGGAACTTTCCCCGACCGATGGTTCCATCTGGCGCATGGCGCGCAAGTTGACTCGTCGCCCTGAACAGAGCACACCGATTCAAGGCCGAACTCACCTAGCCTGCAGTGCCCAAGATAAAGCTGAAGTTCTTGCGGAGTCATTGGAAGAGCAGTTCAAACCAAATCCAAAGAATGCCGTCTCTGATGCAGTCGAAGCGCACCTCATCAGCTTCCTGTCCAGAGACCATGACACAGACGACCAAATCGAGCCCTGCACAATGGCCGAACTAGGTAAGTTAGCAAACAATCTGCCAAACGGCAAAGCACCAGAACGTGACAACATCCCAAACCAGGCAGTGAAGGAACTCCCCTTCTCTGCATGTTAACTCCTACTCCGCATCTTCAATGCCACCCTACAACAATCTCACTTTCCCTCTTCCTGGAAAACAGCCAAGGTTATCCTCTTTCTCAAACCAGGAAAACCTCTCCGTGACCCAACAGGCTATCGGCCGATTAGCTTGCTCCCTACCATTTCAAAGCTCCTTGAGAAGGTCGTCCTGACCAGAATCCAATCCTTAATGGACCACAATAACATTCTAATTGACTAGCAATGCGGATTCCGCAAGCAATACTCGACCACGAAACATGGTCATTACAGCTTGCCGGACCTCACCCTACTAAATCAAAATCACTATTGCATGCACTTCAGATCGTTACGACTGTCAGGCACAGCCGAGGCAACGCCCGCAGCGTCTGCTACACTCCATTAGAAACTGGCGGTTGGACGAGATCTGACTTTCCGACAACACTTAGACATTACAAGAAACAAGGCCGTGGGCAAACTCAACGCCCTCCGGCCGCTCCTCACCTCGAAGACGATGTCGGTAGACCAGAAGACCTTGCTCTACACCGCGATCATCAGACCGACATTAACATACGGCTGTGCGGTCTGGGCAGACTGCGCTCAAAAACACCGAGCGAGTCTGCAGAAAATTCAAAACCGGGCGCTTCGGGCCGCCCTACGACTGCCGATGTTCGCGAGGACAGCCGACATTCACCGGCAATGTGACTTGCCGATGCTAGACGACTTCATCGACCGACTGAACGAGCTGTTTTTCGCCGCGCTCGGCGAACATGAAAACCCGCTGATCAGCCGACTCGGACTGACTGACTGACTACCTGACTGACCGACCAGACCATCATCACTGACTTAGCTGGCTTTCAGCTTTGTCAGGCCACCTCTCATTCCCTGCCGCAAAAAAAAAGGCACCACACCTCATACCCTACATCCTGCACTTCTTCGTCAACCACGACAACAACTCACATCTCTCCGCTCTGTTTGACAACCTTTCATTGTCAAACACCAAAACAACACACAATTAGTCAGATCTTTTCTGGCTAATTGTACTCACCTCATTTCACGCCGCAACAAACAAAAAAGGCACCACATTCACATCACCTCATCATCATCATCAACTCTTCGCCGCTTTCCCACGGAACCTACCTTTACGTACTTCTGGCCAAGTGACTATTCACCACTTGGTCAAAAACTTCCGCATTCGCAACAAATAAAAAAGGAATGTTCCCAAATATCATCCCAGTCTCGCGATTTGAGACTAGCCAGTCGGGGTCACTAACGGTTTGCCGGACCCCCCGCGAGAAGACGTCCTCTCCCCGGTAAACCATACCAGCAGAACGACCGGGCACCCTCACCACTCTTCACCCGCACCAATCAGATCACGTGATTTGTGATATTCCGTGCAAATCCTTTTCGTGCTTCACACTTCCAAGATTTTATTTCAAAGCCCTTATAGGGCAGTATAAATTTATTCCCCCGGTGCAAACCGGATAGATAGCGACCACTGTCTCTGAAACCTCTCAATTAAACCTCTCCTGGAGAAAGTTCGTCGTTGAGAGCGGACGTGTTTGTCTCGCTCTGACAAATTTCGAAGCGCAGATGTTTTAAAGTGCAACTTGCACTTAATTTTTATTTTGTGACTATCGCTTGTCGAAAATTTCTTGTGATTATGTGTGCGTGTGACAAGCGTTTGTTTTAGAACATGAGTGCTTAACGCGACCCCTTTTTATCGCAATCTAAAAATTCACCAACACGAGTGTTTTTACACGCAATTTAATTGTTAATTTTAGAAACATGAACACGAGTGTTTTTCACGCCATTTTTGTGTAAATTCTGTTCGCCAGAAAATCTCAATCCGATTGATCTTTGATCTTAAAGGGGATCGACTACGTTCTCTACGCCATCCCGTCAACCATTGACACACGCCCTTTCTCTTGTTGACCAATGACAGCGCTTGTTCCAAAACGTGTTGGATCAAAGATTAAAGGGGATATACTTCGTTTTTTCGTTTTTGTGACATCGCAAGTGACATTGAACTCGAGTACCTTCAGTACGCAAATAGATTTAAATAAATTATGGACTCAACGGATACTTTTCCGGCACTCCCCGCGCCGTCGGTCAGGCGCTTTACGAAGCGTAAAGGAGCATTTGTGCCGGTAAATGCGCCTTTGAAAGGTTTTGTAGAAAACCTTTCAGCTCCGGAGAACAATGCAGACGAGATGGACTTTCAAGTCGTCTCAAACAAACGTGGAGCGGCCCCCAGCAGCTCCGACGACGAGCGCCGCATTACGAAGCCTGTGGCCCAAGCATCTCCGACCTTGACGGCGAATCGTTTCTCGCCGATTGCTCCGGTCGACAATGCGGTTGGCACGGCCGCCGACCAGGCTAACGATGTCGAGCCGGAGGCAGCGGCAAAGAAATATATAATCCCGCCCGTGTGCATCAAAAACTTTGCCACGCACAAGGCCCTCATTAGCTATGTGTCTGCACCTGGGCGCAGAGCCCGGAAAAACCCGTCCCCGGTCTCGACCATTCCCGGATTGGTAGGCATAAACATGTTTTCACCGCTTGCAGGTAAGACTGTCCATCCTATGGACAAGCAAACCGCAAGCGTAATTACCCCTTCTGGGGCACCAGCTCCCAAAGCCCCCCCGGATTACACCAATTATGGTGCGAAACCTCAGTACGCACTCGGCCATGCTCGAGCTGCTGCTGACGGTTGTGCCCGGCAACCGGTTCACCATCAAGCCCCGTCTGGACTTCTCCGCGGTCCACATCATTCAGATCGCCGACTACACGGCCATCACTAACCTACTTGACGCAAACCGCGTCGAGTACTACACCTTTTCGGCGCAACCTCTGCGCACGCAAACTTTCATTCTGCGCGGCCTGCCAATCAATGCAGAGCCAGAAATAATCAAGAGCGCCCTGACCGAGGCTGGTTACCCCGCTCGCTCGGTCACCCAGCTGACCAACACTAGGCTCGACGCCCGCCCTCGCTTGCCTCTGTTCAGAGTGACCCTCGCTCGCAAGCCAAGTGAGCGCGCCGCTGAGCTGACTGTGCGTTAAAAACTTTGCCACACACAAGGCACTGATAATTTCTGAGTCACAAGTCACAAAAACCTTCGTGGTCGCTCCACGCCGCGACTTATCCCTCGTCCAGCTGGAAAAGATCGCAGAGGGCACTGACATCAGCCTTGGAGGAGGACAAGATCGAACATTACACGTTCTCCGAGTCGCGCCCAAAAACCCAGCGCTTCGTGCTTCGCGGTCCTCCGACCAACGCCGACCCGGCCGAGATCCGTGAAGAATTGAAGTGGCTCGGAAACAGAACATCGGTCGAGTAAAGAGGTCGGAAAAACCTTCAAAATGCCTTGGACTCTCCATGAGTGGTAATATAATTGGAAGTTTACTATACATGCAAGCAAGACAACTGCCACCCTGTTCACCGAATAAACGAAAAACACCCGGAACCACTGCTTTTATTAAACAACAACATCATACAGTTCACTAAATCTAGTAAATATCTCGGCGTCATTCGAGACAAGAAACTCAACTGGATTGAACAAGTCTGATCTGTTAAATCAAAAGCACACCAGAAATTATCGGCCCTTTTTCCTCTTTTTAACTCTAAATCCACGAGTATTCAATACTCTTACTCTACTAAACAATTATCAGGCCAGTCGTTACATTTGCATCTCCCATTTGGGCAAACTTAGTTCACAACAGACACATCAACAATCTTCAAATCATTCAGATCCGGGTTCTAAGGAGAATCTTTTATGCACCAATAAACACAAGAATATACACTCTACACAATCAATCACAGTTATCATACCAGAGTATCACACTGATCTCACAATCAGTTTACTAGATTCCATAGAAGCTTCAAAAAATCATCTCATATCCGAACAACTCACCTTCATTCCTAATCTCTTTGACAAGCATGACAGGATCATTCATATACAAACATAGTTAAGTTAACAAACCAAGTACAAAGTAATATGGCTGAAAAGCCGGCGATTAAAACTCCACAATCTGTAACACGCCAGCAGAGATTGGAACAAAGCAAGGTCAGAGGAAAGATACCAAACCAAATCAGACAAAAACTCGTGCCAGATCCACCGATCCATCGACGGAGTAAAGACACCACTCCCCCTTTTCGCCGCGACACTCGCACCAACGCCTCTGAACCAGGTAACTGTCGCGAGTCTAATGCTGACGGCTGGACCGCAAAATCCACGCCAGACACATCAAAGCCTACCAATGGGCCACAGGCGGCGGCGCCTAAGCCCTTTCAACGACCGACAATGCGACCAAGACTTGAAATGCCTCCGATCCTGCATAAAAACCTTCGCCCGCGCCGTCCAAGGCGGCCCCAATCCTGCCAACCAAGGCATTGACTCCCAGACCACTCCCACCGACATCCAGACCAGGAATAACCTGATCACAAACCCTGCCATCGACGGTAATACACCTCACCTCGCCATCCAAGGCGATAAACCTGTTGCAGCTCCCCGAATTCCGTCTGCCAAACTCGGCACCTCCACAGATCACATTCTCCTCGAGGAATTGAAAACCGTTCTCGAATCTATTATACCCCGGTAAAATATAAAATTCCACTCGTGTGTGTGAAAAAGCTTCCAAGGCGTCTCACACCCCTAATACAAGCAAAAACTCACCTGATAATGATAATCAAACAAAAGTTCCCTCTGAATAAGCAACACACCCTATCAAAAACCTCATTAAATACCTTAAAACACACTAACAGCTAGTCGGCATCCTAGATGATGTCTGTCAACATGAATGTCATGCACAGCCAAGACATGATGACCTAAAAGTTCAAAGACAAGAACGACTACAATAATTGCAAAAAGGTTCTGGCAGAACAGGAACTCGAACACTACACGTTCCCTGAATTCGAACGCAAACCACAACGGTTTGTTATAACCTTAAATATCTTCACTGCTCGGTAACCATCGTATCCCCCAGGGCTCCAATAGTCATCCCAGTTTGTGTCAACTGCCAGCAGAAGGCCAACTCGGCCTTCTGCCACCAGCGCACTTTGTGCGTTGGTGGCAGATGGCCTACTGATGTCCCAAACCACACCCGGCACCACTTCCCCACTAGACCAAACCAATACCACTTCCACTACCCCAATAGTCCAACCAACCACTACAATAGAAGACCAAGCAAGCACTTCCACTTTAAGAAACAAGACAAGAAAAACTCTGAAGAAACCCTAACAAAAACCCAAATTATTCCAAAAACCCTCCTTTACCTAAAATCAATGTTAAAAATCTAACATCACTCCTAGCAACCAGCCCAACTTTTAATCACCCACCAATCAAATAAACGCCACCTTCAAATGGCTCGAGGCAAAGAAGTAATTCTAGCCTCACACTAAACCAAACAGAGACCACTCCTGAATCCGAACCCTGGTGGGTTGAAATAATCATAACAGTTGCAAACCTCATATGCTCACTCAACTTACACCCTGTACTAAACGTAATAGCCAGTTCAATCAAGGAACTGCTCGACACTTTCCTTAGCACCAACAATGGCCAATAAGTTCATCAACATCCTCTCCTGGAACGTCGTTCGAAACAAGCATCTCATCGAGGAGAAAGAAATCGAATTTAGTCTAATACAGGAGACGCATTTTGGTTCTGCCCTCAACTTTAGGAGGAGGCTGATGCCAAAAAATGGGAGGTGGCTGCCTCAAAACTAAATGTATCGGACCAAACAGTTTACCAAATGCCTCCTAAGGGTAGTTGACCATAAAAGCCATGGCTTCAACATAAAAAAATCAACAGTTGTTGTCTTCATTCACGTTGACAAAGCTTTTGACAAAGTTTGGCACGACAGCATAATCTTCAAACTTCTTCCTTACAACTGTCCTATCAATCTAGTCAAGCTCATCGACTGATATCTGGCTGACGGAACCTTCAGAATATCAGTCGGGAAGACTCTATCATCATTCCGCTCAATAAAAGCAGGAGTTTCACCGGGTTCTGTCCTTGGTCCCCATACTTTTCAATTTGTTTACAAATGATATTCCTAGAAACCTGTACAAAGCCGATATAGCACTATTCGCAGACGATGCAGCCATTCTTAGCACGTCATGGCAGGCTCTGGAAATTGAAAAGTACCTCCAAAACTCTCGATCGCATACTTCCCTGGTAGAGCGAGTGGAAAATCACAATAAATAAAGAAAATACCACAAGGCACGCTGTTCACTCACAGAATTAAAAAAAATGTGCCAAATATCAAAGCGGATGGCCAACCAATCACCTTAACCAATATTAATTAATACCTAATACCCGGTGTGTCGGCGTCGTCTCGGCTCTGCCAAGGTATTAACCGAGAAAACTCAACGTCAGCCAGCGCGGCCTTATAGCGTTATTCACGGCGATGTTTCTAGAAGGTCTGACCAGCACAGTCTGTTGGCTACATCCACGGACATGTTTCCAGGAGGTCTGGCTAGCATGGCCCGTTGGCTGCATCCACGGACATATTTCTAGGAGGTCTGGCTAGCACGGCTTGTTGGCTGCATTCACGGACATGTTTCTAGGAGGTCTGGCTAGCATGGCCCGTTGGCTACATCCACGGACATATTTCTAGGAGGTCTGGCTAGCACGGCTTGTTGGCTGCATTCACGGACATGTTTCTAGGAGGTCTGGCTAGCACTGCCCGTTGGCTGCAGTCACGGACACTATAGGCCTGGCCTATGAAAGCAAGCGACTCGCTGGGGCCGTGTTCAGTCTCTACGGCTCTCGGCCGGTGTAAATTGTCTAAATGGCAACTGTTGTCGGGCTGCACTTCGGCTTAATAATAATGTTGTGATCCTTTTAAGTTAAATGTAATGGAACTGGTGTTTATGAGGAAGTCGTCAGTTGGTTGCAAGGTAATAACCGAGAAAACGTCGGTCCGCCATGGTGTTGATGGGCTCTTAGGGTTATTAAAATGCCAGCCTCAGCGTCAAACAGCATATTTACAGCACCAGCCAAGTGTTAGCCCTGCTGCTGTAATCCCAAGCCCTTCTTGACCGGGGGCTCTTCGGAGGATAACCGACCGTAATTAGCTTATCATCCACGTGGTTATCGTGCCTATTCGGCCATTTTCACTCCGTGCTTGCATTACTTGCGAGTGCTTTTTTCTTTGCTAGTAATGCAAGTATAATGGGTGATCGACAACATGCACTGTTAAACATGGTGGTAATGCGTTGTGAAGTTAAGAACGCACAAAAATATCGTCTTGAAGACTAGATTTTTTTTTTTTTTTTTTTGGAAATTTGAAAAGTCGTGTGGATTAGAGATTATTTGAGAAATTCTTGTTAAATTCTCCTTAAAAAAATCCTATTCAATTTTTTCTGGACCTTTGTCGGACCGTTGTCATCAATCACACGGTATGCTTCTTTGGTTTGCCAAATGTGCGTATCTAGAAGACGTTGTTCGATGATGTTCCGATCGTTTTAAGTGGAAGAGCGCCCAATTCGAAATCAAATTATCGCCTGGAGTGCAGTTTTTTCCAAGAATCGAACATTTCTTCCCGGTGTCGGCTCCTGTAGAGAAATCGAAATCTCGATCTTAGCTTTCTCCGTTGACTCGCCATTTGTTTAGTCCAACCTTTCAAATGTGTCTGTGTCTTTTGATGCTAAATCATGAGCCGTTGATTGGAAATGGAGGCAGGAATCTCGCAATCTACACACGATTTACAATTAGTACATGAAGTCAGAATTAGCAAATCACAAAGAATAGAAAAATACCCTCGTCTAGGAAAGAAGTAGACTAAGAATAGCTACCAGATTGACAGTCAATATCTTCGATTCGTTTACAAAATCATTCGTTATTTGCTCTGCATTTTGCCTCTTATCGGCTTGGATAGGTGTCTGTTCCTCTCAATGCCAGCTATTGCGGATTGTTTGTGCTTTCTTCTAATTTTTTTTAATTGCGTAGATAATTTATTGGCTCAGTACTTTGAAAATGTCCGGAGTTTGTGGCACCTTGTTGGCCTCTAGCATTTATTTCCGTTGGTAGAAACATTTCCTCGACACACTTCGCTTTGTTCACTAAGACATGGCCTGGCCCGTTGGTTCCTTCACATCTTGAGCGTGATCACCTGACCTCTCGCCGCTCTGGTGAGCCGTAAAATAAAAGTACCGAGCTAACGTCGCTTGTTTCCTGATCGTTTAGACATTTATGGAAGATCATCCTCTGAGGTTTCTTATTGCCGTATGTGTTGAAGAATTAAGATGGTCTAGTGGGGATCAAAATGGTCGGTGTCGATCTTTGTCTGAGAATCAGCAAGCACCATTGGCCGGATTTGTACAGGTTTTTTCCCAGCTGCCTGGGAAAATGCCAGCGGGTGTAGCCGGTGCGATTCATCAGGCAGGCGTTTACAAGTTTGGTGGACATTGTTGTCGTCCGGATACGCCAAGGTTTACATATGATCGAAAACTAAAACTGTTTTGGTTGTAATTCGTTCGGAAGTTAGCGACGCACATCTGGAGATCTTCATTAAACAAATATCGTATTGAAAACATCAGCATAGAGATCCTTTACCAAAAAGTGCTCGTGTAAAACTTGCGCCACTTCTCATATCATTCAGGATGCAGCTGTTGTATTTGTTTGAATCCAATCTACCAATTTGCGGTAATGGTAAGCCAAACGTGCTGCTTGTGTTGCAGATGGGAGAAGATGGCCTTGCGCCCGGGGCGTGATGCATCTGAGTTATTCATCGTCGTTTTCGTTGTCGCTTTTTTCCATGTCTTGCCACCCTCTATTCAGGCATGGTTTATATAGTTCCGTTGTTCGTTCCCTATTGCCACCAGAGAGAACCTCCCGGCTTCAGTTCTTAGTCGGGTCATCTGGATATTCCATAGTGTCCGAAGCAATGAAACGCCGACCACCTCAAGTGTGTGGCCATCCCAAGCTCAGCCTGCAACGGTTGTATTTTTTTGGTATTCTTGGACACCGGCACTACAGTTTTGTCTCTGGTTGCCGCCCGCACTGTTGTTGCCTTGTCAGTGACAGCTCGATATGAAGGCTTTCACTTTTTTATTTTTTTCCTCATTTCTCGCATAGCGATTTATTTTAAACTTTAATACAGCCCGTGTCTATCTGTTCCCTACACACTGTAATTTTATCGTTCATATTTAATGTCATCATTATTTTTATATAAAATTTTAGACAAAATTTCAATCTTTAATTGAATATTAATTTTTCATATTTAAGAAACGGAACTTTGTTTTCAACTACCTCTAAGTACGGACTAGCATCAATGCAAATTTCATTAGTTTCCCTATATTTCTACTGTGGTCGGTCTGTTGAGTTATCCGAGTGTGGTGGTTATTTGTAAGGATAGGTTGGTTGTCTCCTTGTTTGGGTTGCACTTTTTGCAGTCTTTTCGGCTTTGTTTGAGCAGCTCTTTGACTTCTATTACCTTATAATTGTTTGCTAGGGTTGATGGCGAGTGTATGTCCCGTGACATTAATGATGCAGCCACAATCAGATTGCCGTGTTCATGGTCAAAGTTGTTTATAATTCAGGGTTTGAACTACGTTTCAATTGCCTTGATGAGGTCTCGGTCCCCGGCTGGTCTGCCCTGTTCTGCTAGTTCATCCAGCAGCGACTTTTCAAGCCCATAGGGCTGCTAATGACAGTCACACTATGCCTGATCACAAAGAAGTCGCACTGCATTCAAAGTGCTTCCATTCCGCAAACTTCCTCGTTAGCACCTCCAGACGCTTGATCAGCTTCAGCCAAATATTTTCATTGCGAGCTCCTCGTATGTATTCACCGCCTCGCGCCGTCGTGATAGGTCCTCGCTGTCGTTTTATTTACTATTTATTTACTCGTGGCACGCCCACCGTTTCCAATCACCTGTACATGTTCCATTCTCTGACACTGCATACTCATAGGTCCGCACTTTTCACAGAATACACCATCTGATATTCTTCTACTGTCTACATTCTACTACATTTCTGATGTCTAGATTGTGTACAATCTTGCACCCGCCATCTTGAAATAGATGACTATTATTTCTGATGTCACACCCATGTGGAGCATCTCCACTCTGGCGGTGGAAGGCCCGTGCAATAATGTTATTCAACACTTATTTAGTTGTCAAGCTATTTTTACGTAGTTCATTTGTATCCTATGTGAATCGTTTGTAAGGGAATGAGTGGTATCATCTGTCAAAGATGTCAAGATGTCAAGAAGATGTCATCTGTCATTACTTTGTTTTATGCAAGTTGGCAAATCATTGGTATCGAAGATAAAATAGCAGCGTAGCCTGTAGAACTCTGAAATTGAGATGCGAGTGTGTTTTGAACTAATTATTTTAACTAGATGGCGCCTGTGGCTACATGGCTAGATACGATTTTATCCGGGCGTTCGCTAGGTGAATGTCCCAAATATCACCTATCCTTACTATTTTTAACTTTCTTAAAGGTTAAAAAGAGAACATATCTAAGAACTACTTATTTCCATTGGTATCCTAAGATCTACCAGCTCCAGAACTCGTGCCAGTATAAGATATGAAGCTGAATAAAATTTAAAAAAAAGTGAACCTGAGGATGGTTCGAATATTGTTACTGTTGTTCCTATTCTCGCATACCAGGCGATACTAGCACCCGGAAGAACTATAAAAAAAGACAAAACAAAATACAGAAATAACCAAAACGCAATCACCAAAACATCTTAAAGAAGCAGGTAAATTTCTTGGGCACTTCCCTGGCTGCATCACAAGCTAAAAGCTTGCCAGCTAAAGCAGGAGTTACACGTAACCCGCTCCTGACCACTCTCCCTGCTAAATGCACAGGTAACAACCAAGTTTGTCATAGATGGCGTTCTCTTTTTCGTCCTCACAACTGAACGAGTTCTAAACATGAATTTTTTTGACTAGTTTACTTTTGGTGTCGAGGGCCGTTATATGTTGCCCCACTTTGTTGTGGTCCGAGCAGATTTTTTTCCTGTACGTCCATCGTTTCTAAAAAAGTCAAATTTTTTTTTAGACAACTTAGGACCACTCTTTCGAGTCGACGGTCGCACTTTTGGAATCGCTCGTATCTTCTCTGGCGAGACTGGAACAGTATTGTATTATGGTGAAAACGGGTTTGCTCTGTTGATTAGGGTTTTTGGTCATAAAAAGGACCGCGTCGGTGGTCGACTTTTCGCCAGCGTTGGCGCTGGCATTTTCAAGACTGTGATGTGCAGTTTTTTTTTAAATTTTTTTATTGACACAGATATCCTGCTTATAACATTCTAAGTCCCGGGCTTTACGCCCTTATCAAAGAGTCTTGACTAGTTATTACAGATGGCAGTTTAAACTTATTACATTGGCTGAAAGAATATGAGAATTATAAAAATGAACAAAATAATAACATAATCATGCAACAATAACAATGTGAGTAAATAAATATTAATTAAATATGAACACAATCTTAGGTACTAGTATACATGTTAATATTTAAATTATATTTACACTATTTTCTAATTTATATTCTAGATAAACATTTATTACATTTTTAAACATTTTTTACAATATTTCTTGGGCGCTTGTATCGAAGAAGTTCGTCGGGGTTGTACTGCGCCAGGCCGGTCACCAGCGCGTTTGGGACATCCTTCAGATCGGCATAGAATTTGGTCGCCAGCTTCGTGATGGCGTCCTGGATGGTGGGCATCTTGGCGTCCCGGTGGATGTCTTTATTGCGTACAAACCAAGGCACTCGGGTTGCCGTCCTGAGTGCCCTGTTTTGCACGCGTTGCAGCTCTTTTAGTTGGGTCTCGGTGGTGATACCCCAGATCGGCGCGGCATACATCATGATGGGTAGTACCATGGACTTGTACAGAATGAGCCCGTTGGTGATGCTCAGGAAGCTTTTCCTGTTAAGTACGGGCCCCAGGATTCCCAGTCTGCATCGGGCCTTGGTTACCAGCTGTTTGGTGTTAGCTCTCCAAGACAGGGTTCGGTCCAGCGTGACTCCCAGGTACCGGGCGTCATCGCACCAGGGGATCGCCTCGTCGAAGAGGTCGTGGTCAGAGACTGAGTTGGCCTTCACTGTTTTCCTCCTCGAGAACAGCACTGCTTTGCTTTTGGCCACGTTGATTTTAATGCGCCAGTCCTGGCACCACGACTCGTAGGTGTTGAGGGCCGCCTGCAGGTATTTGCAGGTCTGTAGTCCGTGCCAGGACTGGGCGACCAGCGCTGTGTCGTCTGCATAGACCCCGAGCATCACGTGGGGTGACTTGGGCATGTCACTGGTGAATATGGCGAATAGCGTCGGCGCCAGCAGAGAGTCCTGAGGCACGCCGGCCTCTATCTCTCTCGTCGTCGAGTCCGCTCCCTGGTGGTGAACTCGGAACGAGCGGCGTCTCAGGTAGGAGGCTACGAGTAGCGTCAGATATTTTGGCATCTGGATGGTCATAAGTTTGGATATGAGACCTTCGTGCCAAACCCGATCGAAGGCTTGGGCGACGTCTAGAAAAACTGCGGCTGTAGTTTTTTTCTCATTGTAGCCTTTGATGATGTGTTCAGTGATCCTCAAGACCTGGTGGTTGGCCGAGTGTTTGGCCCTGAATCCGAATTGTTCAGCTTGCAGGATGTTATTGGCTTCTGCAAACTGGTTGATTCTGGCCAAGATGATTTTCTCCAGAAGCTTGGAGACCCCGGAGAGCAGACTGATTGGTCGGTAGTTCTGTGGGAACTGGGGGTCCTTGCCGGGTTTCTGGAAAACTATAATTTTAGACTCTTTAAACTGGTTAGGAACGTACCCCCGTTTGATGATGGCATTGAAAAGGTGGGCAATATATTTGACTGATTTCTTTGACAGTTCCCTCAGTGCCGCATTTGGAATTTTGTCCAGTCCTGGTGCCTTCTTGTTCTTCAGTTTGTTCAGTGCCATTTGAACTTCTGCTGGTGTTGTGAGAATGATGTCGTCCGGGTTGCTAGGCAGGTTTCGTATTAGCTGTGAACGTAGCTTCTAGCGTGTCGGCAAGGGCATTAGCTTTATCCTGGTTGCTGTAGGCTAGGCCGTGGATTCCATGGATTGGTGGAGACTTCGTTGGAATACGAAAAAGCCGCATCGTTATGGTCCATAGTGACTGGTCTTGGAGGTAAAGTGATTTTATTTTGTTTTCCCAGATTTTGTTGGAGTGGCTTTGGATCATTTTTTTGATATCCGACACCATGCTGTTTAATCGTGTCTTTATTAGAGGATCCATGTATTTATGCCGACCTGGGCATAAATATGGTTCTATATTAGTTCTCGACCAATCCCGGTCGATATGGGCTCTGGTTGGCCCGATTACCGGCTGCCGTCAGACACAAAAAGCAGAGAACACCAGCTGCACATCACAGTCTTGATAATGCCAGCGCCAACGCTGGCGAAACGTCGACCACCGACGCGGTCCTTTTTAGGACCAAAAAACCTAGTCAACAGAGCAAAACCGTTTTCACCTACACCATCATCTACCGGCTCTGAACCCCTTCGTCTTACCAGTATTGTATTAGTCTGGTTAACACAGACGTGGCTTCGTCTTCACCAGCGGTATTCAGAGGTGAGAGCGCAGCAGAAGGGAGATCTTGACGATTTCTTCCATTAAATCGGGGTCTATAAACGAATCACTATGGCACGGAAACCAATAATGGTAATGGTAATTTTTTCAGCTTTATGTTCATTTTCGCCGAACGCTTATAACGATGGCAACCTAGAATTAACGAGTTCGTAAAACCTTGTGACAGTGCACTCTGAAGCTGTTTCTGCCGGAAACAGCACGGCCAGTTTTTATTGTTAGGACCTTAAAGGTTTGTCAGCGTTTCTATCAAAACGTCTTGACGGTCTCGGCTGAAAACTTGGTTTCAACCGCATTTGGAATTTACCTTCCAGCCAGAAAATATGTGTTAAGATTTGTACCTAGCTCAAATAAAGAAGCTGCATCTTTGATAAACTCAATTCGATTCGGAGCAGGGGTTTTTGCTGTTGGCTAATTTAAAGGCATTTAATCGTTTAGCTGGCTCAAACCTCTTCTTGATATTCTATCAACCACTAGCTGTCTGGCATTCATATCTGCATGCTTCTCGACTGGAGTTGCGCCGCGGAGATTTGCTGTCCAGGTCCAAAATATATTTGTCGCCAGGTTTTTCACGCAGACTTCCGTAGTTGAACGGGCTGGCACTGCCTCTGACGGCCTGATCGTAGGCGATGCATCTCCCGTCACAGTCTTGTTGCTTTGGTCCACTAAACATCAGCTGCCATTTCATGGACTGGACTTGAGCTTGTTTTCAAGTCCATCATGATTTCAGGGGAGTGAGTGTCTGGATCCGGATGCGCTAGTTTTCGCGACTCTTCATTGGTGCGATCCTGTATACCTATGGCGGATGGTTCCATTTTACTAACGGCAAAGACAACTTTCATGGTTGGAGAGACGCGTTTCGAGGCTCGCTTGGCATGACATTATTGTCCAAGCTGCTCGAGTTGTTCACTCAGCTAGAGCATGAACGCACCAAATAAGTTATTGTTTGGTCCGTTTGACCATCTGAAATTATCTGAATTTTTATGTTGTTAGTTCAGTGATATCGTGCTAGTTTCATTGAGACTTATTTCCTAGGGCAGACATCGGCCTCTACCTCATTCAGCGGCTCTGGCTCTGGAAGGCGGGCATTAAGTGCAATATTTCACAACAATCAATCAGCATCACCACTCGCTCCGGTCAGGCGGGCCTTTAGCGGGCCAAATACTAGTCCTAAAACTATACCGGCAACTCTTGTTAGATACTCTTCTCAGCCCACTTATTCAACGCTGGGCAATTGGGAAAACTTTGTCGATAAACTTCCACTTCTTTAAATTTCTTTATTCTAGAGAGCTCTAGAAGAGCTATAAGAATGGTCAGTACAGAGTTTGTACAATTAATGATGGTATATAGACAACTTTAAGTAAACATTAACAATATGTATTATTAGAAACGTAATCTAGATTAAATTTTTTACTAAATATCAAAGTATTCTTTGATCGAGTATGGCGTGATAAGCGGATGTGTCCTCTATAGTTAACAATGTTTGTAGTAGGTATGGTGTAATGCTGGAGATGGATCTCCCCGATTTGGCTGCAAGTAGGTTTTCAAAGCCGTGCCGTGATATTACGACTGTCACGAACCCTGCTTGGTCCAGATAGGACAGTGCCAATGGTTCAAACCACTTTTAAATACACGAAATTATCGGAAATTGGTGGTGAAGTTGACGTTTGTGTTCTGATTTCATTGATTTTTGCTCCTAAAAAGTGCGTAAATCAGCGTTTTGTCAGCGCTTGCTGACATCTGCAGGACTGTGCATTAATTAAGATAACAAAAGCAGTGACCACCATCTGTTTTTTCGCAGTCTTGATTAAAGGCTTCTTAAAGCCAAGGTCCTTTTTGGTTGTTGTTGGAGAATTTCCAACCTAGATTTAGTCTTACAAATATAAAGTTACCCTGATCCTAGGTCTACCATCTAGCTAGATCCTTGACGAGTTAAAGGGTTTTCTGAAAATCTGTCTGTTCGGCAATCGAAGACAATCGTATATAAGTTGATCGGAGAGTTTTCCTGTCACAACTCGTTTTCTTGGGCTCCCAACGAATTGGGCGCCAGGAGCTTTGTGTTAGAATATACATGCAGTAAAATATGTTGTTTTGGCACCGGTACTACGAGTGGCTTGAATTCTTTAATCGAATCATCAAACGGGATATCGACTCGTTGAACTGGCCCTATTATTTCTTTAAAATATTTTTAGTTGCTGGTATCCTCCTATCTTCTTTGCTTTCTTTGCATATTTTCAGATAGAAGGCATCTGAATATTGTTGTCAATTCTTCGCAGGGTTTTGTCCCTGGCGCCTGTTGGCTGTGATGAAGAACGTCAGGCTAATCGGGAACTGGCGTCGTTTGATGGCGAACGCTTGGCCTACGTCCGAGGGCAAGCGGTTCACGCTGTAGATCGAGTGCCCGTAGAGTCTTTGCGTGTCATTGCTTAGTGTATTTCTTCTCGTTTTATTTTTACATCTAGTACAAATAATATAGACGATTCTTTTTATTATAATCTTTGTTTGTCATTCTCGTTACATTTTCCATGACAACGATAAATGTTAGGATTGTATGTAACCGTAGTTCCTAGACAATTTCCATGACAACGGTTGTCACGAATTAATAAAAGTTTTCTTTAAATTGTCTTTCTGTTATCTAAACTAACATTTGTTTGAGTTGCAAAGTTCTACGGTAGGGACTGTTATTGTTTTTATGTTTTCGCAAAGCGTTGACACAACTTCTTCTAATAATCACAATCAGTTCAGGAATATACAACAATAAACCAGTGACCAAAGACAAGAGCTGTGTCAACTACAAATTGACTGATCCACTATTCTACTTCCCTCTGATTTTTTTACTCACCAGCAATGACTTCCGAATGCTTTTTTGCTACACATCGGCGGTAGGCTTCACGTCCTAAATCATCGAGGAGTGCTAATTCTTGTGCATATTGTTCAGCTTGTGCAGCTGAAAAAAATTGCTCAGTTGTTTGTTGTTCTTGGTTAGTTTAACAACCTTAAGACACAAGCAGACACCATAGTCGACTTTCTTTTTGGTTGTGGAGTTTTGCAGTTAAAAGGCGTTTGGGTTTTTGGCCCGCGTTCAAAAATGGCAAAATTTCACCAAACATTTTAAACACCAAAAAAAAATCTTTTCCCATATCCCAAGCAAGAAATTACTAATTAATTAATTTCTAACACATGCCAGGAACTGTTAAGGTTTTTAAAAGACCTTTTCCCGTCTCCTTCGCATCACCACCACATAAGCAATGTTTTTACTCTGTTCTTTGACACGTCCTACATGTCTACAATTGCCTGCCTAAAAGTATCGACTAGACCATACTTGAAAAAACACCATTCGCAACCTTCAACACTATGGCAATATCACAAGTTATTCTGCAAACAATGGAAAAACTTTCCTCCACTACAGACCTCCTCAATCATTAAGGTAGCATATTAAAAGCAATAAGGCGACCTTATTCCCCATCGCGTAATGCGGATTTGCATTTATATCCGAATGAAAGGAAACAGATGTAATGACAGATAAAAATCAGCTGAGAACTGTCCATAAGTAACTTCCTTTTCAATGACACAAGGGGTATTGAAAGTTATGCAAATCACTCACTGCTTGTTTGAGCGTCTCGATCCAATATGTCCAATTCTAGCTGCAGATCGTTGACTTCCACGATGTCACAGATTGACTCCTCAGCACGAAGAACCGTGTCGCCGGATGTTTCGTTGTCTGCGATAAAGACTAATTGTTACCTGATTGTGGACAGATTCCCATCCCAGGAATAACATCCGAGATTGTTCAATATTTACAAGGAAAGCTTATTTAAAGCATCACGGTGTCCAGTTATAAAGAATTAAGTGTACACAAACTGGTGTGTATGAGTAGGTTATTCTCAAAATAAGGATACATTTTAAGCAGGGTAAAACTAGATAAACCTAGATCATCTTTATACACTAATCTTAGTCCTGTCAATGTGCACATAGACAACTACCGCTTTATTGTCCCTTCAATATTTACATTGTTTTATGTATTTTCCTTCATTCAGCGAACAGCTTATAATATTTAGTAATTTATACTTAATTATTTTATACGAATCTTTTATCTTTAAGCACGGAACTCTGCGCGGATTCGTTGAGTACTTCCGTACTCTATGAAGCTGAAAGTCTATGTGGGGACCACTGGCTTGGTCAAGCTAAAGCAAACATAGAACTTGTTTTTGTGCCACACATCAAAATAACTACTTCAAGACTTTACATTTTTTGTCAGCTACTCAAATTCATAAATACTTCATCTTCTGAATCAGAATTGGCAATTATTACGTTTCAGGTCACATGTAAATTAAATGTCAGATCATCATGATTTCAGTAAAAATAAATAAACTGACATCATACATTTTTCAGTACAGTAGAACAACATTAGTGCGTTGACACCTACAGTTGACAGTGCCCATTGAAAATATGTGCACTAACTACTTAAGGGAAAGCATAGATATTATTATCACATATGCAACATGAGATCAATCATGTAATTTTTACAATTTTTTTTCATGATATCATTGTGAGGCTTTTTTTAATTTTCCATAAGAGATTTTAGACGAGCTTCGAGGATAGCTTTTTCCAATAAAAAAGGAACTCGCTGCCGTTCTTCGTTGGCAGCAGCTAATTTTTGGCTGGCTTCAAATTCTGCCTGCCTCCTCGACTCCTCGGCATCCAGCCGCTTCTGCTGGGCGCCAAACATTTTTTGAGCCAGCATTATTTGCAGTTTTGCCAGCTCAATTTTCGTTTCCGCCAATGCCGAAAAATTACTCTTTGATGCCGACATGGTGGGAAGCTTGGACGTAAATGGGCTCGGACGTCTGAGGCTGCTCGAGTCTGCAAAAAGATGAGGGCGGGGGTCTACCATAAGGACAAGGATGGGCTGGCTTTGGAACGACACATGCAACACTGGTATAATGTGTTAGAACAGAATCAGGAGTAGATGATAACTATAAGCTCAGGAAATGTGATTTTTGGTTAGTAATGGATTGCGGTAGACGCACCATAAGTTTAAAAATGTTGCATTCACAAATTACGCTAAAATTGAACCTACCTTTGCCGATACTTGAACCTACAAGCAACGGATTTTTGGGTCTTCGTAGCATGGCTGGTGAATAACTGCTCCACTTCTTGGGCACTATAAAAGAATAAACCCTACGGTAAAATCAAACAAAAAAGCAGCGCACTTTTTTTTTAGATGGCATTATGGGATTAACCTAGCAAACTGATCTTTTGGATCAAAATTTAACTTCTATACCATTTTATACCTTAAAAAATGTGTTATAAATTAAATTGTTTGGCAACAAATACCAAAACTATTTAATCACAAAACAATGAAGGGGCATTGCACTGTTAATGATTGAAAAGAACTGATATGTATTAATTGTACAACATTTAAAAGCTCTTACCTGCTTCCATTACTGGGAGCAAATAGTTTCCTGAAGGAATGCCATCGACAACTGACAGCGGCTCATCTTCGTCTGAAGACACCATGGATACCATCTCAGCCATGGGTTCTGGTGACAGTTAAATGGTCACATAAGTACGCTGCATAAACAAGAACTTTATAACTAACGTAAACAACTGTATTTATGGTTGATATTCACCCTTCACCGGCAATGAGTCGCTGTCAGTTGTCGATGCCATTCCATCAATTGCCAATGGAATGAGTAGCGAGACTTTATCCATCAGCTCGTCACTTTTTTCAGTCACACAGGGGCCGCCTCCAGTCTTTAGCATTCTTTGCCGATCATTAGAGGCTCTTTTCTTGGCATCTTTCTTTTAATTTTTCTTTTTTGGCTCTTAGCAAGTTATTAAGAATAACTTAATAATCCCTCTCGAGGACTATCACCTTACCGTGGTGAGGGGGTTTGTGTGATCCAATGACCCGGGAGGCTCTGCCGGTGGGGAGGTTTCGCTCCCCATAAGGTCTCCTATACCGGACCGTCTCCCGGCGAGGATCCAGACAAAGAATGGTCCGGCCGCGCCGCTGTCGCGGGACACGGACTTTGGTCTAAGGAGGATCTGTGCGCTCTTTTTCTCTCCTCTCTTCATTTCACTATCTTCTCTTCGCCTCGCTTCTTGTTTCATTCCTTGCCACCTCCTGAAGCCCCCGTCTGCCTTCTGCGACAGCGGTGTGGCGCCCTCCCTTATGACGACCTGGCAACGAAACTGGAACAGATTTGGTTGAATGTCGAGTCGATGCAAGCTCCAGTACCCTGGTGACTTGGATCTGTGCAGGGAGTCCTCGAGTCTGCTTCTTTACCCATTTACCTTCACTATCCTATATTCTTCTGTCTTCTCTTCCGGCCGACCCCCTGTACAGATCGGAACACTTGCCTGCGTGTTTGCCGTGCGCGGTCACCTGTACGGGTGGAAAAGTTTTTCTTGGGGGTTGAGGAGCTATTTTTCTAGTTCATAATGTGGAACAAATAGAGGGTAGCAACAACACACTTCTTTAGTTACTGCTTCACCTTAAACAGGAGGCTGGGGGCTAATCCACCCCCAGTCAATCGGCTTGCCTGAAACATTAACCTTTCACGCGTGGATGAGGATGGGGGCACCGGTGGCGTGATGGCCGTACCTGAGTCCCATCATTTACGGTCACTCGCGGCTACTGGTGTCCACTGACTATATCGTCCGGACAACCCCGGCGTTGAAGTTCAACGTCCCCCTGGTTGGGCTCCGTGGTGGGCAGGGCTCCAGACGACGAAATTTTCTCCAAACTGTATGAAAAACCCCAAAGAAAACCCTTCCCCCCCCCCTAACTATTTACCAGGCCTCTTAGATAAGGCCATCAACGTTCATAACGTTCAATCGAACAATGCTAACTTTATTAATGCCTTTGACTCGTTTTTCATTATCACCCGACAAGACTCCAACAAAGACCTCACCTTCTCTGGCGTGAGCCCATTCAAGATTGAGAGGTTCCTGTCTGCAGACGTGGGAGAGGGGTAGTGATTGGCCAGAGGGGTAGTGACCCCTCTTCGTCTTATTACCAGTGCCGAGCTAGTCGCTCCTATCCGGTTGTCCTTTTTGCTTAAACATTGACTTTTATTTGAATATGATTATAATTTAGTAGGCTTAAGCTAAACTAGGGGTAAGGGGATATTTATGATGGGTGTTTTACTGAGCCAATATGGCTTTTGGTCGTTTATATTTGGTTTTCTCCTGGCTATCATATGATGCCAGGTCCTTGATAAGGCTGTTTGGGGCCGTGTCTAGTGAACCGTAGAATGTGTGCGCAAGCTCCTTCATGTGTTTTTCTATTGTTGTCATGCGTAATTGTCTGTGTATGTCTGAATTCCTTACAAACCAAGGGGATCCCGATATGCGGCGCAGGGCCCTGTTTTGAATTACCTGCAGAGTTTTAATTTTGTTACCTGCTGCCGCACCCCATACAGCGCAGGCGTATGTCATTGTTGGTAAAACTACCGTTTTATATATGGTTAGGCCATTTCTAATATCTAGAAAGCTATTCCTGTTGATGAGTGGGCGGAGCATGTTCATTCTTATTTTGGCTCTGGTTGAGACGGCGTTGATATGTGACTGGAAGGTGAGAGACTTGTCTAGGGTGACCCCTAGGTATTTAGTTTCCGTTTTCCAGGGGACCTCTTCGTCGAAGAACGTTAGTGTGTCTACGTGAGTAATGTCTTTTCTTCTTTTTTTTGTAAAGAGCACAGCACTGCTCTTTGAGACATTTATCTTGACTCGCCACTTCTCAAACCATTCCTCCAAATTAGTCAGAGCCTCCTGCAAGTATTTGCTGGCTAGGTGCCCCCTCATTGATCGCGCGATCAGGGCCGTGTCGTCAGCATACAATGCGATGTCAACTCTTGGGGTCCGTGGCATGTCATTGACAAAAATGTTAAACAGGGTTGGCCCCAGTAGAGAGCCCTGGGGTACTCCCGCTTTCATAGGTCTCACCGTGGAAAGGGCCGGACCGTGACATACCTGAAAGGTCCTGTCAGCCAGGTACGAACTAATTATGTCTACGATGTGAGCCGGGAATCCATTTTTAATTAGCTTATAGATCAGACCCTTGTGCCACACCTTATCGAAGGCCTGCGCCACATCCAGAAAAACCACCCCTGTGTGTTGTCCTTCGTTGAAACCTCTGGTTATTTTTTCGGTCAATCGGAGGAGTTGATGGTCAGTGGAATGGCCTTCCCTGAACCCAAATTGTTCGTCGCACAAGATGTCGTTGGTGGATATGTGCCCCTGAACTCTGTTGAGGATGACTTTTTCAAACAGTTTGGACAATCCCGTTAAGAGGCTTATTGGACGGTAATTCTGAGGGAAGGCACGGTCTTTGCCCGGCTTCGGAAAGAGGACTATTTTAGAGTGTTTTAGTACTTTGGAGAAGTAGCCTTGATCAATCATGGTGTTGAAAATGTCTGTGATGTGGCTTATTGCTTGGGGTGGTAGCTGCTTCAGTACTATGTTGGGGATGTGGTCGAGTCCTGGGGCCTTTTTATTTTTTAACCTGTCTATGGCTTCATTTATTTCTTTAGTGGTCACTGGAATTCGCCCGTTGTCATCGGAGGGACGTCTGTGAAAGGCGTTTATTGATCTGTTGACGTGTTCTATGTTGGTTATGTCGGAGGGATCGTTGTTTGGAAGGAAGGCTGATTCGAGGGTGTCGGCGAATGATTCAGCCTTGTCGGAGTCACTGTAGGCCATTCCATTACGTCCATGGAGTGGTGGTACTTTATGGGGGATCCTTAGGATTGATTTCGTAATCCGCCATAGGGAGTTGTCGCTTGTCTTGAGTTTGCTTAGTTTGGACGCCCATGTGTCGTTATTGTGCGCTTTTACCAGTCTTTGCACCTCTAAGGCGAACGAAAAAGTCGGGAGGCAGGAGGTCGCTCGGTCAGTATGGAGTCCATTGATTCCCGAAATGACGAGATGGACTGCAGCCTCAGTGATGCCTCAGTGGTGTCCAGGAAAGGATCAAAAAAACAAAAAATCACTTTTACTGGGAGTTCTGGCTCCGCTAGTGATTTTTTAAAAAAGAAATAAGATTTATCTGTGATACTTTCTAGTCAATACTTAGCGACACCTGTGATATTTAGCCTTAGCCAAACCGAAACCAAATAGACACCTTAATTATCCTTAATAACCTCTGTGATAATGTCTGTGATATTTATTTACGCTCCTTTTATCTATATAATTTTATTTTTAATTTTATATAGGTTTCTGGATTGCTGTGATAATATTATCTGTGATATTTTACTTAGGTTTAGAGATCTTTTGGTGCTATATTGTTGTGATAAACTTTCTGTGATAACCCTCGTGATAGTGTCTGTGATATTAGTATACACTTCTTTTACCTATGTGACTTTATTTTTAATTTTACACGGGTTTTTAGATGGCTGTGCTTATGTCTGTGATACATTACTTAGGTTGGGAGAGATTTTAAAACAACAAAAATGGCTTTAATACAGTGGAACCTCAATGGTTACCATCACCACCGAGAGGAGGTGAAGCTTTTAACAGCTAATTTTAACCCTCTGTGTCTCTCTTTACAAGAGACACATTTTAAACCGTCTGACTCACCTGTGTTAAGTGGCTACACATTCTTTCGGCACGATGATCTGTCACGAAATATAGCGGCTGGTGGAGTGGCGACGGCAGTGTTAGACTCCGTCCCTGCACATCCACTGCAGCTGGTAACACCTCTACAGGCAGTGGCAGTCAGAGTCCACATACCACAACCAGTTACTCTTTGTAACATTTACCTTCCGGAGTGGGCGCCAGCTACGGCCCCGAACCTTCAAAGCCTTGTGTCCCAACTGCCCCACCCTTACGTGCTGTTGGGTGACTTTAACGCACATAGCCCCCTGTGGGGCGACACAATGGCAGACGGCCGGGGTCGTATGCTTGAGAGTTTTATCGATGACAACGATTTGTTTCTTTTAAATAATGGACAACAAACCAGATTTAACTCTTTTAATGGTAATTTTACAGCGATTGACTTGTGTATATGTTCGCCTTCTGTGGCACATATGTTCGACTTCTCTGTCCACAATGACCTCTGTGGAAGTGACCACTTCCCGATCATCTTGAGGCTCCAAACAGACTTTCAGATCCCCTCTCGCCCCGATCAATGGAGCTTAAAACGGGCGAACTGGAAGCGGTTTGCTGCACTGGCAGACCTCAGTGGTTCACTCCAAGAAACAGACGTTCAATCACAAGTAAAAAAGGTTACAGAGATTATCACAAGTGCCGCAGAAGAGTCCATTCCACAGACTTCCACGAAGCCGCGCCGCATTCCAGTCCCATGGTGGAACGACGAATGTGTCAAAGCGCATAAGGCAAGGAAAAAGGCTCTCCGTATTTTTACCAAACGACCCACAACTTTTAACCTGCAGGTTTTTAAGCAGCTCCGTGCTAAGGCACGACAGGTTTTTAAAAGGTCTCAGCGCCAATCATGGAACGATTATGTGTCGTCTCTATCGTTTACCACCCCCCTCACCAAGGTGTGGCATAGGGTAAATAAAATTAGAGGAAAGCATAAGCCGATATCAATAGCCGGTATAGAGAACAATGGACACCTGTTTACGGCCCCCAAAGAAATAGCAGATAGCATTGGCCAACACTTTGCAGATGTCTCCAGTTCCCGCCACTATTCGGCATCGTTCCAACAGATCAAGCGCACGGCAGAGCGTAGACAATTGTCGTTTGCCTCTGCCAATTCCGAATGCTACAACATGCCGTTTAGTGAGTGGGAGCTGGATAACGCTATTCGGACATCGAAGAACACGTCTCCGGGGGCCGACAGGGTCCACAACGAGTTCCTTAAGCATCTAGCTCCAGATGCTCGCTTGGCTTTGCTCGACATGTACAACAAAATTTGGCTCTCACAAATATTTCCAGAAGAGTGGCGACACGCCATACAAGTTCCCATTCCTAAGCCTGGCAAAGACAAGCAACTGGCAGCCAGCTACAGGCCAATCTCCCTGACCAGCTGTCTTTGCAAGGCAATGGAAAAAATGGTGAACAATCGTTTGGTTTGGTGGCTGGAGACCAAAAATTTGCTCTCTAATCTACAATGTGGCTTCCGAAAAAACAGGAGTACACTTGACCATCTCGTCAGGATGGAGGCCTTTATCCAGGACTCGTTTTTGTGCAAACAGCATGCAATAGCTGTCTTCTTCGACCTGGAAAAGGCCTACGACACCACCTGGCGTCACAACATTTTAAAATCGCTACATTCATGGGGTTTTAAAGGTCGACTACCTGTTTTTATCACAAATTTTATGACTGACAGAACTTTTAATGTCCGTGTTGGCAACGTATTGTCCGATACTTTTACACAAGAGAACGGCGTGCCCCAGGGCAGTGTGCTCAGCGTGACGCTATTCGCGATTGCAATAAATAGCATCGTAGACTGTGTTCGCTCCCCAGTTACCGCCTCTCTGTTTGTTGACGATCTCGCGATCATCTGTCGAGCAAGGTCGCTTGCTTCGTCAGCACGACAAATACAGATGACGGTTAACAAATTAGTGAGGTGGACTGATAGCACAGGCTTTAAATTCTCAGAAACAAAGACCACTTGTGTGCATTTCTCAAGGCATCGAGGTCTCCATCCAGCTCCCGATATTCTTATTAGGGGAGCTGCTCTGCCATTTGCGAATGCAGTTAAGTTTCTGGGTCTGTGGCTTGACCAGAAGCTCAACTGGAAAGAACACATCCATCAGCTAAAGCTTAAATGTCGCAAGTCCCTCAATCTGCTTCGGATTCTTACTGGTACCAGCTGGGGAGCCGATCGGGTGGTTATGCTTAGGCTATACAGGGCATTGGTGCGATCCCAATTGGATTATGGTAGCATAGTTTACGCCTCGGCTAGGGATAGTTACATGAGACCTTTGAACGCTATCCACAATACAGGCCTGCGGCTGGCCACTGGAGCTCTCCGTACTAGCCGGCTCGAGAGCCTGTACTGTGAAGCTGGTGAAGCACCCCTGGCTCTGCGCAGGCAGTGCCTGCTGGCTTCATACGCGGCTAAAATAATGTGCATGAGGAAACACCCAGCCGTTATACCATTACTTAAACCTAGCTTCGAAGCAATATACAACGCCAAACCCAGCGCCACCCTGCCTGCTGGCATGCGGCTGGGTCGTATCTTGGTAGAAGCTTCTTTCCACTATCCAAAGATGTACCAACACGGCTTTAGCGCCACAGCACCTTGGTTAACACAACGGCCAAACTGCTTGATAACCCTTTCGGCAAATAGCAAAAGTACAACCAGCACGATTGTGTATAGGAAACAATTTGCCGAGCTCTGTTTTAAACACGAAGGTTTTACTCAGATTTTTACCGACGGTTCGAAGGACGATAGCGCTGTTGGCAGTGCTTTCGTCTCTGGCACAGACGTTACGCACTATTTTAAACTTAATGACAAAAGTAGTATTTTAACAGCCGAACTATATGCTATTGTACATGCTTTAAAATATATCGAGTCAAGTCGCAATGACAAGGCATTTCTTATTTGTTCAGACTCGCTTAGCTCCCTCCAAGCTATCGACGCCCTGTATTCTCCACACACTCTCGTCCAGGAGGTGCACTCGTCGCTGGCGTCCCTTTCATCGAGGGACGTCAGGGTGGTGTTCTGCTGGGTACCTGGACATGTGGGGATACGGGGAAATGAGCTGGCCGACCGAGCGGCTAAGGCTGCGACTGAGAAAAATGCTATAGACAACGACAGGCTCTGTTTTAACGATTTAAAAAACAGCTTTAAATCATATTTTAAAAAGAAATTCCAAGAAGTCTGGGATCTGGAAACAAATAACAAATTAAAAGATATAAAACCTACCATTGCTCCATGGGACTCGTCTATCAGGTCCACGAGACGGGAGGAGGTCGTCCTCACACGCCTGAGGATCGGGCACACACTCCTAACCCACTCGTTTTTATTCTCACCTGACAAGATCCTACCTCGATGTGAGGCCTGCAATGATGTTTTAACCGTCCGACACATTTTAATCGAATGCACTAAATACGTAGGGATGCGCAGGCGGCTTAAGATCGAAAGCACCATTGGCCAAATCTTGGGCGACGATCCCAAAGAAATAGACAAACTATTTGAGTTTTTAAAAGCCGCAAACATTTTACACAACATCTAGTCACTACTGTTACTTAACTTCATTTTTCTTTATTATTTATTTTTTAATCACAACTTTTTATCAGGCGCAAAATGACCATGATGTTGACGCGCCTATAAACCCTACTATTCATTCATTCAATTAGTGACGAAACCTAATACTGCTAAGACCACGCTAATATTTTGTTTGTGAATGCGGAATAGCACTAATATAGTAATACGTTAATACGATATTAGCACAGTAATAGTACTACAGTATTATCTCTAATATGTTAATAAAGTTAGGACTCTTTGTGAATCCGGGCCCAGGGCTCCACTGCCAGCAGAAGGCCAATTCGGCCTTCTGCCACCAGCGCACTTTGTGCGTTCGCTGCGCAGAAAACCACGACGCAAAGGTATGTCCGAAAAGGCACCATCGCCCCGTCTGCGCCAACTGTGGTAGTACACACCCTGGCAGCTACAGAGGCTACCCTTATCATGTCAAGATCGCAGAAAGCCACACCCGTCAAACCCAGCCGTCAGGGTTCCAACTCCCGGAGACTGAGGCAAGAACACAAAATCATACTACACCTACTGATGTCCCAAACCACACCCGGCACCACTTCCCCTCTAGACCAAACCAATACCACTTCCACAACCCCAATAGTCCAACCAACCACTACAATAGAAGACCAAGCAAACACTTCCACTTTAAGAAACAAGACAAGAAAAACTCTGAAGAAACCCTAAAAAAAAACCCAAATTACTCCAAAAACCCTCCTTTACCTAAAATCAATATTAAAAATCTAACATCACTCCTAGCAACCAGCCCAACTTTTAATCACCCACCAATCAAATAAACGCCACCTTCAAATGGCTCGAGGCATTGAAGAAATTCTAGCCTCACACTAAACCAAACAGAGACCACTCCTGAATCCGAACCCTGGTGGGTTGAAATAATCATAACAGTTGCAAACCTCATATGCTCACTCAACTTACACCCTGTACTAAACGTAATAGCCAGTTCAATCAAGGAACGGCTCAACACTTTCCTTAGCACCAACAATGGCCAATAAGTTCATCAACATCCTCTCCTGGAACGTCGTTCGAAACAAGCATCTCATCGAGGAGAAAGAAATCGAAGTCAGTCTAAAGCCCGGTTTACATGGGAGTATTTTTCTCGGCGGTAGACTCTCAGCGCCAGTCTACTGCCGAGTTTGCTGCTCTAGAGTGCTGGCACAATATTGCGTGCGTAGCTGTTTCCACATTTCAGCATAGGCACAAGTTCTCTTCGGAGACATCAGTTGCAACTAGGCACGCCCCGTCAGCTTCGGACACGCTCGCGGGAACGTTTCTGATTGGTTGGTTTCAACGTAGATCTCTGTTCAAACAGAACATGCGCTAATCGAAAATCTCGGCGGCAGATATCTACTACGTCTCTTGTACCGACTTGTAGCACATGTTTGGCAATAGTTTCCGTCTACACGGGCATAGTTTTCTCGTGTGGTAGACTGCGGAGGCAGAGAGCCGAGAAAAATACTCCCATGTAAACCGGGCTTAATACAGGAGACGCATTTAGGTTCTGCCCTCAACTTTAGGAGGAGGCTGATGCCAAAAAATGGGAGGTGGCTGCCTCAAAACTAAATGTATCGGACCAAACAGTTTACCAAATGCCATAAACCATAAAATCCATGGCTTCAACATAAAAAAATCAACAGTTGTTGTCTTCATACACGTTGACAAAGCTTTTGACAAAGTTTGGCACGACAGAATAATCTTCAAACTTCTTCCTTACAACTTTCCTATCAATCTAGTCAAGCTCATCGACTGCTATCTGGCTGACAGAACCTTCAGGGTATCAGTCAGGAATACTCTATCATCATTCCGCTCAATAAAAGCAGGAGTTTCACCGGGTTCTGTCCTTGGTCCCCATACTTTTCAATTTGTTTACAAATGATATTCCTAGAAACCTGCAAAAAGCCGATATAGCACTATTCGCAGACGATGCAGCCATTCTTAGCACGTCATGGCAGGCTCTGGAAATTGAAAAGAACCTCCAAAACGCTCTCGATCGCATACTTCCCTGGTAGAGCGAGTGGAAAATCACAATAAGTAAAGAAAATACCACAAGGCACGCTGTTCACTCACAGAATTTAAAAAAATGTGCCAAATATCAAAGCGGATGGCCAACCAATCACCTTAACCAATATTAATTAATACCTTATACCCGGTGTGTCGGCGTCGTCTCGCCTCTGCCAAGGTGTTAACCGAGAAAACTCAACGTCAGCCAGCACGGCCCTATAGAGTTATTCACGGCGATGTTTCTAGAAGGTCTGACCAGCACAGTCTGTTGGCTGCATCCACGGACATGTTTCTAGGAGGTCTGGCTAGCACGGCCCGTTGGCTGCATCCACGGACATATTTCTAGGAGGTCTGGCTAGCACGGCTTGTTGGCTGCATTCACGGACATGTTTCTTGGAGGCCTGGCTAGCACTGCCCGTTGGCTGCAGTCACGGACACTATAGGCCTGGCCTATGAAGCAAGCGACTCGCTGTGGCCGTGTTCAGTCTCTACGCCTCTCGGCCGGTGTAAATTGTCTAAATGGCAACTGTTGTCGGGCTGCACTTCGGCTTAATAATAATGTTGTGATCCTTTTTAGTTAAATGTAATGGAACTGGTGTTTATGAGGAAGTCGTCAGTTGGTTGCAAGGTAATAACCGAGAAAACGTCGGTCCACCATGGTGTTGATGGGCTCTTAGAGTTATTAAAATGCCCGCCTCAGCGTCAAACAGCATATCTACAGCACCAGCCAATTGTTAGCCCTGCTGCTGTAATCCCAAGCCCTTCTTGACCGGGGGCTCTTCGGAGGATGACCGACAGGAATTAGCGTCTCATCCACGTGGTTATCGTGCCTATTCGGCCATTTTCACTCCGTGCTTGCATTACTTGCGAGTGCTTTTTTCTTTGCTAGTAATGCAAGTATAATGGGTGATCGACAACATGCACTGTTAAACATGGTAATGCGTTGTGAAGTTAAGAACGCACTAAAATATCGTCTTGAAGACTAGAATTTCGTTTTCTTTTTTGGAAATTTGAAAAGTCGTGTGGATTAGAAATTATTTGAGAATTCTTGTTAAATTCTCCTTAAAAAATTCTATTCAATTTTTTCTGGACATTTTTCGGACCGTTGTCATCAATCACACGGTATGCTTCTTTTGTTTGCCAAATGCGCGTATCTAGAAGACGTTGTTCGACGATGTTCCGATCGTTTTAAGTGGAAGAGCGCCTATTTCGCAATCAAATTATCGACCTGGAGAGCAGTTTTTTCCAAGAATCGAACATTTCTTCCCGGTGTTGGCGCCTGTAGAGAAATCTCGATCTTAGCTTTCTCCAATGACTCGCCATTTGTTTAGTCCAACCTTTCTAATGTGTCTGTGTCTTTTGATGCTAAATCATGAGCCGTTGATTGGAAATGGAGGCAGGAATCTCGCAATCTATACACGATTTACAATTAGTACATGAAGTCAGAATTAGCAAATCACAAAGAATAGAAAAATACCCTCGTCTAGGAAAGAAGAAGACTAAGAATAGCTAACAGATTGACAGCCAATATCTTCGATTCGTTTACAAAATCATTCGTTATTTGCTCTGCATTTTGCCTCTTATCGGCTTGGATAGGTGTCTGTTCCTCTCAATGCCAGCTATTGCGGATTGTTTGTGCTTTCTTCTAATTTTTTTTAATTGCGTAGATAATTTATTGGCTCAGTACTTTGAAAATGTCCGGAGTTTGTGGCACCTTGTTGGCCTCTAGCATTTATTTCCGTTGGTAGAAACATTTCCTCGACACACTTCGCTTTGTTCCCTAAGACATGGCCTGGCCCGTTGGTTCCTTCACATCTTGAGCGTGATCACCTGACCTCTCGCCGCTCTGGTGAGCCGTAAAATAAAAGTACCGAGCTAACGACGCTTGTTTCCTGATCGTTTGGACATTTAAGGAAGACCATCCTCTGAGGTTTCTTATTGCCGTATGTTTTGAAGAATTAAGATGGTCTAGTGGGGATCAAAATGGTCGGTGTCGATCTTCGTCTGAGAATCAGCAAGCACCATTGGCCGGATTTGTACAGGTTTTTTCCCAGCTGCCTGGGAAAATGCCAGCGGGTGTAGCCGGTGCCATTCATCAGGCAGGCGTTTACAAGTTTGGTGGACATTGTTGTCGTCCGGATACGCCAAGGTTTACATATGATCGATAACTAAAACTGTTTTGGTAGTAATTCGTTCGGAAGTTAGCGACGCTCATCTGGAGGTCTTCATTAAACAAATATCGTATTGAAAACATCAGCATAGAGATCCTTTACCAAAAAGTGCTCGTGTAAAACTTGCGCCACTTCTCATATCATTCAGGATGCAGCTGTTGTATTTGGATTGTTGTTTGAATCCAATCTACCAATTTGCGGTAATTGGAAGCCAAACGTGCTGCTTGTGTTGCAGATGGGAGAAGATGGCCTTGCGCCCGGGGCGTGATGCATCTGAGTTATTCATCGTCGTTTTCGTTGTCGCTTTTTTCCATGTCTTGCCACCCTCTATTCAGGCATGGTTTATATAGTTACGTTGTTCTTTCCCTATTGCCACCAGAGAGAACCTCCCGGCTTCAGTTCTTAGTCGTGTCATCTGGATATTCCATAGTGTCCGAAGCAATGAAACGCCTTTTCAAGTGTGACCACCTCAAGTGTGTGGCCATCCCAAGCTCAGCCTGCAACGGTTGTATTTTTTGGTATTCTTGGACACCGGCACTACAGTTTTGTCTCTGGTTGCCGCCCGCACTGTTGTTGCCTTGTCAGTGAGAGCTCGATATGAAGGCTTTCACTTTTTAATTTCTTTCCTCATTTCTCGCATAGCGATTTATTTTAAACTTTAATACAGCCCGTGTCTATCTGTTCCCTACACACTGTAATTTTATCGTTCATATTTAATGTCATCATTATTTTTATATACAATTTTAGACAAAATTTCAATCTTTAATTTAATATTAATTTTTCATATTTAAGAAACGGAACTTTGTTTTCAACTACCTCTAAGTACGGACTAGCATCAATGTAAATTTCATTAGTCTCCCTATATTTCTACTGTGGTCGGTCTGTTGGAATTATCCGAGTGCGGTGGTTATTTGTAAGGATAGGTTGGTTGTCTCCTTGTTTGGGTTGCACTTTTTGCAGTCATTTCGGCTTTATTTGAGCAGCTCTTTGACTTCTATTAGCTTATAATTGTTTGCTTGGGTTGATGGCGAGTGTATGTCCCGTGACATTAATGATGCAGCCACAATCAGATTGCTGTGTTCATGGTCAAAGTTTATAATTCTGGGTTTGAACTACGTTTCAATTGCCTTGATGAGGTCTCGGTCCCCGGCTGGTCTGCCCCGTTCTGCTAGTTCATCCAGCAGCAACTTTTCAAGCCCATAGGGCTGCTAATGACAGTCACACTATGCCTGATCACAAAGTAGTCGCATTGCATTCAAAGTGCTTCCATTCCGCAAACTTCCTCGTTAGCACCTCCAGACGCTTCATCAGCTTCAGCAAAATATTTTCATTGCGAGCTCCTCGTATGTATTCACCGCCTCGCGCCGTCGTGATAGGTCCTCGCTGTCGTTTTATTTACTATTTATTTACTCGTGGCACGCCCACCGTTTCCAATCACCTGTACATGTTCCATTCTCGGACACTGCATACTCATAGGTCCGCACTTTTCACAGAATACACCATCTGACATTCTTCTACTGTCTACATTCTACTACATTTCTGATGTCTAGATTGTGTACAATCTTGCACCCGCCATCTTGAAATAGATGACTATTATTTCTGATGTCAAACCCATGTGGAGCATCTCCACTCTGGCGGTGGAAGGCCCGTGCAATAATGTTATTCAACAATAATTAGGTTGTCAAGCTATTTTTACGTAGTTCATTTGTATCCTATGTGAATCGTTTGTAAGGGAATGAGTGGTATCATCTGTCAAAGATGTCAAGATGTCAAGATGTCAAGAAGATGTCATCTGTCATTACTTTGTTTTATGCAAGTTGGCAAATCATTGGTATCGAAGGTAAAATAGCAGCGTAGTCTGTAGAACTCTGAAATTGATATGCGAGTGCGTTTTGAACTAATTATTTTAACTAGATGGCGCCTGTGGCTACATGGCTGGATACGATTTTATCCGGGCGTTCGCTAGGTGAGTGTCCCAAATATCACCTATCCTTACTATTTTTAACTTTCTTAAATGGTTGGAAACAAAGATAACATATCTAAGAACTACTTATTTCCATTGGTATCCTAAGATCTACCAGCTCCAGAACTCGTGCCAGTATAAGATATGAAGCTGAATAAAATTAAAAAAAAAAGTGAACTTGAGGATGGTTCGAATATTGTTACTGTTGTTCCTATTCTCGCATACCAGGCGATACTAGCACCCGGAAGAACTATAAAAAAGACAAAACAAAATACAGAAATAACCAAAACACAATCACCAAAACATCTTAAAGGAGCAGGTAAATTTCTTGGGCACTTCCCTGGCTGCATCACAAGCTAAAAGCTTGCCAGCTAAAGCAGGAGTTACACGTAACCCGCTCCTGACCACTCTCCCTGCTAAATGCACAGGTCACAACCAAGTTTGTCAAAGATGGCGTTCTCTTTTTCGTCCTCACAACTGAACGAGTTCTAAACATGAATTTTTTTGACTGGTTTACTTTTGGTGTCGAGGGCCGTTATATGTTGCCCCACTTTGTTGTGGTCCGAGCAGATTTTTTTCCTGTACGTCCATCGTTTTAAAAAAGTCCCATTTTTTTTTTAGACAACTTAGGACCACTCTTTCGAATCGACGGTCGCACTTTTGGAATCGCTCGTATCTTCTCTGGCGAGACTGGAACAGTATTGTATTAGTCTGGTTAACACAGACGTGGCTTCGTCGTCAAGAGCGCAGCAGAAGGGAGAAGGGAAACTCAATTCGATTCGGAGCAGGGGTTTTTGCTGTTGGCTAATTTAAAGGCATTTATTCGTTAAGCTGGCTCAAACCTCTTCTTGATATTTTATCAAGCACAAAATGTTTGGCATTCATATCTGCATGCTTCTCGACTGGAGTTGCGCCAGCGGAGATTTGCTGTCCAGGTCCAAAATATATTTGTCGCTCGGTTTTTCACGCAGACTTCCGCAGTTGAACGGGCTGGCACTGCCTCTTAACGGCCTGATCGTAGGCGATGCATCTCCCGTCACAGTCTTGTTGCTTTGGTCCACTAAACATCAGCTGCCATTTCATGGACTGGACTTGAGCTTGTTTTCAAGTCCATCATGATTTCAGGGGAGTGAGTGTCTGGATCCGGATGCGCTAGTTTTCGCGACTCTTCATTGGTGCGATCCTGTATACCTATGGCGGATGGTTCCATTTTACTAACGGCAAAGACAACTTTCATGGTTGGAGAGACGCGTTTCGAGGCTCGCTTGGCATGACATTATTGTCCAAGCTGCTCGAGTTGTTCACTCAGCTAGAGCATGAACGCACCTAATAAGTTATTGTTTGGTCCGTTTGACCATCTGAAATTATCTTAATTTTTATGTTGTTAGTTCAGTGATATCGTGCTAGTATCATTGAGACTTATTTCCTAGGGCAGACATCGGCCTCTACCTCATTCAGCGGCTCTGGCTCTGGAAGGCGGGCATTAAGTGCAATATTTCACAACAATCAATCAGCATCACCACTCGCTCCGGTCAGGCGGGCCTTTAGCGGGCCAAATACTAGTCCTAAAACTATACCGGCAACTCTTGTTAGATACTCTTCTCAGCCCACTTATTCAACGCTGGGCAATTGGGAAAACTTTGTCGATAAACTTCCACTTCTTTAAATTTCTTTATTCTAGAGAGCTCTAGAAGAGCTATAAGAATGGTCAGTACAGAGTTTGTACAATTAATGATGGTATATAGACAACTTTAAGTAAACATTAACACTATGTATTAGTAGAAACGTAATCTAGATTAAATTTTTTACTAAATATCAAAGTATTCTTTGATCGAGTATGGCGTGATAAGCGGATGTGTCCTCTATAGTTAACAATGTTTGTAGTAGGTATGGTGTAATGCTGGAGATGGATCTCCCCGATTTGGCTGCAAGTAGGTATTCAAAGCCGTGCCGTGATATTACGACTGTCACGAACCCTGATTGGTCCAGATAGGACAGTGCCAATGGTTCAAACCACTTATAAATACACGAACTTATCGGAAATTGGTGGTGAAGTTGACGGTTGTGTCCTGAGTTAATTTATTTTTGCTCCTAAAAAGTGCGTAAATCAGCGTTTTGTCAGCGCTTGCTGACATCTGCAGGACTGTGCATTAATTAAGATAACAAAAGCAGTGACCACCATCTGTTTTTTCGCAGTCTTGATTAAAGGCTTTTTGAAGCCAAGGTCCATTTTGGTTGTTGTTGGAGAATTTCCAACCTAGATTTAGTCTTACAAATATAAAATTACCCTGATCCTAGGTCTACCATCTAGCTAGATCCTTGACGAGTTAAAGGGTTTTCTGAAAATCTGTCTGTTCGGCAATCGAAGACAATCGTATATAAGTAGATCGGAGAGTTTTCCTGTCACAACTCGTTTTCTTGGGCTCCCAACGAATTGGGCGCCAGGAGCTTTGTGTTAGAATATAAATGCAGTAAAATATGTTGTTTTGGTACCGGTACTACGAGTGGCTTGAATTCTTCAATTGAATCATCAAACGGGATATCGACTCGGTAAACTGGCCCTATTATTTCTTTAAAATATTTTTAGTTGCTGGTATCCTCCTATCTTCTTTGCTTTCTTTGCATATTTTCAGATAGAAGGCATCTGAATATTGTTGTCAACTTTTCGCAGGGTTTTTTCCCTGGCGCCTGTTGGCTGTGATGAAGAACGTCAGGCGAATCGGGAACTGGCGTCGTTTGATGGCGAACGCTTGGCCTACGTCCGAGGGCAAGCGGTTCACGCTGTAGATCGAGTGCCCGCCGAGTCTTGGCCTGTCATTGCTTAGTGTATTTCTTCTCGTTTTATTTTTACAAATAATATAGACGATTCCTTTTATTATAATCTGTGTTTGTCATTCTCGTTACATTTTCCATGACCACCGGCAGAGCCTCCCGGGTCATTGGATCACACAAACCCCCTCACCACGGTAAGGTGATAGTCCTCGAGGGGGGAAATTGTCTAGGAACTACGATTGTATGTAACCGTAGTTCCTAGACAATTTCCCCCCTCGAGGACTATCACCTTACCGTGGTGAGGGGGTTTGTGTGATCCAATGACCCGGGAGGCTCTGCCGGTGGGGAGGTTTCGCTCCCCATAAGGTCTCCTTTACCGGACAGGCTCCCGGCGAGGATCCAGACAAAGAATGGTCCGGCCGCGCCGCTGTCGCGGGACACGGACTTTGGTCTAAGGAGGATCTGTGCGCTCTTTTTCTCTCCTCTCTTCATTTCACTATCTTCTCTTCGCCTCGCTTCTTGTTTCATTCCTTGCCACCTCCTGAAGCCCCCGTCTGCCTTCTGCGACAGCGGTGTGGCGCCCTCCCTTATGACGACCTGGCAACGAAACTGGAACAGATTTGGTTGAATGTCGAGTCGATGCAAGCTCCAGTACCCTGGTGACTTGGATCTGTGCAGGGAGTCCTCGAGTCTGCTTCCTTACCTTTTTACCTTCACTATCCTATATTCTTCTGTCTTCTCTTTCGGCCGACCCCCTGTACAGATCAGAACACTTGCCTGCGTGTTTGCCGTGCGCGGTCACCTGTACGGGTGGAAAAGTTTTTCTTGGGGGTTGAGGAGCTACCTCTCTAGTTCATAATGTGGAACAAATAGAGGGTAGCAACAACACACTTCTTCAGTTACCGCTTCACCTTAAACAGGAGGCTGGGGGCTAATCCACCCCCAGTCAATCGGCTTGCCTGAAACATTAACCTTTCACGCGTGGATAAGGATGGGGGCACCGGTGGCGTGATGGCCGTACCTGAGTCCCAACTTTTACGGTCACTCGCGGCTACTGGTGTCCACTGACTATATTGTCTGGACAACCCCGGCGTTGAAGTTCAACGTCCCCCTGGTTGGGCTCCGTGGTGGGCAGGGCTCCGGGCGACGAAATTTTCTCCAAACTGTATGGAAAACCCCAAAGAAAACCCTTCCCCCCCCCCCCTAACTATTTACCAGGCCTCTTAGATAAGGCCATCAACGTTCATAACGTTCAATCGAACAATGCTAACTTTATTAATGCCTTTGACTCGTTTTTCATTATCACCCGACAAGACTCCAACAAAGACCTCACCTTCTCTGGCGTGAGCCCATTCAAGATTGAGAGGTTCCTGTCTGCAGACGTGGGAGAGCTTCGCTCTACCAAACGCCTCCGTGACGGAACCCTTCTTGTGGAAACAAACAAAAAAGAAATTTCAGATAGACTCACTAAACTAACTCTTCTGGGAACATTCAAGGTCTCCACCCTTGCCCACAAAACTCTGAACTCCTGCAAAGGAGTCGTGTTCAGCCACGACCTGCTTCAGATGGGCGAGGAGGAGGCCTTGTCTGAGTTAAAAAACCAAAGAGTCGTTGAAATAAAGTCGATCATTACCCGGAAGAGCAATATTCCCGAACCATCACCTCTTCACATACTCACTTTTAACACTACCGTTTTGCCCCGGTTCATCTTTGTCGGATTTATCCGTGTTGAAGTAAAGCCCAGCATCCCGAATCCTCTTCGATGCCTTAACTGCCAACGCTTTGGCCACGGCCAGCAGTCTTGTCGGCGGAGCCGGATGTGCGACAGGTGTGGCAGGTCTGACGCCCATCCAGACGCCCCGTGCGACCAGGACGCTCATTGTGCGAACTGCGAAGCTCCGCACCCATCCTGGTCCCGGGAGTGTCCCGTCTGGAAAAAATAAAAAAAAATTGCGAAATTAAAACCCTAGAAAATATCTCCTACCCTGAGGCAAGGAGAAAGTACAGTCTCCTCTGTCCAAGTCTGCCCAAAATAAGATCCTTTGCCCAAGTCGCCGCTCCACCTCCTGTCCCCGGTCCTGAGGAGGGTCATCCCTCGCGTTCATCAGAACTCAAGACTCTGATGGACATGATGACCCTTCTTCTCTCTGGGCAGGAGGAGAACAAGCGGAGGCTTGAGGAACAGATCAAAAAAATAGATGAACAGACGGAGCAGATTAAGATACTAAGGAGGGAGAATGAAGAATTGAAGGAAAAGAACAGAAAAATGGAAGAAGAAATGGCAACCTACCAAAAAACACCCACGGCGGCTCCGGGCCCTTCCCGGACACCTGGGTCTACCCAGGCAAAACAATCTGAGAGGAGAGAGGTGAGCGAACGAAAAAGTCGGGAGGCAGGAGGTCGCTCGGTCAGTATGGAGTCCATTGATTCCCGAAATGACGAGATGGACTGCAGCCTCAGTGATGCCTCAGTGGTGTCCAGGAAAGGATCAAAAAAACAAAAAATCACTTTTACTGGGAGTTCTGGCTCCGCTAGTGATTTTTTAAAAAAGAAATAAGATTTATCTGTGATACTTTCTAGTCAATACTTAGCGACACCTGTGATATTTAGCCTTAGCCAAACCGAAACCAAATAGACACCTTAATTATCCTTAATAACCTCTGTGATAATGTCTGTGATATTTATTTACGCTCCTTTTATCTATATAATTTTATTTTTAATTTTATATAGGTTTCTGGATTGCTGTGATAATATTATCTGTGATATTTTACTTAGGTTTAGAGATCTTTTGGTGCTATATTGTTGTGATAAACTTTCTGTGATAACCCTCGTGATAGTGTCTGTGATATTAGTATACACTTCTTTTACCTATGTGACTTTATTTTTAATTTTACACGGGTTTTTAGATGGCTGTGCTTATGTCTGTGATACATTACTTAGGTTGGGAGAGATTTTAAAACAACAAAAATGGCTTTAATACAGTGGAACCTCAATGGTTACCATCACCACCGAGAGGAGGTGAAGCTTTTAACAGCTAATTTTAACCCTCTGTGTCTCTCTTTACAAGAGACACATTTTAAACCGTCTGACTCACCTGTGTTAAGTGGCTACACATTCTTTCGGCACGATGATCTGTCACGAAATATAGCGGCTGGTGGAGTGGCGACGGCAGTGTTAGACTCCGTCCCTGCACATCCACTGCAGCTGGTAACACCTCTACAGGCAGTGGCAGTCAGAGTCCACATACCACAACCAGTTACTCTTTGTAACATTTATCTTCCGGAGTGGGCGCCAGCTACGGCCCCGAACCTTCAAAGCCTTGTGTCCCAACTGCCCCACCCTTACGTGCTGTTGGGTGACTTTAACGCACATAGCCCCCTGTGGGGCGACACAATGGCAGACGGCCGGGGTCGTATGCTTGAGAGTTTTATCGATGACAACGATTTGTTTCTTTTAAATAATGGACAACAAACCAGATTTAACTCTTTTAATGGTAATTTTACAGCGATTGACTTGTGTATATGTTCGCCTTCTGTGGCACATATGTTCGACTTCTCTGTCCACAATGACCTCTGTGGAAGTGACCACTTCCCGATCATCTTGAGGCTCCAAACCGACTTTCAGATCCCCTCTCGCCCCGCTCAATGGAGCTTAAAACGGGCGAACTGGAAGCGGTTTGCTGCACTGGCAGACCTCAGTGGTTCACTCCAAGAAACAGACGTTCAATCACAAGTAAAAAAGGTTACAGAGATTATCACAAGTGCCGCAGAAGAGTCCATTCCACAGACTTCCACGAAGCCGCGCCGCATTCCAGTCCCATGGTGGAACGACGAATGTGTCAAAGCGCATAAGGCAAGGAAAAAGGCTCTCCGTATTTTTACCAAACGACCCACAACTTTTAATCTGCAGGTTTTTAAGCAGCTCCGTGCTAAGGCACGACAGGTTTTTAAAAGGTCTCAGCGCCAATCATGGAACGATTATGTGTCGTCTCTATCGTTTACCACCCCCCTCACCAAGGTGTGGCATAGGGTAAATAAAATTAGAGGAAAGCATAAGCCGATATCAATAGCCGGTATAGAGAACAATGGATACCTGTTTACGGCCCCCAAAGAAATAGCAGATAGCATTGGCCAACACTTTGCAGATGTCTCCAGTTCCCGCCACTATTCGGCATCGTTCCAACAGATCAAGCGCACGGCAGAGCGTAGACAATTGTCGTTTGCCTCTGCCAATTCCGAATGCTACAACATGCCGTTTAGTGAGTGGGAGCTGGAAAACGCCATTCGGACATCGAAGAACACGTCACCGGGGGCCGACAGGGTCCACAACGAGTTCCTTAAGCATCTAGCTCCAGATGCTCGCTTGGCTTTGCTCGACATGTACAACAAAATTTGGCTCTCACAAATATTTCCAGAAGAGTGGCGACACGCCATACAAGTTCCCATTCCTAAGCCTGGCAAAGACAAGCAACTGGCAGCCAGCTACAGGCCAATCTCCCTGACCAGCTGTCTTTGCAAGGCAATGGAAAAAATGGTGAACAATCGTTTGGTTTGGTGGCTGGAGACCAAAAATTTGCTCTCTAATCTACAATGTGGCTTCCGAAAAAACAGGAGTACACTTGACCATCTCGTCAGGATGGAGGCCTTTATCCAGGACTCGTTTTTGTGCAAACAGCATGCAATAGCTGTCTTCTTCGACCTGGAAAAGGCCTACGACACCACCTGGCGCCACAACATTTTAAAATCGCTACATTCATGGGGTTTTAAAGGTCGACTACCTGTTTTTATCACAAATTTTATGACTGATAGAACTTTTAATGTCCGTGTTGGCAATGTTTTGTCAGATACTTTTTCACAAGAGAACGGCGTGCCCCAGGGCAGTGTGCTCAGCGTGACGCTATTTGCGATTGCAATCAATACAATTACCAGCTGTGTTAACTCCCCGGTGTCATCTTCCTTGTTTGTCGATGACCTGGCAATAATCTGTTCATCTAAGAACCTAGCGTCCACCTCTAGGCAGATCCAATTAACTGTCAACAGATTGGTAAAGTGGGCTGATGCCACCGGCTTTACATTTTCGGCAGCAAAGACAAACTGTGTCCACTTCTCTCGGGTACGGGGCCTCTTCCCAGACCCAGAAATCTATCTCCGTGGGAACTGTCTCCCTGTTGTTAAAAGTGTCAAGTTTCTGGGGTTAGTCTTTGACCAGAAATTGAATTTTAAAGAACATTTTAACCAACTGCGTATTAAATGTTTTAAATCTCTTAATCTCTTAAGGTACCTGACAGGGACAAGGTGGGGAGCGGACCGCACGGTTATGTTGCGTGTTTATCGTGCCCTCATACGCTCTAAACTTGACTATGGCAGTGCTGTCTACGATTCTGCCCGTGACAGCTACAAAAGAACTTTGAACACTATTTTGCAATCTTGATCAATTAGGTCACCTCTTCAATAACAGTACGAATGTGACCAATATTCAAATGAACAGAAAATACTGAAAGAAGCATCAAAATGTCTCTCTTTCCAAAAAAAAAAAATAAAAGAATAAATAACAAAAGAACGTATACTCTTCAACGAAGCCCTAATATATATAGACACACATATTTATATTCTATATCAGTGTTAAAGTTCCGTACGAACATCGTCAAAGACTTGGCAAGCGGCGCTGAGAGACGCTGTTAATTCCTCGATGCTACACCTTGGCAAGTCATGCGCTATTTCTAAGAAGACGTCTTCAGTCAACCTATAGACTGACGAGGTCCGTCCAGACACGATTGTCGATCAAATATTCTACTTTGTGATTGTTTTGGTGTTGGGCCACATGTTCTTGCTCACTTAGCTGGCCGTGGGTTCGTGCACCCTCCTCTCGTTGTTGGCTGCTCATCTCTTTTTTGGCTAGAGCCAGTGTTGTACTATCCTTTAGAAGGGACGTTAAGCCGGTAGTTCTCTAGGTACTCTTCAACAATAGTAAGCTGCTTGTCGGCACCAGGTTTTTGAAGCCTCACTTCAAGACAAGCTAAAAAAAAAAACAGAATTACAGCCATGAAGTTTCTATTGAGGCTAATTTTCCAACTTAAAGAGCTCTAAGGGGTGGATATGTTCAGTGGGCATTTTACTGAGCTCATGAAATGAATGGAATTCACTCACCACTCCCACAAGGTTTTTGCTGGATATCATCTCCAGCATTCTCAGGACCATTGTAGTCGAAGAAGTTGCTCAGGCACATCTCTGCAACATCATCGATGTCCCCTGACAGCTGCAAGTTGGGCTCCATTTCTAGAATCAAGACAAGGTGTTACTTTATTGTAGACTACGGTAATATTAACGTCCCTTCTAAAGGACAGTACAACACTGTAACAACAGGATTCCATCACAAATCCATGCTGTCAAGAGGTTGAGAAGCAAGGCCAGTGAAGAATAATGCACCAAAGGATGAATCCTCATCTGAAGGTGGAACTCAAAAAGTTTCTGCTTTCTTCGAGTCAAAGTTTTTGAGTTAAACTTACCCATAAGAGCTCTTATCTTGTCTCGACCTACAAAATCAGAGGCAGATCCGTCGGAGTCCACGTGCTCCTCGTCTGGGCCATCTGAAAACATAATATTCATTAGTGATCGGTTTCGTGCTACCAGTCTCAAATGTTTTAGATAAAATAAAAGTTTTCTTTAAATTTTCTTTTTGTTATCTAAACTAACATTTGTTTGAGTTGCAAAGTTCTACGGTAGGGACAGTTTATATTTTTATGTTTTCGCAAAGTGTTGACACAACTTCTTCTAATAATAACAATCAGTTCAGGAATATACAACATTAAACCAGTGACCAATGACAAGAGCTGTGTCCACCACAAATTGACTGATGCACCATTCTACCTCCCTCTGATTTTTTTACTCACCAGCAAAGACTTCCGAATGCTTTTTTGCTACACATCGGCGGTAGGCTTCACGTCCTAAATCATCGAGGAGTGCTAATTCTTGTGCATATTGTTCAGCCTGTGAAGCTGAAAAAAATTGTTCAGTTGTTTGTTGTCCTTGGTTAGTTAAACAACCTTAAGACACAAGCAGACAGCACAGTCGACTTTTTTTTTGGTTGTGGAGTTTTGCATTTGAAAGGCGTTTGGGTTTTTGGCCCGCGTTCAAAAATGGCAAAATTTCACCAAAAAATTTAAACACCAAAAAAAAATCTTTTCCCATATCACAAGCAAGAAATTACTAATTAATTAATTTCTAACACACGCCAGGAACTGTTAAGGTTTTTAAAAGACCTTTTCCCGTCTCCTTCGCATCACCACCACATAAGCAATGTTTTTACTCTGTTCTTTGACACGTCCTACATGTCTACAATTGCCTGCCTAAAAGTATCGACTAGACCATACTTGAAAAAACACCATTCGCAACCTTCAACACTATGGCAATATCACAAGTTATTCTGCAAACAATGGAAAAACTTTCCTCCACTACAGACCTCCTCAATCATTAAGGTAGCATATTAAAAGCAATAAGGCGACCTTATTCCCCATCGCGTAATGCGGATTTGCATTTATATCCGAATGAAAGGAAACAGATGTAATGACAGATAAAAATCAGCTGAGAACTGTCCATAAGTAACTTCCTTTTCAATGACACAAGGGGTATTGATAGTTATGCAAATCACTCACTGCTTGTTTGAGCGTCTTGATCCAATATGTCCAATTCTAGCTGCAGATCGTTGACTTCCACGATGTCACAGATTGACTCCTCAGCACGAAGAACCGTGTCGCCGGATGTTTCGTTGTCTGCGATAAAGACTAATTGTTACCTGGTTGTGGACAGATTCTCATCCCAGGAATAACATCCGAGATTGTTCAATATTTACAAGGAAAGCTTATTCAAAACATCACGGTGTCCAGTTATAAAGAATTAAGTGTACACAAACTGGTGTGTATGAGTAGGTTATTCTCAAAATAAGGATACATTTTAAGCAGGGTAAAACTAGATAAACCTAGATCATCTTTATACACTAATCTTAGTCCTGTCAATGTTCACATAGACAACTACCGCTTTATTGTCCCTTCAATATTTACATTGTTTTATGTATTTTCCTTCACTCAGCGAACAGCTTATAATATTTAGTAATTTATACTTAATTATTTTATACGAATCTTTTATCTTTAAGCACGGAACTCTGCGCGGACTCGTTGAGTACTTCCGTACTCTATGAAGCTGAAAGTCTATGTGGGGACCACTGGCTTGGTCAAGCTAAAGCAAACATAGAACTTGTTTTTGTGCCACACATCAAAATAACTACTTCAAGACTTTACATTTTTTGTCAGCTACTCAAATTCATAAATACTTCATCTTCTGAATCAGAATTGGCAATTATTACGTTTCAGGTCACATGTAAATTAAATGTCAGATCATCATGATTTCAGTAAAAATAAATAAACTGACATCATACATTTTTTAGTACAGTAGAACAACATTAGTGCGTTGACACCTACAGTTGACAGTGCCCATTGAAAATATATGCACTAACTACTTAAGGGAAAGCATAGATATTATTATCACATATGCAACATGAGATCAATCATGTCATTTTTACAATTTTTTTTCATGATATCATAGTGAGGCTTTTTTTAATTTTCCATAAGAGATTTTAAACGAGCTTCAAGGATAGCTTTTCCCAGTAAAAAAAGAACTCGCTGCCGTTCTTCGTTGGCAGCAGCTAATTTTTGGCTGGCTTCAAATTCTGACTGCCTCCTCGACTCCTCAGCATCCAGCCGCTTCTGCTGGGCGTCAAACTCTTTTTGAGCCAGCATTATTTGCAGTTTTGCAAGCTCAATTTTCGTTTCCGCCAATGCCGAGAAATTACTTTTCGATGCCGACATGGTGGGAAGCTTGGACGTAAATGAACTCGGACGTCTGCGGCTGCTCGAGTCTGCAAAAAGATGAGGGCGGGGGTCTACCATAAGGACAAGGATGGGCTGGCTTTGGAACGACACATGCAACACTGGTATAATGTGTTGGTACAGAATCAGGAGTAGATGATAACTATAAGCTCAGGAAATGTGATTTTTGGTTAGTAATGGATTGCGGTAGACGCCCCGTAAGTTTGAAAATGTTGCATTCACAAATTACGCTAAAATTGAACCTACCTTTGCCGATACTTGAACCTACAAGCAACGGATTTTTGGGTCTTTGTAGCATGGCTGGTGAATAACTGCTCCACTCCTTGGGCACTATAAAAGAATAAACCATACGGTAAAATCAAACAAAAAAGCAGCGCAATTTTTTTTTAGATGGCATTATGGGATTAACCTAGCAAACTGATGCTTTGGATCAAACTTTAACTTCTATACCATTTTATACCTTAAAAAATGTGTTATAAATTAAATTGTTTGGCAACAAATACCAAAACTATTTAATCACAAAACAATGAAGGGGCATTGCACTGTTAATGATTGAAAAGAACTGATAGGTATTAATTGTACAACATTTAAAAGCTCTTACCTGCTTCCATTACTGGGAGCAAATAGTTTCCATCGACAATGCCATCGACAACTGACAGCGGCTCATCTTCGTCTGAAGACACCATGGATACCATCTCAGCCATGGGTTCTGGTGACAGTTAAATGGTCACATAAGTACGCTGCATAAACAAGAACTTTATAACTAACGTAAACAACTGTATTTATGGTTGATATTCACCCTTCACCGGCAATGAGTCGCTGTCAGTTGTCGATGCCATTCCATCAATTGCCAATGGAATGAGTAGCGAGACTTTATCCATCAGCTCGTCACTTTTTTCAGTCACACAGGGGCCGCCTCCAGTCTTTAGCATTCTTTGCCGATCATTAGAGGCTCTTTTCTTGGCATCTTTCTTTTAATTTTCATATTTAGCTCTTAGCAAGTTATTAAGAATAACTTAATAATAAGAATAATAAGAATAACACGGAGCAAGAATAATTTTTTTTTTTTTTTTTACAATTAATCCTATTGTTATCCGGTATTAATAACAATAAGTTATTAGTAACAATTTTTTTAATTCCTTGTAACTGTCTGATTTTGGATCAATCCATGTTTTCTTCTGTCTTGTTTCTTCTGGCAGCTCGTCATGCGCACAACGAGTGGTGAAATTTGGTTTCGTTAGGTCTGGGGGCCAACTATGGACATTTTTTACATGGTATAATAATGACAGAAATTTGTCAGCTAATACCTCCCCATCACCATTGCATGTTTGGGAACTCCACCACAGGTGTTTGCCTATGCTGGCTCTCCATGCAGACAGTTCTGGGTATTTTTTTTCCACGGATTTTATGCGTTTAGATAAACTTTTTGCTAAATGCCAAACGTCAAATTCGTGGTGTATGGCTGGATATTGCGTTCGCATAAAATAACCAACCCCTCGATGCCGGTAAGTTAAAAATAATTTATTTGCAAATTTTCATTTTCAACCAGTCCTACAATGAGTTCTTGACAAGCATTTTTTTCAAGTTCTCCAATCACTTGGCCTTTTTGAACAATTTTGAAATCTACCACTTTTGAGGTTTTTAGGTCCATTATTGTGTATGTACAATATTTAGCAGAAAAACCGGGTGAATCAAATTGGCCATCCCCTGCTAAACGAACGCTACCTTCTTCACGCAGATTGTTCATCGTCTCATTTCGTTGCTCCATCCACACCTTTTCTACTTCATTACTAAAATATCTGTTGATAATTTTGTCAAAAGTAGTCCTTGAAAAATACTTGAGTTTGAGAGTTTTTGTGAAATGAGAAAAAGCAGTGAAATTGACACCTGTTAGCATAAGAGCTGAAGCAATAGACACATTGCCTTTTGGTTCATTGCCCATCATAGGCTGCGATCTCCAGTCTAATTTATGACCGCCCTCACACGTGGTTGTCACCCCTAGCATAGCACCTCGACTCCATCGCCTTGTTTTCACAACAGACGCTCCGCATTCACGGCAAAATTGAAACAGGGTGGCCAAACAGTTCCAAATTACAAAAAAAGAAATGATGTTGAGACTGATCAGTCGGTTTTTCAATTTCGATTATTTCTTCGTTTGCATCATCGGAAACCCAGTTTTCTGATGTATCAACACTCGTCACTAACTGATGCGATGAGGTCTTCCTGCTCCATCCGAAAAGAAGCATCCAAATCATTATTGTCACTTTCCGACTCACTATCGCTCTCAGGACAATGACGGCAATTAAAACGGTATATTTCTTCCAGCCCTAATTCGCACTGAACACCTACATCGCACGCATCCCTCCATGAATAGTCTTCGTCGCAAACCGTAGGAGACTGTCTCGGAGATGTAAAAGCGCATGAAGTGCCGGGTTGAGGAGAGGGTGGGTTTGGGGTCAAGAGCTCATCCACCATTTGTTTTTAAAGTTTTTTTTTATATCGAGATTCACGTGATTTTGCAGCTGCAGGTAAGGGTTTCTCAGGCACCTGCGAACTGTCGCGACTCGCCAAAAAGGTGTTAGTTAGAACCATATTACTGTTATGACTTAGGGAAGTCGGTAGCCGCTTTCGCGGCGTCGCATGACGATGCAAGCTCTCAGAAGCAAGCCCGCGTCAAATAATAAGAATTTACAGGAAAGACAAAAATATAAACAATAATCAAAATGCCACATACGAGCCACACTGGACGAGTTAGTTCAAATCAAGATGCAGAAGAGGAAGCAAGTGGATTTGCGTTCCCTTCGGGGCCTTGCTCCTCCTAAAAAACCAAAATTTGGTTTGGGGGAAGTTGAAGACACCACCAACGTTGCATCACGCAGCAGCAAGAAGCCCAATGAAAAAGAGTCACTGTGGAAACTGATGTAATCTCCTCAACGCGAAAGTACCTATCTATGGATAGTTTCAACAAAAATTTAAACCAGTATTCGATTAAAATGATTTTTTTTTACCAGATTCCCGAATCCCCACCAAATTTCAAGACTGCAACAATGTGGGAAGGTGTAGACAAGAGAGGGCGGCATTAATTTAATTTTCTCAAAATCATTACGTATTTAAAAATGCAGTTCTGACCATGTCATTCCAAGCCCAATTTCATCGTTAACTCGTAGATTGACTCCAAAAGAAACCTTAGAATAAAAATTCACTTGGAGCTGCGCCCGAAGCCCCCTATTTTCCACTCTTTCGGTGAATTCGCCTTCGGTCCCCCCCCCCCCCCCCCCCCCCCCCCACCGACACAAAAAATTTGTCATTTTTGGTACCCCCACTAAAAATTTTACGAATACATCACTGGATGTAGTGACAAATATAGTTCATAAAGTTCCGCATGCCACCCATGTAAATACATCGGCGAGCACCCGCTCTAGCACCGATGAAGTCATCACGAATGCAGCGTTGCGCGATAATATTTCCCTGACGTGTTTACATTCGAAATTAAAAAAAATAATAATTGGATTTGTTTGTTTAATACATCAGACAATCTGAAACTGCAAAGTGACCAAAACGTGTTTTGAGGCCGACCACTTTTTCTCTCTGTCATTCAATCTATCTAGCCTTCTCGCACTCGCAGCAAACAACTCGAGCGCATATACTAGCCTTATTCTGCTTCATGCAGGAGACTAGAGGCGCTCTGTCGCACTGCTGGGTTGAATAGGTAATCCATTCTTTGCACACCAACCAACGAACGCATCATGACCAGTTCATGTAGCGAGTCTTCAGGCACAGCTCACTCTGTCCAAAAAAAACAATACGACTCGTACGACGATACTGAGACAGGCAGCGAAATGGACCAGGATTTCACAATCGTAAAAAAAAAGAGGTCCATGAAATCCACCTCTCAGTCATCAAGTGACAGCCTAAAATCTCAACATTTTCGCAATAACACAATTATCCCTGGCGACGATAATGTCAATAAAAAACCCAAGCGTCAACTTAAAAAAAGGTGTAAACCTGCATCACCCCCAGGCACACTGACTACTCACAACTCTGACGTCACCTCAAAACAACAACAAACCACGGCTCAAGACAACGTTCCAATTTCTGTCAACATACCACCCATTATCGTCAAGTCCCTGAAAACCCACGACCAGCTAATTGAAATTCTTAAAGAATCTTGCAGCAAGGACTTTGTTACCAAACCACGACTCGACTACGTCAAGATAACGTTCCTCGACCCAACAGACCGTGCCAATACCCTCAGGGTATTCACGGAACAAACAATAGAGTTTTACACATTCCCAGAGTACTCCAAGAAACCGCAGCGATTCATCATTAGAGGGCTGCCCTCCAATACCTCCACCTCCGCAATCGCAAACGACCTCATTGAAAGAGGATTCTCAGTCCGTAATGTCACTCAACTCACCAAAACTAACCGTGACATGGACAATCCTGAGGCCACACCCACGGTTACAAAGTGGCCTCTCTTTGCTATCACCATCTGCGCTATTCCTGGGCAACCCAATGCAGATGTTGAGAACCTCAGATCTATTCTACACTGCCGCGTTATGGTGGAGGCGCCACGGGCTACGAAGATCATACCCATGTGCTTTAACTGTCAACTAGTTGGGCACAGTTCCTCTTTCTGCCACCAGCGCACCAAGTGCGTCCGGTGTGCAGAAAATCACGATGCTAAGGTCTGCCCAAATAAGCACAAGCCGCCTGTCTGTGCCAACTGTGGTGACACCCACCCGGCCAGTTACAGAGGTTGTCCATACCATGTTCGAATAGCAGAAAGCTACGAACGTAAAACCCAGCCGACAGGGTTCCAACGCCCTGCGACTGTGGTAATACCTCAAAAAGACTCTGTAATTCAAGCTACCACCACCACAACACCAGACCAAACTAACTCCACTACCTCTACCCCAATAATTCAACCAACCACAACAATACAAGATAATGCAAACCCTTCCACTTCAAGAACTATGAACTATGCTCGAGCAGTCAGCAACGGAGAACCTAAGAAGACAACCGAAGAACCCGAAGATAACCGAAATAATTTCCAAATTCCTCCAAAAAACCCTCAATTACCTAAAATCATCAAACAAAAAGCCAACATCAGTTCCACCAACCAGCCCAATTTCACAGCACCTGCCACCCAAACAAACACGCCAAACAAACCTACAACACTACCACCTCCAAATGGCTCGAGGCAAAGAAGAAATTCTAGCCTCACACAAGATCCAAGTGAGACCACTCCAGAATCCCAACCCTGGTGGGTCAAAATAATCATTACAGTAGCCGATCTAATTTGTTCACTCAATTTACACCCTATTCTAAATATAATAGCAAGTTCGACCAAGACTCTCCTCAACACTTTCCTTAGTTCCAACTATGGCAAGTAAGCCAGTTAACATCCTCTCCTGGAACGCAAACGGCGTTCGAAACAAACATGTTGAACTTCAAAACCGTATCGAGGAGAAGGAAATCGACGTCTGCCTCATCCAGGAGACGCATTTAGGCTCTGCCCTAAACTTTAGACTCTCCAACTTTCATGTCTACAGAACTGACCGACAGGGGGCCATTAACCACAAACAGGGGGGTGGCGTGGCCATTGCTATCAAACTAGGCTTGAAACACTCGGAACTGGCGCTCCCTCCACTTCAGACAATGGGAGCTGCAGGCATCGAGCTACACATGGCAAGTGGAGCCGTTAGAGTCATCTCGGCGTACCTACCTCCAGGGAAAAGACTCCACACCTCAGACCTTGACCTTCTAATAGACCACTCAACACCTACTATTCTAGCCGGCGATCTCAACGCTAAACATACGTGCTGGAACTCGAAATCTATCAACACGAAGGGACGACTCCTGCTTAAACATAGCTTAAGCAACGATTTCACCGTGGTTGGACCCACTGAACCAACCCATTTCGCCCCCCAATCCAAGTACCACTTCGGTGATGTTCTTGATATTGCTATTATATCAAAGCTAAGACAATCTGTGTATCTCGAAACACTGCAGGCTCTGACCTCAGACCATAATCCTGTCCTCATTGAATTTGGTGACGAGATCTCCACCATTCCCCCCGAAACCAGATTAAATTATCGCAAGGCAGACTGGGACAAGTTCAGGGCTGTTCTGATCAGCACCGAGGATACCAGCGCCATTACCAACCCGGCACAGATAGACCAAGCTGTCAACACCTTGACTTTGAATATTCAAGTGGCGATGGAAAAAGCCATCCCAAAAACACCAGCTCGTCGAACTGACATCTTCGACCTCCCTTCAGGCATTAAAATGAGCATCCAGGCCAAGAACAAAGCCCGCCGAGAATGGCAGAGGTATAGGACCAAAGACTCCAAGCAAAACTACAATAGGCTATGCAGGGAACTTAAGCTTTTGATAGGAGAACACCAGGCCAACAAATGGGAGGCGGCCGTCTCAAAACTTAAGGTTTCCGATCACTCGGTGTACCAAATGGCTCGTTCCCTGCAAAGGAAAAAACAGCCAAACCCCCCGATACAAGGTCCAAATCACCTAGCAACCAACGACAAGGAAAAAGCGGACATATTTGCCAACTCCCTCGAGAAGCAATTCTCCAACTCAGCTTTCAGTCCCCTAGACCAAATTGTAAAAGTTTCTCTTGAAACTCTAAGGAGTCATACTACACCAGACACACTTGCTGAACAGGTCGAGGAATGTAACATTGAAGAAGTAGGGAAAATAGTCGATAAGCTTAAATCTAAGAAAGCTCCTGGTCCTGACAAAATAACCAATGATGTGATACAACAACTGCCACACGTTACGGCCAATAGACTAATTGAGATATTCAACGCCTGCCTTAAATCACAACACTTTCCTCAACCCTGGAAAGAGGCCAGGGTGGTACTCTTTCCCAAGGCTGGGAAAAATATCAGACTCCCCGAAAATCATTGACCCATAAGCCTATTGTCAAACCTGTCCAAGCTCTTAGAAAGAGTGGTGCTTACCAGACTAAACAACTTCTTAGCTGAAAAGGAAATCCTCATAAACGAGCAATTCGGATTCCGGAAAGACCACTCGACTACCAAACAACTTCTGAGGGTAGTCAACCACATAAACCATGGCTTCAATATCAATAAATCAACAGCTGCTGTCTTCCTTGATGTTGCTAAAGCCTTCGACAAGGTTTGGCATGACGGCATCATTTTCAAACTCCTTTCTTTCAATTGTCCCTTCTATCTTATAAAACTCATAGACTGCTATCTGACTGACAGATCCTTCAGAGTGTCAGTCAGAAATACTCTCTCAAACTTTCACCCGATAAGAGCTGGGGTCCCTCAGGGTTCTGTCCTTGGGCCCATACTCTTTAACCTGTTTACAAACGATATCCCAAGACACTTACACAAAGCCGACATCGCACTGTTTGCAGACGATGCTGCCATTCTCAGCACATCATGGAACACTCAGGAAATAGAAAAGAACCTACAAAATGCTCTTGATCGCGTCCTTCTCTGGTACAGTGAGTGAAAAATCACCATAAACAAAGATAAGACCACAGCCACACTGTTTACACACAAAAGTAAACAGTATGTGCCAAAAATCAAAGTGGATAACCAATCGATCACCTTCACCAATAGCAACAAATATCTGGGTCTAACATTAGACAGTAAACTCACTTGGAAATCTCACATTGACGCAATTCACTCTAAAGCGCTGCAGAAAATGGCAGCACTTAGACCACTCTTTCGTGCCAAGTCAATGCGACCTCACACAAAAATTCATTTATTCAAATCAATTATCCGACCCACTATAACATACGCCTCCCCTGTCTGGGGAAACTCTTTAAACAAAACCCAACAATATAAACTATCCACCATCCAAAACAGAGCTCTGCGACAAGCATTCGATGCACCGATCTGCACTAAGCTTGACGCACTACACAATGAAGGTTGCATCGAAACACTTAAAATATACATTCAAAAACTAAACACAAATTTCGAACTTACACTTGAAAAATCTCTAAATCCTCTAATAACTAAACAGCTAGCGTATCTTCCAAACCCTTTCGATAAATATCAAAGACCACTTCAAAATTAACAATGTTTTCCACCACCTGCACTGGCTCTGCAACAATGACCAATGCAATAAGACTCTCATGGGGGAAAACCCCATAAAAATAACAAACTTTTCTAAAATCCATAGCATTCACTCACTTCTGTTTCATGGCCAAAAGGCCGATAAACAAAAACTCTAGGAAGTAAAGACCAGGTTCCGAACCCGACTGATCACAAGAAACCCCAGCAAGTAAAATGGCGAGGATTGTCCAATGGAATCTGCGAGGTTTCAACAACAACAAGGTAGAAGTTCGCCAACTTATCTCCAGGCTAGACCCTCTGGTGGTCTGCCTACAGGAAACTAACTTCAAACCAACTGATGCTCCTGTCCTTAGGAACTACGACTTTCACCGTCTAGACTATGTCGCAGGACAGCGAGCACAGGGAGGTGTTGCAACGGCCGTCCACAACAGTCTCCACTCGGAGAATGTTGTGCTGACAACTCCACTCCAGGCCGTGGCTGTGAAGATCTCTCTTCACAGCTCCCTCCACATCTGCAACATTTACCTCCCACCAAACAGTGTTGTATCTCAAAGTACCATTGACGACCTCTTAGCACAACTCCCTCGACCTTTTCTACTTGTTGGCGATTTCAACGCACACAATCCCATGTGGGGCGGCCTTTCCACCAACTCGAAAGGCACGCTGGTGGAAGACACCATCAGGCTCCACGATGTTGTGCTGTTGAACGATGGCAGCAATACGCATTTCTTAGCTGCCACGGGATCTTTCTCTGCCATTGATCTCTCGTTATGTTCGCCGTCACTAGCACTCGAAACAGACTGGAGTGTTCACGATGATCTTTGTGGAAGTGATCACTTCCCAATTATCATCGAGTGTCGTATCCTTCCGCCCCTTCCACCGCGCCAGCCAAAGTGGATTATCCAGAAGGCTGACTGGTCCACCTTCCGGTCCCTTGCGGTATTTGGCGACTCCGACTTTGCCATTGTGGACGCCCATGTTGACCACTTCACCGAGGTGGTCATACATGCAGCACAGAGGACTATTCCACAGTCATCGGAGAAGCCGTACGGTGTACCTGTCCCCTGGTTCACTCCTGAATGTAAGGAGGCAATCAGGAAAAGACGAAGAGCTCTTGCAAAATTTATCTCGAAACCAAACGTGGTAAATTTAATCTCCTTCAAGAAGCTCAAAGCCCAAGCTCGTCTTACTTGCAGGCAGGCCCAGAAGAACTCCTGGATGAACTACGTGTCCACCATCACCGCACGGACACCGTCATCCAGAGTCTTCGCCAAAATCCGCAAGATTTCTGGAAAATCGAATTTCAGACCCATTGCCGGTCTCTTGTGTAATGGGGTGCTAGCCACCTCTCAACAGGAGATCGCAGACATCCTTGGGGCACATTTTTCAAAAATCTCCAGCTCTGCGAATTACACGACCACTTTCAAAAGTCTCAAGGACAAGGCGGAAAGGAAATTGTTAGACTTCCGGTCGACCAACCTGGAGGTGTACAATCTGCCCTTCAGCGAATGGGAGCTGGACTCAGCCTTACGATCGGCAAAGGACACGTCCCCTGGACTGGATCTGATCCACTACCAGATGATCAAACACCTGTCATCTGAGGCCAAGTCTTATCTTCTGGCACTGTTCAACAGGACACGGCTCCAGAACTGTTTTCCGGCACAATGGAGGATCTCTGTCATCATTTCGATATTGAAGCCTGCAAAGGACAAGTCCGAACCTTCCAGCTACAGGCCGATTGCATTGACGAGCTGCATGTGCAAACTCCTCGAGCGCATGATCAATGCACGGCTTATGTGGCTTCTAGAATCGAAGGGGTTCCTCTGCCTCGAACAAAGTGGCTTCCGACGAAACAGATCGGAGATGGACAATCTGGTTCAGTTGGAGGGTTTGGTGCAAGACACCTTTATTCAGCGCCAACACTTGATTGCCGTCTTCTTCGATCTCGAGAAGGCATACGACACAACGTGGAAATACGGCATCTTGCGCACCATGCATGGATGGGGGTTCAGGGGTCACCTACCCCTCTTCATCCAGAACTTCATGGCAGACCGTACTTTCCATGTTCGTGTCGGCAACACGATGTCACCATCGTATGCGCAGGAGAACGGGGTTCCCCAGGGAGCCGTTCTGAGTGTCACGTTGTTTGCGATCGCCATCAACTCGATCACGTCGTGCATTCGCTCGACCGTACGTGCATCCCTCTACGTTGATGACTTGGCTATTTTCTACCGGACGGGAAACCTGAACTCCGCTCAGCGTCAGCTTCAGTTGACAATCAATCAATTGGAAAACTGGGCTGACCTACATGGATTTAGGTTCTCGTCCACAAAAACAACATGTTTACACTTTAATCGACACCGAACTTTCCATCCCCACCCTGTCTTATCCTTATCCAACCAAACTTTGCCATTCGCAGAGTCCGCTCGCTCTCTCGGCTTGGTCTTCGATGAAAGACTTAACTGGCTTCCTCATCTTCGCCAATTGAAGGCCAAATGCCTTAAGGCTATTAACATCCTGAAGATCTTGAGCGGTACGGCCTGGGGAGCCGACAGAACGTCTATGCTCCGACTGTACCGCTCCCTCATAAGATCGAAGTTGGACTTTGGCTGTGCGATCTACGCTTCAGCGAGAAAATCCTACATAGGAATTCTCGACCCGGTGCACAATGCTGGCATTAGGCTGTGCACTGGTGCTTTTAGGACAAGTCCCGTCCCTAGCCTCTACTGCGAGTCGGGAGAAGCCCCTTTGGCGTCGCGGCGTAACTACCTGCTTGGAAGCTATATCTCCAAGCTACGTGGTATGCCCAAACATCCATCATTTCAGCCCGTCTTCAGACCGCCCTACCAGGCAGTGTATGACACGCGGCAGGGAGCCACAAGACCTGTCGGCATTCGAGCCAAAGAACTCCTCGAGACTCTAGAAATAGAATAGAATTGCCGGTCGGAACGAGCCGGGTGGCTCCCTGGTCTTTTCCTCAGCCAGTGTGCCTGATGCAACTTGCACAGCACACCAAGGCCCAGACCAGTCCAGCGGTGTTCCGACAACTCTTTGGCAGTTTATGACACATACAAACACCACACTAAAATCTATACAGACGGCTCTAAAACCAATGCTTCTGTCGGGTGTGCGTTTGCAGTTGGCAGCACAAGCGTGAGCTTCAGGCTCAACCCGGTCTGCAGCATTTTTACAGCGGAATTGTTTGCCATCCTCAAGAGCCTTGAACACATCAAACATGCTTGTCGCAAACAGTTTCTTGTCTGTTCTGACTCTCTGAGCTCACTGCAAGCTTTGTGCCATGCATTCCCCACTGACAATCTCGTTCAAACCATTCAAAACACCTTGGGAGAGCTTAGCCTGTCAGGGATAGAGGTTCTGCTCTGTTGGCTTCCTGGTCATGCCGGCACTGCCGGCAACGAGCTGGCCGATAGGGCCGCTAAGGAGGCCACGGGTAGAGCCGAGGTGGACTTCCCACTGGTGTCATATTTGGATGTCAGAGGTGTTTTTAAGACAAAAATCGCAGAGAGATGGCAGACGTCCTGGGACGCTGTCCTATCTAATAAACTCAGGACCGTCAAGAGGTCCGTCGCAGCCTGGAAGTCGTCGGCCCGTCCTTCTCGACGGGAAGAGGTTGTAACAACCCGGATGCGCATTGGTCATAGCTTTCTGTCCCATATCTTCATCCTCAAACGGGAAGAACCACCGATGTGCACCTTATGTGACCAACCTCTTTCACTCAAACACCTCCTTATCGAGTGTGCCGATCACCGTCAGTCGAGAAACACTGCTTCCTGGAAGCATGCAAGAGGCATTGAGAGACGATGCCTGCTCTGTCGATCTAGTGCTCCAGTTTTTAAAAGAGACTGGTTTTTATGATAGGATTTAATTTTAACCCCGACTTTAAGAGTCACTAGCAAATGGTCTTTTTAAATACTATGCACTTTTCATAGTGTATCATTTGATTCTTTTCGCAAGTATTTGTAAACAATGCGTTAAGAAAGACTTATATTTTAACACATTGACTTAGAATGACTTCATGTCTATCTTAAAACATCTTAATATCTTATCATGTATTCGGCACAAATAGCCTAGTAACTGAGGTGCCGCTAAACCCCACAATTATTATTACTATTCTCTGATTTAAGCAATACTTTTGTTTCACCTGAAGATTTTACTTTTTATCGAAACTTTGTCACAGGCCACAATAATAATAATAATAAAATGACCAAAAGGTGGACGCGCATCTAAACCACGCTATTCATTCATTCAATTTCTTGAATTTTTTTCACTTCAATTTCAAATTCATTCAAAGATGTCCTAATTTGAGAGAAATGCATTGCTTTTAGGGACAACATTTCTGGAGTCATTGTCTTATATTTATCTCTTTCTGTCCGAGGTCGAGATGCTGGTCGACCGTCGCTCGTCTGCACGAAGTCACCGTCATCCTCCGAAAACAGGGTTGAAAATCAGGATGTCTTCTCATGTGGCCTACAAATATCTCTTAATGGCTGTCAACCATTTTAACACTTTTTTAGGGATCCTTGATGTGAAAGTAATTAAAATATGAAAACATGTATAGAGATGCTTATTTAGAAATTTCAGTGGAATATTCATTCATGTAAATTTAAATTATTTTAGGGTTGAGATATTATATTGATAATTTGGAAATTTAACGACACGTTGATGATCAGGAGGTTATTGATTTACAGTTAGTCAACAATATTACAATTTTTAAAACCAATTAATAAAAAATAATGTTGATTTGTAACAAACAAACAATATTTGAACTCTTAAAAACTTCTCCGCGCTATGAAACTGCTTTTCAGGCATTTAAAAAAGAATTATATAATTTTTTACTTTCTTTTATAACAATTTGTTCTAGAGTCATCTTCCTTGTAGCTTTAAATACACATGGCAAACTGTAATAGATACAAGATATGCAACTTAGCTTGCGGCCCTGCGAGTTCCATGGATCATATTTGATGTAAATATTTGTACATTTTATTAAAACAAATTTTAACATGTGTTCAGAGTCTGCGTATTCTCTTTGACTAGCATCCCCTTCTTTATCCATTCCTTAAAACTTTTGACATTTTTCATCCCCCTTGCATTCTTATCACCAATCCCATTTTACTCTTCAACGCCCTTTTCTATAATCCCAGTATTGCTTTCATTTATTTAAACTCATTTCCATTTTAAAAGTTTCCATAATGCAGTGTCCCACAGCAGCAAAGGGGCTAAATTTCAAATACAGACACTAGTTTTCTAGTGTCTCTCTAGTTTGATAGCGAATAAACTGCTGCACACAGATGCGGTCCTGATACGGTACGTTTCAAGCCCATGGTTTCAAGCAGCTTCGAAAGCGCCGTGACCGGCAATCGTAATTTTCACGATGAGAGCATCGATATAAGGCATCCATTTCATCTAAGAGTCGATTAGATTAGCCCTGAAACTTGGCTGAAGGATCACAGAGTCGGATGTGAGTCAACGCGAGGGATGAAGCCATCAAAACACCATCCTTTCAGTCGCAGCACCTGCTGGCGTTTACGTTCCTGCTGTATTTCCTCTACATCCACATGTGGTCGAAGCGATTGGGAGCTTTGCGATCCCTGTGCCGACAGTCAAAAGACCGTGCTGCCTGAAATATTTCTCCACTGTGACGTCGCACACACGATGAAGCTCATTACCGGGTGGAAGTGCCTGATAGGTCGATGGTCGGGGGGGGGGGTTAATATGTAAGTGACAGAAATTGCTCAAAGAAGAGGCACAAAAGTGCTGTAAACTGACTGATTTGTTTACTAAAACGTTGCCAGTAAATGTGACGCTCGTTCCCAATGACGATCTATTTGTACCAACACCACCGGCGGCCCCGTCTACGTTGGACATTCAGCCACAAACTTAAACCGATTTTCCAAGGATACAGCCAAATTTCCCAGACCAAGAAGTTGCAGCGGATGCGCCATTTTCACAACCCATGGCGCCAGAACAACTGGCTGGACAAGGTGCACACTTCAATTATTTTCAGAGTCCTACTAATAGCGAACGGGCCCATTTCTTCCGGGAGCACCCATTCCAGTCTTACGATAATTTACCCTTTAATGGATCAAAAGTGTTCAACAGAAAAGATGGGACAAATCGTCACCGGTTTAGCTATGACACCAACCATAAAGGTCTATTTTGCACCCTGTGCATCGCTTATGGCGCTATTAACTCGGATTACGTGCAATTTAAGTCGATTGGTATGACGGACTGGCGCCATGTGTACACTCACATAGAAGAGCATGAAAGAAGTGTGCAAACACCCAAAGCCACATTTTGAATTCTTCTAGGAGAGACGTCGAGTCATTGCTCTTTCCTAATACACAGATTTGAGAAATGAGGAAGTAAAGAAGCGCCGACAGACGTTGGAACGCATAATCAAAAATGTTAAAACTAATGGGGAAACGCGGGCTGAGTTACAGAGGGGGCCTCGAAGCGGCTTACACGCTCGATGACGGAGGACCACGGACATTTCTTAGAACTTGTACTACTTCTGGGCAAGTACGACATTGTTCTAAAAGACCATCTAGACAATGTAATCCAGAAATCAAAGGCGGCGAAAAAAACCGTGAACCAGAAACGCGGTGGACTAGCAACACTATTATCAAAAACAACTGTGAACTACATTGTGGACGCTATCAAACAATTAATTCAATCGACAATTGCAAACAGTGTACGCGATGCTGGAATATTTTCAGTTCAAATTGTCACTACACAGGGTAATACGGTGAAAAACCAATGCTCTGTGATAATAAGGTACGTGGACGAAGAAATTCACGAGAAATTGCTGGCTATGGTGAATTGTAAAGATTCGACCGGAAAAGGATTTTTTGAACTCATAGACGCTACGCTGACCGCTCACAAAATTGACATAAAAAACTGCGTTGGAAACGCCACTGACGGAGCAGCGAACATGCAGGGGGTGTGCAATGGGTTCATGAAACACCTAAACGACGCTGTTCCTGGACAAGTGCACGTATGGTGCAACGCGCATGTTTTAAATTTGGTTGTGACAGAAACAACTTTGGCATCATTGTCGGCTGCTTCTTTGTTTTCTTGTCTCGATTCAATTGCAATATATTTTAAACAATCTTATAAACGAATGGATGTCTGGGAGAGAGTGAGCAAAAATGAACGTCACCGTTGCCTAAATGTTACAGGCGAAACGCGTTGGTGGTCAAAAGACGCTGCTTTGATCAAAGTGTTTGTAAACTTTGATAGTCCAGAATACGGACGAGCTATGTACTACCTACATTGACCTGATAACAACTTTGAATTACAATCAACATTCGTAGACTATTGCGCCTGATACAAGTGCTAAGGCGAGAAACCACAAAGAAGCCCTGTTGAAGTACGAAACAATTCTTAACGCGCAACTTTTCTGAAAAATTTTTGAGTTGAAGTCAAAGTTGTCAAAATATCTCCAGACTAGCAGACTGGAAAGAAATGCTGCTGAGCTCCTGGAATGGTTCTGCTTGGTTCAGGAGTGGGTGCAAGATATATCATCCATTGTCATTGCCATGGCAATGTATTCACTGAATGAGTGAGAAAATAAATAATTGATAAGAATAAATTATTAAAACGACAGATAAGAATAAATGAAGTAATAACCAATTACCTTCACTTTGTATACAAAAGCATTCGTTATTTGCTCTTTACTCTCCCATTTATCTGTATGCTTGTTGAAAGCTACAAAAATAAAACTCAACGTCATCCAGCACGGTCTGTTGGCTACATCCACGGACATGTTTCTAGGAGGTCTGGCTAGCACGGCCCGTTGGCTGCATTCACGGACAGTATTCTAGAAGGCCTGGCCTATGAAAGCAAGCGACTCGCTGGCATGTAAGACCATTGCTCTCTCATGTGGACATACTAACGGAAATGCTCCTCCCAGAGCTGGAAATTCCTGCATCTGAATTTTCTGAAACCTCTGGTTCAAGAAAGTTCCTTGTCGAGAGCGGACGTGTTTTTCTCGCTCTGACAAATTTCAAAGCGCATATATTTTAAAGTGCAACTTGCACTTTATTTTTATTTTGTGACTATCGCTTGTCGAAAATTTCTTGTGATTATGTGTGCGTGTGACAAGCGTTTGTTTTAGAACATGAGTGATTAACACGACCCTTTTTCTCTCGTTCTGAGAATTCACGAACACGAGTGTTTTTACACGAAATTTTCTTGTTAGTTTTAGAATCATGAACACGAGTGTTTTTCACGCCATTTTTGTGTAAATTCTGTTCGCCAGAAAATCTCAATCCGATTGATCTTTGATCTTAAAGGGGATAGACTTCGTTCTCTCCGTCATCCCGTCAACCAATGACACACGCCCTTTCTTTTGTTGACCAATGACAGCGCTTGTCCCAAAACGTATTGGATCAAAGATCAAAGATTAAAGGGGATATACTTCGTTTTTTGTGACATCACAAGTGAAATTGAACTAGAGTTCCTTCAGTACGCAAATAGAATTGAATTAATCATGGAATCATCGGATTCCTTTCCGGCACTCCCCGCGCCGTCGGTCAGGCGCTTTACGAAGCGTAAAGGAGCATTTGTCCCGGTAAATGCGCCTTTGAAAGGTTTTGTGCAAAACGTTTTATCTCCGGACAATAGCGAAGACGAGATGGACTTCCAAGTCGTGTCAAACAAACGTGAAGCGGCCCCCAGCAGCTCAGACGATGAGCGCCGCATTACGAAGCGTGTGGCACAAGTGTCCCCAACCTTGACGGCGAATCGTTTCTCGCCGATTGCGCCGGTCGACATATCGGCTAGCTCGGCCGCCGACCAGACCAACGATGTCGAGCCGGAGGTAGCGGAGAAGAAGTACAAGATCCCGCCTGTGTGCATCAAGAACTTTGCAACGCACAAGGCACTCATCACATACGTATCCCAAGTGACGAAAACATTCGTCTTCTCCCGCGTCCAGCTGGGGAAAATTGCCGATTACCGGGCCCTGACATCGGCCTTGGAGGAAGATGCAATCTAGCATTACACCTTTTCTGAATCGCGCCCGAAAACTCAGCGATTCGTGATCCGCGGTCTCCCAACGAACGCCGACCCGGCCGAGATCCGCGAGGAATTGGAGTGGCTCGGTATCCCGACACGCTCCGTGACCCAACTGCATCGCCATGCAAGCGGCAATATCGAAGACCGCAAAGCTCTCGGCGACAAACTGCCGCTGTATGCAGTATCTCTCGCCGCGCGACAACCCGGCACCAAGCCGGTCGATCTAACCGGACTCGTCCGTCTCCAGAACTGCGTGGTGTCGGTCGAGGCGCCGCGCGACTCGACGCCAAAAGCCCCGATGTGCTTCCGCTGCCAACACATCGGACATGTGTCGGAGTTCTGCCGGCGGCAGGCTCGCTGCGTGAGCTGCGGCCAGGACCACGCGTCGAACACCTGCACGGTCCCCATGACCGTCAAGGCCACATGCGCGAACTGTGGCGGCGAACACCCGGCCAACTATCGCGGCTGCGAATACTTGCGACGAGCCCAGGCACGCCATCACCAACAGCGGCCGTCCCTGGGAGATGCTGTCCACGGAGCCCGGAACATTTTTTTTTTTTTTTGTGATTGGTGGGGGACGTACGTCCCCCACCGTGTCCTTCCGGTGCCGAGCCTTTTGGTTCCTTTCCGGTTGTCTGAGTCTTATTAGTTGGTTTGTTGTTTTTTTTTTTCATTAATTATGTACTTATTTTAGGTTTCAGGTTTTAATTAGAGAAATGCAGGCTAGTGCCCTTGTTGGTGTGCCAGCATGTTTATTTGCGGGTTACTGCTGGTTGCCGCTTTGAGCATGAAATTTTCCTTAGTCTTTGACAGTGTGGCATTTATGGGCGGGATTCCTGTTTGTCTTTGGATGTCTTTGTTTTTTTTAAACCATGGGCTTTTGGTAGCCCGTCGCAAAGCTTTATTTTGCGTTATATGGAGGCCTTTAATTTTATTTGGATGTGCGGAAGCCCAAACACTGCTCGCATACGTCATTATGGGGAGTATGAGTGTCTTATAAAGTATCAGCCCATTGTTAATGCTAAGGAAGCTTCTCTGCCTTAGTATTGGCTTCAGTAGGCCTAGTCTTAAGTCCGCTTTTGTTTTGACGTTTTTTATATGCGGGCCCCACCGCAGTCTGTTGTCGAGAATTACCCCCAGGTACATTGCTTGCTTGAGCCATGGGATGGTCTCCCCGAAAAGGTGGGTGCTTACGACTTTGTTTTTGTGCGTTTCTTTTGACTTGCTTCGTGAATAGAACTGCGTTGCTCTTTGATACATTAATTTTTATACGCCATTTCTCGTACTATTCCTCGCCAGAAGGGAGCACAGGTCCCAGAAGGGAGCCTTGTGGAACCCCGGCTTTGATTTTCCTTGTGGTAGAGATGGCATTTCCGTGGGTAACTTGGAAGGAGCGCCCGCACAGATACGATTTGATGATACGAATCAGGTAAGTGGGGAATTGGTTTTCCATCATTTTGAATATTAGCCCTTGGTGCCAAACCTTATCAAACGCCTGTGCGATGTCCAAAAATACCACCGCAGTGTGCATCTTCCAGTCGAAGCCTTTCTTAATTATGTTTGTCAATCTAACCAATTGTTGTTCTGTGGAATGCTTCCTCCTGAAGCCGAATTGCTCATTGATTATTATGTTTTTTGTATCGATGTGAAGTTGAAGCCTGTCTAGAATTACTCTTTCGAAGAGTTTTTAAAAACCTGTGAGGAGACTAATAGGTCGATGGTTCTGGGGGAACCCATGATCCTTCGCAGGTTTTGGGAAAATAATGATTTTCGAATGTTTCATAATTGGAGGAAAATAGTTTAGTTGAAGCATCGCGTTGAATATGCAAGAAAGATGTTCAATAGCTTTTTCGGGTAGCTGTTTTATGACTTGATTGGGGATGTTGTCAGGACCCAGAGCCTTTTTGTTTTTTAGCCGTTGAATAGAAGATTGTAATTCCTTAGGGGAAGTTTGGATTATGGAATCATGGTCCAGGCTCATATCGTTGAGGGACCGTGTGGCTCGATTGACCATAGCAATGTGGTCTATGTCTGATGGATCGTTGTTGGGTAAGAAGGTTGACTCTAAGGTGTCGGCAAAGGCTTCGGCCTTATCCTGATCATTGTAGGCCATACCATTTTGCCCGTGGATAGGGGGGGTCTTTTGGGGAACTCTTAGGATCGCCTTTGTCATCCTCCAAATGGAGTTATCTCTGACTGTTAGGGACTTAAGTTTGGCTGCCCATGTTTCGTTTTTGTGGTCAGTTATTTTAGCCTGTAGTTCCTTAGTCAGAGCGTTCACTGAGCTTTGCCCGGGCAACGGCCGGAACAAACCCATTTATAGACCCGGCTCCCGAACCAACCGCAGAGTGAGTCCAGGAACCAGTTTCGACCAGCAAATCGGACGCCGAACCCAACATCTATGGCATCCCATATGCGGGGATTGACTGGCGCTCAATCCTACTGACTGTGGCCAAAGCAATTGCCGACCCAAAAATTCATCCGACCATCACGATGCTCGCGCAACTTGCGCCGTCACTCATTGCGACCTTGATGCCACAGAATGCCTGAACATCCTCGACAAACGAACCTCATGACTTGGAACGCCAACAGCGTCATACCAAAACGTAGCGAACTCCACGACTTTCTCGACAGACACAGCATCGCTGTAGGACTTCTGACTGAGACTAGACTTTCACCAGACAGACAATTTGCCATGGCAAATTACGTGACTTACCGGACAGACAGACCAAACAATCATCATCAACCAAACCAGATCGGTGGCGGCGTCGCCGTACTGGTTCGACGCGGCACCAAACACGAGCCGCTGGCCCTGCCCAAGTTGCGTTCCATCGAAGCAGTGGGCGTACTGGTCAACACAGACAACGGGCCGTTACGAGTCTTCTCTGTGTACTGCCCCCCACTAGCACGGCTACACACAGAAGACATCAACGTCCTAATCAACTCCCCGCTTCCTACATTGATAGCGGGCGATCTAAACGCCAAACATCCGACGTGGAACTCGCGTAAGACCAACGCGAAGGGCAAGATCCTGCTCCGTCACTCCATAGACGCCGGCTTCATTGTCGCCGGGCCCACGGAACCGAATCACCATCACGGCAACCGTGTCGACAGTGCAGACGTCCTTGACATCGCGCTTCTCAACAACATCGAGCACACAGTCGAACTCGAGACACTCGCCTAGCTGTCTTCTGATCACAACCCTGTCATCATCAGAATCGGGGAAGGGGTCGAGACAGTGACACCGATACCGACACGCAACTTTCGACGGGCTGACTGGGATGCATTCCGCATCAAGACTGACGAAATGACTGACGACTCTGACATAACGACCCCGGCCGAACTTGACGCCGCGACCGACAACCTCACCGCGGCAATCCAGGCCGCCATCGCCGACGCTGTGCCTCTCCGCAACGACAAGCGCTGCGATCGTTTCGATCTGCCCCAGCACTTGATACTTGCCATCAAGGACAAAAACCGAAGCAAGCGAGCCTGGCAACAGCTTCTCACGGCAACCTTGAAGGCAGTCTACAACAGGAAAACAAAGGCACTGCGACGAGCACTCGATTAGTTTCGCGAGAAACGATGGTCGACCTTGGTGGGCGAGCTCGCCACGACTGACGGCAGCACTTGGCGCATGACGCGTAAACTGTTAAACAAGCAGTCGGCTAGTTCGCCGGTTCAGGGCCGCCTCCATCTGGCCGTGGCCGTGACACTGCAGGAGCAGTTTACTCCAAACCCTGCCAATCGCTACTCGGGAGGCATCGAACGCCGAGTCGAAGCATTCCTCTCCGAACAACGCGACAGAGACACGGGTGACATCGAACCGGCCACCTTCGCCGAGGTAGCAACGATCGTCGCCCAGCTGCAGAAACAGAAGGCACCGGGTCCTGACCAGATTCCTAACATAGCCATCACAGAGCTGTGCCAAAAAGCGGCCCAACGGCTGGTCGACATAACAAATGCGTCGCTACGATTGCGCAGATTCCCTGGCCAATGGAAGACTGCTAAAATCATAGTCTTCCCGAAGCCAGGCAAGTCACCTAGGGATGTCAACAACTATCGCCCGATATCCCTACTCTCATGCCTCTCAAAGGTGTGCGAGAAGGTGATTCTGCGCCGTCTACAGCGACAAGTGGACGACGCGGCCTTGCTGATACCCCAGCAGTTCGGCTTCCCGGCAAAGCACTCGACGAGCCACCAACTCCTGCGCGTGACAGACGCGATACGCGACGGCTTTGCGCGGAAACATCTGACCGGCATCGTCTGCCTCGACATCGCCAAGGCCTTCGATCGCGTCTGGCACGCCGGGCTCATCGACAAGCTTCGAGCGCTTGGAATCGACGCCGACCTTGTCACGCTACTGGCAAGCTACCTCGACGGGCGCCGTTTCTTCGTGACGCACGGGGACGCGCGCTCGGAAGAACGACCAATATCTGCCGGGGTTCCGCAAGGCAGCCTGCTGTCGCCGCTGCTGTACAACTTGTACACAAATGACATGCCGACCGAGCTGCCGGGGACGCAGATAGCCCTCTACGCCGACGACGCTGCAGTGTTCTGTAAGGCCAAGCTGGCCAGGACACTGCAATACGACTTACAAGACGCACTCGACATACTTTCACGCTACTTCCGACGACACCGGATCGAGGTGAACGCGACCAAGACAACTGCGACGCTGTTCTCTCGACGGACTAAACCAGACTACGTGCCATCGATTGCACTGGGCGACGTTGACATTACCTGGCAAGACTCCGTCAAATACCTCGGAGTGACTCTCGACAAAAAACTGACTCCGAACAAAGCTCGGTACTAGTACTTCCCCACTATCAAATGTAAAAAAAAAAAAAAAAAAAATGGAAAACCTGGAAAACAGAAACAAAATACCTTGGGGTCATCCTAGACAAATCACTCACATTTAAGTTGCATTTAAGTGCAACATTTAAGTGCACTGAGAGCAAAAACAAGACTAAACATACTCCGTCGACCAATCAACAGAAGAAGCTTCCTTGACATTAGAAATGACTTGACTCTATAAAAGACGGTCATTTTACCCACCATCACCTACGCCTGCTCTGTATGGGGTGCGGCAGCAGGCAACAAAATAAAATCTCTTCAGACCATACAAAACAGAGCCTTACGCCGCCTATCAGGATCCCCTTGGTTTGTGAGGAATGCGGATATCCACATGCAACTACTCATGATACAAATAAAGAAACACATGCAAGAGTTAGCTCGCACACTCTTGGACTCCCTTGACACGGCCCCAAACAGCCTGATAAGAGACCTGGCATCATATGATAGCCAAGAAAAAACTAAGTACAAACGACCAAAGACCATATTGGCCCAGTGAAACAACTAGCATAAGTAGTTCCTGAGCCGTAGTTTAGTTTTAGTTTAGTTAGTCAGACACATGCCCAAACCAAAGCCAAAGATAAAAAAACATGACAACTAGATAGGAGCAGCAAGCTCGGTACTAGTGTAATAAAAAAAAAAACTCAGTCGGTGATGGTACCCCGTACCTAACCGATCTGTTCCGACCTCAAGTGCGATGGACGCCCTCACCATGCCGCCGCCGCCGCCGCCGCCGCCGCCGCCGCCGAACGCAGCCTCAACAGGACCCGCCAAGGCCGCACTCATGCCGCCGCCAGAGGAGATGGAGTTTACTCTCTAATCTTCGAAGCGTACGCGAGCTCGTACGACACCGGCCAGCTCTCGGGACTCCAGCTCCGAGTCTGCACCTGGGCGCAGAGCCCGGAAGAACCCGTGCCCGGTCTCTACCATCCCAGGATTGGTAGGGATCAATATGTTCGCTCCACTGACATTTTTTTTTTTTTTTTATAATACGTTTATTCACAGATATCCTGCTTACACAATCTAAGTCCCGGGCAAGACGCCCTTACCAAAGGATCCTTATTTCTAACAATGACAGTTTTCACTTTGAACATGGCTGATTGACGTGAAAATAAAAATAAAAATAAACACAATCTTAAGAGCTTGAACATGAATACAACTTAAAAATAAAGACTTACAACTACTACTAAAGAAATAATCTAACTACCTTACATATATTACAATATTTACAAATAAGTTTAAACATTGCTAACTATACGCTATATGCATTTTGGCAAATTGTTTAAAGGTAGATCTTAAATAATGTTTAGTAAGTGATTTGTAAACTATCTTTAACATAATATATACAATGCATAACATAAAATACAAATATAATGATAATAATCTAACATAGGAAAATGTACAATGTGTTTATATTGCTAATATATTTTTTGGTCGCTTGTAGCGCAGGATGTCCTCTGGCTCGTACTGGGACAAGGACGACACCAGGACGTTCGGGACTGCTTTCAGGGCCTCGAAGAACTTCTCGGCCATCTTTACGACAGCGGCGCGGATCATGGGAATTTCCGCGTCTCGGTGGATGTCAGCGTTCCTCACGAACCAGGGGGAACGTGTCGCCGTCCGCAGGGCCCTGTTCTGCACCCTCTGGAGTTGCTGCATATGCGATTTGGCAGCGGTCGCCCATATTGGCGCAGCGTATGTGATTATGGGGAGCACCATGGTCTTGTAAAGGGTGAGGCCGTTCGAGATGCTGAGGGTGCTCTTTTTGTTCAGCACCGGGCCCAGGATGCCCAGTCTGGATCGGGCCTTCGTTGCAAGCTGCCTTGTGTTGGCTTGCCACGAGAGGGTTTTGTCTAGGGTTACCCCGAGGTACTTGGCCTCCTTCTTCCAGGGGATGGTTTCCTCGAACAGCTCGAGGTCACAGACTGTTGTTGCTTTGGCTGTTTTTTTTCTTGTAAACAGCACCGCGTTGCTCTTCGCAACGTTTATCTTGATGCGCCAGTCCTGGCACCATGACTCGTAGTTGTTGAGAGCCACCTGCAGGTATTTGCAGGCCTGCAGGCCGTGCCAGGACTGGGCTACCAGTGCGGTGTCGTCTGCGTAGACTCCCAGCATCACGTTCGGTGACCTGGGCATGTCGTGGATGTAAATTGCGAACAGCGTCGGCGCCAGCAGGGACCCCTGGGGCACTCCGGCCTCTATTGGTCGTGTCGTCGAGAATGCGCCCTGGTGGTGCACTCTGAACGAGCGGTGGCACAGGTAGGAGGCCACGAGCTTCATGATGTAGATTGGCATCTTGGACGTCAGCATTTTTGAGAGAAGGCCTTCATGCCAGACCCTGTCAAAGGCTTGGGCGACGTCGAGGAAGACTGCTGCCGTTGCTTTGTTGTCGTTGAAGCCTTTGACCACATGCTCTGTGATGCGCAGGACTTGGTGGTTTGCGGAGTGTTTTGTCCTGAAGCCGAATTGTTCGTCCTGGATAATGTTGTTCGTATCCAGGAACAGGTTGATCCTTGCCAGTATGATCTTTTCCAGGATTTTAGAGACACCGGAAAGGAGGCTGATCGGTCTGTAGTTCTGCGGGAATTGGGCGTCTTTTCCTGGCTTCTGGAAGACGATTATCTTCGATTCCTTGAATAGAGAAGGAAAGTGTCCCCACCGCAGGATGGCGTTGAAGATGTGTGCCATGAAGATGACCGATTTCTTGGACAGTTCTTTCAGGGCTGCATTTGGGATCTGGTCAAGCCCTGGTGCTTTCCTGGTCTTTAGTTGGTCAAGTGCTCGCCTGATCTCTGCTGGTGTTGTCTGGGTGACCTCCTCCAAGTCGCTCGCTAGATGTTTTAGTTTGCGGATGTGGTTTTCGACTTGTCGGATCTTGTCGATGTCGCTTGGATCATCGTGCGGGGTGAAGGTGCTCTCAAGGGTGTCGGCTAGAGCGTTCGCCTTCTCTTGGTTGCTGTATGCAAGCCCGTGCATGCCGTGAAGCGGAGGCGACTTTGTTGGAATGCGCAGGAGTCTTTTCGTGAGTTGCCATAGAGACTGATCTGTTGTCTGTAGGGACTCTAGCTTTTTTGACCATTTGATGTTAAGGTGTTTCTTGATCATCTGTTTAATGTCTGTTACCATGCTGTTTAGTTTGGTCTTTAGCGAAGGGAGCCGATGTTTCTGCCAGAGTTTTCTCACCTTGTTCTTTGCCTGGATAGACTTGGTGATGTATAGTGGGAGGTCAAACTCTCCGTTGCGTCGTGACTTGGCTGTTGGTGTGCTATCCATTAGCGCGTCGGTGATGCCTTGTGTCAGCTCCTTTATGCACCGGTCAATGTCCGCGCTGGTGTTGATTGGCGGGGAGACATCTGTGAGACTGTGGTCCATCAGGGTGCGGAAGAGTTTCCAGTCTGTTTTCTTTAGGTTCAGTCTTGGCTCAACGTCTATCTCCATAGCTTCGTCTCCATAGGAGATGAGCACTGGATTGTGGTCAGAGCTCAGCTCCTGAAGAACATTGATGGCAATGCTCTTCGTCACGTTCATTGGTATGGCAATGTCCAAGACATCTGGGCGGTGTTGGCTTGCCGGGTAGAAGGTTGGCGCTGTCGGGCCCAAGACTGAGTATGCCCTGGACGCGCTGTGTTCGTGGAGTAGCCTTCCGTCTCTATTGCTGATTCTCGAATTCCACGATGAATGTTTGGAATTGAGGTCTCCAGCCAAGAGCGTTGGTGTTTGGTCCAGCAGCAGTGCGTCCAGGTCCGCGGTCTGGAGAGCTGTTTTTGGTGGCTTGTAGGCAGAGATAAGCCGCAGCGTGCCGCTAGCCATCGTCACCGCAACTGCGTTGGCTTCGAGTGAGGTCAGTGCTGGTAGGTCGACTTCGTGGTGGTCGAGATCTCGTCTGACCACTATAGCAGTGCCGCCTCCTTGGGAGCCGATCCGGTCATTGCGGTACACTGAAAAATTGGTGAGCATTAATTTCTTGCCTGGCTTTAGCCAGGTTTCAGACACAAGGGCCACGTCTATCTGGTGTGTGCGTAAGGCTTCTGCAAACTCTTCTTTTTTGCCGTTCAGGCTGTTGGCATTCCAGCTAAGGATGGTCAGCGCTCGAGGGTGCTTATTTCGATGTGCTGCCATTTTGGGTTTCGAGCATGGCGTTGACGAGAGCCATTGGCATGGCATGGGATAGGATGATTGCCAGCCTGTCTTCACTTTTGGCCTTGTTGAGGGCGTCCAGTAGCGTCTGGGCCCATTGTCTCATGCCATCCATGTCGATTGCCGGCATCGAGGTCGTGGTCCGGGTGTTGTCAGCGCGTCTTTGGCGCAGCGGTGGGAAGTCGTCTTGGACTGGCTCAGTCACTGCCGTCGCTCTGCGCGGCTGCCACGCGTTCTGTTGTGGTTTCGGTGCGTCCACGTATCTGGGGGTCTTTATTTGGTTTCGATTCCCCGTCTGCTTGGACGCAGCCAGTCGCTCTCGGGCGTGTCGAAAAGCCGAGCAGCCCCTGTAGCTAGCGACGTGGTCGCCATTGCAGTTGCTGCATCTGCCAGCTGTTGATCTGTCCTTCTTGCACTCGAAAGTGCTGTGGTCTTTGGCACATTTCAGACATTGTGGCTTCGCGGCACAGAAGCGTGAGGTGTGCCCGAATCGCTGGCACCGGTAGCATTGGACTGGTCCGTCCGGGCTCTTGTAGTGCTCTACGGAGACTTTGCTGAAGCAAAGCTTTGTGATCTTGCGGATGGCAGCTGCGGTCTCCTTAGAGTTGGTGTATACAATGTAGAGTGGCAGTGGTCTCATGGTTCTTTCACTGGTGTCATCGTTAGCTGGGCGACGGGACGTCAGTTGGGCGACGCTGTCTGCCGTGATTCCGTAGTCAGTGAGGAGTGCTTCCTTGACGTACTCCTTGGGCACCGAGCTATCAATCCCTCGAACGCGCACAGCGCAGCTCAATTCCTTTCCACCATCCAAAATGCCAGTCCGTAGAAATAGGGCACCTTTCACCATCGGTTCTTGGAACGCCAACGGCATTCAATCCCGAAAAACCGAATTTCACTCTCTCCTGACCACCGGAGATATCTCTGTCGGCCTCCTTTGTGAAACGCGACTAACACCTGCGCACAGACTGGCACTGGCAGGGTACCAGATCTACCGGACTGACAGAGCGACTGGACCAGGAGGAGGTACAGCGATCGCCATCAAGCTTGGTATCCGACATCACCAGCTTGTACTACCAGCGCTCACCCAATTTGAAGCCACGGGAGTGATGACGACCACGAGCTACGGTCCTTTACACATCATTGCTGCCTATCGGAGACTGAAAGGTGTCATTTCCACCGACGACATTGCTGCTCTGCTGGACGCTACCGAACCGACCATCATCGGGGGCGACTTCAACGCCAAACACCAGGCGTGGAACAGCAGAGCCGCATCGTCCTCGGGCAAAGCGCTCCTGAGACTGTCTCGCGACTCTGGCTTCTCAGTGATGGGACCTCCTGGACACACCTATTTCAACCTAGGTACCCGTCGCCAAACTTCCGATGTCCTTGACATATTCCTGACACAAAACCTCCAACATTCCATCGAAGTGTCCAACATCACGGGACTGACTTCCGATCACAACTCGATCCTTGCCACCATAGGCGACACCCTAAATGAATCCGATCCCATCATCAGACGGAACTACATGAAGGCTGACTGGGACCTTTACCGAGCTGAAATCAACAACAAACTCGGCAACTACAAACCAACACTGGACACGCCTCGAGCCATCGAGGAGGCAGTCACCGTCCTCACATCTACCATCCAAGCTGCCACAGAGGTTAGCGTACCCCTGTCCAAGACTGGTCGAAACACCCTGTTTGACCTACCCCCATCCATCATACGGTCGATCAAAATTAAAAACGCCACCAGGAGGGAATGGCAGTAACTCCGAATGCCCGATCTTCGCCGCCAATACAACATCATGGCCGATGAAATAAAGAAGAAAATACAAAACCATCTATCGGCGCAATGGGACAAAACGCTAGAGGAACTGTCCCCGACCGATGGCTCCATCTGGCGCATGGCGCGCAAGTTGACTCGTCGCCCTGAACAGAGCCCACCGATTCAAGGCCGAACTCACCTAGCCTGCAGTGCTTAAGATAAAGCTGAAGTTCTTGCTGAGTCATTGGAAGAGCAGTTCAAACCAAATCCAAAGAATGCCGTCTCTGATGCAGTCGAAGCGCACGTCATCAGCTTCCTGTCCAGAGACCATGACACAGACGACCAAATCGAGCCCTGCACGATGGCCGAACTAGGTAAGTTAGCAACAAATCTGCCAAACGGCAAAGCACCAGGACGTGACAACATCCCAAACCAGGCAGTGAAGGAACTCCCCTTCTCTGCGTGTGAACTCCTACTCCGCATCTTCAATGCCACCCTACAACAATCTCACTTTCCCTCTTCCTGGAAAACAGCCAAGGTTATCCTCTTTCTCAAACCAGGAAAACCTCTCCGTGACCCAACAGGCTATCGGCCGATTAGCTTGCTCCCTACCATTTCAAAGCTCCTTGAGAAGGTCGTCCTGACCAGAATCCAATCCTTTATGGACAACAATAACATTATAATTGACCAGCAATGCGGATTCCGCAAGCAATACTCGACCACGAAACATGGTCATTACAGCTTGCCGGACCTCACCCTAATAAATCAAAATCACTATTGCGTGCACTTCAGATCGTTCCGACTGTCAGGCACAGCCGAGGCAACGCCCGCAGCGTCTGCTACACTCCATTAGCAAGTGGCGGTCAGACGAGATCTGACTTTCCGACAACACAAGGTGTTGACAACGACAACACAACCTGACACGAAACAAGGCTGTTGGCAAGCTAAAGCCCTTCGGCCGCTTCTCACCTCGAAGACGATGTCGGTAGAGCAGAAGACCTTGCTCTACACAGCGATCATCAGACCGACATTAACATACGGCTGTGCGGTCTGGGCAGACTGCGCTCAAAAACACAGAGCGAGTCTGCAGAAAATTCAAAACCGGGCGCTTCGGGCCGCCCTACGATTGCCGATGTTCGCGAGGACAGCCGACATTCACCGGCAATGTGACTTGCCGATGCTAGACGACTTTATCGACCGACTGAACGAGCCGTTCTTCGCCGCGCTCGGCGAACATGAAAACCCGCTGATCAGCCGACTCGGACTGACTGACTGACTACCTGACTGACCGACCAGACCATCATCACTGACTTAGCTGGCTTTCAGCTTTGTCAGGCCACCTCTCATTCCCTGCCGCAAAAAAAAGGCACTACACCTCATATCCTACATCCTGCACTTCTTCGTCACAACACGACAACAACTCACATCTCTCCGCTTTGTTTGACAACCTTTCATTGTCAAACACCAAAACAACACACAATTAGTCAATCTTTTCTGGCTAATTGTACTCACCTCATTTCACGCCGCAACAAACAAAAAAGGAACCACATTCACATCACCTCATCATCATCAACTCTTCGCAACGAAACCTATTTTGTTTATATTTTATATTTTGTTTGTGAATGCGGAATAGCACTAAGGTAATACGTTAATACGATATATGCACAGTAATAGTACTACAGTATTATCTCCAATATGTTAATAAAGTAAGGACTCTTTGTGAATCCGGGCCCAGGGCTCCAATAACTCGGCCAATAACAGGGCTCCAATAAGAAGGCCAACTCGGCCTTCTGCCACCAGCGCACTTTGTGCGTTCGCTGCGCAGAAAACCACGACGCAAAGGTATGTCCGAAAAGGCACCATCGCCCCGTCTGCGCCAACTGTGGTAGCACACACCCTGGCAGCTACAGAGGCTACCCTTATCATGTCAAGATCGCAGAAAGCCACACCCGTCAAACCCAGCCGTCAGGGTTCCAACTCCCGGAGACTGAGGCAAGAACACAAAATCATACTACACCTACTGATGTCCCAAACCACACCCGGCACCACTTCCCCACTAGACCAAACCAATACCACTTCCACTACCCCAATAGTCCAACCAACCACTACAATAGAAGACCAAGCAAACACTTCCACTTTAAGAAACAAGACAAGAAAAACTCTGAAGAAACCCTAACAAAAACCCAAATTACTCCAAAAACCCTCCTTTACCTAAAATCAATGTTAAAAATCTAACATCACTCCTAGCAACCAGCCCAACTTTTAATCACCCACCAATCAAATAAACGCCACCTTCAAATGGCTCGAGGCATTGAAGTTATTCTAGCCTCACACTAAACCAAACAGAGACCACTCCTGAATCCGAACCCTGGTGGGTTGAAATAATCATAACAGTTGCAAACCTCATATGCTCACTCAACTTACACCCTGTACTAAATGTAATAGCCAGTTCAATCAAGGAACTGCTCAACACTTTCCTTAGCACCAACAATGGCCAATAAGTTCATCAACATCCTCTCCTGGAACGTCGTTCGAAACAAGCATCTCATCGAGGAGAAAGAAATCGAAGTTAGTCTAATACAGGAGACGCATTTAGGTTCTGCCCTCAACTTTAGGAGGAGGCTGATGCCAAAAAATGGGAGGTGGCTGCCTCAAAACTAAATGTATCGGACCAAACAGTTTACCAAATGCCTCCTAAGGGTAGTTGACCATAAAAGCCATGGCTTCAACATAAGAAAATCAACAGTTGTTGTCTTCTTAGACGTTGACAAAGCTTTTGACAAAGTTTGGCACGACAGCATAATCTACAAACTTCTTCCTTACAACTTTCCTATCAATCTAGTCAAGCTCATCGACTGCTATCTGGCTGACAGAACCTTCAGGGTATCAGTCAGGAATACTCTATCATCATTCCGCTCAATAAAAGCAGGAGTTTCACCGGGTTCTGTCCTTGGTCCCCATACTTTTCAATTTGTTTACAAATGATATTCCTAGAAACATGTACAAAGCCGATATAGCACTATTCGCAGACGATCCAGCCATTCTTAGCACGTCATGGCAGGCTCTGGAAATTGAAAAGTACCTCCAAAACGCTCTCGATCGCATACTTCCCTGGTAGAGCGAGTGGAAAATCACAATAAATAAAGAAAATACCACAAGGCACGCTGTTCACTCACAGAATTTAAAAAAATGTGCCAAATATCAAAGCGGATGGCCAACCAATCACCTTAACCAATATTAATTAATACCTAATACCCGGTGTGTCGGCGTCGTCTCGGCTCTGCCAAGGTATTAACCGAGAAACCTCAACGTCAGCCAGCACGGCCTTATAGAGTTATTCACGGCGATGTTTCTAGAAGGTCTGACCAGCACAGTCTGTTGGCTGCATCCACGGACATGTTCCTAGGAGGTCTGGCTAGCACGGCCCGTTGGCTGCATCCACGGACATATTTCTAGGAGGTCTGGCTAGCACGGCTTGTTGGCTGCATTCACGGACATGTTTCTTGGAGGCCTGGCTAGCACTGCCCGTTGGCTGCAGTCACGGACACTATAATAGGCCTGGCCTATGAAAGCAAGCGACTCACTGTGGCCGTGTTCAGTCTCTACGCCTCTCGGCCGGTGTAAATTGTCTAAATGGCAACTGTTGTCGGGCTGCACTTCGGCTTAATAATAATGTTGTGATCCTTTTTAGTTAAAGGTGGACTCCGGTTAAATCGGCTGTTTTTAGGTTCTCTAAACATCATATGCATATTCGTCATGTGAATAGGACTGAAAAAACTGCAAGTCTGTCGCGCAGTTAGCTCCGGAGCTGTAGGGTTGCGAACATTCGGTGGTGGGGGTAGCTACGTCACGGGCTAGCCGCGCATGCTGGCGCGTGTATGGCCAATGATATAAGCAGGTCCCGCGACCTGCTTATATCATTGGTTTTGTTGCAATCGCTGCTCTAATTCATTTATTAGCAATGGCTGGCTTTCTTCCTTACACACAAGATCCACGTAAATCGCACAGAGAGAATAAGCCCTCTACGGGCACTCAAAAAACTAAGAATTTGAATAGAGATTTATTAGAGCTACACGAAAAGACTGGTGCGATTGTGGCGAGTGCGAAGCAATGGCGACTGATCAAGAAAGTGTTTGCTGCACAGAAAGTAATACCATTTCTAAAATTCGAGGAAGTGCACTTTGTATCTGCCATCATATGTCCATCATATGTCTGCCTGTTATGATTCCTTTTTGAACAACAATAAAGTCAATGATCTTGCTTGTTTTAACATCCATGATGGTGTATGTACAATATTTTGCACTGTAACCCGGCGAGTCGAACTGGCCATCACCTGACACCCAAACTCCCTCTCCGTCACACTTATCGTTTATCTCGTGGATATGCTCTTGCTTTTGCTCAGTCCATGTGTGTTTTATAGCGGGTGTAATAAAACGTCGAACGATGTCATAGAATGTTGTTTCACTCATTACTAGTGCATTCAAAGTTTCAGCGAAAGATTCCATTTTTTTGAAACTCATCCCAGTGCAATAAATGGAAGTCGCAATTTTTATTGTTCCTACACCAAATTTATTGTTGCTCGGTTGGGATCGCCACTTACAAATGTGCATGTTCTTACATTTCGTTGTAACAATCAACGTTGACGCTTTGGTCGATTGTTGTATTTCAAGCACTGATTCTCCACATTTTGAGCAAAGTGTAAACAAAGGTTTCAAGCAATCCCAAAAGACAAAGAATAAGTCGTAATCTTTATGGGGTCTCTTTTTTCCTTGAATTGCGGTCGATAATGAGCCGTCGTCTTCTTCGGCGTCGGTGTCGCCGTCTGGTTCGGAATCAGAGCGCAAACCTGATGAAGGACACTCGTACAGGTCATCCGATTCTGAGTCAGTGTCATTGTCTGTATTTGTCACATTTTTGCCGTCTGAATGCAAAATATCGCCGATGAGATTACACTGGATGCCGATCTCTCGTGTAGCGGACTGCTCCGTAGGAGTCGCCGGACTCGCTGCTCAATGCAGCGGTCAATGCAGACGACGCTCGAACACGCATTTTCAGTATCCTCCACGGCTTCGGCAACTCGCTTCTTTCGCAGGTAGATGGATTGACGACGCTGTTTTTTTTTTTCAGGCTGAGAAGAAGTAGATGGCTCATCATGCCTCTTCTTGTCGGTGTCCCCTTTCATGTTTATCGAAGGCACTGCTGATTTCTTCAAGACTCTGTTGCTGTCCTTTTTGTATATCGCCATTGCACTTTTGAGAGAAGGTCCTAGCTCGTACTCTTCTTTATCAAAGTGAATAGAGCATACGCGAGCGTAGGGTGACGGAATGAAATTGACACGGTTTATTTTTCTAATCCACATTTTGAAACGGTTTGGTGATCGTTCACGATTTGGAAACTTGTGAAAGCCAATTTTATTCCCCTCGGCGTCCAAAGCCGGCTTTTTGGCGCTATTGCTACAGCCAAACACACAACAGAACGGCATATTGAAAGTCAAAAAAAGCTAAAATAATTATATGAACACAACCGTCATTACACAATACAATAGACACACTACAAACAAACCACACACTATTTCACGCGCGCTCAATGCTGTTTAGGCTAGCAATGCCTGCCCGCTCAAGCCGCACGGTCGACTCGCTTACTAACCGGTGACGTCAGCATCCCCACCCCACCAAACTTTACTTGCGTCTAGCAGGGGCTACACTTATCGCACAAACGCCGGGTTTTTTTTATTCAACTATATTTCTGAATCTCCATCTAAATTCTTCGGCCCAAAAAAACCGATTTAACCGGAGTCTACCTTTAAATGTAATGGAACTGGTGTTTATGATGAAGTCGTCAGTTGGTTGCAAGGTAATAACCGAGAAAACGTCGGTCCGCCATGGTGTTGATGGGCTCTTAGGGTTATTAAAATGCCCGCCTCAGCGTCAAACAGCATATCTACAGCACCAGCCAAGTGTTTGCCCTGCTGCTGTAATCCCAAGCTCTTCTTGACCGGGGGCTCTTCGGAGGATGACCGACCGGAATTAGCTTATCATCCACGTGGTTATCGTGCCTATTCGGCCATTTTCACTCCGTGCTTGCATTACTTGCGAGTGCTTTTTTCTTTGCTAGTAATGCAAGTATAATGGGTGATCGACAACATGCACTGTTAAACATGGTGGTAATGCGTTGTGAACGCACAAAAAATCGTCTTGAAGACTAGAATTTTGTTTTCTTTTTTGGAAATTTGAGAAGTCGTGTGGATTAGAGATTATTAGAGAAATTCTTGTTAAATTCTCCTTAAAAAATCCTATTCAATTTTTTCTGGACATTTGTCGGACCGTTGTCATCAATCACACGGTATGCTTTTTTGGTTTGCCAAATGCGCGTATCTAGAAGACGTTGTTCGACGATGTTCCGATCGTTTTAAGTGGAAGAGCGCCTATTTCGAAATCAAATTATCGACCTGGAGAGCAGTTTTTTCCAAGAATCGAACATTTCTTCCCGGTGTTGGCGCCTGTAGGGAAAGCGAAATGTCGATCTTAGCTTTCTCCGTTGACTCGCCATTTGTTTAGTCCAACCTTTCTAATGTGTCTGTGTCTTTTGATGCTAAATCATGAGCCGTTGATTGGAAATGGAGGCAGGAATCTCGCAATCTACACACGATTTACAATTAGTACATGAAGTCAGAATTAGCAAATCACAAAGAATAGAAAAATACCCTCGTCTAGGAAAGAAGTAGACTAAGAATAGCTAACAGATTGACAGCCAATATCTTCGATTCGTTTACAAAATCATTCGTTATTTGCTCTGCATTTTGCCTGTTATCGGCTTGGATAGGTGTCTGTTCCTCTCAATGCCAGCTATTGCGGATTGTTTGTGCTTTCTTCTAATTTTGTTTAAGTGCGTAGATAATTTATTGGCTCAGTACTTTGAAAATGTCCGGAGTTTGTGGCACCTTGTTGGCCTCTAGCATTTATTTCCGTTGGTAGAAACATTTCCTCGACACACTTCGCTTTGTTCCCTAAGACATGGCCTGGCCCGTTGGTTCCTTCACATCTTGAGCGTGATCACCTGACCTCTCGCCGCTCTGGTGAGCCGTAAAATAAAAGTACCGAGCTAACGTCGCTTGTTTCCTGATCGTTTAGACATTTATGGAAGATCATCCTCTGAGGTTTCTTATTGCCGTATGTTTTGAAGAATTAAGATGGTCTAGTGGGGATCAAAATGGTCGGTGTCGATCTTTGTCTGAGAATCAGCAAGCACCATTGGCCGGATTTGTACAGGTTTTTTCCCAGCTGCCTGGGAAAATGCCAGCGGGTGTAGAATGAATGAATATTGGGGCTTAACGGCGCGTCAACCGGATGGTTATTTTGCGCCGGATAAAAGAAGGTTGTTCAATAAAAGATTGATAAAAGTTTACATCAAACCTATTACGTCAAGCTCTTGTAAGAATTTAAAAACATTGTCAATACGACGAGGGTCATCTGCTAATACTTTGTCAATAGTATTTTCTAATGAGTGACGTTGTCTAGCAACTCTATACTTTGTACAATCAATTAAAATGTGTCGGATGGATAAAATCTCGTTGCATGTATTGCAGCGCGGAGGCACCTTGTCAATAGTGAATAAGAAAGAGTGGGTTAAAAGAGTATGTCCGATACGGAGTCGGGTGAGAACGACCTCCTCACGCCTTTCAGATCTCTTTGATGACTCCCATGGTTCGACAGTAGCTTTAATTTCTTTTAATTTATTGTTTGTTTGTCTATCCCAGATATCTTGAAATCTTCGTTTGAAAGTTGACTTAAAGTAGACCTTCAAATCACTGTGGAAGATTCTTTGGTCAACCATTTCAGCATTGTGCAAGGCATTCTTGGCGGCTGCATCGGCCCTCTCGTTGCCCTTAATGCCAACGTGCCCAGGCACCCAACAGAACACTACTCTCACGTCCCGAGAAGAGAGGGTCGCTAGTAGGGAATGTACTTTTTGAACGAGGGTGTTGGGTGAGAAAATGTCATAAATTGCATCAATAGAGCTGAGTGAATCTGAAAAAATAAGAAAGTTGGGTTCATCTCTGCTTTCTATGTGTTGCAGAGCCTTCATAATGGCATACAATTCAGCAGTGAAAATGCTGCACTTGCTATTTAGTTTAAACCCGTATGCAATGTTGGGAGTCGTCGTGAAAGCACAACCAACATCATTGTTATTCTTTGATCCGTCCGTATAATATTGTATAAAATGTGGGTGATCGGCACAGATTTCAGCAAACCTGCGTCTGTACACGAGATCGCTGGTGCACTGTTTCCCTAAGGACGCTAGGCCGATAAGGCAAGAAGGCCTGGGAACACACCAAGGGGCGACCAGGCTGGATTCGACAGGGAACATCCTTGGAATCTTGAAAGTTATTTCGGTGAGAATACGACTCAGTCTAATACCTGCCGGCAAAGTTGAAAAGGGCTTAGCGTCATAAATTGGCTGGAATCTGGGCTGAAGTAGAGACAGGTACGTGGGATGTTTTTTCATTGCGATCAGTTTTGCAGCGTATGAAGTAAGAAGATATTCTCTCCTTAGCGTAAGTGGCGGCTCCCCGGAATCACAGTATAGACTTTCCACCCGGCTGGTTCGAAGAGCGCCGATGGCCAGCCGGATGCCTGTGTTGTGGATGGTGTTCAAAGTTCTTTTGTAGCTGTCACGGGCAGAATCGTAGACAGCACTGCCATAGTCAAGTTTAGAGCGTATGAGGGCACGATAAACACGCAACATAACCGTGCGGTCCGCTCCCCACCTTGTCCCTGTCAGGTACCTTAAGAGATTAAGAGATTTAAAACATTTAATACGCAGTTGGTTAAAATGTTCTTTAAAATTCAATTTCTGGTCAAAGACTAACCCCAGAAACTTGACACTTTTAACAACAGGGAGACAGTTCCCACGGAGACAGATTTCTGGGTCTGGGAAGAGGCCCCGTACCCGAGAGAAGTGGACACAGTTTGTCTTTGCTGCCGAAAATGTAAAGCCGGTGGCATCAGCCCACTTTACCAATCTGTTGACAGTTAATTGGATCTGCCTAGAGGTGGACGCTAGGTTCTTAGATGAACAGATTATTGCCAGGTCATCGACAAACAAGGAAGATGACACCGGGGAGTTAACACAGCTGGTAATTGTATTGATTGCAATCGCAAATAGCGTCACGCTGAGCACACTGCCCTGGGGCACGCCGTTCTCTTGTGAAAAAGTATCTGACAAAACATTGCCAACACGGACATTAAAAGTTCTATCAGTCATAAAATTTGTGATAAAAACAGGTAGTCGACCTTTAAAACCCCATGAATGTAGCGATTTTAAAATGTTGTGGCGCCAGGTGGTGTCGTAGGCCTTTTCCAGGTCGAAGAAGACAGCTATTGCATGCTGTTTGCACAAAAACGAGTCCTGGATAAAGGCCTCCATCCTGACGAGATGGTCAAGTGTACTCCTGTTTTTTCGGAAGCCACATTGTAGATTAGAGAGCAAATTTTTGGTCTCCAGCCACCAAACCAAACGATTGTTCACCATTTTTTCCATTGCCTTGCAAAGACAGCTGGTCAGGGAGATTGGCCTGTAGCTGGCTGCCAGTTGCTTGTCTTTGCCAGGCTTAGGAATGGGAACTTGTATGGCGTGTCGCCACTCTTCTGGAAATATTTGTGAGAGCCAAATTTTGTTGTACATGTCGAGCAAAGCCAAGCGAGCATCTGGAGCTAGATGCTTAAGGAACACGTTGTGGACCCTGTCGGCCCCCGGTGACGTGTTCTTCGATGTCCGAATAGCGTTATCCAGCTCCCACTCACTAAACGGCATGTTGTAGCATTCGGAATTGGCAGAGGCAAACGACAATTGTCTACGCTCTGCCGTGCGCTTGATCTGTTGGAACGATGCCGAATAGTGGCGGGAACTGGAGACATCTGCACAGTGTTGGCCAATGCTATCTGCTATTTCTTTGGGGGCCGTAAACAGGTGTCCATTGTTCTCTATACCGGCTATTGTTATCGGCTTATGCTTTCCTCTAATTTTATTTACCCTATGCCACACCTTGGTGAGGGGGGTGGTAAACGATAGAGACGACACATAATCGTTCCATGATTGGCGCTGAGACCTTTTAAAAACCTGTCGTGCCTTAGCACGGAGCTGCTTAAAAACCTGCAGATTAAAAGTTGTGGGTCGTTTGGTAAAAATACGGAGAGCCTTTTTCCTTGCCTTATGCGCTTTGACACATTCGTCGTTCCACCATGGGACTGGAATGCGGCGCGGCTTCGTGGAAGTCTGTGGAATGGACTCTTCTGCGGCACTTGTGATAATCTCTGTAACCTTTTTTACTTGTGATTGAACGTCTGTTTCTTGGAGTGAACCACTGAGGTCTGCCAGTGCAGCAAACCGCTTCCAGTTCGCCCGTTTTAAGCTCCATTGAGCGGGGCGAGAGGGGATCTGAAAGTCGGTTTGGAGCCTCAAGATGATCGGGAAGTGGTCACTTCCACAGAGGTCATTGTGGACAGAGAAGTCGAACATATGTGCCACAGAAGGCGAACATATACACAAGTCAATCGCTGTAAAATTACCATTAAAAGAGTTAAATCTGGTTTGTTGTCCATTATTTAAAAGAAACAAATCGTTGTCATCGATAAAACTCTCAAGCATACGACCCCGGCCGTCTGCCATTGTGTCGCCCCACAGGGGGCTATGTGCGTTAAAGTCACCCAACAGCACGTAAGGGTGGGGCAGTTGGGACACAAGGCTTTGAAGGTTCGGGGCCGTAGCTGGCGCCCACTCCGGAAGATAAATGTTACAAAGAGTAACTGGTTGTGGTATGTGGACTCTGACTGCCACTGCCTGTAGAGGTGTTACCAGCTGCAGTGGATGTGCAGGGACGGAGTCTAACACTGCCGTCGCCACTCCACCAGCCGCTATATTTCGTGACAGATCATCGTGCCGAAAGAATGTGTAGCCACTTAACACAGGTGAGTCAGACGGTTTAAAATGTGTCTCTTGTAAAGAGAGACACAGAGGGTTAAAATTAGCTGTTAAAAGCTTCACCTCCTCTCGGTGGTGATGGTAACCATTGAGGTTCCACTGTATTAAAGCCATTTTTGTTGTTTTAAAATCTCTCCCAACCTAAGTAATGTATCACAGACATAAGCACAGCCATCTAAAAACCCGTGTAAAATTAAAAATAAAGTCACATAGGTAAAAGAAGCGTATACTAATATCACAGACACTATCACGAGGGTTATCACAGAAAAGTTATCACAACAATATAGCACCAAAAGATCTCTAAACCTAAGTAAAATATCACAGATAATATTATCACAGCAATCCAGAAACCTATATAAAATTAAAAATAAAATTATATAGATAAAAGGAGCGTAAATAAATATCACAGACATTATCACAGAGGTTATTAAGGATAATTAAGGTGTCTATTTGGTTTCGGTTTGGCTAAGGCTAAATATCACAGGTGTCGCTAAGTATTGACTAGAAAGTATCACAGATAAATCTTATTTCTTTTTTAAAAAGTCACTAGCGGAGCCAGAATTCCCAGTATAGGTGATCTTTTGTTTTTTTGATCCCTTCCTGGACACCACTGAGGCATCACTGAGGCTGCAGTCCATCTCGTCATTTCGGGAATCAATGGACTCCATACTGACCGAGCGACCTCCTGCCTCCCGACTTTTCCGCTCGCTCACCTCTCTCCTCTCAGATTGTTTTGCCTGGGTAGACCCAGGTGTCCGGGAAGGGCCCGGAGCCGCCGTGGGTGTTTTTTGGTAGGTTGCCATTTCTTCTTCCATTTTTCTGTTCTTTTCCTTCAATTCTTCATTCTCCCTTCTTAGTATTTTAATCTGCTCCGTCTGTTCATCTATTTTTTTTGGTCTGTTCCTCAAGCCTCCGCTTGTTCTCCTCCTGCCCAGAGAGAAGAAGGGTCATCATGTCCATCAGAGTCTTGAGTTCTGATGAACGCGAGGGATGACCCTCCTCAGGACCGGGGACAGGAGGTGGAGCGGCGACTTGGGCAAAGGATCTTATTTTGGGCAGACTTGGACAGAGGAGACTGTACTTTCTCCTTGCCTCAGGGTAGGAGATATTTTCTAGGGTTTTAATTTCGCAAATTTTTTTTTCTTTTTTCCAGACGGGACACTCCCGGGACCAGGATGGGTGCGGAGCTTCGCAGTTCGCACAATGAGCGTCCTGGTCGCACGGGGCGTCTGGATGGGCGTCAGACCTGCCACACCTGTCGCACATCCGGCTCCGCCGACAAGACTGCTGGCCGTGGCCAAAGCGTTGGCAGTTAAGGCATCGAAGAGGATTCGGGATGCTGGGCTTTACTTCAACACGGATAAATCCGACAAAGATGAACCGGGGCAAAACGGTAGTGTTAAAAGTGAGTATGTGAAGAGGTGATGGTTCGGGAATATTGCTCTTCCGGGTAATGATAGACTTTATTTCAACGACTCTTTGGTTTTTTAACTCAGACAAGGCCTCCTCCTCGCCCATCTGAAGCAGGTCGTGGCTGAACACGACTCCTTTGCAGGAGTTCAGAGTTTTGTGGGCAAGGGTGGAGACCTTGAATGTTCCCAGAAGAGTTAGTTTAGTGAGTCTATCTGAAATTTCTTTTTTGTTTGTTTCCACAAGAAGGGTTCCGTCACGGAGGCGTTTGGTAGAGCGAAGCTCTCCCACGTCTGCAGACAGGAACCTCTCAATCTTGAATGGGCTCACGCCAGAGAAGGTGAGGTCTTTGTTGGAGTCTTGTCGGGTGATAATGAAAAACGAGTCAAAGGCATTAATAAAGTTAGCATTGTTCGATTGAACGTTATGAACGTTGATGGCCTTATCTAAGAGGCCTGGTAAATAGTTAGGGGGGGGGGAAGGGTTTTCTTTGGGGTTTTCCATACAGTTTGGAGAAAATTTCGTCGTCTGGAGCCCTGCCCACCACGGAGCCCAACCAGGGGGACGTTGAACTTCAACGCCGGGGTTGTCCGGACGATATAGTCAGTGGACACCAGTAGCCGCGAGTGACCGTAAATGATGGGACTCAGGTACGGCCATCACGCCACCGGTGCCCCCATCCTCATCCACGCGTGAAAGGTTAATGTTTCAGGCAAGCCGATTGACTGGGGGTGGATTAGCCCCCAGCCTCCTGTTTAAGGTGAAGCGGTAACTAAAGAAGTGTGTTGTTGCTACCCTCTATTTGTTCCACATTATGAACTAGAGAGGTAGCTCCTCAACCCCCAAGAAAAACTTTTCCACCCGTACAGGTGACCGCGCACGGCAAACACGCAGGCAAGTGTTCTGATCTGTACAGGGGGTCGGCCGAAAGAGAAGACAGAAGAATATAGGATAGTGAAGGTAAAGAGGTAAGGAAGCAGACTCGAGGACTCCCTGCACAGATCCAAGTCACCAGGGTACTGGAGCTTGCATCGACTCGACATTCAACCAAATCTGTTCCAGTTTCGTTGCCAGGTCGTCATAAGGGAGGGCGCCACACCGCTGTCGCAGAAGGCAGACGGGGGCTTCAGGAGGTGGCAAGGAATGAAACAAGAAGCGAGGCGAAGAGAAGATAGTGAAATGAAGAGAGGAGAGAAAAAGAGCGCACAGATCCTCCTAAGACCAAAGTCCGTGTCCCGCGACAGCGGCGCGGCCGGACCATTCTTTGTCTGGATCCTCGCCGGGAGCCTGTCCGGTATAGGAGACCTTATGGGGAGCGAAACCTCCCCACCGGCAGAGCCTCCCGGGTCATTGGATCACACAAACCCCCTCACCACGGTAAGGTGATAGTCCTCGAGGGGGCAGCGGGTGTAGCCGGTGCCATTCATCAGGCAGGCGTTTACAAGTTTGGTGGACATTGTTGTCGTCCGGATACGCCAAGGTTTACATTTGATCGAAAACTAAAACTGTTTTGGTAGTTATTCGCTCGGAAGTTAGCGACGCACATCTGGAGATCTTCATTAAACAAATATCGTATTGAAAACATCAGCATAGAGATCCTTTACCAAAAAGTGCTCGTGTAAAACTTGCGCCACTTCTCATATCATTCAGGATGCAGCTGTTGTATTTGTTTGAATCGAATCTACCAATTTGCGGTAATGGTAAGCCAGACGTGCTGCTTGTGTTGCAGATGGGAGACGATGACGTTGCCCGGGGCGTGATGCATCTGAGTTATTCATCGTCGTTTTCGTTGTCGCTCTTTTCCATGTCTTGCCACCCTTTATTCAGGCATGGTTTATATAGTTACGTTGTTCGTTCCCTATTGCCACCAGAGAGAACCTCCCGGCTTCAGTTCTTAGTCGGGTCATCTGGATATTCCATAGTGTCCGAAGCAATGAAACGCCTTTTCAAGTGTGACCACCTCAAGTGTGTGGCCATCCCAAGCTCAGCCTGCAACGGTTGTATTTTTTTGGTATTCTTGGACACCGGCACTGCAGTTTTGTCTCTGGTTGCCGCCCGCACTGTTGTTGCCTTGTCAGTGAGAGCTCGATATGAAGGCTTTCACATTTTAATTTCTTTCCTCATTTCTCGCATAGCGATTCATTTTAAACTTTAATACAGCCCGTGTCTATCTGTTCCCTACACACTGTAATTTTATCGTTCATATTTAATGTCATCATTATTTTTATATAAAATTTAAGACAAAATTTCAATCTTTAATTGAATATTAATTTTTCATATTTAAGAAACGGAACTTTGTTTTCAACTACCTCTAAGTACGGACTAGCATCAATGTAAATTTCATTAGTCTCCCTATATTTCTACTGTGGTCGGTCTGTTGGAGTTATCCGAGTGTGGTGGTTATTTGTAAGGATAGGTTGGTTGTCTCCTTGTTTGGGTTGCACTTTTTGCAGTCTTTTCGGCTTTATTTGGGCCGCTCTTTGACTTCTATTAGCTTATAATTGTTTGCTTGGGTTGATGGCGAGTGTATGTCCCGTGACATTAATGATGCAGCCACAATCAGATTGCTGTGTTCATGGTCAAAGTTTATAATTCAGGGTTTGAACTACGTTTCAATTGCTTTGATGAGGTCTCGGTCCCCGGCTGGTCTGCCCCGTTCTGCTAGTTCATCCAGCAGCGACTTTTCAAGCCCATAGGGCTGCAAATGACAGTCACACTATGTCTGATCACAAAGTAGTCGCACTGCATTCAAAGTGCTTCCATTCCGCAAACTTCCTCGTTAGCACCTCCAGACGCTTAATCAGCTTCAGCAAAATATTTTCATTGCGAGCTCCTCGTATGTATTCACCGCCTCGCGCCGTCGTGATAGGTCCTCGCTGTCGTTTTATTTACTATTTATTTACTCGTGGCACGCCCACCGTTTCCAATCACCTGTACATGTTCCATTCTCTGACACTGCATACTCATAGGTCCGCACTTTTCACAGAATACACCATCTGACATTCTTCTACTGTCTACATTCTACTACATTTCTGATGTCTAGATTGTGTACAATCTTGCACCCGCCATCTTGAAATAGATGACTATTATTTCTGATGTCACACCCATGTGGAGCATCTCCACTCTGGCGGTGGAAGGCCCGTGCAATAATGTTATTCAACACTAATTTAGTTGTCAAGCTATTTTTACGTAGTTAATTTGTATCCTATGTGAATCGTTTGTAAGGGAATGAGTGGTATCATCTGTCAAAGATGTCATCTGTCATTACTTTGTTTTATGCAAGTTGGCAAATCATTAGTATCGAAGATAAAATAGCAGCGTAGCCTGTAGAACTCTGAAATTGATATGCGAGTGCGTTTTGAACTAATTATTTTAACTAGATGGCGCCTGTGGCTACATGGCTAGATACGATTTTATCCGGGCGTTCGCTAGGTGAGTGTCCCAAATATCACCTATACTATTTTTAAAATCTTAAATGGTTGGAAACAAAGAGAACATATCTAAGAACTACTTATTTCCATTGGTATCCTAAGATCTACCAGCTCCAGAACTCGTGCCAGTATAAGATATGAAGCTGAATAAAATTAAAAAAAAAGTGAACCTGAGGATGGTTCGAATATTGTTACTGTTGTTCCTATTCTCGCATACCAGGCGATACTAGCACCCGGAAGAACTATAAAAAAGACAAAACAAAATACAGAAATAACCAAAACACAATCACCAAAACATCTTAAAGGAGCAGGTAAATTTCTTGGGCACTTCCCTGGCTGCATCACAAGCTAAAAGCTTGCCAGCTAAAGCAGGAGTTACACGTAACCCGCTCCTGACCACTCTCCCTGCTAAATGCACAGGTCACAACCAAGTTTGTCAAAGATGGCGTTCTCTTTTTCGTCCTCACAACTGAACGAGTTCTAAACATGAATTTTTTTGACTGGTTTACTTTTGGTGTCGAGGGCCGTTATATGTTGCCCCACTTTGTTGTGGTCCGAGCAGATTTTTTTCCTGTACGTCCATCGTTTTAAAAAAGTCCCATTTTTTTTTAGACAACTTAGGACCACTCTTTCGAATCGACGGTCGCACTTTTGGAATCGCTCGTATCTTCTCTGGCGAGACTGGAACAGTATTGTATTAGTCTGGTTAACACAGACGTGGCTTCGTCGTCAAGAGCGCAGCAGAAGGGAGAAGGGAAACTCAATTCGATTCGGAGCAGGGGTTTTTGCTGTTGGCTAATTTAAAGGCATTTATTCGTTTAGCTGGCTCAAACCTCTTCTTGATATTCTATCAACCACTAGCTGTCTGGCATTCATATCTGCATGCTTCTCGACTGGAGTTGCGCCCGCGGAGATTTGCTGTCCAGGTCCAAAATATATTTGTCGCTCGGTTTTTTACGCAGACTTCCGCAGTTGAACGGGCTGGCACTGCCTCTAACGGCCTGATCGTAGGCGATGTATCTCCCGTCACAGTCTTGTTGCTTTGGTCCACTAAACATCAGCTGCCATTTCATGGACTGGACTTGAGCTTGTTTTCAAGTCCATCATGATTTCAGGGGAGTGAGTGTCTGGATCCGGATGCGCTAGTTTTCGCGACTCTTCATTGGTGCGATCCTGTATACCTATGGCGGATGGTTCCATTTTACTAACGGCAAAGACAACTTTCATGGTTGAAGAGACGCGTGTTGAGGCTCGCTTGGCATGACATTATTGTCCAAGCTGCTCGAGTTGTTCACTCAGCTAGAGCATGAACGCACCTAATAAATAAATTTCTGTTTGACCATCTGAAATTATCGTAATTTTTATGTTGTTAGTTCAGTGATATCGTGCTAGTTTCATTGAGACTTATTTCCTAGGGCAGACATCGGCCTCTACCTCATTCAGCGGCTCTGGCTCTGGAAGGCGGGCATTAAGTGCAATATTGTACAACTATTTCACATCAATCAATTCGCATCGCAACTCGCTGCGGTCAGTGCCAGGCGGGCCTTCAGCGGGCCAAATACTAGTCCTAAAACTATACTGGCAACTCTTGTTAGATACTCTTCTCAGCCCACTTATTCAACGCTGGGCAATTGGGAAAACTTTGTCGATAAACTTCCACTTCTTTAAATTTCTTTATTCTAGAGAGCTCTAGAAGAGCTATAAGAATGGTCAGTACAGAGTGTGTACGATAAATGATGGTATATAGACAACTTTAAGTAAACATTAACAATATGTATTAGTAGAAACGTAATCTAGATTAAATTTTTTACTAAATATCAAAGTATTCTTTGATCGAGTATGGCGTGATAAGCGGATGTGTCCTCTATAGTTAACAATGTTTGTAGTAGGTATGGTGTAATGCTGGAGATGGATCTCCCCGATTTGGCTGCAAGTAGGTTTTCAAAGCCGTGCCGTGATATTACGACTGTCACGAACCCTGATTGGTCCAGATAGGACAGTGCCAATGGTTCAAACCACTTATAAATACACGAACTTATCGGAAATTGGTGGTGAAGTTGACGGTTGTGTCCTGATTTCATTTATTTTTGCTCCTAAAAAGTGCGTAAATCAGCGTTTTGTCAGCGCTTGCTGACATCTGCAGGACTGCATTAATTAAGATAACAAAAGCAGTGACCACCATCTGTTTTTTCGCAGTCTTGATTAAAGGCTTCTTAAAGCCAAGGTCCTTTTTGGTTGTTGTTGGAGAATTTCCAACCTAGATTTAGTCTTACAAATATAAAGTTACCCTGATCCTAGGTCTACCATCTAGCTAGATCCTTGACGAGTTAAAGGGTTTTCTGAAAATCTGTCTGTTCGGCAATCGAAGACAATCGTGTATAAGTAGATCGGAGAGTTTTCCTGTCACAACTCGTTTTCTTGGGCTCCCAACGAATTGGGCGCCAGGAGCTTTGTGTTAGAATATAAATGCAGTAAAATATGTTGTTTTGGTACCGGTACTACGTGTGGCTTGAATTCTTTAATTGAATCATTAAACGGGATATCGACTCGGTGAACTGGCCCTATTATTTCTTTAAAATATTTTTAGTTGCTGGTAGCCTCCTATCTTCTTTGCTTTCTTTGCATATTTTCAGATAGAAGGCATCTGAATATTGTTGTCAACTTTTCGCAGGGTTTTGTCCCTGGCGCCTGTTGGCTGTGATGAAGAACGTCAGGCTAATCGGGAACTGGCGTCGTTTGATGGCGAACGCTTGGCCTACGTCCGAGGGCAAGCGGTTCACGCTCTAGATCGAGTGCCCGCCGAGTCTTGGCCTGTCATTGCTTAGTGTAATTCTTCTCGTTTTCTTTTTACAAATAATATAGACGATTCCTTTTATTATAATCTGTGTTTGTCATTCTCGTTACATTTTCCATGACAACGATAAATGTTAGGATTGTATGTAACCGTAGTTCCTAGACAATTTCCATGACAACGGTTGTCACGAATTTCAACAAGAATGCAATGTTCCGAAAGTACCAAAAGAAACGTGCAGGGTAACGCCATGGTCCATTAGACCTTGGCAACATTTTTACAGAACGTTTTTTTTTAAATAATTTTTTTATCTTTCGTCCATTTATTACAACAGGCCATTTATTTTATTTAAGGTCGGATTTTTAGGTTGGATTTAGGTCGGATCAGGAGCTTGATTAAGCCAAATCATTTTCGTCATCTTCATGCTCTTTTTCATTTTCCTTTTCATGAACCCACTTCTTCCATATCTCTTCATCTCGCCAGCTTTCTTTCACTTCTACTTCATACCATTTTTCACCTCTTTCCTCCACATCATCTTGTACTTTTTAAATCTATCTTTCTCTTGGTCTTCCCCTTCTCTCACATTTCAAGCATGAAATCATTCTTGGCAATCTTCCTTTTTCCATTCTCATGATTTTTCCAGGAAATTTAAATCTTTCTCTCCCAATTTGTATACCTTTTCTCTATATATTTATTCATTTTCTCACTATTTTGCAATCTTGATCAATTAGGTCACCTCTTCAATAACAGTACGAATGTGACCAATATTCAAATGAACAGAAAATACTGAAAGAAGCATCAAAATGTCTCTCTTTCCAAAAAAAAAAAATAAAAGAATAAATAACAAAAGAACGTATACTCTTCAACGAAGCCCTAATATATATAGACACACATATTTATATTCTATATCAGTGTTAAAGTTCCGTACGAACATCGTCAAAGACTTGGCAAGCGGCGCTGAGAGACGCTGTTAATTCCTCGATGCTACACCTTGGCAAGTCATGCGCTATTTCTAAGAAGACGTCTTCAGTCAACCTATAGACTGACGAGGTCCGTCCAGACACGATTGTCGATCAAATATTCTACTTTGTGATTGTTTTGGTGTTGGGCCACATGTTCTTGCTCACTTAGCTGGCCGTGGGTTCGTGCACCCTCCTCTCGTTGTTGGCTGCTCATCTCTTTTTTGGCTAGAGCCAGTGTTGTACTATCCTTTAGAAGGGACGTTAAGCCGGTAGTTCTCTAGGTACTCTTCAACAATAGTAAGCTGCTTGTCGGCACCAGGTTTTTGAAGCCTCACTTCAAGACAAGCTAAAAAAAAACAGAATTACAGCCATGAAGTTTCTATTGAGGCTAATTTTCCAACTAAAAGAGCTCTAAGGGGTGGATATGTTCAGTGGGCATTTTACTGAGCTCATGAAATGAATGGAATTCACTCACCACTCCCACAAGGTTTTTGCTGGATATCATCTCCAGCATTCTCAGGACCATAGCAGTCGAAGAAGTTGCTCAGGCACATCTCTGCAACATCATCGATGTCCCCTGACAGCTGCAAGTTGGGCTCCATTTCTAGAATCAAGACAAGGTGTTACTTTATTGTAGACTACGGTAATATTAACGTCCCTTCTAAAGGACAGTACAACACTGTAACAACAGGATTCCATCACAAATCCATGCTGTCAAGAGGTTGAGAAGCAAGGCCAGTGAAGAATAATGCACCAAAGGATGAATCCTCATCTGAAGGTGGAACTCAAAAAGTTTTTGCTTTCTTCGAGTCAAAGTTTTTGAGTTAAACTTACCCATAAGAGCTCTTATCTTGTCTCGTCCAACAAAATCAGAGGCAGATCCGTCGGAGTCCACGTGCTCCTCGTCTGGGCCATCTGAAAACATAACATTCATTACTGATCCGTATCGTGCTACTAGTCTCAAATGTTTTAGATAAAATAAAAGTTTTCTTTAAATTTTCTTTTTGTTATCTAAACTAACATTTGTTTGAGTTGCAAAGTTCTACGGTAGGGACAGTTTATATTTTTATGTTTTCGCAAAGTGTTGACACAACTTCTTCTAATAATCACAATCAGTTCAGGAATATACAACATTAAACCAGTGACCAATGACAAGAGCTGTGTCCACCACAAATTGACTGATGCACCATTCTACCTCCCTCTGAATTTTTTTACTCACCAGCAAAGACTTCCGAATGCTTTTTTGCTACACATCGGCGGTAGGCTTCACGTCCTAAATCATCGAGGAGTGCTAATTCTTGTGCATATTGTTCAGCCTGTGAAGCTGAAAAAAATTGTTCAGTTGTTTGTTGTCCTTGGTTAGTTAAACAACCTTAAGACACAAGCAGACAGCACAGTCGACTTTTTTTTTGGTTGTGGAGTTTTGCATTTGAAAGGCGTTTGGGTTTTTGGCCCGCGTTCAAAAATGGCAAAATTTCACCAAAAAATTTAAACACCAAAAAAAAATCTTTTCCCATATCACAAGCAAGAAATTACTAATTAATTAATTTCTAACACACGCCAGGAACTGTTAAGGTTTTTAAAAGACCTTTTCCCGGCTCCTTCGCATCACCACCACAAAAGCAATGTTTTTACTCTGTTCTTTGACACGTCCTACATGTCTACAATTGCCTGCCTAAAAGTATCGACTAGACCATACTTGAAAAAACACCATTCGCAACCTTCAACACTATGGCAATGAATGAATGAATATTAGGGCTTAACGGCGCCTCAACCTAGTGGTTATATTGCGCCAAATAATGGTAAGATAAGTATTAAAAGATAAATTTCCTTAGTACAGATAAAAGTTTACATCAGACCTATTAAGTCAATCTCGGCTAGAAAATTTTAAAACTTTGTCAATACGACGAGGGTCATCTGCTAAGACCTTGTCAATTGTGTTTTCTAATGAATAGTGTTGCCTGGCAACTCTGTATTTACTACAATCAATTAAAATGTGTCGGATGGATAAAATCTCACTGCATTTATTGCAGCGTGGGGGAACCTTGTCAATAGTAAATAAAAAAGAGTGGGTTAAAAGAGTGTGTCCTATACGTAATCGACTTAAAACAACCTCCTCACGCCTTTCTGATCTTCTTGAAGATTCCCATGGTTCGATGGAAGGCTTGATTTCTTTAAGTTTGTTATTTGTCTGTTGGTCCCACATATCTTGGAATCTTAAGGTGGTTTTTAATTTAAAATACACTTTTAAATCATTATGGGATATTCTGTGATCATCAATTTCTACTTTTCCCAAAGCATTTTTGGCAGCTGCATCGGCTTGTTCATTGCCCTTAATTCCAACATGTCCCGGAACCCAACAAAGAACCACTTTAATGTGCCGAGAGGAAAGAGACGCTAGAAGGGAATGTACTTCCTGAACAAGAGCGTTGGGTGAGAAGATATCATATATGGAATCAATAGCGCTGAGCGAGTCCGAGCAGATTAAAAATCTCGATTCATCTCTACTTTCGATGTGCTGCAGAGCCTTCACGATTGCATAAAGCTCTGCAGTAAAGATGCTACATGCGTTGTCCAGTCTAAAACCATATACAATGTTTGGATTTGTTACAAAGGCGCAACCAACAGAGTCGTCACATTTTGATCCGTCAGTGTAATAGTGGACATGGTGCGGGTAATCGGCACAGATTTCGGCAAACCTACGTCGGTATACGACGTCGCTCGTGTGGTTTTTCCCCAGAGATGAGAGTCCGACAAGGCAAGAAGGCCTAGGGACTGTCCAAGGAGCAACCGAACCACACTCAATGGGGAACATTCTCGGGGCCCTGAAGGTTAGTTCAGTGAAAATTCGTCCCAGCCTTATTCCTGCCGGCACGGTTGAAAAGGGTTTGGCATCATAAATTGCCTGGAATCTGGGCTGAAGTAGAGGTTGATATGTGGGATGTTTTTTCATGGTGAATAATTTTGCAGCGTACGAAGTTAAAAGATACTGTCTTCTCAGTGCTAGAGGCGGCTCCCCGGATTCACAATATAAACTCTCCACCCGGCTGGTTCGAAGAGCCCCTATGGCCAGCCGTATACCTGTGTTGTGAATAGTGTTAAGAGTTTTTTTGTAGCTGTCTCGGGCGGAGTCATAAACAGCGCAACCATAGTCCAACTTAGAACGTATGAGAGCACGATAAATCCGCAGCATGACTGTGCGGTCCGCTCCCCATCTTGTCCCTGTCAAGTAACGTAAAATGTTGAGCGATTTAGAACACTTAATACGAAGTTGGCTAAAGTGTTCTTTAAAATTCAGTTTCTGGTCAAAAACTAATCCTAGGAACTTGACACTTTTAGCTACCGGAAGAGGGTTCCCGCGAAGAGCAATCTCTGGGTCGGGGAAAAACCCCCGCACCCGAGAGAAGTGAACACAGGTAGTTTTTGCTGCCGAGAACGTAAACCCGGTGGCATCAGCCCACTTAGCAAGCCTGTTTACAGTAAGCTGAATCTGTCGAGAAGCAGACGGTAAAGACTTGGATGAGCAGATAATTGCAAGGTCGTCTACAAACAAAGAAGACAACACTGGGGTGCTAACAAAGTCGGCAATTGAATTGATTGCTATGGCAAAGAGTGTCACGCTAAGAACGCTGCCTTGCGGCACACCGTTTTCCTGGATAAAACTCTCTGATAAAATGTTGCCAAGTCGAACGTTAAAAGATCTGTCAGTGATAAAATTCTGAATAAAAACAGAAAGTCTACCTTTAAAATTCCAAGAATAAAGTGTCTTAAGAATATTATATTTCCAAGTGGTGTCATAGGCCTTCTCAAGGTCGAAGAACACAGCAACGGAATGTTGTCCCCGAAGGAACCCGTCCTGGATAACAGCCTCCATGCGAATCAAATGGTCTAATGTATTCCTGTTCTTCCTGAAACCGCATTGTAGGTTTGACAGCAGCTTCTTCTTTTCCAACCACCAAACGAGCCTATTATTCACCATGCGCTCCATAATTTTGCAAAGACAGCTGGTGAGCGAGATTGGCCTGTAGCTCGAGGCCAGCTTCTTGTCTTTGCCCGCCTTGGCAATAGGTATAAGAATTGCATGGCGCCAGGAGCTGGGAAATGCTTGGGAGGTCCATATGATGTTAAACATGGCCAGGAGGTCATCCAGGGCTGCTGGGCTAAGGTGCTTTAAAAACATGTTATGGATTCTGTCAGGTCCAGGTGAGGTGTTTTTTGCGGTTCGGATTGCGTGGTCTAATTCCCACCGACTAAACGGCACGTTGTAGCTCTCTGAGTTGGTAGACGAGAACGAGATGAACTTTCGTTCCGCTTCGAGTTTTATTTTTTGGAACGTGGCTGTGTAGTGGTGAGAGTCTGAGACATCTGAGAATTGTTGCCCTAGATGATTCACAATTTCTTCTGGAGCCGTGATGATGCGCCCATTCTTCTCCAGACCCGGAATGACTTGCGCCGTAAACTTGCCATCGATCTTCTTTATTTTGTTCCAGACTTTGGCGGCAGGAGTGTGGCAAGTTATTGTTGAGACGTAGTCTCGCCAGGATTGCTTCTTGGCTGCGCGAATGGCCCGCCGTGCAACAGCACGCGCGTTCCTGAAAACCTCGAGGTTTTCGGAGGTTGGACGGTTAGTGAATACCCTCAATGCTTTCTTTCTCAGCTTTATTGATTTTTGGCACTCCTCATTCCACCACGGAACAGCCATACGATGTGGTCTCGTGGATGTCTCGGGAATGCTCCGAGTTGCTGCCTCAATTAAAATACTAGTTACGCAGTCCACCCTGGCGTCTGAGTTGGTTATTCCTCGTGCGGGACTTAGGTCTGCGAGGCTGGTGAACAGCCTCCAGCTTGCCCTCTTCAGACTCCATTGGGCACAGCGAGCGCCGGGTTCAAGTTGGTTAGTTAAAAGTTTTAAAAACAAGGGGAAGTGGTCACTTCCACACAAGTCCGAGTGGACTGATAGCTCAAGTATTGGGGCAACAGAAGGGCAACACACACATAGGTCAATAGATGAGAATTCACCGTTAAAAGAGTTAAAACGTGTTTTCTCGTTATTGTTTAAAATGATCAAGTCATTATCATCAAAAAATTTCTCTAGCAACTTCCCTCTTCCCCTGTCAACCATACTGTCACCCCACAGGGGGTTATGGGCATTAAAATCACCCAAGAGAACGTAAGGTCTTGGAAGTTGGGAGATCATGTTGTCCAGATTGGCAAAAGTGACCGGAGCCCATTCGGGTAAATAAAGATTGCAAAATGTTATTGGAAGAGGAGTATGGACTCGGATAGCCACCGCTTGAAGGGATGTTGTGAGAGGAACGGGGCTAGAAAAGACCCTGTCCGAAACAATTGCCGCCACTCCGCCATGGGCTCGGTTTCCAGACGTGTCGTCAAAACGATAAAACCTGTAACCTTTTAAAATCGGCGAGTCAGAAAGCTTAAAATGAGTTTCTTGCAAAAAAAGGCAAAGAGGGCTAAAATTAGCTGTTAAAAGCTTCACCTCCTCTCGGTGGTGATGGTAACCATTGAGGTTCCACTGTATTAAAGCCATTTCTGTTGTTTTAAAATCTCTCTAAACCTAAGTAATGTATCACAGATATTTTCACAGCCATCAAATCCATGTAAAATTAAGAATAAAATCACACAGGTAAAATAAGCGTATACTAATATCACAGTCACAATCACTAAGGCTATCACAGAAATCTTATCACAGTAAACTAGCACCAGAAGAGTTTCCTCTCTAAACCTAAGTAAAGTATCACAGACAATATCACAGCTATCTGAAAACCTACATAAAATTAAAAATGAAATCATATAGGTAAAAGAAGCGGAGATAATTATCACAGACACTATCACTAAGATTATCACAGGAAGTTTATCACAGCAATGTAGCACCAAAAAATCTCTAAACCTAAGTAAAATATCACAGATAGTATCGCGGCAATCCATTAACCTATATAAAATTAAAAATAAAATTATATAGATAAAAGAAGCGTTAATAAATATCACAGACACTATCACAAAGGCCATCACGGATAATTTAGATGTCTACTTGGTTTCACCTCTTTGGTTTTAACTTTAAAAGCATCAGTCTTTTGCCTCTTGCTAGGCACAGCAACTGTCGCTTCACCACCGCCTCCTTGCACCTGGGCGGCACCCTCAACCTCATCGCAGTCCATCGAGGACTCGTCCTCTTTAGACTTGGGGCTGGTCTCTTTGGATTCTAATTTCTTTGCTTTTTGCGGGTTTTGTTTTAAAAATTCTAGCTCCTCTCCAATTTTCTTGTTTTGGTTTTTGAGCTCTTCGTACTCCTTCCTGAGCAACTCTATTTGTTTCGTCTGCTCTTCTATTTTTTTAGTTTGTTCTTCGAGCTTTAGTTTGTTTTCCTGCTGCCCAGAAAGAAGAAGGGTCATCATGTTCATCAGGGTTTTAAGTTCTGATGAACTTGGGTGATGCCCCTCTTTAGGGCTGGGAGCAGGTGGTAGAGCGGTGGCTTGGGCGAAGGATTTTAAAAGATTTGGACTAGGGCAGAGAAGGTTGTATTTTTTTCTAGCCTCGGGGTATGGGATCTTCTCGAGAGTTTTTATTTCACATATCTTTTTTTCCTTCTTCCAGACAGGACACTCCCGGGACCAGGACGGGTGCGGAGCTTCGCAGTTGGCACAGTGCGCCTCCTGATCGCACGGGGCGTTAGGGTGGGCGTTCGCCTTGCCGCACCTGTCGCACACTTGTGGCCTTTGGCAATTCTGTTGGCCGTGGCCGAAGCGTTGGCAATTTAGACAGCGAAGGGGATTAGGGATGCTGGGCTTAACCTCAACACGTATAAATCCCACGAAAATAAATTGAGGCAGAATGGTGGAATTAAATGTTAGAATGTGGAGCGGTGATGGTTTAAGAATGTTGTCTTTCCGGGTGGTGATGGATTTCACTTCGATTACTCTCTGGTTTGTGAGTTCGAGCAAGGCCTCCTCCTCGCCCATCTGAAGCAGGTCGTGGCTGAACACGACTCCTTTGCAGGAGTTCAGAGTTTTGTGGGCAAGGGTGGAGACCTGGAATGTTCCTAATAGAGTAAGGCCAGAGAGTTTATCTGATATTTCTTTTTTCCCAGCTTCTACAAGAAGAGTCCCGTCGCGCAGGCGCTTAGTAGAGCGAAGCTCTCCTACGTCTGCGGACAGAAATCTTTGTATTTTAAAGGGGCTCACGCCGGAGAAGGTCAGATTCTTGTCTGCATCTAGTCTTGAGATGATAAAAAAGGAGTCGAAATGGTCGGTGAACGTTTTGTTGTTTGATTGTACATGTTGTACATTAATGGTCCTGTCAAACAGGCTTGGTAAACTTTTAAGGGGGGGGGTGGACGTTTTTTTTGAGTTGGGGGTAGGTGGGGTTGGGAAGCTTGGGTTTGGGGGGGGGGGAAAGGGGGGTTGGGGTTTGGTTTTTGTGATTTTGGTTCATTTTTGGACCCACGAGAAGCTAGGGAAATAAAGGTCAGCTCCCACAGAGCCCCGCTTGTGGGAGTAAGGCTAATATAAAACTGAAGGTCGCCAGGTGTTCAGAGTCCATCGTTCGCTACTACTATTTACCCAGTAGTAATTCAGCTCCTCGGCACGATTGGTGACACCTTAAGCTTGGGTACGTGTCCTGGTACTTTGCATTTGTCGTCAACGTTTGTGGGTTGTATACCGAAAGAAAAAGCCGTGGAAATTGCCAAGTCGTCATAGGGGAGGGCGCCACACCGCTGTCGCAGAAGGCAGACGGGGGCTTCGGGAGGTGGCAAGGAATGAAAAAAGGGGCGAGGCGAAGAGAAGATAGTGAAATGAAGAGAGGAGAGAAAAAGAGCGCACAGAGCCTCCCTAGACCAAAGTCCTTGTTCCGCGACAGCGGCGTGGCAGGACTATTCTTGGTCTGGATCCTCGCCGGGAGCCTGTCCGGTATAGGAGACCTTACGGGGAGCGAAACCTCCCCACCGGCAGAGCCTCCCGGGTCATTGGATCACACAAACCCCCTCACCACGTCAAGGTGATAGTCCACGAGGGGGACTATGGCAATATCACAAGTTATTCTGCAAACAATGGAAAAACTTTCCTCCACTACAGACCTCCTCAATCATAAAGGTAGCATATTAAAAGCAATAAGGCGACCTTATTCCCCATCGCGTAATGCGGATTTGCATTTATATCCGAATAAAAGGAAACAGATGTAATGACTGATAAAAATCAGCTGATAACTGTCCATAAGTAACTTCCTTTTCAATGACACAAGGGGTATTGAAAGTTATGCAAATCACTCACTGCTTGTTTGAGCGTCTTGATCCAATATGTCCAATTCTAGCTGCAGATCGTTGACTTCCACGATGTCACAGATTGACTCCTCAGCACGAAGAACCGTGTCGCCGGATGTTTCGTTGTCTGCGATAAAGACTAATTGTTACCTGGTTGTGGACAGATTCTCATCCCAGGAATAACATCCGAGATTGTTCAATATTTACAAGGAAAGCTTATTCAAAACATCACGGTGTCCAGTTATAAAGAATTAAGTGTACACAAACTGTTGTGTATGAGTAGGTTATTCTCAAAATAAGGATACATTTTAAGCAGGGTCAAACTAGATAAACCTAGATCATCTTTATACACTAATCTTAGTCCTGTCAATGTTCACATAGACAACTACCGCTTTATTGTCCCTTCAATATTTACATTGTTTTATGTATTTTCCTTCACTCAGCGAACAGCTTATAATATTTAGTAATTTATACTTAATTATTTTATACGAATCTTTTATCTTTAAGCACGGAACTCTGCGCGGACTCGTTGAGTACTTCCGTACTCTATGAAGCTGAAAGTCTATGTGGGGACCACTGGCTTGGTCAAGCTAAAGCAAACATAGAACTTGTTTTTGTGCCACACATCAAAATAACTACTTCAAGACTTTACATTTTTTGTCAGCTACTCAAATTCATAAATACTTCATCTTCTGAATCAGAATTGGCAATTATTACGTTTCAGGTCACATGTAAATTAAATGTCAGATCATCATGATTTCAGTAAAAATAAATAAACTGACATCATACATTTTTTAGTACAGTAGAACAACATTAGTGCGTTGACACCTACAGTTGACAGTGCCCATTGAAAATATATGCACTATCTACTTAAGGGAAAGCATAGATATTATTATCACATATGCAACATGAGATCAATCATGTAATTTTTACAATTTTTTTTCATGATATCATTGTGAGACTTTTTTTCATTTTCCATAAGAGATTTTAGACGAGCTTCGAGGATAGCTTTTTCCAATAAAAAAGGAACTCGCTGCCGTTCTTCGTTGGCAGCAGCTAATTTTTGGCTGGCTTCAAATTCTGCCTGCCTCCTCGACTCCTCGGCATCCAGCCGCTTCTGCTGGGCGTCAAACTCTTTTTGAGCCAGCATTATTTGCAGTTTTGCCAGCTCAATTTTCGTTTCCGCCAATGCCGAAAAATTACTCTTTGATGCCGACATGGTGGGAAGCTTGGACGTAAATGGGCTCGGACGTCTGAGGCTGCTCGAGTCTGCATTAAGATGAGGGCGGGGGTCTACCATAAGGACAAGGATGGGCTGGCTTTGGAACGACACATGCAACACTGGTATAATGTGTTGGTACAGAATCAGGAGTAGATGATAACTATAAGCTCAGGAAATGTGATTTTTGGTTAGTAATGGATTGCGGTAGACGCACCATAAGTTTGAAAATGTTGCATTCACAAATTACGCTAAAATTGAACCTACCTTTGCCGATACTTGAACCTACAAGCAACGGATTTTTGGGTCTTCGTAGCATGGCTGGTGAATAACTGCTCCACTCCTTGGGCACTATAAAAGAATAAACCCTACAGTCTTTAGCATTCTTTGCCGATCATTAGAGGCTCTTTTCTTGGCATCTTTCTTTTAATTTTCATATTTAGCTCTTAGCAAGTTATTAAGAATAACTTAATAATACGAATAATAAGAATAACACGGAGCAAGAATAATTTTTTTTTTTTTTTTTTTACAATTAATCCTATTGTTATCCGGTATTAATAACAATAAGTTATTAGTAACAATTTTTTTAATTCCTTGTAACTGTCTGATTTTGGATCAATCCATGTTTTCTTCTGTCTTGTTTCTTCTGGCAGCTCGTCATGCGCACAACGAGTGGTGAAATTTGGTTTCGTTAGGTCTGGGGGCCAACTATGGACATTTTTTACATGGTATAATAATGACAGAAATTTGTCAGCTAATACCTCCCCATCACCATTGCATGTTTGGGAACTCCACCACAGGTGTTTGCCTATGCTGGCTCTCCATGCAGACAGTTCTGGGTATTTTTTTTCCACGGATTTTATGCGTTTAGATAAACTTTTTGCTAAATGCCAAACGTCAAATTCGTGGTGTATGGCTGGATATTGCGTTCGCATAAAATAACCAACCCCTCGATGCCGGTAAGTTAAAAATAATTTATTTGCAAATTTTCATTTTCAACCAGTCCTACAATGAGTTCTTGACAAGCATTTTTTTCAAGTTCTCCAATCACTTGGCCTTTTTGAACAATTTTGAAATCTACCACTTTTGAGGTTTTTAGGTCCATTATTGTGTATGTACAATATTTAGCAGAAAAACCGGGTGAATCAAATTGGCCATCCCCTGCTAAACGAACGCTACCTTCTTCACGCAGATTGTCCATCGTCTCATTTCGTTGCTCCATCCACACCTTTTCTACTTCATTACTAAAATATCTGTTGATAATTTTGTCAAAAGTAGTCCTTGAAAAATACTTGAGTTTGAGAGTTTTTGTGAAATGAGAAAAAGCAGTGAAATTGACACCTGTTAGCATAAGAGCTGAAGCAATAGACACATTGCCTTTTGGTTCATTGCCCATCATAGGCTGCGATCTCCAGTCTAATTTATGACCGCCCTCACACGTGGTTGTCACCCCTAGCATAGCACCTCGACTCCATCGCCTTGTTTTCACAACAGACGCTCCGCATTCACGGCAAAATTGAAACAGGGTGGCCAAACAGTTCCAAAATACAAAAAAAAGAAATGATGTTGAGACTGATCAGTCGGTTTTTCAATTTCGATTATTTCTTCGTTTGCATCATCGGAAACCCAGTTTTCTGATGTATCAACACTCGTCACTAACTGATGCGATGAGGTCTTCCTGCTCCATCCGAAAAGAAGCATCCAAATCATTTTTGTCACTTTCCGACTCACTATCGCTCTCAGGACAATGACGGCAATTAAAACGGTATATTTCTTCCAGCCCTAATTCGCACTGAACACCTACATCGCACGCATCCCTCCATGAATAGTCTTCGTCGCAAACCGTAGGAGACTGTCTCGGAGATGTAAAAGCGCGTGAAGTGCCGGGTTGAGGAGAGGGTGGGTTTGGGGTCAAGAGCTCATCCACCATTTGTTTTTCAAGTTTTTTTTTATATCGAGATTCACGTGATTTTGCAGCTGCAGGTAAGGGTTTCTCAGGCACCTGCGAACTGTCGCGACTCGCAAAAAAGGTGTTAGTTAGAACCATATTACTGTTATGACTTAGGGAAGTCGGTAGCCGCTTTCGCGGCGTCGCATGACGATGCAAGCTCTCAGAAGCAAGCCCGCGTCAAATAATAAGAATTTACAGGAAAGACAAAAATATAAACAATAATCAAAATGCCACATACGAGCCACACTGGACGAGTTAGTTCAAATCAAGATGCAGAAGAGGAAGCAAGTGGATTTGCGTTCCCTTCGGGGCCTTGCTCCTCCTAAAAAACCAAAATTTGGTTTGGGGGAAGTTGAAGACACCACCAACGTTGCATCACGCAGCAGCAAGAAGCCCAATGAAAAAGAGTCACTGTGGAAACTGATGTAATCTCCTCAACGCGAAAGTACCTATCTATGGATAGTTTCAACAAAAATTTAAACCAGTATTCGATTAAAATGATTTTTTTTTTACCAGATTCCCGAATCCCCACCAAATTTCAAGACTGCAACAATGTGGGAAGGTGTAGACAAGAGAGGGCGGCATTAATTTAATTTTCTCAAAATCATTACGTATATAAAAATGCAGTTCTGACCATGTCATTCCAAGCCCAATTTCATCGTTAACTCGTAGATTGACTCCAAAAGAAACCTTAGAATAAAAATTCACTTGGAGCTGCGCCCGAAGCCCCCTATTTTCCACTCTTTCGGTGAATTCGCCTTGGGTGCCCCCACCCCCCCACCGACACAAAAAATGGGTCATTTTTGGTACCCCCACTAAAAATTTTACGAATACATCACTGGATGTAGTGACAAATATAGTTCATAAAGTTCCGCATGCCACCCATGTAAATACATCGGCGAGCACCCGCTCTAGCACCGATGACGTCATCACGAATGCAGCGTTGCGCGATAATATTTCCCTGACGTGTTTACATTCGAAATTTAAAAAAAAAAAAAAATTGGATTTGTTTGTTTAATACATCAGACAATCTGAAACTGCAAAGTGACCAAAACGTGTTTTGAGGCCGACCACTTTTTCTCTCTGTCATTCAATCTATCTATCCTTCTCGCACTCGAAGCAAACAACTCGAGCGCATATACAAGCCTTATTCTGCTTCATGCAGGAGACTAGAGGCGCTCTGTCGCACTGCTGGGTTGAATAGGTAATCCATTCTTTGCACACCAACCAACGAACGCATCATGACCAGTTCATGTAGCGAGTCTTCAGGCACAGCTCACTCTGTCCAAAAAAAAACAATACGACTCGTACGACGATACTGAGACAGGCAGCGAAATGGACCAGGATTTCACAATCGTAAAAGAAAAGAGGTCCATCAAATCCACCTCTCAGTCATCAAGTGACAGCCTAAAATCTCAACATTTTCGCAATAACACAATTATCCCTGGCGACGATAATGTCAATAAAAAACCCAAGCGTCAACTTAAAAAAAGGTGTAAACCTGGATCACCCCCAGGCACACTGACTACTCACAACTCTGACGTCACCTCAAAACAACAACAAACCACGGCTCAAGACAACGTTCCAATTTCTGTCAACATACCACCCATTATCGTCAAGTCCCTGAAAATCCACGACCAGCTAATTGAAATTCTTAAAGAATCTTGCAGCAAGGACTTTGTTACCAAACCACGACTCGACTACGTTAAGATAACGTTCCTCGACCCAACAGACCGTGCCAATACCCTCAGGGTATTTACGGAACAAAAAATAGAGTTTTACACATTCCCAGAGTACTCCAAGAAACCGCAGCGATTCATCATTAGAGGGCTGCCCTCCAATACCTCCACCTCCGCAATCGCAAACGACCTCATTGAAAGAGGATTCTCAGTCCGTAATGTCACTCAACTCACCAAAACTAACCGTGACATGGACAATCCTGAGGCCACACCCACGGTTAAAAAGTGGCCTCTCTTTGCTATCACCATCTGCGCTATTCCTGGGCAACCCAATGCAGATGTTGAGAATCTCAGATCTATTCTACACTGCCGCGTTATGGTGGAGGCGCCACGGGCTACGAAGATCATACCCATGTGTTTTAATTGTCAACTAGTTGGGCACAGTTCCTCTTTCTGCCACCAGCGCACCAAGTGCGTCTGGTGTGCAGAAAATCACGATGCTAAAGTCTGCCCAAATAAGCACAAGCCGCCTGTATGTGCCAACTGTGGTGACACCCACCCGGCCAGTTACAGAGGTTGTCCATACCATGTTCGAATAGCAGAAAGCTACGAACGTAAAACCCAGCCGACAGGGTTCCAAAGCCCTGCGACTGTGGTAATACCTCAAAAAGACTCTGTAATTCAAGCAACCACCACCACAACACCAGACCAAACTAACTCCACTACCTCTACCCCAATAATTCAACCAACCACAACAATACAAGATAATGCAAACCCTTCCACTTCAAGAACTATGAACTATGCTCGAGCAGTCAGCAACGGAGAACCTAAGAAGACAACCGAAGAACCTGAAGATAACCGAAATAATTTCCAAATTCCTCCAAAAAACCCTCAATTACCTAAAACCATCAAACAAAAATCCAACATCAGTTCCACCATCCAACCAAATTTCACAGCACCTGCCACCCAAACAAACACGCCAAACAAACCAACAACACTACCACCTCCAAATGGCTCGAGACAAAGACGAAATTCTAGCCTCACACAAGATCCAAGTGAGACCACTCCAGAATCCCAACCCTGGTGGGTCAAAATAATCATTACAGTAGCCGATCTAATTTGTTCACTCAATTTACACCCTATTCTAAATATAATAGCAAGTTCGACCAAGACTCTCCTCAACACTTTCCTTAGTTCCAACTATGGCAAGTAAGCCAGTTAACATCCTCTCCTGGAACGCAAACGGCGTTCGAAACAAACATGTTGAACTTCGAAACCTTATCGAGGAGAGGGAAATCGACGTCTGCCTCATCCAGGAGACGCATTTAGGCTCTGCCCTAAACTTTAGACTCCAACTTTCATGTCTACAGAACTGACCGATAGGGGGCCATTAACCACAAACAGGGGGGTGGCGTGGCCATTGCTATCAAACTAGGCTTGAAACACTCGGAACTGGCGCTCCCTCCACTTCAGACAATGGGAGCTGCAGGCATCGAGCTACACATGGCAAGTGGAGCCGTTAGAGTCATCTCGGCGTACCTACCTCCAGGGAAAAGACTCCACACCTCAGACCTTGACCTTCTAATAGACCACTCAACACCTACTATTCTAGCCGGCGATCTCAACGCTAAACATACGTGCTGGAACTCGAAATCTATCAACACGAAGGGACGACTCCTGCTTAAACATAGCTTAAGCAACGATTTCACCGTGGTTGGACCCACTGAACCAACCCATTTCGCCCCCCAATCCAAGTACCACTTCGGTGATCTTCTTGATATTGCTATTATATCAAAGCTAAGACAATCTGTGTATCTCGAAACACTGCAGGCTCTGACCTCAGACCATAATCCTGTCCTCATTGAATTTGGTGACGAGATCTCCACCATTCCCCCCGAAACCAGATTAAATTATCGCAAGGCAGACTGGGACAAGTTCAGGGCTGTTCTGATCAGCACCGAGGATACCAGCGCCATTACCAACCCGGCACAGATAGACCAAGCTGTCAACACCTTGACTTTGAATATTCAAGTGGCGATGGAAAAAGCCATCCCAAAAACACCAGCTCGTCGAACTGACATCTTCGACCTCCCTTCAGGCATTAAAATGAGCATCCAGGCCAAGAACAAAGCCCGCCGAGAATGGCAGAGGTATAGGACCAAAGACTCCAAGCAAAACTACAATAGGCTATGCAGGGAACTTAAGCTTTTGATAGGAGAACACCAGGCCAACAAATGGGAGGCGGCCGTCTCAAAACTTAAGGTTTCCGATCACTCGGTGTACCAAATGGCTCGTTCCCTGCAAAGGAAAAAACAGCCAAACCCCCCGATACAAGGTCCAAATCACCTAGCAACCAACGACAAGGAAAAAGCGGACATATTTGCCAACTCCCTCGAGAAGCAATTCTCCAACTCAGCTTTCAGTCCCCTAGACCAAATTGTAAAAGTTTCTCTTGAAACTCTAAGGAGTCATACTACACCAGACACACTTGCTGAACAGGTCGAGGAATGTAACATTGAAGAAGTAGGGAAAATAGTCGATAAGCTTAAATCTAAGAAAGCTCCTGGTCCTGACAAAATAACCAATGATGTGATACAACAACTGCCACACGTTACGGCCAATAGACTAATTGAGATATTCAACGCCTGCCTTAAATCACAACACTTTCCTCAACCCTGGAAAGAGGCCAGGGTGGTACTCTTTCCCAAGGCTGGGAAAAATATCAGACTCCCCGAAAATCATTGACCCATAAGCCTATTGTCAAACCTGTCCAAGCTCTTAGAAAGAGTGGTGCTTACCAGACTAAACAACTTCTTAGCTGAAAAGGAAATCCTCATAAACGAGCAATTCGGATTCCGGAAAGACCACTCGACTACCAAACAACTTCTGAGGGTAGTCAACCACATAAACCATGGCTTCAATATCAATAAATCAACAGCTGCTGTCTTCCTTGATGTTGCTAAAGCCTTCGACAAGGTTTGGCATGACGGCATCATTTTCAAACTCCTTTCTTTCAATTGTCCCTTCTATCTTATAAAACTCATAGACTGCTATCTGACTGACAGATCCTTCAGAGTGTCAGTCAGAAATACTCTCTCAAACTTTCACCCGATAAGAGCTGGGGTCCCTCAGGGTTCTGTCCTTGGGCCCATACTCTTTAACCTGTTTACAAACGATATCCCAAGACACTTACACAAAGCCGACATCGCACTGTTTGCAGACGATGCTGCCATTCTCAGCACATCATGGAACACTCAGGAAATAGAAAAGAACCTACAAAATGCTCTTGATCGCGTCCTTCTCTGGTACAGTGAGTGAAAAATCACCATAAACAAAGATAAGACCACAGCCACACTGTTTACACACAAAAGTAAACAGTATGTGCCAAAAATCAAAGTGGATAACCAATCGATCACCTTCACCAATAGCAACAAATATCTGGGTCTAACATTAGACAGTAAACTCACTTGGAAATCTCACATTGACGCAATTCACTCTAAAGCGCTGCAGAAAATGGCAGCACTTAGACCACTCTTTCGTGCCAAGTCAATGCGACCTCACACAAAAATTCATTTATTCAAATCAATTATCCGACCCACTATAACATACGCCTCCCCTGTCTGGGGAAACTCTTTAAACAAAACCCAACAATATAAACTATCCACCATCCAAAACAGAGCTCTGCGACAAGCATTCGATGCACCGATCTGCACTAAGCTTGACGCACTACACAATGAAGGTTGCATCGAAACACTTAAAATATACATTCAAAAACTAAACACAAATTTCGAACTTACACTTGAAAAATCTCTAAATCCTCTAATAACTAAACAGCTAGCGTATCTTCCAAACCCTTTCGATAAATATCAAAGACCACTTCAAAATTAACAATGTTTTCCACCACCTGCACTGGCTCTGCAACAATGACCAATGCAATAAGACTCTCATGGGGGACAAAACCCCATAAAAATAACAAACCTTTCTAAAATCCATAGCATTCACTCACTTCTGTTTCATGGCCAAAAGGCCGATAAACAAAAACTCTAGGAAGTAAAGACCAGCTTCCGAACCCGACTGATCACAAGAAACCCCAGCAAGTAAAATGGCGAGGATTGTCCAATGGAATCTGCGAGGTTTCAACAACAACAAGGTAGAAGTTCGCCAACTTATCTCCAGGCTAGACCCTCTGGTGGTCAGCCTTCAGGAAACTAACTTCAAACCAACTGATGCTCCTGTCCTTAGGAACTACGACTTTCACCGTCTAGACTATGTCGCAGGACAGCGAGCACAGGGAGGTGTTGCAACGGCCGTCCACAACAGTCTCCACTCGGAGAATGTTGTGCTGACGACTCCACTCCAGGCCGTGGCTGTGAAGATCTCTCTTCACAGCTCCCTCCACATCTGCAACATTTACCTCCCACCAAACAGTGTTGTATCTCAAAGTACCATTGACGACCTCTTAGCACAACTCCCTCGACCTTTTCTGCTTGTTGGCGATTTCAACGCACACAATCCCATGTGGGGCGGCCTTTCCACCAACTCGAAAGGCACGCTGGTGGAAGACACCATCAGGCTCCACGATGTTGTGCTGTTGAACGATGGCAGCAATACGCATTTCTTAGCTGCCACGGGATCTTTCTCTGCCATTGATCTCTCGTTATGTTCGCCGTCACTAGCACTCGAAACAGACTGGAGTGTTCACGATGATCTTTGTGGAAGTGATCACTTCCCAATTATCATCGAGTGTCGTATCCTTCCGCCCCTTCCACCGCGCCAGCCAAAGTGGATTATCCAGAAGGCTGACTGGTCCACCTTCCGGTCCCTTGCGGTATTTGGCGACTCCGACTTTGCCATTGTGGACGCCCATGTTGACCACTTCACCGAGGTGGTCATACATGCAGCACAGAGGACTATTCCACAGTCATCGGAGAAGCCGTACGGTGTACCTGTCCCCTGGTTCACTCCTGAGTGTAAGGAGGCAATCAGGAAAAGACGAAGAGCTCTTGCAAAATTTATCTCGAAACCAAACGTGGTAAATTTAATCTCCTTCAAGAAGCTCAAAGCCCAAGCTCTTCTTACTTGCAGGAGTGCGATTCTGTAAGTCGAATTCGTAGGCCACGATTTGGGTTTTGCCCGAAACGGAAATGGATTCGTGTATTTGCGATTCCATAACATTTGTTAGGTCGAACTCGGCCGAAAACACCCGATTTGAAATCGTTTTTGCCTGAATTCGTTTCGTGACACAATTTCAGCCCGATCTCGACATTGTTTTCACAAATTTGTTAGAATAGCAATTCAAATAGAGCGGTAACAGTTGGTCGCCGGAAATTACCCAGTATGCAATTCTCTTTCTTGTGTATGTCTCTGTCTGTATCATAATGGTGGAGAGTGAAGATGCCTGAATAAATACATCTTATCAGCAATCGAACATAATATTATATATATATTATATAATATTGATCACATCACTCTGCATATCACCAGGTTATAGTTCAAGTTAAAACAGTGAGCAATCTTGTGTGTGAGTGTGTGGAATCTTTGTGTTTTTCTACTTGTGAAATATCGCGACCACTTGTAAGTCAGGAATAAGAAGACAGCATGGGCGATGAAGACAAGTACAAAGTTCCGCTGTTCGACGGCACCAATTATGATGACTTAATTATTATTATTACCGAGAAGGACCTACTCAAACACGTAAAGAGCAAGCTTGCCGAGGAAGCTACAACTCAAGCACGGCAAAATGACAAGAAGTGCAAGTCACTCATCATTCATAGGATCGCAGACATTCACCTGGAATATGCTAAGGGAAAAGAAACGGCATATGACGTCTGGAAGAAACTGGAAGACGTTTTCGAAAGGAAAGGTGTGGCCTGCTACGTATCAGGAAATCACTTCTAACCTTAAAACTTAATATCGCTGTGAACACAATGGAATCACATTTCTTGAAATTTGACCGAATGATTAGTGAGTTAAAATCATCTGGCGCAAAGCTAGAAGAAACCGACATCGTGTGTCATCTGCTGTTGACAATGCCGCCTGAATACAACGTAGTGGTAACAGCTATCGAAACGTTGACGGCTGATCAGTTAACCTTAGCTTTTGTGAAAAACAGACTCTTTGACGAACAATCAAAACGTCAAATGCTAGTCAAAACCAAAGGGGAATTACCATCATCGATGGCGTTTGCAACACCTTCGAGAAAATCAAGTCACGGAAACAGCCAAAACTGGAAGAAGGACACAGGAAATGGAAGTGCTAACACCAAAGGTTTTTCGTACAAGTGTTACAACTGTGGGTTACAAGGTCACAAACGTGCGGACTGTAGAAATAAACCGAAACCTTCGTACAGACCTGAAAATCAAAGATCAGCAAACGCAGCTGAGGCAGGAACCTATGACAGTGATTTTTGTTTTGCCACACATAACAAAGAAGAATCGAAAAGGATGGTTTGGTTTCTGGATTCGGGTGCCACGGAACATCTTGTGAACGACGATTTCCCTCTTGTAAATGTCATGTCATTAGAAAAACCAGTGCAAATCAAAGTAGCTAAGTCAGGTCAACATCTAGTTGCCAAAAAGAAAGGTGAAATGATCGTGAACTCCTTGATAAGTGGTCGAGTAAATAGAATAAACATCAAGGACGTGTTGCATGTTCCTGATCGAACTGAACTTGCTATCAGTGCGGAAGCTTGAAATGAACGGCTTTAAAATCGTTTTTGAGAACGGTAAGGCAGCAATTATGAAAGGCAATCAAGAAATTGCAGTAGCAAATCGGAAACACAAGCTCTATGAACTGGACTTTATACAGAATGCCAATGCCACTTACCGAGTATGTGGCATTGGCAAGTGCCTCAACGGAACTCATATGGCTTAAACGTTTATTAGAAGATTTTGGGGAGAAATTTATAGAGCCCATTATTGTTCATGAAGATAATCAATCCTGTATTCATTTGTTGAAGAAATGGGAACACCGCAGGCTAAAGCATGTTGATGTTAAATATAATGTATAATCTAATGTAGAACATTTTTTTTGTTTTTTTGAATTGAGGCGGAGTGTTAGAATAGCAATTCAAATAGAGCGGTAACAGTTGGTCGCCCTGGAAATTACCCATTCTTGTGTATGTCTCTGTGAATATGCCTGAATAAATACATCTTATCAGCAATCGAACATAATAATTACCATCCTGATTAATATTGATCACATCACTCTGCATATCAACAAAATTTTGTTAAATTTTCTAGGCTTCCACTTAACTCTTCGTATCCAATTTTTAGTTTTGTGCATCAAAATTGTGTAACACTGTTTGTGAGCAGCATTAAGAAGAAAAACAAGTTTTTTGGTAAGTTGACAGTTGATTGAGGTTATGTTCGGTGGTGTGTAAAACAATTATTGTAAACAAAGGTTGTAAAGCGTCGATTAATAATAATAACTTTGTAATCTAGGCCATGGATGGATGGAACCATTTAGATGCCTTGCGACAGGCTGGATTTCAGCATCGAGCGTTGCGGCAGCGAATGCGACAAAGAAGATATGCGCTTCGTTCCATCACGGAGCCATTTAACGACATGACCACAAGGGACTTTGTGAAGTTGTACCGGTTACCTCAAATGATCGTGCGAGAGCTCGTTGAAGACCTGCGACCAGCAATGCCTCCATTAGTTCGCCGTAGCGCCATTCCAGTAGAGACGAGGAGAGTGTTGTGAATTTTTGAAGTTAACAAGTCAGGGTTTCTAAATCTGATAATAGTATTTATTTTGAAGCTATACACATATAGAGCTAGTTATTGCGAAGATATTTTGCCACTTTGGCTTCAGCAATTTTTGCCAAGGCAGCAGCTTTCAATTCTTCGGCTGCGGCTCGCCTCATTGAAGCTTCGGCTATCATGCTAAGAGACTTTGCAATGTCTTGCATCGTAGCCGCCTTCATTTCCTCCAGCACCGCAAATTTATCTGCTGCCCGATCGTATGAAGTTTCATCATTACTACTCCATTTCTTGGCACCTGAATCTGTAACACAAATTACAAAATAATTGCTAACACAAGATCTGGGCATTATCTCTATTCTATATTATACTTACTAGGCCAATTCATTGAAAAACTATCCACTTCTGTAATTAGACATCCATGCTATTTTTACTACTACAATAGAGCAAGTATAGGCCTATTTAAATTTTGAAAATGTTTTATGCAGATTTTCTCCAGCTTTTACCATTCACTGTATTTTTTCTCTTGCAGCCCCTTTGCCCTCCTAGTGACTGTGGCCGTGGCGTGGAGTCAACTTGGCTGCCTTTTGACGTTGATGGGAAGATCTCGTTCTCAATTGACGCGGAGACTTCAAGTGTGGTTTCATCCACATTTGATGGAGAATTGTCAAATTGTGTGATCACCTGTATATATATTCATTTCTTTAAAGGGTAACCTCTTAAAGTTACATTTTTGTACAGATTCAAATATTTAACATGATCAGAGATAACCCATATCCAAGACATATATGAATATTGTGATTTTACGCAAATTATGTTACGTTGTAGTATGAGCCAGCAACATATATGTATTCATTGAAGAAACACAATAATTTTCATTAAGTATTATTACTTATTAGCATAGTTACGTACCTCTACTACAGCATTGGCGAATGTGTCAAGCGTTAGCTCTTCAGTGTCGCTGGCATATCCCAACTCGATAGTGTTCGGGTCCCCCGTCACTGTCTCATGCCCCATGAAGTCAAGCAACCTCTCCTCGATGGGCGTAAGTTTTTTTTTTGGTGCCTCACCACCACCCGTCCCTCTCTGATAGAGTGCTATCACTGATGCCTTGGCCCTGGTGTTCAGTTTCCAGTCAGACCATGTCTAAAATTTTTCAATTGTATTAGTGTCATGCTCATTCCCGATTTAAGTTAGTCTGAAGACTCAGACTTGAAAATGAAGCATATGATACATTTCTGTACTCTAATAATTATTAATTAGATTAATAATGCAAGCATTTTTTCTGTCTTGTACAATTAGACAGATAAGGCTGTGCTTATAGGGTAAAGTAGGTAGGTCGGCTATTTAGCACATTCAATGGAAAAGGCTCAACGCCAATCGTATGCAGTTTAAATTCTTGGTTCTACTGCAAAATATGTATTGCCAGAGTTGAGCCTTTACCTTTAGAAATGTAGAACTCAAGAAATATAATGTACCTAATAAAAGGAAAGTGATTTTTCGCATATAGTTGTAATGTAGGTACTTACTGACTTCCATCTGGCTACATTTTTTGTGGCGCCGATTCCCACCGAATTAAGTATGCCCGCCAACGTTTCCCACATTTCTTTTGATTTTTGGCGCCCCAAAGCACCCAAAAATCTTCCGTGGGCGAACTCGCGGTGCCCTTCCATATAATTTAACAATCTTTCTTTTTGTTCGTCGCTAAACTGAACATTCTTTGATGGCGCCATGTTTTTTAAGTTTTCAGGTTCAGCTGTCACATTCACGCATTTGACGTTTCTGATTGGTCAATTCACGACTTCCGCCGAATTCGATTCGATATATCGAAGTTGCCTTCACTCCCATTTCGGGAGACCTTATAGAATCGCAATTTATGTCGATTTCGTATATTGCCGAAACGGAATCGAAATCGGGTCCGATTTCGATTCGTGTACGATTCGAAATCGGACAAAACAATTAACGTTATAGAATCGCACTCCAGGCAGGCACAGAAGAACTCCTGGATGAGAAGGCCCGTCCTTCTCGACGGGAAGAGATTGTAACAACCCGAATGCGCATTGGTCACAGCTTTCTGTCCCATATCTTCATCCTCAAACGGGAAGAGCCACCGATGTGCACCTCATGTGACCAGCCTCTTTCACTCAAACACCTCCTTATCGAGTGTGCCGATCACCGTCAGTCGAGAAACACTGCTTCCTGGAAGCATGCAAGAGGCATTGAAAGACGATGCCTGCTCTGTCGATCTAGTGCTCCAGTTTCTAAAAGAGACTGGTTTTTATGATAGGATTTAATTTTAACCCCGACTTTAAGAGTCACTAGCAAATGGTCTTTTTAAATACTATGCACTTTTCATAGTGTATCGTTTGATTCTTTTCGCAAGTATTTGTAAAGAATGCGTTAAGAACTAATTTTATTTTTACACATTGACTTAAAAAGACTTCATGTCTATCTTAAAACTTCTTATGTCTTATCATGTATTCGGCACAAATAGCCAAGTAACTGAGGTGCCGCTAAACCCCACGTTCGCAAGAACAGCTTGTTACAGGTATGGCAGAAAAAAGCGTTATTATCTTAACAACAGCAGTGAAAATTTGTTTCCGTCCGGTTTCTTCAAACCATTTTAACCAACCCGTTAAATTGTGGTTGCCTTTCGGAGCTGAAACATCAGCGTTCAGAAGACGTATTTCAGCGAGGAGTTCCTCAAACGAGACTTGGAACGTTTTTGCCAAGTATGTTATGATCTCTTTATGACATAACTCGAACTGTCTCCTGCTGAAAGCGTTCTTCCAAGCCGGCCATAAGAGCATCTGGCAACGGGAAGAAAACCTTCACTCTCATCTCTTCTTGCTTTGTTGCATACACGTGTCGGGTTGAAGGATTATTATCAATCCGGCAAGATATTCGTTTTGTCTTGACTGCAGGAATGTCAATTTCATTTTCTCGACACACGTCTTCAACTTGTACAAACGTTTCGTTGAAAAACGCAGAAGTTCGCATCTGTGTGAATGCCTCTTTCAGACCACGAACTTCCTCCATTGCAAGAAGTTCAAATCTTCGTATTGAAGGTATGTACTTACTTTGAGGATCATCACTAGGATGGGCTGCATCAGGTATAGAGCGAAAATGAATTCGAACGATTTGAGCTGCAGTAAAACCCCCTTTCCTTTTGCGCTGACTTCTGTGAGGCTCGTGGTGCTGGTTATTTCTTCTATAGCAGTTACTATCGACGTATAGTTTTTTTTCACAGCTGAAACTGCCTCTGCTCGGCATGCCCATCGTGTTGTTGACAGAGATTTAAGACTTCGTAGTAACCCCCCAACCTCTTTCATGAACCGCATGCCTCGCAGGGCTTCCTTCAAGATAATTGTACACAAGTTGAATTGTTCCCAGGAAATCAAAAACAACCGAATTTTCTGACGAGATTTGCATGCGTCCACCAAAACCAAGTTCAAGCAATGTGCATAACAATGAACGAACAGAATTTTAGGATTTTTATCTTTACATCTCTTCTGTACACCTGACTGGTTTCCGGACATTGTCCCAGCGCCATCAAAGCAAACGGCAGAGACAAACTCCCAACTTATCTGTACATTTTCGCGGACAGCGTCTAGAGCATTAAAGATAGATTCAGCGTCCACTTTAGTAACGCGTTTCATGGCCACGTAAAATTCAACAGGTTTATTTAACGAACTGTCAAAGAATCGGACCACAATTGCCATTTGTTCTCACAGGAATATTTCTCTTGAGGCTCGAAATGGCAATTTTACTGTTAAATAATAGTATATGTATTGAAAAAGGGGATCGTCGTAGACTCATTTGGGGGGGCCTAGGCACCCGCTCGCCCCCCCCCCTGCGCACGCCTATGACTCCAACCTAAGTTTATCCTTCCACTTCCTATTAATCTCCTGCTCGTTTCAGCGTCAACCTCTAGTACTAACATTTTCTGATGCTGGAATCTATTGTCTTGAAAACACATTATTTTCTTAACAAATACCTTACCATTGTTTTCTTCAAGCTTGTTTTGGTTGATAACATTTTTCATTAGGACTTCATCATCTTCATCAATACTTTCTTTCAGCAGGCCCTTTATCAACAGTCGTTGTCTCCATTTCTTTTTTCCTTCTTCAATCTTGTATTTATTCCCTAGCACTTTAGTTGCCTCATTCTTCAATATCTCAACTGATCGTTCACTGTCACAATTTATTTCAGTTCTTCCCTTTCCAACCGATTTCACATTTCTAATCCCAATACCCAAGCTTGCCGAATTTAATTTCGCCATTATACCTTCCTTTGCTCTTTTATATCCCTCAGTATCACAATTTTTGTCGGCATTTATACCAATTATCATAGACTCTGACATCTTACTTGAACCCTTTTTCGGTTCCAACACATCATTCGTCATTTTGCCATTTACTATGTTGGCGTAGGATGGCATTTGCAACCTTTGAGATGTTGTTAGTTCTTCTCGGTTCTCCAACTCCTTTATATGCTCCCATTGCATTTCAACAATGTTTGTCAATTTCATTACTTCCTCTTTCATCTCTTTCATCATCGTTATCATCTGATCAATTTTATTTTCATCCTTTTCACTTTTCTTTATCACCACGTCTTCATTTTCTTCTACTGTTTCAACCGGCTTCACTTCTTTACTTCTAATTTTCTTTTTTTTTTGGTGACATCTTTGTAGAGCAGTTGGTATCTTGTGTATCACTAGCCGATATGTTGTCCCTCCTTCGTTGCAAGGCAACACCTTACTCCCTTAAAATCCGCGTTGGTAACACATAAAACGCAATATCACAAGCACCATACAACAGGAAATATACAAGCAAAAAGAAAATACACGCACCAACACTGCCAGTTCGAAGCAAAACCGACTAAACAAGTAACTAACGGACCATCACAACACACCGCTTCACCTCGGCGCCATCTTGGCGCCATCTATAATATTAGTTAAATATAGTTAGTTATATTTATATAGTTAGTTTAATATATTTCAGTTAAAATCATTTGGGATGCTTGGTCTAGGTTCTTGTCCACACATAACTAGGTTACTAGGTTACGGTCTCTGGTACCATTAAAGACACGAACAGAATTCTGTGTGGTGACTTTCACGACCCTCTGAATGGTCTTGACCGAAGGCTAAACTGTAAAACAGCTGATATGATGACTGATCGAAATACAGCTATGAAGTTTCTATTGAGGCTAATTTTTCAACGAAAAGAGCCCTAAGGGGTGGATATGTTTAGTGGGCATTTTACTAAGGTATGGAGATGACTTTGCTACAGGATATCTTCAACCAAGAATGTAGCAGGTAAGGATTCACTTGGTGTAAAAAATAATGGCATAAGCTATGCCGAATTCACAAAATAATTTTCATTTTCAGAGTACCTATCGCAGTAGCTGCGAAAGTGACCTTAAGGACTTTCGGAACGACCATGTATCGTGCGCGCAGAGCTATGAACCCAGTAATTCCCCAATCAATTCAGGAAATGGGGGAATTAATCGGGGAGCCCCGGTACACCGCACTGTACGGCGGAACGGTTGACGGCGGCGTCTTTATCGGAGACGTGATCGGCGACGGAGAGCAAAAAGGCCAAACCCCCGTTTTTGCTTCCGAAGCTCCCTTAGAGAGGCTGAAAACTGCCAGCGAACATTTAAACATTACATTGGTTACATTGGAACATTTAAATTGGTTCCAAGAACGCCGCCCCCTGCAAGGCAATTGTTCACCGTAATGCCGATTTAATTTGACACTGTAAGCCTTGTAGAATATTTTATTAGTTCCCATAGATATAGTTATAATCGATTTATGATTAAATATGCACCGTACGTTTTCAGATATATTCTCGAGTTGATCCCTAATTTCAACCCAAGAATAGCAATTACTGATTACGAGGCATCACTTCAGAATGCAACGCAAATACTGTTCCCTGCTGCCAGCCTCCACGGATGCTGGTTCCATTACTCCCAAGTAAGGATTTCAGGAAATAAAGAGTATCGTATCTAAAGCGGAAAGCGAAAGCAACGCGTCTACTCCCGATAGGGCGTCGGCCATGGTAGGAAGATAATTGCCATTTACAATTTCGTCTCTACTAACATGTAGTAGTTTGAGAGCATATTATGTTAATGCAATTTTAATGTTATCCTAATTCAGAAGATCAACCGCGAAGACCATCTCGGCGAATTAATGAGCGAAAACATTAAAAAGCGTAAGCTTGACAACGCCACGAAAAAATTCGCCTCTGCCACAAGCACCAGTGGGGCAGCTGAACTTTCAGTACCCGTACTGCCACCGGGACCCTGTCAGATCTGCCACGAGGCAGAAAAAAAAATCTTAATATTAGAAACAGAGCTGGAACGAGTAAACAAGGAGCTCTGGGAACGCCAATCACATAACAAAGAAACGAAGCAGCTACTTGAGTAAATCCTCAATGTTGTTCAAGCCAAACATATTTAATTATTTAAATTAACTTTTCGTGTTGGCAAATGTTATCTATATACGTAAATTCCTGTTGTAATTAAACTTATTTCTTCCAGCAACATCGTCGACCGCTAATACCTCAGCAGCAACCCAGCAAATTTCGACACCAGAGTCCGCTTACCCTCCCCTCTAACAAGAGCTGGACGACAAGGTGAGCATATTATAAAGCATATATGTTAGACTTCGACATAGACCATCCAAACAACCGAATTGTATTCCGAGATGCGACATGCATTGCTCAGACATTATTTTTCTACCTCGTATAGCATTTATAATGCCTCTGAGAACGGATTGTAATCGCCCGGACAATAAACGGTTAACTGCCGTGTTCCATAATCCACGAAGTGAGGTGCATCTAGTGACTATTATATCACATTTGACAAAACCTGACTGGTGTTTTTAATGTTTCAGATCCATCTGGGGTATAATGTTTGGATTATAATGTGTGGATTATAATGTGTGGATTATAATGTGTGGGTTATGAAGGGGAAAGCTAACACTCTTGATGGCTCGTCATCAGAGTCAATCTTTGTCCGGGATTTGGCTCTGGCAATTTGGGGGCGGGGAACGCTGGCCCTTAAATCTGTTAAGGGAAAAATTCGGCGAAACAAATTTACTAAGCCATGTCTATCCCCACTGAAGGTTAACGCCCTTTTAGGTACGAATCCAATATTGTATTTATTTGTTTCCTAGTTTTGTGGTAAGGTAATGAAAATAGTATTTTAGTTGAATCTTAGACTCGTGTCTAAATGCTATCCTTATTTTAGCAATAGTTTGTAAAAAACTGAACAAACGGGGTCTGAAATGCTAAAAATGTTTAACTTTGTTTGCTTAACGTTTTAACTACAGTTTTGTATTCTTCATCAGCTACTGACCAAGAATACTCAACTGTATTTGAAACATGTAGCAAATAAAGTAAAACATTTTAGCATTTCAGACCCGGTTTGTTCAGTTTTTTTCAGACCAAGGGTGTTTTCACGAAGATCACTGCCGTATAAATAAATGCACAAAATGCCTCCACATTGGCGGCCAAGCTGTCAACTACGGATCATAAACTACCTCTTTTCATGTTCTTGTTCAATTGTAAATAATATTTTGTTTCAATTGAGAAGATAAATGATATGCTTTGGCATTTGTTTCAACATTTTGCTCGTAATTCGTAAATATCAAATTATCGAAATACCAATCTAAATCAATTTTCAAATTTTCTCCATTCCAAGGCAGTTATTCTGATACTTCCTCTTTCTTCATAGATCACTTTCGAAGGTAAATGAAGAAGAAGCCACTTAAATACAAAGCTTGCGTTGCGACATTGATTATCAATTGGCGAAGACCAATGAGCGCCTGACATAAAAAATCTAAGATATTTTGAAACAAGACAAAGCCTCTGCCAAAGTCGCCGCGAAGGAGGCCACTGACCAACAAGTGGTCGGCTGAATACTTCTTTGTTCCACATCCACTTTTGCCAAGCTGAGATAAACGCATTTAAAGTTTCCAAACTTAATAAAAACCTAAACTATCTCAAGGATATGATTGAAAATGTGTTTTTCAGAATTAGTACTTTTTTTTTACTAATTTTAAGCCTACTTTAAGTACGCCCTTTCATTCAATTTGTTCACAAATATGGCACTTCCGGTTCGATATGGAACACAGAACTGAGTTTTGAAACAAGTCGAGTCTACTTTATGAGACATTTTGTTCCATATCCACCTAAAACATGGGCGCTAACTTCAAAATCTTGTTCATTGACGTTTTTTGTGATGGAAGGTGTTTTTATCATAACTACCATCCAAAGCTTTTCATTATTTATGCATTAAAAATTAAATACTCTCTATAGGCAACTATAACCTTTAATTTAATACTAAAAAAAATTGAAGATTTTAAGGATTCACTTGTTTAAACTACAGTGTTGAAGTATTTGATTAAAACAATGTCATCTTTTGAATTAAACTACATTAATTTTTAAGCTATTCTCCCACAGTTAAAAACACCTATAAAACTCCATCCATCCCTAGCAACGTCAACCAATGGTATTTGAATGTGGCACTGCCAACTTAATGGACCTAAGCAATTTTACTCAAGTGGTAGAGCGGAAGACAACCAACCTGGAACAAACCAATTCGGCGTATAGAACGAAAATCAAAGACAACAGGAAAAAACTAGAACCATTAATGATTTTGATTTTATTTTGCAGTTCCCATGACATGGCCTTAAGCGGCCACACTTCGAATTCTAGAAATTTTCAAGATCTTTTACATTTCCGTATTGACGCTGGGAATACACTCTTACAACATCACATGTCTAGCGCTGGAGGTAACGCCAAATACATTTCGGGCCGAATTCAGAATGAGCTGATTAATATTTGTGCAAAAACTGTCATGAATAAACTTGTAAAGCTGGCGAATTCCAAGAGCCGGCTAGGATATGTCACCACCATCCAAAAAAAGACCATCACCAACCACTTCCTCGTCAGAGTCAACCACCAGCAGTCGCCATGACTCAGACTATGAATACGACAGCCAGACCAGCCAATACACCAGCGCCTCTTGCAACACTGTAGATGACCAGTCTTATAAAACCGTACAGGCTAGACGCAAGTCAAGTGGCAAGCGTAAAAAAGCGAGCTCTCCACTTCTGGACACTAGCCTGATAGCAACGCAAAATCATTTTCACGCACTTGCCAGCAAACCCACTAACACTACTACCACAACGACAAAAAACAGATTCCACCACTCATAATCAAGTATCTTAAAATACATGGACAGGCATCCTAGAAGACATCTGCCAACACAAATTCCATGCCCAACCCAGAGAAGACTACCTTAAAGTCACCTTTAAAGACAAACTTGATTACAACAATAGCAGAAAGGTACTAGCCGAACAGGGCTTAGAACACTACACGTTCCCTGAATATGAACGGAAACCACAAAGGTTTGTCATCCGTGGCCTCCCATTCAACACCAGCGCAGTTGAGGTGACCAATGACCTGATTGCCCAAGGCTTCCAGGTCAAAAACGTCACTCAACTGAGTAACCACGAAGAACAGGATGGGCAAACCATCAATCAGTCACTCCTTGGCCACTATTCGTTGCCACAACCACCACCATTCCCGGTCAGCCACTTTAGGATCTGGAAACTATCAAATTTATCCTACACTGCGCTGTTTCCATTGAAGCCCCCCGGGCTACAAAAATGATTCCTATGTGTTTTAACTGCCAGCTGGTGGGACACACCTCGGCCTTCTGCCATCAGCACACCAAGTGCGTCAGGTGCAGTGAAAACCATGACGCCAAGGTTTGCCCTAATAGGAACAAACCCCCAGTGTGCGCGAACTGTTCAGGTTCTCACCCTGCCAGCTACAGGGGTTGCCCCTATCATGTGCGCATTGCTGAAAGGTATGTGCAACAAACGTATGCAAGCACCAACCAGCCAGACGAGACACACTCTACCAAACCAGACGACACCCATACTCAGGCCAGAACCACAGACCACTCTCTGCCACCAAGTTCTAATCTTGTTGCAACACAAGATTCTGTACCATCAACATCACATGTACCACCAAAACCACCCCAAACTGTTGCTGCAAGCACAACCATCACCAACACTCTCACCGAGAAACCTCTTCCCGCACCTAAAACGTATGCTCAATGCTTGATTCAAAAGAAAAACTTCAGAAGCAACAAGACCACGGAAATGAAGAATATCAACCACACTGCTACTGAAAGAAACAAGAAGCCATCAACACGAGCAATCCAACCCCAAAACAACCAATCCATCTCCATCATCGCCCCATCAACCACTCCGGTCACAATGACCAAAACCACAACAAAACCACCACCAAACTCCCAGAGTAGTCCGAATAGTGAAGAGCAGGGCTCAGGTCAATCAGACCACAGCTCCAACTCTTTCACCTTCTGGGTCAAGCTGGCCAAGCAAGCAGCTGGCTATATCATTTCACTTAATCTTCATCCACTTCTTAATCTTGTCATTTCCACTATTCTTGAACTCCTTAACACCTTCACCTCGAACCACAATGAGTAACAAATCTTCTCAGTTTGTCTCATGGAACGCTAACAGCCTGTCTCACAAATTAATAGAGTTAGCTCACCTCCTGGAGGAAACTTCTGCCGCTGTGTGTCTCATCCAAGAGACACACCTTACCCCGGCGCGCACTCCAAGAACCCACACATTACTCTCGCCGTTCCAAAGGACTCAAAAGTGATGTCCTGCAAATTGCCTTATCGGTAAACATGCGCTATTCTATCCAGCTGGAAACCATGCATGCCCTCTCTTCGGATCATAATCCAGTTCTCATCGATTATAGGGATGAAATGGTGATAGCCCCAGCTCAGGAGAGGTTCAACCTTAAAAGGGCCGACTGGGAGAAATTCCGCAGCCACCTGGAAGCGCATCCAGACAACACAGAGATATCAACAACGTCTGATATAGATCAAGCTGCGTTGGCACTCAGCACCAACATCCAGGCGGCGGCAGCCGCTGCAATCCCAATAACTAAGAACCGGCGATCTGATCTGTACGATCTTTCCCCGGGTCTTAAATATGCCGTTAAACTAAAAAATACGACAAGAAGAGACTGGCAAAAGCTGAGGACCCCGGACCTTAAAACCAGGTACAATAAAGTAACCACTCTACTCAGGGAAGAGTTGAGAACTGCCCGAGCCGCCAAATGGGACGATGCCATTAGCAAGCTAAAAACTCAGGACCTCTTTATATGGAGAATGTCAAGAGACACTGCCCTCATTTCGCAGTCCATGCGCGGCTATCTGGCCAGCCGACGACTCCAGACTGCGCTGGAAGTCTGGTATGAGAAGTGGAGAGTAAAGATTAATGTAAGTAAAAGCAAAGCTGTTCTCTTTACTAAGCGAGTAAAGAGAACAATAGTTCGAACTGAAGTATTTGTTTGGGGAGGGTATACCATGGTGTAAGGAAGTACAGTTGCTGGGCCTCACAACTGACAGTAAACTAACATGGGGAAAACACATCAAAATAACTGAGAAAAAAGCCAAAGCAAGGATGGGGATTTTCAAACCAATTTTTAACAAAGGACTTAACATAAGAAATGGGATTTTATTGTACAGAACACTGGTTTTACCCATAATTACTTATGCATGTAGTGCTTGGGGCATAACAAATGAAAATAAGATTAAGAAACTCCAAACTTCCGACCACCGCTTCAAGGCAAACATTTCCTCGCCTGCAGTATCACAGACAAAGCCCATGTTTTTTCAGACTCCTTGGAGGTGCGATTCACCTTAACGGTCTCAAAAGTCACATCAAGGAGAACAATGTCTACCTTTATGAGCAGTTCGGCTTCCATGCCGAACATGCCACCACTCATCAGCTGCTCAGAGTGGCAAATAAAATCAACCACAGCTTGAACGCCAACAACACCACAGGCATTGTTCTTAAATGTAGCGAAAGCCTTTGACAAGGTTTCGCATAATGGCATTATTGACTAATTGAGTGCCCTGAAATTTCTGAAATTTCAAGTAGAAATTATAGATTCCTATTTAAAAGATAGGAAATTTAAGGTAAACGTCAAAGGCACACTGCCTTCTCAACGGACCATCAAATCAAGAGTCCCTCAAGGAGTCCTTGGCCCTGTGCTTTTCAATTTGTACACAAATGGCATTCCTAGCGACAGCCACAAAACGAGCATAGCGCTCTATCAGCTCCTCGCGGTCGAGTGAGGAGGTAGGGAAAAACCTGCAGAATGTTCTGGACACTCTTTATGAATGGTATACCAATTGGAAAATAACAATTAATACGACCAAAACAACCGCCACCCTGTTTACCAGGAAACAAAAAAAAAAAACACCCGGTACTTCTGCTAGTACCAAACCGGGGGGAAAGACATTGCACGGCCCGTGCTAGCTCCCCGTCCCTAAGCTGCTCTGGTTTCATCAACCCTGACAACAAGTACCTGGCAGGCAATTTGTCTGCGACTTGCTACAATCTCTCGCGTACTACTGGTATTTCATTATTATTTTGATTACTATTCACATAACTGTTATTTTTTTTAGCATCGCTCACTCATTGTACTTTTGGCGCACATAGCCGAGTCACATATTACTTCATTTTGTGCTCAAATTAACAAAAATCTCGTATTATTTTGTTTCATTACAATTATCCCGATATTACACGAATTGTGAGATATCAACGGTTGCGCACGGATAAGTGCCAACAAAAGAAGTCTTCCATCCTTTCTTTCTACATTTCATTTTCATTTACTGAGCTGCTATTTCGTCCGTCTGCAAATAATAGCTCAAAAACATCGCACTACTTGTGCATTTCGGACATAGGACCGCCTGACTACGTCACTCGGCAAGTGCACGAGAACAATTAAAAACCTGTCCTGGTCGGACGATCGAGAGACAGACAATAGTGCGACTGTCCATCTCTCTCGCACTCGAAGCCAACGAAGACGCATCAATATCGATCAGCGAACACGTTTAGGCCAGTCTTAGCCCTTCGCTGATATACCGTGCCCGGACCCCTAGGTGGCCAGTACTGGGTACTGTGCTCAACCTCGCCTAGGTTAAACCGGGGGGAAAGACATTGCACGGCTCGTGCTAGCTCCGCGTCCCTAAGCTGCTCTAGTTTCATCAACCCTGACAACAGGGCAGCTTCCAAACACTCTGTTTGGCGACACTTTCTGTCCAAACCTTTCGGCGGCAGAGGGTGGTCCCGAGCATCGTGCCCAATGACCGGGCAGGAGTAGAGCCTCCGGGCATTCGAGCCGTTCTGCCGTGCTCTATCCCTACCCTTCTTAACCTGCTTCATGCAGCTGACCAGAGGCGTTTTGTCGCACTGCTGGGTAGGCTAGGCTAAGCAGTTTATTCGTCCAAACCATTAACCATCCCACCATGACTAGTTCATGTAGTGAGACTTCCAACTCTCACTCTCATTCATCCAAACAATACGACTCGTATGACGATACGATCGATGACACGGAAACGGGGAGAGACATGGATGAGAGTCGTGAAAAACAAGCGATCCATGAAATACAAGTCATAGTCTTCCAGTGAGTCAAAACTCCCAAAGCTTCCTGAAAAACAAATTCGTCCCTGGTGCCAATAACACTAACCAAAAATCCAAGCGTCGCATCAAGAAAAGGTGCAACCCTCCAACACCCCCGGGCTCTGACGTCACTAATAACCAACAACAAACCAATGACGCCACTTCGATCCACATTCCACCCCTCATTGTCAAGTCTCTGAAAACTCATGACCAGCTCATAGGCATCCTTAAGGAAACCTGTACCAAAGATTTCGTCACAAAACCAAGATGTAACTATGTTAAAATCACGTTCGTTGACGCAACTGATCACGCTAATACCCTCAAGGTATTCAAGGAACAAAATATTGAATTTTATACCTTCCCAGAATACGCGAAAAAACCGCAGCGTTTCATTATTAGAGGGCTGCCTACCAATACAACCACCTCAGCAGTAGCTAACGATCTCATTGAGAAATGGTATTCTTTTCGCAACGTCACTCAGCTCAGCAAAACCAACCGAGAGAGCGACAATCCCGAGGCAACACCCGACGGTAATCAAGTGGCCTCTCTTCGCGGTAACCAAATGCAAACGTAGATAACCTTAGGTCAATCTTACACTGCCGTGTAGCGGTGGAGACACCACGTGCTCTGAAAGTAATACCCATGTGCTTCAACTGTCAAATTGTTGGGCATAACTCCTTCATCTGCCACCAGCGCACTTTGTGCGTCCGCTGCGCAGAAAACCATAACGCAAAGGTATGTCCGAAAAGGCACCATCGCCCCGTCTGCGCCAACTGTGGTAGCACCCACACTGCCAACTACAGAGGCTGCCCTCAAGATCGCAGAAAGCAACGCCCGTCAAACCCAGCCGTCAGGGTTCCAAAATATTTTAAGCCGTAAAAGTTTTAAGCCAATCGAAGCGCAAGAAATATCACGTGACTAAATAACAATTGAAGCACCAGACGTTTCTTGCCGGCGATCAATTTTGAAACAAAATTGAGGCAACTAAGTACATTTGTAATCATGTTTCAAAACAAACGTTCTTGCACCAGAGTTTCTTTCGGACAGCAAGAAATAATGCTGCATTTTATGCAAAATCACCCAGAGTTTGCTTTTGGAAATTTTTCTGGCCCATTGGGCAAAGAAAAGGAAGAAAGTTTATGGAAGCAACTTACTTCCCTTCTCAATTCAGAAGGGAAAGGGGCCCAAAAAGATGAAAAGCATTGGAAAAAGGTATGAAATTACCAAAATGTTACAAATATAAACCTTACAACAATAGTGACTGCACATATTAAAAATCAAACCCTTACCATATAGAACTACAAGTTACTTAATTTTTCGATAATATTTACAGCAGTATTATCAAAAAATGTCAACGATAGCACTGATTTAATTTTTAGACTTGGACTGACTGGAAGAACAACACTAAGGACAAAGCTTCCAAGTTTAAAACATTATCAATGAAAACCGGCGGTGGTGAAAAGCCCCTTTCGGAACTGTCACCCATAGAGCTTCGTCTGTTGGATTTCTGTGGTTGGCAGTTGTTGACCGGCATTACAACAGTTGCTGAGGCTGGAATGGGTGCACAGCCACCAGAAACGAAGCACCTTTCCAATAAACACCACATCCACCTCAACTTCTGCAACTGCAAATGATACAAGCATTTGCCAGTTTAATTACATACGTAAGTTCTACAGAAATATACCTCATAAGTGTGTTGTGCAAGTAAAGCGCATTTTATTAAAATAGTAAAACAACAATATTTCTGTTCTGAATGATTTGAATGATATCAAATTCATGGATGATTTTTCTTTGGCTGAAGTCGAAGTTCAGCAAGATTTTACTGAATGCCCACCCGTTGCCTCTTCGGCATCCACGAAACGAAATACAAATGAGAACCATCCCGGAAAAGGTATATGGAAAAAATGATATCTTAAAACTGAGTGAGACATTATTGTAGGTAATATGCGAGACATGCATCTACATGGTGTCTTTCTTTCATACGACTAAATTGTTATACTTTCATTTCTTACTCTTTCGAGGAGTCCAACTCGGGTTCAACACCAGAGTTGGATAGGACATAGGGTGGTGGAGGTAGTTGATTCTTGAGGCGCTTGGGAGCAGCCGTTAGGGAAGTTACTATTTTTGTTGATTGTGATTGGTCGTTGTGATCAGAGATCAATTCTCATATTGCGAATGTATTGGAAGTTGGAATGTTTGGTATGTACGTTGTTTTGTCCATGGGAGCCAGTGATTGCTTTGACGAGATTTTTGTGGTTGGCAGCAGAGGGAACTCTTCCCTGGAGGTATAAGCAGAGAGCTTTCGCTTTTTGCTGTTACTTTGGCTTTGGTGTAGGATTTTGGATGGAAGAGTAGGTGCTGGGCTGGGTTTATTTTTGACTTTCATGAAGTATTTTGCTTGATATTTTAGTCGCCGACTTTTCTTCTTGCTCTTGCTCATTGGAGCATCTTCATTATCTTCTACACCATCTCCCAGGCTGACAATATCTTCATTGTTCAGTACTTCTGGCATGCTAGCGAGGATGGTATTGGTCTTGGGTTGGGGGTGTGGTTGTGGTTGTGGTTGTGGTGGGAGACCGGTAGTCGTCAATTTGTACAGTTGTAATATTTGCCGGAGGGCAAAAAGTGCTGGTAGACTGAATAGAATCGAGCGATCGAGCAATTATTTTGATTTGATCTCGTATATTTATTTATTTAACCTTTATGACACACAGTTAAGAACCCGTTTGTGCCACATTAAAACATCAAACAAAACAAATACATGCATGACCTAGAGAAAAAAAAAACGTGCATATCACATTCACCAGCTCGAGATCACTTTCTTAAAATCTGATAGAAACAGATAATAAATATCCAGGTTCTGAATGTTGTCGCTGCACAAGTTAAACTGAATCAGTATTCTCGAAATACAAGACCACTTATAAATATTTATCCTCGCCTTCCGGGCCTTAAATATGTCTTGATTCCGAGTTTTCCTGCCTGGCACATAACTATGTCCACATTACTATGTCCAATGCCGTGAAGGAAAGCCAGGTCAGTAGCGTAACGCCTTGTTTCAAGTGGCATACGTTGCTGAACCTTTTCAATACGCGCTACGTTGGTTTTGCTAGTCCCGTTCGGATTCCAGGCCACAGTGGTGTAATCAACCTGTAGCCTAACGACGGCTTCCTAAAGGGTCCGGTCAGTTCGCCTGCTTAATTTCCTCTTGCAATTTCTCTTCACAAGACCTCAGCATTCGCAGTGGTTTGGGCATAACTACTTATATGTATACTATATGTAGGACAGAGAGCTTCACTGCGAGACCCGGCCAACTGGCGCCCGATTAGCCTCCCATCAGGCCTCTCCAAACTACTCGAACGCGCCATGCTGACCAGACTACAGGCACACAGGGACCAGACCAACCTGCTGATCGACCAGCAATACGGGTTCCGTGAACACCATTCCACGAACCATCAGCTTCTGCGCGTGGTGAACCGCATAAGCGACGGCTTCAACTGGCGCCGGCACACAGCCGCTGTCTTCCTGGATGTCTCCAAGGCCTTCGACCGGGTGTGGCACATTGGTCTTGTCCACAAGCTCGCCAAGGCTGACTTTCCACCTCACCTGGTAAACCTTGTGGCCAGCTATCTGGGAGGCCGCAGCTTCCATGTTGCCTTGGCAGGCGAGCGATCAACATCTCGCCCAATTACAGCGGGCGTACCCCAGGGCAGCATCGTGGCACCATTCCTGTTCAATGTGTTCACAAACGACATCCCAGTGAACACAGGCAACTCTGAGCTCGCACTCTACGCGGACGACGCCGCTCTCCTCGTCCAATCGCGAAGTGTGCGACTAATCGAGAAAAACCTCCAACCAGCCCTAGACACGCTATGCGCCTGGTACGCCGACTGGCGCAACAGCATTAACTCAACAAAGACAACTGCTACGTTTTTCACAAGACGCAGCAACAAGATCCAACCTCCAAGCGTAAACATCCTTGGTGCCAAACTCCAGTGGCAGACCAACAGCAAGTACCTGGGCGTGGTGCTTGACAGCAAGCTCTCCTGGACCCCACACATCCGGGCCACCATCAGCAAGGTTGTGGGGAAACTGGCTTCTCTCCGACCTCTCTTCCGGAATGACAACATCTCGCTGGAAGCGAAGGTGCGCCTCTACACCACAATCATCCGGTCATCCATCACCTACGGCTCCCCGGTGTGGGCGTCGTGCAGCCGGCCGCTCTGGGCCAACCTACAGGTGGCGCAGAACCGCTGCCTCAAAGCCGCCGCGCAGCTGCCCGTGTTCGCACGGACAGACGCACTTCACCGCGACCTGGAGGACTACGTGTTAGTCCTAAACACGGAGTTCTTCTACAAACTCCCAGACAACCCAAACCCCACCATCCGCATCCAAACTAACTTCCCTCCCAGCTCTTACGACAAGTTCGCAAGACCCTTGTCGTCCCTAACAACTCCCGACCAACGCGACATCCCACAACACCGGGTCGCACATCCTTCCCCCAGTACCTACCATCACACTGCCACTAACGGCGTAGCCGGGCAGGCCGCGCACTGGAAGACCAGAGGTCAATAACGGCTTGCCGGACCAAGAACAAGACGCGCCAACATCTGTGCAGCTTGTCATTTCATGACAAGCCACAACCAGTAACAACACCACAGCCGCCCGGAGACAACGGGGTAAAACCCGACCCTCCGCGTTACCATCGTCTCGGCTCTACCGAGACGACGCCGACACACCGAATCTGAGGTATTGTTTAGTTTACAGTCGTCACTCGTCCTTCGTTTCAGTCTACGGTTTTCGCTATGGAGCCATTAAATGTTTTACCATTTGAAAATTTTAAGCCTTTTTTTTTGTTGGAAGAGAAAGACAACATTGGCTCGAATTTTCGTGCCAAATGTCTTTTGTGTGTTCCGTTTCAAAAGTTAGTAGGAGCATCGACGACATCATCTTCCAATCTCCGAAAACACTTGAAGGTAAGATACATGCAAATTTAAATTTCATTTTACCTAAGCTAATGACTTTGAATTGTATAAAATTGTGTACAGTTTAACTTTTATACAGATAATCTTGCCAATCATTTTCTTTTATCTTTATTGTGTTTAAAAATTGCGTTATCTGTGAAAGTTGAAAAAATAATTCTTTATCTTGCAATTTTGTCAATCCTGCTAAGCTTGACATTTTTCGTCAAAACATAGAAGTTGATTTCTTAAATGAGTGTCACTTTTTATCAAAGTGACTAATCTGATTCTTAAAAATAACAAACGCATTTAAATCCAACTTGGAAGGTCAAAGAAGATGTTTTAAAAAATGTTTGATTTTTATTTATTGTAGTTATCTATGTGTATTTGTGGTAATATTTAACTATCTGTCTTATTTTTTTGTGTTTTCTAATAACTTTTTTTCTACATTATCTAAATGCCTAGATAAAATCTAAAATAATTTGTCACAACGCTAAATATGTGTAGGTTATATAGTATGTATTGTACTGCTAGCGCTGTAAGACTTAGGTGGATATTGATTTTTTAATTTTTTTTAGAATTCTCATTCTTCGATGCTATCGAAGCTAACATCGGAAAAGTCTGGCAAGAAAACGCCTAGAACCAGCGAACCAGATCAGCCCCCAAAGAAGCGACAGGCTCGGCTGGAAGAGTTCCAGCAGGGACGTCCTGTCAACCAAGAGGCCTTCGACAAGCTAGTTGTGTCATTTATTGTCAAAGGATTACACTCTTTTTCCGTAGTTGAGAGTGTGGGATTTCGAGCGTTAGTTGGAGGGATGGCTCCTGACAAAAATATCATGTGCCGGTCGACTCTGATGAAGCGTATCGAGGTGGCCGCATCATCGAAAACAGATGAGCTTGTAAAATTGTTGGAAAAATTGAGTTACGTTGCCACAACTGCAGATAGTTGGAAGGTTGTCAACAGGTAAGCTTGCGGTTTTTGATCTATTATATCTTTTCTTGCCACAAATTCTGGCTTTTTAATTATTCATCTAAAATGTTTCTTTTCTTTATAGAAGCTATCTTGGTGTCACAATTCATTGGTTAGATTAAACACTTTCGCGAAAGATGACAGTGCTGGCCTGTCGTCGAATCATTGGCAGCCAAACACACGACGTGTTGGCTCGATACCTCGCCGAAATCAACAGCATCCAAAACAGATGCCAGAGTTCGGCATCCAAAACAAGGTCGTCTCAACCACGACTGACAATGGTTCAAACTTTGTTAAAGCATTTCGGTAAGTTGCAATCACTGTTTAATTTAGGAAAAAATAAAACAGGAGAAACTGCGGTGGAGTTGTGAAGGCTTAGGTCGCATTCGCAGCTAGTTGCAGTAAAAATATTGCCAGATGTCTCTGTCATTCTGCCAGAAAAGCAGAAAAGTGAAGCACCTACAAACCAGTTTCACAGTTAAAAGCTTTCTTTGATTTTGTGTTTAAGGGTTTACGGCCAACCTCTATGCGAGGGTGATGAAGTAGAGGGCGATGAAGAGTTCGTAGAAATCGAACAAATTCTTGCCGAAGTAGGTGACACCGTTCACCTGCCGAGCCACGAGAGGTGCGTTGCGCACACCATGAATCTGGTGGCGGCGGTCGACGCAACGAAAGCAAACCAAAATTGTCAATACAAGAGACTCTCGAGAACAGCAATTGCACTTTGTCAAGCTTTGTGGAATAAACAAAGCGGAAGTTCCCTTCAGGCCGACATTGTGAAAGAAAAACTTGGGAGTCTATTTAATTACTCCTAATGCAACCAGGTGGAATTCACTGTACGACTCGCTGGAACACATAAACAAGATAGCCAAAGAAAAGCTTGAAGAATTCCAACAAATGCTGGACCAACTTGGCTTGAAGCGATTCAGCCAGGATGACATAAAATTCATCGCTGAATATTGCAAGGTACATACATAAACATATTTGAGAACAATTTCAGTGGATTTTGCTCCATACTCATCATATAGAGGTTGGCATAGAGGTTGGCCGTAAACCCTTAAACGCAAAATCAAAGAAAGCTTTTAACTGTGAAACTGGTTTGTAGGTGCTACAATGATAATGCTACAATTCAACACGAAGAGGAAAATGAATGATAAGTCACACTTAATCAGGGTTGAAAACAAATCCATTGAAGTCACCGCTGAAATAAAATTCCTTGGAATCATCTTAAGCAACTCATTGGAATGGAGCAGACACATAGATTCAGTATAAAAAAAAAATAACATCAGGCTGCTTTCTAATAAAGAAAATGATGGCTCTAACAAATCTGAACACTGTTAAACTGATATACTATGGCTTACTACAAGCAAACCTACAATACGGTATAATAGTGTGGGGAGCTTCTCCCAAGGTGAAAAGATTGTTTGTCTTGCAGAAAAGGGCAGTAAGATACATGGCGCGTGCGAGCTCGGATCCATGCGCCGACGTATACTACAAAGACTCTTGCAGAAAACTTTTTATTCGTTTTAATATCATGCCAATATCTTGTTTATATATTTATAACACCATCTTATATGTGATAGACAATAATTATTTAGGAACGACGAATGAAACTTTTCATAACCATGACACAAGAACAAAGGCTCACTTACGACTAGATAAATATAGGTCAAATAATTTTAGATGGGACCCAATCTATAATGGCAGAAAACTTTTTAATGCTCTACCAAGGTCAATCAAAGAACTACCGCATACCAAAATAAAAATTGTATTAAAGACATACCTAATAAACAACTGTTTTTATTCTGTCGATGAATTTTACAATTTTTAAATGTGCCAATATGTAAAATTAAAATTGTATCACTTGAATGTCATATAACAATATGTAATTGTTCCTAATGACAATAAACATTATTATTACTATTTTTATTATTATTATTTTTCTTACCTACGACATTTTTGGCTGAGACGTTGATATTAAATTGCTGTCTGGTTGTAGGTTATGAAACCGGTTGCTACTGCCCTCGACTTCCTACAAGCAGAGAAGTCGGTGTACATGGGGGTGCTGCTGCCGACACTGCATGCTCTGCGGCGGAGGTTGGTGTCGCTGAAGGAGGGCGGCGGAGTGAAAGCCTGAGAGCCCCTGATCGTAGCTCTCATCGAGGGAATCGACACCAGGTTTTCGGATCAGTGGTTTCGCAAGGACCTGGTTCTCGCGGCTTGCCTACACCCACACTACGTCTTCAAGTGGATGAAGGACACAACTAAAGAGGACATTGCTCGCAGCTGGCTGGAAGAGGAGGTCCGTTGCGCTTCGCCATCCATACTAACCGGCGACGAAGGGAGTGAGGAGGACGAGGATGGACTCTTTGATTTTGCCAAGCCGGGACAATCGGGGAGTGGGAGTAGCAATGAGCTAGAAAAATTCTTAAATTTTCCAATTGCTGAGGTGGCTGAATTGACTGTAGCAGCGTACCCAATTTTAAGAAAGCTATTTATAAAGTTCAACACTCCGATTCCGTCCAGCGCCGGAGTGGAAAGGGTATTTAGTACGGGGGGGTTGATTTTCACTGACCGTAGGGGCAAGATGTCCGATGTTAATTTTGAGAGATGCCTACGGCTGAAGATAGGTTTCTGACTTGTACATATTTGTAAATTTAGACACAATTTTGGGATAAATTATTAAATGTATAAATGTATATATTTTAAATGTGATTAAGCTTCAAGTTTGTATTGCAATTACCCACCAATCCTTAATCCCCAAAATCAACCCAAAACCACGAAGCCATTTTTCTCCTCAATTTTATTGCAAGAATTGAACAAAACATTAGGTTTTGGTATAAGTCGAGAATTTTTAAGGAGCTGGAACTGAACTAAGTTCTTTTTTAAAAGGAACTTACTCAAGACTGACGAACACTCCCGCTGAAAAAACCTCCTTCAGCACCTAAAACCTATGCTCAATACTTGAACCAAAGAAGAACTTCAAAAGCAACAAGACCACAACAACGAAGAACATCAACCATACTGCTACTGAACAAAACAAGAAGCCATCATCACAAGCAGTCCCACCCCAAAACAAGCAGTCCATCTCCATCATTACCCCATCAACCACTCCGGTCACACCGACCAAAAACACAATGAAGCCACCACAAAACTCCCAGAGCAGACTCATTACTGAAGCGCAGGGCTCAGGTCACTCAGACCACATCTCCAACTCTTTCGCCTTCTGGGCCAAGCTGACCAAGCAAGCAGCTGAATACATCATTTCACTAAATCTTCACCCACTACTTAATCTTGTCATCACTACTATTATTTTCATGCCCGGCTCCGCTCAACTTATTCATGATTTGTGCCCGCTAGCGTTGGGTGCCATACCGGTACCGGCACCTTATCGTCCGCACTGACCTAGTTCCGACAGCGGTTTGGCCGGGACAATTTTTTCCATCTCCGCACTCACGTCAAGCATGGCATTAGTATCATTTGCCTAGTCTCACTCGCCCATTGCTTTCATGCGGGGTCGAAAGGAACTAATACCCCCAGAACCCATCGGTTTCGGAGCTGGCATTCGAGCAAGGCTGGGTGAAAACTTTCGACTGCATCAATTCTGGGAACCTAAACATAGTGGGGCCGCACAAAAAATATATGCCCGGCCTTGCTGGACTCATTCGAGGTGGGTGCCCGTTAGCATTGGGCACCTTATCGTCCACCCTGACCTATTTTCGACAGCTGTTTGGCCGGGACAATTTTTTCCACCTCCGCAGTCACATCAAGCATGGAATAAGTATCATTTTCCTGGTAGTACTCACCCATTGCTTTCATGCAGGGGCAAAAGGTACCGGTACCCCCAAGAACCCATCGGTTTCAGGGCTGACATTCGAGCAAGGCTGGGTGAAAACTTCAAACCTGATATTTTTACTGTAGCCACGGATATTCCAGGCCTACAAAAATTCAAGCCGGGCCTCGCTCCCCTCATTCGGGGTGTGTGCCCGTTAGCGTTGGGTGACATACCGGTCCGACACCTTATCGTCCGCCCTAACCAAGTTTCCACAGCGATTTGGCCAGGACAATTTTTTCCACCTCCGCAATCATGTCAAGCATGGCATTAGTATCATTTGCCTGGTCTCACTCACCCATTGCTTTCATGCGGGGGCGAATGGTACTGGTACCCCCAAGAACCAATCGGTTTCGGGGCTGGCATTCGAGCAAGGCTGGGTGAAAACTTTCGACTGCATCATTTCTGGGTACCCATACAAAGTGCAGCCTTACATAAAATTCATGCCTGGCCTCGCTCCTTTTATTCGGGGTGTGTGCCCGTTAGCGTTGGGTGCCAAACCGGTACTGACACCTTATTGTCCACCCTAACCTAGTTCCGACAGCTGGTTTGGTCGGGACAATTTCATCCACCTCCGCAATCATGTCAAGCATGGCATTAGTATCATTTGCCTGGTCTCACTCACCCATTGCTTTCATGCGGGGGCGCAATGTACCGGTACCCCCAATAACCCATCGGTTTCGGGGCTGGCATTCGAGCACGGCTGGGTGAAAACTTTCGACTGCATCATTTCTGGGTACCCATACAAAGTGCGGCCTTACATAAAATTCATGCCCAGCCTCGCTCCCCTCATTCGGGGTGTGTGCCCGTGAGCGTTGGCTGCCATACCGGTACCGACACCTTATCGTCCGCCCTGACCTAGTTTCGAAAGAGGTTTGGCCAGGACAATTTTTTCCACTTCCGCATTCATGTCAAGCATGGCATTAGTATCATTTGCCTGGTCTCACTCACCCATTGCTTTCATGCGGGGGCGCAATGTACCGGTACCCCCAAGAACCTATCGGTTTCGGGGCTGGCATTCGAGCACGGCTGGGTGAAAACCTTTGACTGCATCATTTCTGGGTACCCATACATAAAATTCATGCCCAGCCTCGCTCTCCTCATTCGGGGTGTGTGCCCGTGAGCGTTAGGTGCCATACCGGTACTGACACCTTCTTGTCCACCCCGACCTAGTTCCGACAGCGGTTTGGTCGGGACAATTTCTTCCACCTCCGCAATCATGTCAAGAATGGCATTAGTATCATTTGCCTGGTCTCACTCACCCATTGCTTTCATGCGGGGGCGAAGGTACTGGTACCCCCAAGAACCCATCGGTTTCGGGGCTGGCATTCGAGCAAGGCTGGGTGAAAACTTTTGACTGCATCATTTCTGGGTACCCATACATAGTGCGGCCTTAAATAAAATTCATGCCCCGCCTCGCTCCCCTCATTCGGGGTGTGTGCCCGTCAGCATTGGGTGCCATACCGGTACCTACACCTTATTGTCCGCCCTGACCTAGTTTCGACAGCGGTTTGGCCAGGACATTTTTTCAACACCTCCGCAATCATGTAAAGCATGGCATTAGTATCATTTGCCTGGTTTTCACTCACCCATTGCTTTCATGCGGGGGCGAAAGGTACTGGTACCCCCAAGAACCCATCGGTTTCGGGGCTGGCATTCGAGCAAGGCTGGGTGAAAACTTTCGACTGCATTATTTCTGGGTACCCATACATAGTGCAGCCTTACATAAAATTCATGCCTGGCCTCGCTCCCCTCATTCAGGGTGTGTGCCCGTTAGCGTTGGGTGCCAAACCGGTACTGACACCTTATTGTCCACCCTAACCTCGTTCCGACAGCTGGTTTGGTCGGGACAATTTCATCCACCTCCGCAATCATGTCAAGCATGGCATTAGTATCATTTGCCTGGTCTCACTCACCCATTGCTTTCATGCGGGGTCGAAAGGTAACGGTACCCCCAAGAACCTATCGGTTTCGGGGCTGGCATTCGAGCACGGCTAGGTGAAAACTTACAACTGCATCATTTCTGGGTACCCATACATAGTGCGGCATTAAATAAAATTCATGCCCCGCCTCGCTCCCCTCATTCGGGGTGTGTGCCCGTTAGCATTGGGTGCCATACCGGTACGTACACCTTATTGTCCGCCCTGACCTAGTTTCGACAGCGGTTTGGCCAGGACATTTTTTTACACCTCCGCAATCATGTAAAGCATGGCATTAGTATCATTTGCCTGGTCTCACTCACCCATTGCTTTCATGCGGGGGCGAAAGGTACCTGTACCCCCAAGAACCCATCGGTTTCGGGGCTGGCATTCGAGCACGGCTAGGTCAAAACTTTCGACTGCATCATTTCTGGGTACCCATACATAGTGCGGCCTTCAATAAAATTCATGCCCCGCCTCGCTCCCTTCATTCGGGGTGTGTGCCCGTTAGCATTGGGTGCCATACCGGTACCTACACCTTATTGTCCGCCCTGACCTAGTTTCGACAGCGGTTTGGCCAGGACATTTTTTTACACCTCCGCAATCATGTAAAGCATGGCATAAGTATCATTTGCCTGGTCTCACTCACCCATTGCTTTCATGCGGGGGCGAAAGGTACTGGTACCCCCAAGAACCCATCGGTTTCGGGGCTGGCATTCGAGCAAGGCTGGGTGAAAACTTTCGACTGCATCATTTCTGGGTACCCATACATAAAATTCATGCCCAGCCTCGCTCTCCTCATTCGGGGTGTGTGCCCGTGAGCGTTGGGTGCCATACCGGTACCGACACCTTATCGTCCGCCTTGACCTAGTTTCCACAGCGGTTCGGCCAGGACAATTTTTTCCACTTCCGCAATCATGTCAAGCATGGCATTAGGATCATTTGCCTGGTTTACACTCACCCATTGCTTTCATGCGGGGGAGAAAGGTACTGGTACCCCCAAGAACCCATCGGTTTCGGGGCTGGCATTCGAGCACGGCTGGGTGAAAACTTTCGACTGCATCATTTCTGGGTACCCATACAAAGTGCGGCCTTACATAAAATTCATGCCCGGCCTCGCTCCCCTCATTCGGGGTGTGTGCCCGTGAGCGTTGGCTGCCATACCGGTACCGACACCTTATCGTCCGCCCTGACCTAGTTTCGAAAGGGGTTTGGCCAGGACAATTTTTTCCACTTCCGCATTCATGTCAAGCATGGCATTAGTATCATTTGCCTGGTCTCACTCACCCATTGCTTTCATGCGGGGGCGCAATGTACCGGTACCCCCAATAACCCATCGGTTTCGGGGCTGGCATTCGAGCACGGCTAGGTAAAAAACTTTCGACTGTATCATTTCTGGGTACCCATACATAAAGCGGCTTTACATACAATGCATGACCCGCCACGCTCCCCTCATTCGGGGTGTGTGCCCGTTAACGTTGGGTGCCATACCGGTACCGACACCTTATCGTCTGCCCTGACATAGTTTCGACAGCGGTTTGGCCAGGACAATTTTTTCCACTTCCGCAATCATGTCAAGCATGGCATTAGTATCAGTTGCCTGGTCTCACTAACCCATTGCTTTCATGCGGGGTCGAAAGGTACCGTTACCCCCAAGAACCTATCGGTTTCGGGGCTGGCATTCGAGCACGGCTGGGTGAAAACTTTTGACTGCATCATTTCTGGGTACCCATTCATAAAATTCATGCCCAGCCTCGCTCTCCTCATTCGGGGTGTGTGCCCGTGAGCGTTAGGTGCCATACCGGTACTGACACCTTCTTGTCCACCCCGACCTAGTTCCGACAGCGGTTTGGTCGGGACAATTTCTTCCACCTCCGCAATCATGTCAAGAATGGCATAAGTATAATTTGCCTGGTCTCACTCACCCATTGCTTTCATGCGGGGGCGAAGGTACTGGTACCCCCAAGAACCCATCGGTTTCGGGGCTGGCATTCGAGCAAGGCTGGGTGAAAACTTTTGACTGCATCATTTCTGGGTACCCATACAAAGTGCGGCCGTAAATAAAATTCATGCCCCGCCTCGCTCCCCTCATTCGGGGTGTGTGCCCGTCAGCATTGGGTGCCATACCGGTACCTACACCTTATTGTCCGCCCTGACCTAGTTTCGACAGCGGTTTGGCCAGGACATTTTTTTACACCTCCGCAATCATGTAAAGCATGGCATTAGTATCATTTGCCTGGTTTTCACTCACTCATTGCTTTCATGCGGGGGCGAAAGGTACTGGTACCCCCAAGAACCCATCGGTTTCGGGGCTGGCATTCGAGCAAGGCTGGGTGAAAACTTTCGACTGCATTATTTCTGGGTACCCATACATAGTGCAGCCTTAAATAAAATTCATGCCTGGCCTCGCTTCCCTCATTCGGGGTGTGTGCCCGTTAGCGTTGGGTGCCAAACCGGTACTGACACCTTATTGTCCACCCTAACCTCGTCCCGACAGCTGGTTTGGTCGGGACAGTTTCATCCACCTCCGCAATCATGTCAAGCATGGCATTAGTATCATTTGCCTGGTCTCACTCACCCATTGCTTTCATGCGGGGTCGAAAGGTAACGGTACCCCCAAGAACCCATCGGTTTCGGGGCTGGCATTCGAGCACGGCTAGGTGAAAACTTTCAACTGCATCATTTCTTGGTACCCATACATAGTGCGGCATTAAATAAAATTCATGCCCCGCCTCGCTCCCCTCATTCGGGGTGTGTGCCCGTTAGCATTGGGTGCCATACCGGTACGTACACCTTATTGTCCGCCCTGACCTAGTTTCGACAGCGGTTTGGCCAGGACATTTTTTTACACCTCCGTAATCATGTAAAGCATGGCATAAGTATCATTTGCCTGGTCTCACTCACCCATTGCTTTCATGCGGGGGCGAAAGGTACTGGTACCCCCAAGAACCCATCGGTTTCGGGGCTGGCATTCGAGCAAGGCTGGGTGAAAACTTTCGACTGCATTATTTCTGGGTACCCATACATAGTGCAGCCTTACATAAAATTCATGCCCGGCCTCGCTCCCCTAATTCGGGGTGTGTGCCCGTTAGCGTTATGTGCCATACCGGTACCGACACCTTATCGTCCGACTTGACATAGTTTCCACAGCGGTTTGGCCAGGACAATTTTTTACACCTCCTTAATCATGTCAAGCATGGCATTAGTATCATTTGCCTGGTCTCACTCACCCATTGCTTTCATGCAGGGGCGAAAGGTACCGTTACCCCCAAGAACCTAGCGGTTTCGGGGCTGGCATTTGAGCACGGCTAGGTGAAAACTTTCGACTGCATCATTTCTGGGTACCCATACATAGTGCGGCCTTAAATAATATTCATGCCCCGCCTCGCTCCGCTAATTCGGGGTGTGTGCCTGTTAGCGTTGGGTGCCATACCGGTACCGACACCTTATCGTCTGCCCTGACCTAGTTTCCAAAGCGGTTTGGCCAGGACAATTTTTTACACCTCCGCAATCATGTCAAGCATGGCATTAGTATCATTTGCCTGGTCTCACTCACCCATTGCTTTCGTGCGGGGTCGAAAGGTACCGTTACCCCCAAGAACCTATCGGTTTCGGGGCTGGCATTCGAGCACGGCTGGGTGAAAACTTTTGACTGCATCATTTCTGGGTACCCATACATAAAATTCATGCCCAGCCTCGCTCTCCTCATTCGGGGTGTGTGCCCGTGAGCGCTGGGTGCCATACCGGTACTGACACCTTATTGTCCACCCCGACCTAGTTCCGACAGCGGTTTGGTCGGGACAATTTCTTCCACCTCCGCAATCATGTCAAGAATGGCATAAGTATCATTTGCCTGGTCTCACTCACCCATTGCTTTCATGCGGGGGCGAAGGTACTGGTACCCCCAAGAACCCATTGGTTTCGGGACTGGCATTTGAGCACGGCTGGGTGAAAACTTTCGACTGCATCATTTCTGGGTACCCATACATAGTGCGGCCTAAAATAAAATTCATGCCCTGCCTCGCTCCCCTAATTCGGGGTGTGTGCCCATTAGCGTTGGGTGCCATACCGGTACCGACACCTTATCGTCCGCCTTGACCTAGTTTCCACAGCGGTTCGGCCAGGACAATTTTTTCCACTTCCGCAATCATGTCAAGCATGGCATTAGGATCATTTGCCTGGACTCACTCAACCATTGCTTTCATGCGGGGTCGAAAGGTACCGGTACCCCCAAGAACCCATCGGTTTCGGGGCTGGCATTCGAGCAAGGCTGGGTGAAAACTTTTGACTGCATCATTTCTGGGTACCCATACATAGTGCGGCCTTAAATAAAATTCATGCCCCGCCTCGCTCCCCTCATTCGGGGTGTGTGCCCGTTAGCATTGGGTGCCATACCGGTACCTACACCTTATTGTCCGCCCTGACCTAGTTTCGACAGCGGTTTGGCCAGGACATTTTTTTACACCTCCGCAATCATGTAAAGCATTGCATTAGTATCATTTGCCTGGTTTTCACTCACCCATTGCTTTCATGCGGGGGCGAAAGGTACTGGTACCCCCAAGAACCCATCGGTTTCGGGGCTGGCATTCGAGCAAGGCTGGGTGAAAACTTTCGACTGCATTATTTCTGGGTACCCATACATAGTGCAGCCTTACGTAAAGTTCATGCCTGGCCTCGCTCCTTTTATTCGGGGTGTGTGCCCGTTAGCGTTGGGTGCCAAACCGGTACTGACACCTTATTGTCCACCCTAACCTAGTTCCGACAGCTGGTTTGGTCGGGACAATTTCATCCACCTCCGCAATCATGTCAAGCATGGCATTAGTATCATTTGCCTGGTCTCACTCACCCATTGCTTTCATGCGGGGGCGCAATGTACCGGTACCCCCAATAACCCATCGGTTTCGGGGCTGGCATTCGAGCACGGCTGGGTGAAAACTTTCGACTGCATCATTTCTGGGTACCCATACATAGTGCGGCCTAACATAACATTCATGCTTAGCCTCGCTCCCCTCATTCGGGGTGTGTGCCCGTGAGCGTTGGGTGCCATACCGGTACTGACACCTTATTGTCCACCCTGACCTAGTTCCGACAGCGGTTTGGTCGGGACAATTTCTTCCACCTCCACATTCATGTCAAGCATGGCATTAGTATCATTTGCCTGGTCTCACTCACCCATTGCTTTCATGCGGGGGCGAAAGGTACCGGTACCCCCAAGAACCCATCGGTTTCGGGGCTGGCATTCGAGCACGGCTAGGTGAAAACTTTCGACTGTATCATTTCCGGGTACCCATACATAAAGCGGCTTTACATACAATGCATCCCCCGCCACGCTCCCCTCATTCGGGGTGTGTGCCCGTTAACGTTGGGTGCCATACCGGTACCGACACCTTATCGTCCGCCCTGACCTAGTTTCGACAGCGGTTTGGCCAGGACAATTTTTTCCACTTCCGCAATCATGTCAAGCATGGCATTAGTATCATTTGCCTGGTCTCACTAACCCATTGCTTTCATGCGGGGTCGAAAGGTACCGTTACCCCCAAGAACCTATCGGTTTCGGGGCTGGCATTCGAGCACGGCTGGGTGAAAACTTTTGACTGCATCATTTCTGGGTACCCATACATAAAATTCATGCCCAGCCTCGCTCTCCTCATTCGGGGTGTGTGCCCGTGAGCGTTAGGTGCCATACCGGTACTGACACCTTCTTGTCCACCCCGACCTAGTTCCGACAGCGGTTTGGTCGGGACAATTTCTTCCACCTCCGCAATCATGTCAAGAATGGCATAAGTATCATTTGCCTGGTCTCACTCACCCATTGCTTTCATGCGGGGGCGAAGGTACTGGTACCCCCAAGAACCCATCGGTTTCGGGGCTGGCATTCGAGCAAGGCTGGGTAAAAACTTTTGACTGCATCATTTCTGGGTACCCATACATAGTGCGGCCTTAAATAAAATTCATGCCCCGCCTCGCTCCCCTCATTCGGGGTGTTTGCCCGTCAGCATTGGGTGCCATACCGGTACCTACACCTTATTGTCCGCCCTGACCTAGTTCCGACAGCTGGTTTGGTCGGGACAATTTCATCCACCTCCGCAATCATGTCAAGCATGGCATTAGTATCATTTGCCTGGTCTCACTCACTCATTGCTTTCATGCGGGGGCGAAAGGTATTGGTACCCCCAAGAACCCATCGGTTTCGGGGCTGGCATTCGAGCAAGGCTGGGTGAAAACTTTCGACTGCATTATTTCTGGGTACCCATACATAGTGCAGCCTTATATAAAATTCATGCCCGGCCTCGCTCCCCTAATTCGGGGTGTGTGCCCGTTAGCGTTGTGTGCCATACCGGTACCGACACCTTATCGTCCGACTTGACATAGTTTCCACAGCGGTTTGGCCAGGACAATTTTTTACACCTCCTTAATCATGTCAAGCATGGCATTAGTATCATTTGCCTGGTCTCACTCACCCATTGCTTTCATGCAGGGGCGAAAGGTACCGTTACCCCCAAGAACCTATCGGTTTCGGGGCTGGCATTTGAGCACGGCTGGGTGAAAACTTTCGACTGCATCATTTCTGGGTACCCATACATAGTGCGGCCATAAATAATATTCATGCCCCGCCTCGCTCCGCTAATTCGGGGTGTGTGCCTGTTAGCGTTGGGTGCCATACCGGTACCGACACCTTATCGTCTGCCCTGACCTAGTTTCCACAGCGGTTTGGCCAGGACAATTTTTTACACCTCCGCAATCATGTCAAGCATGGCATTAGTATCATTTGCCTGGTCTCACTCACCCATTGCTTTCGTGCGGGGTCGAAAGGTACCGTTACCCCCAAGAACCTATCGGTTTCGGGGCTGGCATTCGAGCACGGCTGGGTGAAAACTTTTGACTGCATCATTTCTGGGTACCCATACATAAAATTCATGCCCAGCCTCGCTCTCCTCATTCGGGGTGTGTGCCCGTGAGCGCTGGGTGCCATACCGGTACTGACACCTTATTGTCCACCCCGACCTAGTTCCGACAGCGGTTTGGTCGGGACAATTTCTTCCACCTCCGCAATCATGTCAAGAATGGCATAAGTATCATTTGCCTGGTCTCACTCACCCATTGCTTTCATGCGGGGGCGAAGGTACTGGTACCCCCAAGAACCCATTGGTTTCGGATCTGGCATTTGAGCACGGCTGGGTGAAAACTTTCGACTGCATCATTTCTGGGTACCCATACATAGTGCGGCCTTAAATAAAATTCATGCCCTGCCTCGCTCCCCTAATTCGGGGTGTGTGCCCATTAGCGTTGGGTGCCATACCGGTACCGACACCTTATCGTCCGCCTTGACCTAGTTTCCACAGCGGTTCGGCCAGGACAATTTTTTCCACTTCCGCAATCATGTCAAGCATGGCATTAGGATCATTTGCCTGGACTCACTCAACCATTGCTTTCATGCGGGGTCGAAAGGTACCGGTACCCCCAAGAACCCATCGGTTTCGGGGCTGGCATTCGAGCAAGGCTGGGTGAAAACTTTTGACTGCATCATTTCTGGGTACCCATACATAGTGCGGCCTTAAATAAAATTCATGCCCCGCCTCGCTCCCCTCATTCGGGGTGTGTGCCCGTTAGCATTGGGTGCCATACCGGTACCTACACCTTATTGTCCGCCCTGACCTAGTTTCGACAGCGGTTTGGCCAGGACATTTTTTTACACCTCCGCAATCATGTAAAGCATTGCATTAGTATCATTTGCCTGGTTTTCACTCACCCATTGCTTTCATGCGGGGGCGAAAGGTACTGGTACCCCCAAGAACCCATCGGTTTCGGGGCTGGCATTCGAGCAAGGCTGGGTGAAAACTTTCGACTGCATTATTTCTGGGTACCCATACATAGTGCAGCCTTACGTAAAATTCATGCCTGGCCTCGCTCCTTTTATTCGGGGTGTGTGCCCGTTAGCGTTGGGTGCCAAACCGGTACTGACACCTTATTGTCCACCCTAACCTAGTTCCGACAGCTGGTTTGGTCGGGACAATTTCATCCACCTCCGCAATCATGTCAAGCATGGCATTAGTATCATTTGCCTGGTCTCACTCACCCATTGCTTTCATGCGGGGGCGCAATGTACCGGTACCCCCAATAACCCATCGGTTTCGGGGCTGGCATTCGAGCACGGCTGGGTGAAAACTTTCGACTGCATCATTTCTGGGTACCCATACATAGTGCGGCCTAACATAACATTCATGCTTAGCCTCGCTCACCTCATTCGGGGTGTGTGACCGTGAGCGTTGGGTGCCATACCGGTACTGACACCTTATTGTCCACCCTGACCTAGTTCCGACAGCGGTTTGGTCGGGACAATTTCTTCCACCTCCACATTCATGTCAAGCATGGCATTAGTATCATTTGCCTGGTCTCACTCACCCATTGCTTTCATGCGGGGGCGAAAGGTACCGGTACCCCCAAGAACCCATCGGTTTCGGGGCTGGCATTCGAGCACGGCTAGGTGAAAACTTTCGACTGTATCATTTCCGGGTACCCATACATAAAGCGGCTTTACATACAATGCATGCCCCGCCACGCTCCCCTCATTCGGGGTGTGTGCCCGTTAACGTTGGGTGCCATACCGGTACCGACACCTTATCGTCCGCCCTGACCTAGTTTCGACAGCGGTTTGGCCAGGACAATTTTTTCCACTTCCGCAATCATGTCACGCATGGCATTAGTATCATTTGCCTGGTCTCACTAACCCATTGCTTTCATGCGGGGTCGAAAGGTACCGTTACCCCCAAGAACCTATCGGTTTCGGGGCTGGCATTCGAGCACGGCTGGGTGAAAACTTTTGACTGCATCATTTCTGGGTACCCATAGATAAAATTCATGCCCAGCCTCGCTCTCCTCATTCGGGGTGTGTGCCCGTGAGCGTTAGGTGCCATACCGGTACTGACACCTTCTTGTCCACCCCGACCTAGTTCCGACAGCGGTTTGGTCGGGACAATTTCTTCCACCTCCGCAATCATGTCAAGAATGGCATAAGTATCATTTGCCTGGTCTCACTCACCCATTGCTTTCATGCGGGGGCGAAGGTAATGGTACCCCCAAGAACCCATCGGTTTCGGGGCTGGCATTCGAGCAAGGCTGGGTGAAAACTTTTGACTGCATCATTTCTGGGTACCCATACATAGTGCGGCATTAAATAAAATTCATGCCCCGCCTCGCTCCCCTCATTCGGGGTGTGTGCCCGTCAGCATTGGGTGCTATACCGGTACCTACACCTTATTGTCCGCCCTGACCTAGTTTCGACAGCGGTTTGGCCAGGACATTTTTTTACACCTCCGCAATCATGTAAAGCATTGCATTAGTATCATTTGCCTGGTTTTCACTCACCCATTGCTTTCATGCGGGGGCAAAAGGTACCGGTACCCCCAAGAACCCATCGGTTTCGGGGCTGGCATTCGAGCAAGGCTGGGTGAAAACTTTCGACTGCATTATTTCTGGGTACCCATACATAGTGCAGCCTTACATAAAATTCATGCCTGGCCTCGCTCCTTTTATTCGGGGTGTGTGCCCGTTAGCGTTGGGTGCCAAACCGGTACTGACACCTTATTGTCCACCCTAACCTAGTTCCGACAGCTGGTTTGGTCGGGACAATTTCATCCACCTCCGCAATCATGTCAAGCATGGCATTAGTATCATTTGCCTGGTCTCACTCACCCATTGCTTTCATGCGGGGTCGAAAGGTAACGGTACCCCCAAGAACCCATCGGTTTCGGGGCTGGCATTCGAGCACGGCTAGGTGAAAACTTTCAACTGCATCATTTCTGGGTACCCATACATAGTGCGGCCTTAAATAAAATTCATGCCCCGCCTCGCTCCCCTCATTCGGGGTGTGTGCCCGTTAGTATTGGGTGCCATACCGGTACGTACACCTTATTGTCCGCCCTGACCTAGTTTCGACAGCGGTTTGGCCAGGACATTTTTTTACACCTCCGCAATCATGTAAAGCATGGCATTAGTATCATTTGCCTGGTCTCACTAACCCATTGCTTTCATGCGGGGTCGAAAGGTACCGTTACCCCCAAGAACCTATCGGTTTCGGGGCTGGCATTCGAGCACGGCTGGGTGAAAACTTTTGACTGCATCATTTCTGGGTACCCATACATAAAATTCATGCCCAGCCTCGCTCTCCTCATTCGGGGTGTGTGCCCGTGAGCGTTAGGTGCCATACCGGTACTGACACCTTCTTGTCCACCCCGACCTAGTTCCGACAACGGTTTGGTCGGGACAATTTCTTCCACCTCCGCAATCATGTCAAGAATGGCATAAGTATCATTTGCCTGGTCTCACTCACCCATTGCTTTCATGCGGGGGCGAAGGTACTGGTACCCCCAAGAACCCATCGGTTTCGGGGCTGGCATTCGAGCAAGGCTGGGTGAAAACTTTTGACTGCATCATTTCTGGGTACCCATACATAGTGCGGCCTGAAATAAAATTCATGCCCCGCCTCGCTCCCCTAATTCGGGGTGTGTGCCCGTTAGCGTTGTGTGCCATACCGGTACCGACACCTTATCGTCCGACTTGACATAGTTTCCACAGCGGTTTGGTCGGGACAATTTCTTCCACCTCCACATTCATGTCAAGCATGGCATTAGTATCATTTGCCTGGTCTCACTCACCCATTGCTTTCATGCGGGGGCGAAAGGTACCGGTACCCCCAAGAACCCATCGGTTTCGGGGCTGGCATTCGAGCACGGCTAGGTGAAAACTTTCGACTGTATCATTTCCGGGTACCCATACATAAAGCGGCTTTACATACAATGCATCCCCCGCCACGCTCCCCTCATTCGGGGTGTGTGCCCGTTAACGTTGGGTGCCATACCGGTACCGACACCTTATCGTCCGCCCTGACCTAGTTTCGACAGCGGTTTGGCCAGGACAATTTTTTCCACTTCCGCAATCATGTCACGCATGGCATTAGTATCATTTGCCTGGTCTCACTAACCCATTGCTTTCATGCGGGGTCGAAAGGTACCGTTACCCCCAAGAACCTATCGGTTTCGGGGCTGGCATTCGAGCACGGCTGGGTGAAAACTTTTGACTGCATCATTTCTGGGTACCCATAGATAAAATTCATGCCCAGCCTCGCTCTCCTCATTCGGGGTGTGTGCCCGTGAGCGTTAGGTGCCATACCGGTACTGACACCTTCTTGTCCACCCCGACCTAGTTCCGACAGCGGTTTGGTCGGGACAATTTCTTCCACCTCCGCAATCATGTCAAGAATGGCATAAGTATCATTTGCCTGGTCTCACTCACCCATTGCTTTCATGCGGGGGCGAAGGTACTGGTACCCCCAAGAACCCATCGGTTTCGGGGCTGGCATTCGAGCAAGGCTGGGTGAAAACTTTTGACTGCATCATTTCTGGGTACCCATACATAGTGCGGCATTAAATAAAATTCATGCCCCGCCTCGCTCCCCTCATTCGGGGTGTGTGCCCGTCAGCATTGGGTGCCATACCGGTACCTACACCTTATTGTCCGCCCTGACCTAGTTTCGACAGCGGTTTGGCCAGGACATTTTTTTACACCTCCGCAATCATGTAAAGCATTGCATTAGTATCATTTGCCTGGTTTTCACTCACCCATTGCTTTCATGCGGGGGCAAAAGGTACCGGTACCCCCAAGAACCCATCGGTTTCGGGGCTGGCATTCGAGCAAGGCTGGGTGAAAACTTTCGACTGCATTATTTCTGGGTACCCATACATAGTGCAGCCTTACATAAAATTAATGCCTGGCCTCGCTCCTTTTATTCGGGGTGTGTGCCCGTTAGCGTTGGGTGCCAAACCGGTACTGACACCTTATTGTCCACCCTAACCTAGTTCCGACAGCTGGTTTGGTCGGGACAATTTCATCCACCTCCGCAATCATGTCAAGCATGGCATTAGTATCATTTGCCTGGTCTCACTCACCCATTGCTTTCATGCGGGGTCGAAAGGTAACGGTACCCCCAAGAACCCATCGGTTTCGGGGCTGGCATTCGAGCACGGCTAGGTGAAAACTTTCAACTGCATCATTTCTGGGTACCCATACATAGTGCGGCCTTAAATAAAATTCATGCCCCGCCTCGCTCCCCTCATTCGGGGTGTGTGCCCGTTAGTATTGGGTGCCATACCGGTACGTACACCTTATTGTCCGCCCTGACCTAGTTTCGACAGCGGTTTGGCCAGGACATTTTTTTACACCTCCGCAATCATGTAAAGCATGGCATTAGTATCATTTGCCTGGTCTCACTAACCCATTGCTTTCATGCGGGGTCGAAAGGTACCGTTACCCCCAAGAACCTATCGGTTTCGGGGCTGGCATTCGAGCACGGCTGGGTGAAAACTTTTGACTGCATCATTTCTGGGTACCCATACATAAAATTCATGCCCAGCCTCGCTCTCCTCATTCGGGGTGTGTGCCCGTGAGCGTTAGGTGCCATACCGGTACTGACACCTTCTTGTCCACCCCGACCTAGTTCCGACAACGGTTTGGTCGGGACAATTTCTTCCACCTCCGCAATCATGTCAAGAATGGCATAAGTATCATTTGCCTGGTCTCACTCACCCATTGCTTTCATGCGGGGGCGAAGGTACTGGTACCCCCAAGAACCCATCGGTTTCGGGGCTGGCATTCGAGCAAGGCTGGGTGAAAACTTTTGACTGCATCATTTCTGGGTACCCATACATAGTGCGGCCTGAAATAAAATTCATGCCCCGCCTCGCTCCCCTAATTCGGGGTGTGTGCCCGTTAGCGTTGTGTGCCATACCGGTACCGACACCTTATCGTCCGACTTGACATAGTTTCCACAGCGGTTTGGTCGGGACAATTTCTTCCACCTCCACATTCATGTCAAGCATGGCATTAGTATCATTTGCCTGGTCTCACTCACCCATTGCTTTCATGCGGGGGCGAAAGGTACCGGTACCCCCAAGAACCCATCGGTTTCGGGGCTGGCATTCGAGCACGGCTAGGTGAAAACTTTCGACTGTATCATTTCCGGGTACCCATACATAAAGCGGCTTTACATACAATGCATCCCCCGCCACGCTCCCCTCATTCGGGGTGTGTGCCCGTTAACGTTGGGTGCCATACCGGTACCGACACCTTATCGTCCGCCCTGACCTAGTTTCGACAGCGGTTTGGCCAGGACAATTTTTTCCACTTCCGCAATCATGTCAAGCATGGCATTAGTATCATTTGCCTGGTCTCACTAACCCATTGCTTTCATGCGGGGTCGAAAGGTACCGTTACCCCCAAGAACCTATCGGTTTCGGGGCTGGCATTCGAGCACGGCTGGGTGAAAACTTTTGACTGCATCATTTCTGGGTACCCATACATAAAATTCATGCCCAGCCTCGCTCTCCTCATTCGGGGTGTGTGCCCGTGAGCGTTAGGTGCCATACCGGTACTGACACCTTCTTGTCCACCCCGACCTAGTTCCGACAGCGGTTTGGTCGGGACAATTTCTTCCACCTCCGCAATCATGTCAAGAATGGCATAAGTATCATTTGCCTGGTCTCACTCACCCATTGCTTTCATGCGGGGGCGAAGGTACTGGTACCCCCAAGAACCCATCGGTTTCGGGGCTGGCATTCGAGCAAGGCTGGGTGAAAACTTTTGACTGCATCATTTCTGGGTACCCATACATAGTGCGGCCTTAAATAAAATTCATGCCCCGCCTCGCTCCCCTCATTCGGGGTGTTTGCCCGTCAGCATTGGGTGCCATACCGGTACCTACACCTTATTGTCCGCCCTGACCTAGTTTCGACAGCGGTTTGGCCAGGACATTTTTTTACACCTCCGCAATCATGTAAAGCATTGCATTAGTATCATTTGCCTGGTTTTCACTCACCCATTGCTTTCATGCGGGGGCAAAAGGTACTGGTACCCCCAAGAACCCATCGGTTTCGGGGCTGGCATTCGAGCAAGGCTGGGTGAAAACTTTCGACTGCATTATTTCTGGGTACCCATACATAGTGCAGCCTTACATAAAATTCATGCCTGGCCTCGCTCCTTTTATTCGGGGTGTGTGCCCGTTAGCGTTGGGTGCCAAACCGGTACTGACACCTTATTGTCCACCCTAACCTAGTTCCGACAGCTGGTTTGGTCGGGACAATTTCATCCACCTCCGCAATCATGTCAAGCATGGCATTAGTATCATTTGCCTGGTCTCACTCACTCATTGCTTTCATGCGGGGGCGAAAGGTACTGGTACCCCCAAGAACCCATCGGTTTCGGGGCTGGCATTCGAGCAAGGCTGGGTGAAAACTTTCGACTGCATTATTTCTGGGTACCCATACATAGTGCAGCCTTACATAAAATTCATGCCCGGCCTCGCTCCCCTAATTCGGGGTGTGTGCCCGTTAGCGTTGTGTGCCATACCGGTACCGACACCTTATCGTCCGACTTGACATAGTTTCCACAGCGGTTTGGCCAGGACAATTTTTTACACCTCCTTAATCATGTCAAGCATGGCATTAGTATCATTTGCCTGGTCTCACTCACCCATTGCTTTCATGCAGGGGCGAAAGGTACCGTTACCCCCAAGAACCTATCGGTTTCGGGGCTGGCATTTGAGCACGGCTGGGTGAAAACTTTCGACTGCATCATTTCTGGGTACCCATACATAGTGCGGCCATAAATAATATTCATGCCCCGCCTCGCTCCGCTAATTCGGGGTGTGTGCCTGTTAGCGTTGGGTGCCATACCGGTACCGACACCTTATCGTCTGCCCTGACCTAGTTTCCACAGCGGTTTGGCCAGGACAATTTTTTACACCTCCGCAATCATGTCAAGCATGGCATTAGTATCATTTGCCTGGTCTCACTCACCCATTGCTTTCGTGCGGGGTCGAAAGGTACCGTTACCCCCAAGAACCTATCGGTTTCGGGGCTGGCATTCGAGCACGGCTGGGTGAAAACTTTTGACTGCATCATTTCTGGGTACCCATACATAAAATTCATGCCCAGCCTCGCTCTCCTCATTCGGGGTGTGTGCCCGTGAGCGCTGGGTGCCATACCGGTACTGACACCTTATTGTCCACCCCGACCTAGTTCCGACAGCGGTTTGGTCGGGACAATTTCTTCCACCTCCGCAATCATGTCAAGAATGGCATAAGTATCATTTGCCTGGTCTCACTCACCCATTGCTTTCATGCGGGGGCGAAGGTACTGGTACCCCCAAGAACCCATTGGTTTCGGATCTGGCATTTGAGCACGGCTGGGTGAAAACTTTCGACTGCATCATTTCTGGGTACCCATACATAGTGCGGCCTTAAATAAAATTCATGCCCTGCCTCGCTCCCCTAATTCGGGGTGTGTGCCCATTAGCGTTGGGTGCCATACCGGTACCGACACCTTATCGTCCGCCTTGACCTAGTTTCCACAGCGGTTCGGCCAGGACAATTTTTTCCACTTCCGCAATCATGTCAAGCATGGCATTAGGATCATTTGCCTGGACTCACTCAACCATTGCTTTCATGCGGGGTCGAAAGGTACCGGTACCCCCAAGAACCCATCGGTTTCGGGGCTGGCATTCGAGCAAGGCTGGGTGAAAACTTTTGACTGCATCATTTCTGGGTACCCATACATAGTGCGGCCTTAAATAAAATTCATGCCCCGCCTCGCTCCCCTCATTCGGGGTGTGTGCCCGTTAGCATTGGGTGCCATACCGGTACCTACACCTTATTGTCCGCCCTGACCTAGTTTCGACAGCGGTTTGGCCAGGACATTTTTTTACACCTCCGCAATCATGTAAAGCATTGCATTAGTATCATTTGCCTGGTTTTCACTCACCCATTGCTTTCATGCGGGGGCGAAAGGTACTGGTACCCCCAAGAACCCATCGGTTTCGGGGCTGGCATTCGAGCAAGGCTGGGTGAAAACTTTCGACTGCATTATTTCTGGGTACCCATACATAGTGCAGCCTTACGTAAAATTCATGCCTGGCCTCGCTCCTTTTATTCGGGGTGTGTGCCCGTTAGCGTTGGGTGCCAAACCGGTACTGACACCTTATTGTCCACCCTAACCTAGTTCCGACAGCTGGTTTGGTCGGGACAATTTCATCCACCTCCGCAATCATGTCAAGCATGGCATTAGTATCATTTGCCTGGTCTCACTCACCCATTGCTTTCATGCGGGGGCGCAATGTACCGGTACCCCCAATAACCCATCGGTTTCGGGGCTGGCATTCGAGCACGGCTGGGTGAAAACTTTCGACTGCATCATTTCTGGGTACCCATACATAGTGCGGCCTAACATAACATTCATGCTTAGCCTCGCTCACCTCATTCGGGGTGTGTGACCGTGAGCGTTGGGTGCCATACCGGTACTGACACCTTATTGTCCACCCTGACCTAGTTCCGACAGCGGTTTGGTCGGGACAATTTCTTCCACCTCCACATTCATGTCAAGCATGGCATTAGTATCATTTGCCTGGTCTCACTCACCCATTGCTTTCATGCGGGGGCGAAAGGTACCGGTACCCCCAAGAACCCATCGGTTTCGGGGCTGGCATTCGAGCACGGCTAGGTGAAAACTTTCGACTGTATCATTTCCGGGTACCCATACATAAAGCGGCTTTACATACAATGCATGCCCCGCCACGCTCCCCTCATTCGGGGTGTGTGCCCGTTAACGTTGGGTGCCATACCGGTACCGACACCTTATCGTCCGCCCTGACCTAGTTTCGACAGCGGTTTGGCCAGGACAATTTTTTCCACTTCCGCAATCATGTCACGCATGGCATTAGTATCATTTGCCTGGTCTCACTAACCCATTGCTTTCATGCGGGGTCGAAAGGTACCGTTACCCCCAAGAACCTATCGGTTTCGGGGCTGGCATTCGAGCACGGCTGGGTGAAAACTTTTGACTGCATCATTTCTGGGTACCCATAGATAAAATTCATGCCCAGCCTCGCTCTCCTCATTCGGGGTGTGTGCCCGTGAGCGTTAGGTGCCATACCGGTACTGACACCTTCTTGTCCACCCCGACCTAGTTCCGACAGCGGTTTGGTCGGGACAATTTCTTCCACCTCCGCAATCATGTCAAGAATGGCATAAGTATCATTTGCCTGGTCTCACTCACCCATTGCTTTCATGCGGGGGCGAAGGTACTGGTACCCCCAAGAACCCATCGGTTTCGGGGCTGGCATTCGAGCAAGGCTGGGTGAAAACTTTTGACTGCATCATTTCTGGGTACCCATACATAGTGCGGCATTAAATAAAATTCATGCCCCGCCTCACTCCCCTCATTCGGGGTGTGTGCCCGTCAGCATTGGGTGCCATACCGGTACCTACACCTTATTGTCCGCCCTGACCTAGTTTCGACAGCGGTTTGGCCAGGACATTTTTTTACACCTCCGCAATCATGTAAAGCATTGCATTAGTATCATTTGCCTGGTTTTCACTCACCCATTGCTTTCATGCGGGGGCAAAAGGTACCGGTACCCCCAAGAACCCATCGGTTTCGGGGCTGGCATTCGAGCAAGGCTGGGTGAAAACTTTCGACTGCATTATTTCTGGGTACCCATACATAGTGCAGCCTTACATAAAATTCATGCCTGGCCTCGCTCCTTTTATTCGGGGTGTGTGCCCGTTAGCGTTGGGTGCCAAACCGGTACTGACACCTTATTGTCCACCCTAACCTAGTTCCGACAGCTGGTTTGGTCGGGACAATTTCATCCACCTCCGCAATCATGTCAAGCATGGCATTAGTATCATTTGCCTGGTCTCACTCACCCATTGCTTTCATGCGGGGTCGAAAGGTAACGGTACCCCCAAGAACCCATCGGTTTCGGGGCTGGCATTCGAGCACGGCTAGGTGAAAACTTTCAACTGCATCATTTCTGGGTACCCATACATAGTGCGGCCTTAAATAAAATTCATGCCCCGCCTCGCTCCCCTCATTCGGGGTGTGTGCCCGTTAGTATTGGGTGCCATACCGGTACGTACACCTTATTGTCCGCCCTGACCTAGTTTCGACAGCGGTTTGGCCAGGACATTTTTTTACACCTCCGCAATCATGTAAAGCATGGCATTAGTATCATTTGCCTGGTCTCACTAACCCATTGCTTTCATGCGGGGTCGAAAGGTACCGTTACCCCCAAGAACCTATCGGTTTCGGGGCTGGCATTCGAGCACGGCTGGGTGAAAACTTTTGACTGCATCATTTCTGGGTACCCATACATAAAATTCATGCCCAGCCTCGCTCTCCTCATTCGGGGTGTGTGCCCGTGAGCGTTAGGTGCCATACCGGTACTGACACCTTCTTGTCCACCCCGACCTAGTTCCGACAACGGTTTGGTCGGGACAATTTCTTCCACCTCCGCAATCATGTCAAGAATGGCATAAGTATCATTTGCCTGGTCTCACTCACCCATTGCTTTCATGCGGGGGCGAAGGTACTGGTACCCCCAAGAACCCATCGGTTTCGGGGCTGGCATTCGAGCAAGGCTGGGTGAAAACTTTTGACTGCATCATTTCTGGGTACCCATACATAGTGCGGCCTGAAATAAAATTCATGCCCCGCCTCGCTCCCCTCATTCGGGGTGTGTGCCCGTCAGCATTGGGTGCCATACCGGTACCTACACCTTATTGTCCGCCCTGACCTAGTTTCGACAGCGGTTTGGCCAGGACATTTTTTTACACCTCCGCAATCATGTAAAGCATGGCATTAGTATCATTTGCCTGGTTTTCACTCACCCATTGCTTTCATGCGGGGGCGAAAGGTACTGGTACCCCCAAGAACCCATCGGTTTCGGGGCTGGCATTCGAGCAAGGCTGGGTGAAAACTTTCGACTGCATTATTTCTGGGTACCCATACATAGTGCAGCCTTACATAAAATTCATGCCTGGCCTCGCTCCCCTCATTCGGGGTGTGTGCCCGTTAGCGTTGGGTGCCAAACCGGTACTGACACCTTATTGTCCACCCTAACCTCGTTCCGAAAGCTGGTTTGGTCGGGACAATTTCATCCACCTCCGCAATCATGTCAAGCATGGCATTAGTATCATTTGCCTGGTCTCACTCACCCATTGCTTTCATGCGGGGTCGAAAGGTAACGGTACCCCCAAGAACCCATCGGTTTCGGGGCTGGCATTCGAGCACGGCTAGGTGAAAACTTTCAACTGCATCATTTCTGGGTACCCATACATAGTGCGGCCTTAAATAAAATTCATGCCCCGCCTCGCTCCCCCCATTCGGGGTGTGTGCCCGTTAGCATTGGGTGCCATACCGGTAAGAACACCTTATCGTCTGCCCTGACCTAGTTTCCACAGCGGTTTGGCCAGGACAATTTTTTACACCTCCGCAATCATGTCAAGCATGGCATTAGTATCATTTGCCTGGTCTCACTCACCCATTGCTTTCATGCGAAGGCGAAAGGTACCTGTACCCCCAAGAACCCATCGGTTTCGGGGCTGGCATTCGAGCACGGCTAGGTGAAAACTTTCCACTGCATCATTTCTGGGTACCCATACATAGTGCGGCCTTCAATAAAATTCATGCCCCGCCTCGCTCCCCTCATTCGGGGTGTGTGCCCGTTAGCATTGGGTGCCATACCGGTACCTACACCTTATTGTCCGCCCTGACCTAGTTTCGACAGCGGTTTGGCCAGGACATTTTTTTACACCTCCGCAATCATGTAAAGCATGGCATAAGTATCATTTGCCTGGTCTCACTCTCCCATTGCTTTCATGCGGGGGCGAAATGTACTGGTACCCCCAAGAACCCATCGGTTTCGGGGCTGGCATTCGAGCAAGGCTGGGTGAAAACTTTCGACTGCATTATTTCTGGGTACCCATACATAGTGCAGCCTTACATAAAATTCATGCCCGGCCTCGCTCCCCTCATTCGGGGTGTGTGCCCGTTAGCGTTGGGTGCCAAACCGGTACTGACACCTTATTGTCCACCCTAACCTAGTTCCGACAGCTTGTTTGGTCAAGACAGTTTCATCCACCTCCGCAATCATGTCAAGCATGGCACTAGTATCATTAGCCTGGTCTCACTCACCCATTGCTTTCATGCGGGGTCCAAAGGTACCGGTACCCCCAAGAACCCATCGGTTTCGGGGCTGGCATTCGAGCACGGCTAGGTGAAAACTTTCGACTGCATCACATCTGGGTACCCATACATAGTGCTGCCTTACATAAAATTCATGCCCGGCCTTGCTCCCCTCATTCGGGGTGTGTGCCCGTTAGCGTTGGGTGCCATACCGGTACCGACACCTTATCGTCCGCCCTGACCTAGTTTCGACAGCGGTTTGGCCAGGACAATTTTTTCCACCTCCGCAATCATGTCAAGCATGGCATTAGTATCATTTGCCTGGTCTCACTCACCCATTGCTTTCATGCGGGGGCGAAAGGTACCGGTACCCCCAAGAGCTCATCGGTTTCGGGGCTGGCATTTGAGCACGGCTGGGTGAAAACTTTCGACTGCATCATTTCTGGGTACCCATACGTAGTGCGGCCTTAAATAATATTCATGCCCCGCCTCGCTCCCCTAATTCGGGGTGTGTGCCTGTTAGCGTTGGGTGCCATACCGGTACCGACACCTTATCGTCTGCCCTGACCTAGTTTCCACAGCGGTTTGGCCAGGACAATTTTTTACACCTCCGCAATCATGTCAAGCATGGCATTAGTATCATTTGCCTGGTCTCACTCACCTATTGCTTTCATGCGGGGGCGAAAGGTACCGGTACCCCCAAAGAACCCATCGGTTTCAGGGCTGGCATTTGAGCACGGCTGGGTGAAAACTTTCGACTGCATCATTTCTGGGTACCCATACATAGTGCGGCCTTAAATAATATTCATGCCCCGCCTCGCTCCCCTAATTCGGGGTGTGTGCCTGTTAGCGTTGGGTGCCATACCGGTACCGACACCTTATCGTCTGCCCTGACCTAGTTTCCACAGCGGTTTGGCCAGGACAATTTTTTACACCTCCGCAATCATGTCAAGCATGGCATTAGTATCATTTGCCTGGTCTCACTCACCCATTGCTTTCATGCGGGGGCAAAAGGTACCGGTACCCCCAAGAACCCATCGGTTTCGGGGCTGGCATTCGAGCACGGCTAGGTGAAAACTTTCGACTGCATCATTTCTGGGTACCCATACATAGTGCAGCCTTACATAAAATTCATGCCTGGCCTCGCTCCCCTCATTCGGGGTGTGTGCCCGTTAGCGTTGGGTGCTAAACCGGTACTGACACCTTATTGTCCACCCTAACCTAGTTCCGACAGCTGGTTTGGTCGGGACAATTTCATCCACCTCCGCAATCATGTCAAGCATGGCATTAGTATCATTTGCCTGGTCTCACTCACCCATTGCTTTCATGCGGGGGCGAAAGGTACTGGTACCCCCAAGAACCCATCGGTTTCGGGGCTGGCATTCGAGCACGGCTAGGTGAAAACTTGCAACTGCATCATTTCTGGGTACCCATACATAGTGCGGCCTTAAATAAAATTCATGCCCCGCCTCGCTCCCCTCATTCGGGGTGTGTGCCCGTTAGCATTGGGTGCCATACCGGTACCTACACCTTATTGTCCGCCCTGACCTAGTTTCGACAGCGGTTTGGCCAGGACATTTTTTTACACCTCCGCAATTATGTAAAGCATGGCATTAGTATCATTTGCCTGGTCTCACTCACCCATTGCATTCATGCGGGGGCGAAAGGTACCTGTACCCCCAAGAACCCATCGGTTTCGGGGCTGGCATTCGAGCACGGCTAGGTGAAAACTTTCGACTGCATCATTTCTGGGTACCCATACATAGTGCGGCCTTCAATAAAATTCATCCCCCGAATCGCTCCCTTCATTCGGGTTGTGTGTTAGCATCGGGTGCCAAACCGGTACTGACACCTTATTGTCCACCCTAACCTAGTTCCGACAGCTTGTTTGGTCGGGACAATTTCATCCACCTCCGCAATCATGTCAAGCATGGCATAAGTATCATTTGCCTGGTCTCACTCACCCATTGCTTTCATGCGGGGGCGAAAGGTACCGGTACCCCCAAGAACCCATCGGTTTCGGGGCTGGCATTCGAGCACGGCTGGGTGAAAACTTTCGACTGCATCATTTCTGGGTACCTATACATAGAGCAGCCTTACATAAAATTCATGCCTGGCCCTGCTCCCCTCATTCGGGGTGTGTGCCCGTTAGCGTTGTGTGCCATACCGGTACCGACACCTTATCGTCCGCCTCGACCTAGTTTCCACAGCGGTTTGGCCAGGACAATTTTTTCCACCTCCGCAATCATGTCAAGCATGGCATTAGTATCATTTGCCTGGTCTCACTCACCCATTGCTTTCATGCGGGGGCGAAGGTAACGGTACCCCCAAGAACCCATCGGTTTCGGGGCTGGCATTTGAGCACGGCTGGGTGAAAACTTTCGACTGCATCATTTCTGGGTACCCATACATAGTGCGGCCTTGTATAAAATTCATGCCCCGCCTCGCTCCCCTAATTCGGGGTGTGTGCCTGTTTGCGTTGGGTGCCATACCGGTACCGACACCTTATCGTCTGCCCTGACCTAGTTTCCACAGCGGTTTGGCCAGGACAATTTTTTACACCTCCGCAATCATGTCAAGCATGGCATTAGTATCATTTGCCTGGTCTCACTCACCCATTGCTTTTATGCGGGGGCGAAAGGTACCGGTACCCCGAAGAACCCATCGAATTCGGGGCTGGCATTCGAGCACGGTTAGGTGAAAACTTTCGACTGCATCATTTCTGGGTACCCATACATAGTGCGGCCTTAAATAAAATTCATGCCCCGCCTCGCTCCCCTCATTCGGGGTGTGTGACCGTCAGCATTGGGTGCCATACCGGTACCTACACCTTATTGTCTGCCCTGACCTAGTTTCGACAGCGGTTTGGCCAGGACAATTTTTTCCACTTCCGCAATCATGTCAAGCATGGCATTAGTATCATTTGCCTGGTCTCACTCACCCATTGCTTTCATGCGGGGGCGAAAGGTACCGGTACCCCCAAGAACCCATCGGTTTCGGGGCTGGCATTCGAGCACGGCTAGGTGAAAACTTTCGACTGCATCATTTCTGGGTACCTATACAAAGAGCAGCCTTACATAAAATTCATGCCTGGCCTCGCTCCCCTCATTCGGGGTGTGTGCCCGTTAGCGTTGTGTGCCATACCGGTACCGACACCTTATCGTCTGCCCTGACCTAGTTTCCACAGCGGTTTGGCCAGGACAATTTTTTACACCTCCGCAATCATGTCAAGCATGGCATTAGTATCATTTGCCTGGTCTCACTCACCCATTGTTTCATGCGGGGGCAAAAGGTACCGGTACCCCCTAGAACCCATCGGTTTCGGGGCTGGCATTCGAGCACGGCTAGGTGAAAACTTTCGACTGCATCATTTCTGGGTACCCATACATAGTGCAGCCTTACACAAAATTCATGCCTGGCCTCGCTCCCCTCATTCGGGGTGTGTGCCCGTTAGCGTTGGGTGCCAAACCGGTACTGACACCTTATTGTCCACCCTAACCTAGTTCCGACAGCTGGTTTGGTCGGGACAATTTCATCCACCTCCGCAATCATGTCAAGCATGGCATTAGTATCATTTGCCTGGTCTCACTCACCCATTGCTTTCATGCGGGGGCGAAAGGTACTGGTACCCCCAAGAACCCATCGGTTTCGGGGCTGGCATTCGAGCACGGCTAGGTGAAAACTTTCAACTGCATCATTTCTGGGTACCCATACATAGTGCGGCCTTAAATAAAATTCATGCCCCGCCTCGCTCCCCTCATTCGGGGTGTGTGCCCGTTAGCATTGGGTGCCATACCGGTACCTACACCTTATTGTCCGCCCTGACCTAGTTTCGACAGCGGTTTAGCCAGGACATTTTTTTACACCTCCGCAATTATGTAAAGCATGGCATTAGTATCATTTGCCTGGTCTCACTCACCCATTGCATTCATGCGGGGGCGAAAGGTACCTGTACCCCCAAGAACCCATCGGTTTCGGGGCTGGCATTCGAGCACGGCTAGGTGAAAACTTTCGACTGCATCATTTCTGGGTACCCATACATAGTGCGGCCTTCAATAAAATTCATGGCCCGCCTTGTTCCCCTCATTCGGGGTGTGTGCCCGTTAGCATTGGGTGCCATACCGGTACCTACACCTTATTGTCCGCCCTGACCTAGTTTCGACAGCGGTTTGGCCAGGACATTTTTTTACACCTCCGCAATCATGTAAAGCATGGCATAAGTATCATTTGCCTGGTCTCACTCACCCATTGCTTTCATGCGGGGGCAAAAGGTACTGGTGCCCCCAAGAACCCATCGGTTTCGGGGCTGGCATTCGAGCACGGCTGGGTGAAAACTTTTGACTGCATCATTTCTGGGTACCCATTCATAAAATTCATGCCCAGCCTCGCTCTCCTCATTCGGGGTGTGTGCCCGTGAGCGTTAGGTGCCATACCGGTACTGACACCTTCTTGTCCACCCCGACCTAGTTCCGACAGCGGTTTGGTCGGGACAATTTCTTCCACCTCCGCAATCATGTCAAGAATGGCATAAGTATCATTTGCCTGGTCTCACTCACCCATTGCTTTCATGCGGGGGCGAAGGTACTGGTACCCCCAAGAACCCATCGGTTTCGGGGCTGGCATTCGAGCAAGGCTGGGTGAAAACTTTTGACTGCATCATTTCTGGGTACCCATACAAAGTGCGGCCTTAAATAAAATTCATGCCCCGCCTCGCTCCCCTCATTCGGGGTGTGTGCCCGTCAGCATTGGGTGCCATACCGGTACCTACACCTTATTGTCCGCCCTGACCTAGTTTCGACAGCGGTTTGGCCAGGACATTTTTTTTACACCTCCGCAATCATGTAAAGCATGGCATTAGTATCATTTGCCTGGTTTTCACTCACCCATTGCTTTCATGCGGGGGCGAAAGGTACTGGTACCCCCAAGAACCCATCGGTTTCGGGGCTGGCATTCGAGCAAGGCTGGGTGAAAACTTTCGACTGCATTATTTCTGGGTACCCATACATAGTGCAGCCTTACATAAAATTCATGCCTGGCCTCGCTTCCCTCATTCGGGGTGTGTGCCCGTTAGCGTTGGGTGCCAAACCGGTACTGACACCTTATTGTCCACCCTAACCTCGTTCCGACAGCTGGTTTGGTCGGGACAGTTTCATCCACCTCCGCAATCATGTCAAGCATGGCATTAGTATCATTTGCCTGGTCTCACTCACCCATTGCTTTCATGCGGGGTCGAAAGGTAACGGTACCCCCAAGAACCCATCGGTTTCGGGGCTGGCATTCGAGCACGGCTAGGTGAAAACTTTCAACTGCATCATTTCTGGGTACCCATACATAGTGCGGCATTAAATAAAATTCATGCCCCGCCTCGCTCCCCTCATTCGGGGTGTGTGCCCGTTAGCATTGGGTGCCATACCGGTACGTACACCTTATTGTCCGCCCTGACCTAGTTTCGACAGCGGTTTGGCCAGGACATTTTGTTACACCTCCGCAATCATGTCAAGCATGGCATTAGTATCATTTGCCTGGTCTCACTCACCCATTGCTTTCATGCGGGGGCGAAAGGTACCGGTACCCCCAAGAACCCATCGGTTTCGGGGCTGGCATTCGAGCACGGCTGGGTGAAAACTTTCGGCTTCATCATTTCTGGGTACCCATACATAGTGCAGCCTTAAATAAAATTCATGCCCTGCCTCGCTCCCCTCATTCGGGGTGTGTGCCCGTTAGCATTGGGTGCCATTCCGGTACCTACACCTTATCGTCCGCCCTGACCTAGTTTCGACAGCGGTTTGGCCAGGACATTTTGTGACACCTCCGCAATCATGTCAAGCATGGCATTAGTATCATTTGCCTGGTCTCACTCACTCATTGCTTTCATGCGGGGGCGAAAGGTACCGGTACCCCCCAAGAACCCATCGGTTTCGGGGCTGGCATTCGAGCACGGCTGGGTGAAAACTTTCGACTGCATCATTTCTGGGTACCCATACATAGTGCGGCCTTTAATAAAATTCATGCCCTGCCTCGCTCCTCTCATTCGGGGTGTGTGCCCGTTAGCATTGGGTGCCATTCCGGTACCTACACCTTATCGTCCACCCTGACCTATTTTCGACAGTGGTTTAGCCAGGACAATCTTTTCCACCTCCGCAATCATGTCAAGCATGGCATTAGTATCATTTGCCTGGTCTCACTCACCCATTGCTTTCATGCGGGGGCGAAAGGTACCGGTACCCCCAAGAACCCATCGGTTTCGGGGCTGGCATTCGAGCACGGCTGGGTGAAAACTTTAGACTGCATCATTTCTGGGTACCCATACAAAGTGCGGCCTTACAGAAAATTCATGCCCGGCCTCGCTCCCCTCATTCGGGGTGTGTGCCCGTTAGCGTTGGGTGCCATACCGGTACCGACACCTTATCGTCCGCCCTGACCTAATTTCGACAGCAGTTTAGCCAGGACAATCTTTTCCACCTCCGCAATCATGTCAAGCATGGCATTAGTATCATTTGCCTGGTCTCACTTACCCATTGCTTTCATGCGGGGGCGAAAGGTACCGGTACCCCCAAGAACCCATCGGTTTCGGGGCTGGCATTTGAGCACGGCTGGGTGAAAACTTTCGACTGCATCATTTCTGGGTACCCATACATAGTGCGGCCTTAAAACAAATTTATGCCCCGCCTCACTCCCCTCATTCGGGGTGTGTGCCCGTTAGCGTTGGGTGCCATACCGGTACCTACACCTTATCGTCCGCCCTGACCTAGTTTCGACAGCGGTTTGGCCAGGACTATATTTTACACCTCTGCAATCATGTCAAGCATGGCATAAGTATCATTTGCCTGGTCTCACTCACCCATTGCTTTCATGCGGGGGCGAAAGGTACCGGTACCCCCAAGAACCCATCAGTTTCGGGGCTGGCATTCGAGCACGGCTGGGTGAAAACTTTCGACTGCATCATTTCTGGGTACCCATACATAGTGCGGCCTTAAATAAAATTCATGCCCCGCCTCGCTCCCCTCATTCGGGGTGTGTGCCCGTTGGCATTGGGTGCCATACCGGTACCTACACCTTATTGTCCGCCCTGACCTAGTTTCGACAGCGGTTTAGCCAGGACAATCTTTTCCACCTCCGCAATCATGTCAAGCATGGCATGAGTATCATTTGCCTGGTCTCACTCACCCATTGCTCTCATGCGGGGGCGAAAGGTACCGGTACCCCCAAGAACCCATCGGTTTCGGGGCTGGCATTCGAGCACGGCTGGGTGAAAACTTTCGACTGCATCATTTCTGGGTACCCATACATAGTGCGGCCTTTAATAAAATTCATGCCCTGCCTCGCTCCTCTCATTCGGGGTGTGTGCCCGTTAGCATTGGGTGCCATTCCGGTACCTACACCTTATCGTCCGCCCTGACCTAGTTTCGACAGCGGTTTGGCCAGGACATTTTGTTACACCTCCGCAATCATGTCAAGCATGGCATTAGTATCATTTGCCTGGTCTCATTCACCCATTGCTTTCATGCGGGGGCGAAAGGTACCGGTACCCCCCAAGAACACATCGGTTTCGGGGCTGGCATTCGAGCACGGCTGGGTGAAAACTTTTGACTGCATCATTTCTGGGTACCCATACATAGTGCGGCCTTTAATAAAATTCATGCCCTGCCTCGCTCCTCTCATTCGGGGTGTGTGACCGTTAGCATTGGGTGCCATTCCGGTACCTACACCTTATCGTCCACCCTGACCTAGTTTCGACAGCGGTTTAGCCAGGACAAACTTTTCCACCTCCGCAATCATGTCAAGCATGGCATTAGTATCATTTGCCTGGTCTCACTCACCCATTGCTTTCATGCGGGGGCGAAAGGTACCGGTACCCCCAAGAACCCATCGGTTTCGGGGCTGGCATTCGAGCACGGCTGGGTGAAAACTTAAGACTGCATCATTTCTGGGTACCCATACAAAGTGCGGCCTTACAGAAAATTCATGCCCGGCCTCGCTCCCCTCATTCGGGGTGTGTGCCCTTTAGCGTTGGGTGCCATTCCGGTACCTACACCTTATTGTCCGCCCTGACCTAGTTTCGACAGCGGTTTGGCCAGGACATTTTGTTACACCTCCGCAATCATGTCAAGCATGGCATTAGTATCATTTGCCTGGTCTCACTCACCCATTGCTTTCATGCGGGGGCGAAAGGTACCGGTACCCCCAAGAACCCATCGGTTTCGGGGCTGGCATTCGAGCACGGCTGGGTGAAAACTTTCGACTGCATCATTTCTGGGTACCCATACATAGTGCAGCCTTAAATAAAATTCATGCCCTGCCTCGCTCCCCTAATTCGGGGTGTGTGCCCGTTAGCATTGGGTGCCATTCCGGTACCTACACCTTATCGTCCGCCCTGACCTTGTTTCGACAGCGGTTTGGCCAGGACATTTTGTGACACCTCTGCAATCATGTCAAGCATGGAATTAGTATCATTTGCCTGGTCTCACTCACTCATTGCTTTCATGCGGGGGCGAAAGGTACCGGTACCCCCCAAGAACCCATCGGTTTCGGGGCTGGCATTCGAGCACGGCTGGGTGAAAACTTTCGACTGCATCATTTCTGGGTACCCATACATAGTGCGGCCTTTAATAAAATTCATGCCCTGCCTCGCTCCTCTCATTCGGGGTGTGTGCCCGTTAGCATTGGGTGCCATTCCGGTACCTACACCTTATCGTCCACCCTGACCTAGTTTCGACAGCGGTTTAGCCAGGACAATCTTTTCCACCTCCGCAATCATGTCAAGCATGGCATTAGTATCATTTGCCTGGTCTCACTCACCCATTGCTTTCATGCGGGGGCGAAAGGTACCGTACCCCCAAGAACCCATCGGTTTCGGGGCTGGCATTCGAGCACGGCTGGGTGAAAACTTTAGACTGCATCATTTCTGGGTACCCATACAAAGTGCGGCCTTACAGAAAATTCATGCCCGGCCTCGCTCCCCTCATTCGGGGTGTGTGCCCGTTAGCGTTGGGTGCCATACCGGTACCGACACCTTATCGTCCGCCCTGACCTAATTTCGACAGCAGTTTAGCCAGGACAATCTTTTCCACCTCCGCAATCATGTCAAGCATGGCATTAGTATCATTTGCCTGGTCTCACTTACCCATTGCTTTCATGCGGGGGCGAAAGGTACCGGTACCCCCAAGAACCCATCGGTTTCGGGGCTGGCATTTGAGCACGGCTGGGTGAAAACTTTCGACTGCATCATTTCTGGGTACCCATACATAGTGCGGCCTTAAATCAAATTTATGCCCCGCCTCACTCCCCTCATTCGGGGTGTGTGCCCGTTAGCGTTGGGTGCCATACCGGTACCTACACCTTATCGTCCGCCCTGACCTAGTTTCGACAGCGGTTTGGCCAGGACTATATTTTACACCTCTGCAATCATGTCAAGCATGGCATAAGTATCATTTGCCAGGTCTCACTCACCCATTGCTTTCATGCGGGGGCGAAAGGTACCGGTACCCCCAAGAACCCATCAGTTTCGGGGCTGGCATTCGAGCACGGCTGGGTGAAAACTTTCGACTGCATCATTTCTGGGTACCTATACATAGTGCGGCCTTAAATAAAATTCATGCCCCGCCTCGCTCCCCTCATTCGGGGTGTGTGCCCGTTGGCATTGGGTGCCATACCGGTACCTACACCTTATTGTCCGCCCTGACCTAGTTTCGACAGCGGTTTAGCCAGGACAATCTTTTCCACCTCCGCAATCATGTCAAGCGAGGCATGAGTATTATTTGCCTGGTCTCACTCACCCATTGCTTTCATGCGGGGGCGAAAGGTACCGGTACCCCCAAGAACCCATCGGTTTCGGGGCTGGCATTTGAGCACGGCTGGGTGAAAACTTTCGACTGCATCATTTCTGGGTACCCATACATAGTGCGGCCTTAAATCAAATTTATGCCAGGCCTCACTCCCCTCATTCGGGGTGTGTGCCCGTTAGCATTGGGTGCCATACCGGTACCTACACCTTATCGTCCGCCCTGACCTAGTTTCGACAGCGGTTTGGCCAGGACAATATTTTACACCTCTGCAATCATGTCAAGCATGGCATTAGTATCATTTGCCTGGTCTCACTCTCCCATTGCTTTCATGCGGGGGCGAAAGGTACCGGTACCCCCAAGAACCCATCGGTTTCGGGGCTGGCATTCGAGCACGGCTGGGTGAAAACTTTCGACTGCATCATTTCTGGGTACCCATACATAGTGCGGCCTTTAATAAAATTCATGCCCTGCCTCGCTCCTCTCATTCGGGGTGTGTGCCCGTTAGCATTGGGTGCCATTCCGGTACCTACACCTTATCGTCCGCCCTGACCTAGTTTCGACAGCGGTTTGGCCAGGACATTTTGTTACACCTCCGCAATCATGTCAAGCATGGCATTAGTATCATTTGCCTGGTCTCACTCACCCATTGCTTTCATGCGGGGGCGAAAGGTACCGGTACCCCCCAAGAACACATCGGTTTCGGGGCTGGCATTCGAGCACGGCTGGGTGAAAACTTTCGACTGCATCATTTCTGGGTACCCATACATAGTGCGGCCTTAAATCAAATTCATGCCCCGCCTCGCTCCTCTCATTCGGGGTGTGTGCCCGTTAGCATTGGGTGCCATTCCGGTACCTACACCTTATCGTCCACCCTGACCTAGTTTCGACAGCGGTTTAGCCAGGACAATCTTTTCCACCTCCGCAATCATGTCAAGCATGGCATTAGTATCATTTGCCTGGTCTCACTCACCCATTGCTTTCATGCGGGGGCGAAAGGTACAGGTACCCCCAAGAACCCATCGGTTTCGGGGCTGGCATTCGAGCACGGCTGGGTGAAAACTTTCGACTGCATCATTTCTGGGTACCCATACATAGTGCAGCCTTAAATAAAATTCATGCCCTGCCTCGCTCCCCTAATTCGGGGTGTGTGCCCGTTAGCATTGGGTGCCATTCCGGTACCTACACCTTATCGTCCGCCCTGACCTTGTTTCGACAGCGGTTTGGCCAGGACATTTTGTGACACCTCCGCAATCATGTCAAGCATGGAATTAGTATCATTTGCCTGGTCTCACTCACTCATTGCTTTCATGCGGGGGCGAAAGGTACCGGTACCCCCCAAGAACCCATCGGTTTCGGGGCTGGCATTCGAGCACGGCTGGGTGAAAACTTTCGACTGCATCATTTCTGGGTACCCATACATAGTGCGGCCTTTAATAAAATTCATGCCCTGCCTCGCTCCTCTCATTCGGGGTGTGTGCCCGTTAGCATTGGGTGCCATTCCGGTACCTACACCTTATCGTCCACCCTGACCTAGTTTCGACAGCGGTTTAGCCAGGACAATCTTTTCCACCTCCGCAATCATGTCAAGCATGGCATTAGTATCATTTGCCTGGTCTCACTCACCCATTGCTTTCATGCGGGGGCGAAAGGTACCGTACCCCCAAGAACCCATCGGTTTCGGGGCTGGCATTCGAGCACGGCTGGGTGAAAACTTTAGACTGCATCATTTCTGGGTACCCATACAAAGTGCGGCCTTACAGAAAATTCATGCCCGGCCTCGCTCCCCTCATTCGGGGTGTGTGCCCGTTAGCGTTGGGTGCCATACCGGTACCGACACCTTATCGTCCGCCCTGACCTAATTTCGACAGCAGTTTAGCCAGGACAATCTTTTCCACCTCCGCAATCATGTCAAGCATGGCATTAGTATCATTTGCCTGGTCTCACTTACCCATTGCTTTCATGCGGGGGCGAAAGGTACCGGTACCCCCAAGAACCCATCGGTTTCGGGGCTGGCATTTGAGCACGGCTGGGTGAAAACTTTCGACTGCATCATTTCTGGGTACCCATACATAGTGCGGCCTTAAATCAAATTTATGCCCCGCCTCACTCCCCTCATTCGGGGTGTGTGCCCGTTAGCGTTGGGTGCCATACCGGTACCTACACCTTATCGTCCGCCCTGACCTAGTTTCGACAGCGGTTTGGCCAGGACTATATTTTACACCTCTGCAATCATGTCAAGCATGGCATAAGTATCATTTGCCAGGTCTCACTCACCCATTGCTTTCATGCGGGGGCGAAAGGTACCGGTACCCCCAAGAACCCATCAGTTTCGGGGCTGGCATTCGAGCACGGCTGGGTGAAAACTTTCGACTGCATCATTTCTGGGTACCTATACATAGTGCGGCCTTAAATAAAATTCATGCCCCGCCTCGCTCCCCTCATTCGGGGTGTGTGCCCGTTGGCATTGGGTGCCATACCGGTACCTACACCTTATTGTCCGCCCTGACCTAGTTTCGACAGCGGTTTAGCCAGGACAATCTTTTCCACCTCCGCAATCATGTCAAGCGAGGCATGAGTATTATTTGCCTGGTCTCACTCACCCATTGCTTTCATGCGGGGGCGAAAGGTACCGGTACCCCCAAGAACCCATCGGTTTCGGGGCTGGCATTTGAGCACGGCTGGGTGAAAACTTTCGACTGCATCATTTCTGGGTACCCATACATAGTGCGGCCTTAAATCAAATTTATGCCAGGCCTCACTCCCCTCATTCGGGGTGTGTGCCCGTTAGCATTGGGTGCCATACCGGTACCTACACCTTATCGTCCGCCCTGACCTAGTTTCGACAGCGGTTTGGCCAGGACAATATTTTACACCTCTGCAATCATGTCAAGCATGGCATTAGTATCATTTGCCTGGTCTCACTCTCCCATTGCTTTCATGCGGGGGCGAAAGGTACCGGTACCCCCAAGAACCCATCGGTTTCGGGGCTGGCATTCGAGCACGGCTGGGTGAAAACTTTCGACTGCATCATTTCTGGGTACCCATACATAGTGCGGCCTTTAATAAAATTCATGCCCTGCCTCGCTCCTCTCATTCGGGGTGTGTGCCCGTTAGCATTGGGTGCCATTCCGGTACCTACACCTTATCGTCCGCCCTGACCTAGTTTCGACAGCGGTTTGGCCAGGACATTTTGTTACACCTCCGCAATCATGTCAAGCATGGCATTAGTATCATTTGCCTGGTCTCACTCACCCATTGCTTTCATGCGGGGGCGAAAGGTACCGGTACCCCCCAAGAACACATCGGTTTCGGGGCTGGCATTCGAGCACAGCAAGGTGAAAACTTTCGACTGCATCATTTCTGGGTACCCATACATAGTGCGGCCTTAAATCAAATTCATGCCCCGCCTCGCTCCTCTCATTCGGGGTGTGTGCCCGTTAGCATTGGGTGCCATTCCGGTACCTACACCTTATCGTCCACCCTGACCTAGTTTCGACAGCGGTTTAGCCAGGACAATCTTTTCCACCTCCGCAATCATGTCAAGCATGGCATTAGTATCATTTGCCTGGTCTCACTCACCCATTGCTTTCATGCGGGGGCGAAAGGTACCGGTACCCCCAAGAACCCATCGGTTTTGGGGCTGGCATTCGAGCACGGCTGGGTGAAAACTTTAGACTGCATCATTTCTGGGTACCCATACAAAGTGCGGCCTTACAGAAAATTAATGCCCAGCCTCGCTCCCCTCATTCGGGGTGTGTGCCCTTTAGCGTTGGGTGCCATACCGGTACCGACACCTTATCGTCCGCCCTGACCTAGTTTCGACAGCGGTTTAGCCAGGACAATCTTTTCCGACTCCGCAATTATGTCAAGCATGGCATTAGTATCATTTGCCTGGTCTCACTCACCCATTGCTTTCATGCGGGGGCGAAAGGTACCGGTACCCCCAAGAACCCATCGGTTTTGGGGCTGGCATTTGAGCACGGCTGTGTGAAAACTTTCGACTGCATCATTTCTGGGTACCCATACATAGTGCGGCCTTAAATCAAATTTATGCCCCGCCTCACTCCCCTCATTCGGGGTGTGTGCCCGTTAGCGTTAAGTGCCATACCGGTACCTACACCTTATAGTCCGCCCTGACCTAGTTTGGACAGCGGTTTGGCCAGGACAATATTTTACACCTCTGCAATCATGTCAAGCAAGGCAGTAGTATCATTTGCCTGGTCTCACTCACCCATTGCTTTCATGCGGGGGCGAAAGGTACCGGTACCCCCAAGAACCCATCGGTTTCGGGGCTGGCATTCGTGCACGGCTGGGTGAAAACTTTCGACTGCATCATTTCTGGGTACCCATACAAAGTGCGGCCTTACAAAAAATTCATGCCCGGCCTCGCTCCCCTCATTCGGGGTGTGTGCCCGTTAGCGTTGGGTGCCATACCGGTACCGACACCTTATCGTCCGCCCTGACCTAGTTTCGACAGCGGTTTGGCCAGGACAATATTTTACACCTCTGCAATCATGTCAAGCATGGCATTAGTATCATTTGCCTGGTCTCACTCACCCATTGCTTTCATGCGGGGGCGAAAGGTACCGGTACCCCCCAAGAACCCATCGGTTTCGGGGCTGGCATGCGAGCACGGCTGGGTGAAAACTTTCGACTGCATCATTTCTGGGTACCCATACATAGTGCTGCCTTAAATAAAATTCATGCCCTGCCTCGCTGCCCTCATTCGGGGTGTGTGCCCGTTAGCATTGGGTGCCATTCCGGTACCTACACCTTATCGTCCACCCTGACCTAGTTTCGACAGCGGTTTGGCCAGGACATTTTGTTACACCTCCGCAATCATGTCAAGCATGGCATTAGTATCATTTGCCTAGTCTCACTCACCCATTGCTTTTATGCGGGGGCAAAAGGTACCGGTACCCCCAAGAACCCATCGGTTTCAGGGCTGGCATTCGAGCACGGCTGGGTGAAAACTTTCGACTGCATCATTTCTGGGTACCCATACATAGTTCGGCCTTAAATAAAATTCATGCCCTGCCTCGCTCCCCTCATTCGGGGTGTGTGCCCGTTAGCATTGGGTGCCATTCCGGTACCTACACCTTATCTTCCGCCCTGACCTAGTTTCGACAGCGGTTTGGCCAGGACATTTTGTTACACCTCCGCAATCATGTCAAGCATGGCATTAGTATCATTTGCCTGGTCTCACTCACCCATTGCTTTCATGCGGGGGCGAAAGGTACCGGTACCCCCCAAGAACCCATCGGTTTCGGGGCTGGCATTCGAGCACGGCTGGGTGAAAACTTTCGACTGCATCATTTCTGGGTACCCATACATAGTGCAGCCTTACAGAAAATTCATGCCTGGCCTCGCTTCCCTCATTCGGGGTGTGTGCCCGTTAGCATTGGGTGCCATTCCGGTACCTACACCTTATCGTCCGCCCTGACCTAGTTTCGACAGCGGTTTGGCCGGGACATTTTGTTACACCTCCGCAATCATGTCAACCATGGCATTAGTATCATTTGCCTGGTCTCACTCACCCATTGCTTTCATGCGGGGGCGAAAGGTACCGGTACCCCCAAGAACCCATCGGTTTCGGGGCTGGCATTCGAGCACGGCTGGGTGAAAACTTTCGACTGCATCATTTCTGGGTACCCATACATAGTGCAGCCTTAAATAAAATTCATGCCCTGCCTCGCTCCCCTAATTCGGGGTGTGTGCCCGTTAGCATTGGGTGCCATTCCGGTACCTACACCTTATCGTCCACCCTGACCTAGTTTCGACAGCGGTTTAGCCAGGACAATCTTTTCCACCTCCGCAATCATGTCAAGCATGGCATTAGTATCATTTGCCTGGTCTCACTCACCCATTGCTTTCATGCGGGGGCGAAAGGTACCGGTACCCCCAAGAACCCATCGGTTTTGGGGCTGGCATTCGAGCACGGCTGGGTGAAAACTTTAGACTGCATCATTTCTGGGTACCCATACAAAGTGCGGCCTTACAGAAAATTAATGCCCAGCCTCGCTCCCCTCATTCGGGGTGTGTGCCCTTTAGCGTTGGGTGCCATACCGGTACCGACACCTTATCGTCCGCCCTGACCTAGTTTCGACAGCGGTTTAGCCAGGACAATCTTTTCCGACTCCGCAATTATGTCAAGCATGGCATTAGTATCATTTGCCTGGTCTCACTCACCCATTGCTTTCATGCGGGGGCGAAAGGTACCGGTACCCCCAAGAACCCATCGGTTTTGGGGCTGGCATTTGAGCACGGCTGTGTGAAAACTTTCGACTGCATCATTTCTGGGTACCCATACATAGTGCGGCCTTAAATCAAATTTATGCCCCGCCTCACTCCCCTCATTCGGGGTGTGTGCCCGTTAGCATTGGGTGCCATACCGGTACCTACACCTTATCGTCCGCCCTGACCTAGTTTCGACAGCGGTTTGGCCAGGACAATATTTTACACCTCTGCAATCATGTCAAGCATGGCATTAGTATCATTTGCCTGGTCTCACTCTCCCATTGCTTTCATGCGGGGGCGAAAGGTACCGGTACCCCCAAGAACCCATCGGTTTCGGGGCTGGCATTCGAGCACGGCTGGGTGAAAACTTTCGACTGCATCATTTCTGGGTACCCATACATAGTGCGGCCTTTAATAAAATTCATGCCCTGCCTCGCTCCTCTCATTCGGGGTGTGTGCCCGTTAGCATTGGGTGCCATTCCGGTACCTACACCTTATCGTCCGCCCTGACCTAGTTTCGACAGCGGTTTGGCCAGGACATTTTGTTACACCTCCGCAATCATGTCAAGCATGGCATTAGTATCATTTGCCTGGTCTCACTCACCCATTGCTTTCATGCGGGGGCGAAAGGTACCGGTACCCCCCAAGAACACATCGGTTTCGGGGCTGGCATTCGAGCACAGCAAGGTGAAAACTTTCGACTGCATCATTTCTGGGTACCCATACATAGTGCGGCCTTAAATCAAATTCATGCCCCGCCTCGCTCCTCTCATTCGGGGTGTGTGCCCGTTAGCATTGGGTGCCATTCCGGTACCTACACCTTATCGTCCACCCTGACCTAGTTTCGACAGCGGTTTAGCCAGGACAATCTTTTCCACCTCCGCAATCATGTCAAGCATGGCATTAGTATCATTTGCCTGGTCTCACTCACCCATTGCTTTCATGCGGGGGCGAAAGGTACCGGTACCCCCAAGAACCCATCGGTTTTGGGGCTGGCATTCGAGCACGGCTGGGTGAAAACTTTAGACTGCATCATTTCTGGGTACCCATACAAAGTGCGGCCTTACAGAAAATTAATGCCCAGCCTCGCTCCCCTCATTCGGGGTGTGTGCCCTTTAGCGTTGGGTGCCATACCGGTACCGACACCTTATCGTCCGCCCTGACCTAGTTTCGACAGCGGTTTAGCCAGGACAATCTTTTCCGACTCCGCAATTATGTCAAGCATGGCATTAGTATCATTTGCCTGGTCTCACTCACCCATTGCTTTCATGCGGGGGCGAAAGGTACCGGTACCCCCAAGAACCCATCGGTTTTGGGGCTGGCATTTGAGCACGGCTGTGTGAAAACTTTCGACTGCATCATTTCTGGGTACCCATACATAGTGCGGCCTTAAATCAAATTTATGCCCCGCCTCACTCCCCTCATTCGGGGTGTGTGCCCGTTAGCGTTAAGTGCCATACCGGTACCTACACCTTATAGTCCGCCCTGACCTAGTTTGGACAGCGGTTTGGCCAGGACAATATTTTACACCTCTGCAATCATGTCAAGCAAGGCAGTAGTATCATTTGCCTGGTCTCACTCACCCATTGCTTTCATGCGGGGGCGAAAGGTACCGGTACCCCCAAGAACCCATCGGTTTCGGGGCTGGCATTCGTGCACGGCTGGGTGAAAACTTTCGACTGCATCATTTCTGGGTACCCATACAAAGTGCGGCCTTACAAAAAATTCATGCCCGGCCTCGCTCCCCTCATTCGGGGTGTGTGCCCGTTAGCGTTGGGTGCCATACCGGTACCGACACCTTATCGTCCGCCCTGACCTAGTTTCGACAGCGGTTTGGCCAGGACAATATTTTACACCTCTGCAATCATGTCAAGCATGGCATTAGTATCATTTGCCTGGTCTCACTCACCCATTGCTTTCATGCGGGGGCGAAAGGTACCGGTACCCCCCAAGAACCCATCGGTTTCGGGGCTGGCATGCGAGCACGGCTGGGTGAAAACTTTCGACTGCATCATTTCTGGGTACCCATACATAGTGCTGCCTTAAATAAAATTCATGCCCTGCCTCGCTGCCCTCATTCGGGGTGTGTGCCCGTTAGCATTGGGTGCCATTCCGGTACCTACACCTTATCGTCCACCCTGACCTAGTTTCGACAGCGGTTTGGCCAGGACATTTTGTTACACCTCCGCAATCATGTCAAGCATGGCATTAGTATCATTTGCCTAGTCTCACTCACCCATTGCTTTTATGCGGGGGCAAAAGGTACCGGTACCCCCAAGAACCCATCGGTTTCAGGGCTGGCATTCGAGCACGGCTGGGTGAAAACTTTCGACTGCATCATTTCTGGGTACCCATACATAGTTCGGCCTTAAATAAAATTCATGCCCTGCCTCGCTCCCCTCATTCGGGGTGTGTGCCCGTTAGCATTGGGTGCCATTCCGGTACCTACACCTTATCTTCCGCCCTGACCTAGTTTCGACAGCGGTTTGGCCAGGACATTTTGTTACACCTCCGCAATCATGTCAAGCATGGCATTAGTATCATTTGCCTGGTCTCACTCACCCATTGCTTTCATGCGGGGGCGAAAGGTACCGGTACCCCCCAAGAACCCATCGGTTTCGGGGCTGGCATTCGAGCACGGCTGGGTGAAAACTTTCGACTGCATCATTTCTGGGTACCCATACATAGTGCAGCCTTACAGAAAATTCATGCCTGGCCTCGCTTCCCTCATTCGGGGTGTGTGCCCGTTAGCATTGGGTGCCATTCCGGTACCTACACCTTATCGTCCGCCCTGACCTAGTTTCGACAGCGGTTTGGCCGGGACATTTTGTTACACCTCCGCAATCATGTCAACCATGGCATTAGTATCATTTGCCTGGTCTCACTCACCCATTGCTTTCATGCGGGGGCGAAAGGTACCGGTACCCCCAAGAACCCATCGGTTTCGGGGCTGGCATTCGAGCACGGCTGGGTGAAAACTTTCGACTGCATCATTTCTGGGTACCCATACATAGTGCAGCCTTAAATAAAATTCATGCCCTGCCTCGCTCCCCTAATTCGGGGTGTGTGCCCGTTAGCATTGGGTGCCATTCCGGTACCTACACCTTATCGTCCACCCTGACCTAGTTTCGACAGCGGTTTAGCCAGGACAATCTTTTCCACCTCCGCAATCATGTCAAGCATGGCATTAGTATCATTTGCCTGGTCTCACTCACCCATTGCTTTCATGCGGGGGCGAAAGGTACCGGTACCCCCAAGAACCCATCGGTTTTGGGGCTGGCATTCGAGCACGGCTGGGTGAAAACTTTAGACTGCATCATTTCTGGGTACCCATACAAAGTGCGGCCTTACAGAAAATTAATGCCCAGCCTCGCTCCCCTCATTCGGGGTGTGTGCCCTTTAGCGTTGGGTGCCATACCGGTACCGACACCTTATCGTCCGCCCTGACCTAGTTTCGACAGCGGTTTAGCCAGGACAATCTTTTCCGACTCCGCAATTATGTCAAGCATGGCATTAGTATCATTTGCCTGGTCTCACTCACCCATTGCTTTCATGCGGGGGCGAAAGGTACCGGTACCCCCAAGAACCCATCGGTTTTGGGGCTGGCATTTGAGCACGGCTGTGTGAAAACTTTCGACTGCATCATTTCTGGGTACCCATACATAGTGCGGCCTTAAATCAAATTTATGCCCCGCCTCACTCCCCTCATTCGGGGTGTGTGCCCGTTAGCGTTAAGTGCCATACCGGTACCTACACCTTATAGTCCGCCCTGACCTAGTTTCGACAGCGGTTTGGCCAGGACAATATTTTACACCTCTGCAATCATGTCAAGCAAGGCAGTAGTATCATTTGCCTGGTCTCACTCACCCATTGCTTTCATGCGGGGGCGAAAGGTACCGGTACCCCCAAGAACCCATCGGTTTCGGGGCTGGCATTCGTGCACGGCTGGGTGAAAACTTTCGACTGCATCATTTCTGGGTACCCATACAAAGTGCGGCCTTACAAAAAATTCATGCCCGGCCTCGCTCCCCTCATTCGGGGTGTGTGCCCGTTAGCGTTGGGTGCCATACCGGTACCGACACCTTATCGTCCGCCCTGACCTAGTTTCGACAGCGGTTTGGCCAGGACAATATTTTACACCTCTGCAATCATGTCAAGCATGGCATTAGTATCATTTGCCTGGTCTCACTCACCCATTGCTTTCATGCGGGGGCGAAAGGTACCGGTACCCCCCAAGAACCCATCGGTTTCGGGGCTGGCATTCGAGCACGGCTGAGTGAAAACTTTCGACTGCATCATTTCTGGGTACCCATACATAGTGCTGCCTTAAATAAAATTCATGCCCTGCCTCGCTCCCCTCATTCGGGGTGTGTGCCCGTTAGCATTGGGTGCCATTCCGGTACCTACACCTTATCGTCCACCCTGACCTAGTTTCGACAGCGGTTTGGCCAGGACATTTTGTTACACCTCCGCAATCATGTCAAGCATGGCATTAGTATCATTTGCCTAGTCTCACTCACCCATTGCTTTTATGCGGGGGCAAAAGGTACCGGTACCCCCAAGAACCCATCGGTTTCAGGGCTGGCATTCGAGCACGGCTGGGTGAAAACTTTCGACTGCATCATTTCTGGGTACCCATACATAGTTCGGCCTTAAATAAAATTCATGCCCTGCCTCGCTCCCCTCATTCGGGGTGTGTGCCCGTTAGCATTGGGTGCCATTCCGGTACCTACACCTTATCTTCCGCCCTGACCTAGTTTCGACAGCGGTTTGGCCAGGACATTTTGTTACACCTCCGCAATCATGTCAAGCATGGCATTAGTATCATTTGCCTGGTCTCACTCACCCATTGCTTTCATGCGGGGGCGAAAGGTACCGGTACCCCCCCAAGAACCCATCGGTTTCGGGGCTGGCATTCGAGCACGGCTGGGTGAAAACTTTCGACTGCATCATTTCTGGGTACCCATACATAGTGCAGCCTTACAGAAAATTCATGCCTGGCCTCGCTTCCCTCATTCGGGGTGTGTGCCCGTTAGCGTTGGGTGCCATACCGGTACCTACACCTTATTGTCCGCCCTGACCTAGTTTCGACAGCGGTTTAGCCAGGACAATCTTTTCCACCTCCGCAATCATGTCAAGCATGGCATGAGTATCATTTGCCTGGTCTCACTCACCCATTGCTTTCATGCGGGGGCGAAAGGTACCGGTACCCCCAAGAACCCATCGGTTTCGGGGCTGGCATTCGAGCACGGCTGGGTGAAAACTTTCGACTGCATCATTTCTGGGTACCCATACATAGTGCAGCCTTAAATAAAATTCATGCCCTGCCTCGCTCCCCTAATTCGGGGTGTGTGCCCGTTAGCATTGGGTGCCATTCCGGTACCTACACCTTATCGTCCGCCCTGACCTTGTTTCGACAGCGGTTTGGCCAGGACATTTTGTGACACCTCCGCAATCATGTCAAGCATGGCATTAGTATCATTTGCCTGGTCTCACTCACTCATTGCTTTCATGCGGGGGCGAAAGGTACCGGTACCCCCCAAGAACCCATCGGTTTCGGGGCTGGCATTCGAGCACGGCTGGGTGAAAACTTTCGACTGCATCATTTCTGGGTACCCATACATAGTGCGGCCTTTAATAAAATTCATGCCCTGCCTCGCTCCTCTCATTCGGGGTGTGTGCCCGTTAGAATTGGGTGCCATTCCGGTACCTACACCTTATCGTCCACCCTGACCTAGTTTCGACAGCGGTTTAGCCAGGACAATCTTTTCCACCTCCGCAATCATGTCAAGCATGGCATTAGTATCATTTGCCTGGTCTCACTCACCCATTGCTTTCATGCGGGGGCGAAAGGTACCGGTACCCCCAAGAACCCATCGGTTTCGGGGCTGGCATTCGAGCACGGCTGGGTGAAAACTTTAGACTGCATCATTTCTGGGTACCCATACAAAGTGCGGCCTTACAAAAAATTCATGCCCGGCCTCGCTCCCCTCATTCGGGGTGTGTGCCCGTTAGCGTTGGGTGCCATACCGGTACCGACACCTTATCGTCCGCCCTGACCTAGTTTCGACAGCGGTTTGGCCAGGACAATATTTTACACCTCTGCAATCATGTCAAGCATGGCATTAGTATCATTTGCCTGGTCTCACTCACCCATTGCTTTCATGCGGGGGCGAAAGGTACCGGTACCCCCCAAGAACCCATCGGTTTCGGGGCTGGCATTCGAGCACGGCTGAGTGAAAACTTTCGACTGCATCATTTCTGGGTACCCATACATAGTGCTGCCTTAAATAAAATTCATGCCCTGCCTCGCTCCCCTCATTCGGGGTGTGTGCCCGTTAGCATTGGGTGCCATTCCGGTACCTACACCTTATCGTCCACCCTGACCTAGTTTCGACAGCGGTTTGGCCAGGACATTTTGTTACACCTCCGCAATCATGTCAAGCATGGCATTAGTATCATTTGCCTAGTCTCACTCACCCATTGCTTTTATGCGGGGGCAAAAGGTACCGGTACCCCCAAGAACCCATCGGTTTCAGGGCTGGCATTCGAGCACGGCTGGGTGAAAACTTTCGACTGCATCATTTCTGGGTACCCATACATAGTTCGGCCTTAAATAAAATTCATGCCCTGCCTCGCTCCCCTCATTCGGGGTGTGTGCCCGTTAGCATTGGGTGCCATTCCGGTACCTACACCTTATCTTCCGCCCTGACCTAGTTTCGACAGCGGTTTGGCCAGGACATTTTGTTACACCTCCGCAATCATGTCAAGCATGGCATTAGTATCATTTGCCTGGTCTCACTCACCCATTGCTTTCATGCGGGGGCGAAAGGTACCGGTACCCCCCAAGAACCCATCGGTTTCGGGGCTGGCATTCGAGCACGGCTGGGTGAAAACTTTCGACTGCATCATTTCTGGGTACCCATACATAGTGCAGCCTTACAGAAAATTCATGCCTGGCCTCGCTTCCCTCATTCGGGGTGTGTGCCCGTTAGCGTTGGGTGCCATACCGGTACCTACACCTTATTGTCCGCCCTGACCTAGTTTCGACAGCGGTTTAGCCAGGACAATCTTTTCCACCTCCGCAATCATGTCAAGCATGGCATGAGTATCATTTGCCTGGTCTCACTCACCCATTGCTTTCATGCGGGGGCGAAAGGTACCGGTACCCCCAAGAACCCATCGGTTTCGGGGCTGGCATTCGAGCACGGCTGGGTGAAAACTTTCGACTGCATCATTTCTGGGTACCCATACATAGTGCAGCCTTAAATAAAATTCATGCCCTGCCTCGCTCCCCTAATTCGGGGTGTGTGCCCGTTAGCATTGGGTGCCATTCCGGTACCTACACCTTATCGTCCGCCCTGACCTTGTTTCGACAGCGGTTTGGCCAGGACATTTTGTGACACCTCCGCAATCATGTCAAGCATGGCATTAGTATCATTTGCCTGGTCTCACTCACTCATTGCTTTCATGCGGGGGCGAAAGGTACCGGTACCCCCCAAGAACCCATCGGTTTCGGGGCTGGCATTCGAGCACGGCTGGGTGAAAACTTTCGACTGCATCATTTCTGGGTACCCATACATAGTGCGGCCTTTAATAAAATTCATGCCCTGCCTCGCTCCTCTCATTCGGGGTGTGTGCCCGTTAGAATTGGGTGCCATTCCGGTACCTACACCTTATCGTCCACCCTGACCTAGTTTCGACAGCGGTTTAGCCAGGACAATCTTTTCCACCTCCGCAATCATGTCAAGCATGGCATTAGTATCATTTGCCTGGTCTCACTCACCCATTGCTTTCATGCGGGGGCGAAAGGTACCGGTACCCCCAAGAACCCATCGGTTTCGGGGCTGGCATTCGAGCACGGCTGGGTGAAAACTTTAGACTGCATCATTTCTGGGTACCCATACAAAGTGCTGCCTTACAGAAAATTCATGCCCGGCCTCGCTCCCCTCATTCGGGGTGTGTTCCCGTTAGCGTTGGGTGCCATACCGGTACCGACACCTTATCGTCCGCCCTGACCTAATTTCGACAGCAGTTTAGCCAGGACAATCTTTTCCACCTCCGCAATCATGTCAAGCATGGCATTAGTATCATTTGCCTGGTCTCAGTTACCCATTGCTTTCATGCGGGGGCGAAAGGTACCGGTTCCCCCAAGAACCCATCGGTTTCGGGGCTGGCATTTGAGCACGGCTGGGTGAAAACTTTCGACTGCATCATTTCTGGGTACCCATACAAAGTGCGGCCTTACAAAAAATTCATGCCCGGCCTCGCTCCCCTCATTCGGGGTGTGTGCCCGTTAGCGTTGGGTGCCATACCGGTACCGACACCTTATCGTCCGCCCTGACCTAGTTTCGACAGCGGTTTGGCCAGGACAATATTTTACACCTCTGCAATCATGTCAAGCATGGCATTAGTATCATTTGCCTGGTCTCACTCACCCATTGCTTTCATGCGGGGGCGAAAGGTACCGGTACCCCCCAAGAACCCATCGGTTTCGGGGCTGGCATTCGAGCACGGCTGAGTGAAAACTTTCGACTGCATCATTTCTGGGTACCCATACATAGTGCTGCCTTAAATAAAATTCATGCCCTGCCTCGCTCCCCTCATTCGGGGTGTGTGCCCGTTAGCATTGGGTGCCATTCCGGTACCTACACCTTATCGTCCACCCTGACCTAGTTTCGACAGCGGTTTGGCCAGGACATTTTGTTACACCTCCGCAATCATGTCAAGCATGGCATTAGTATCATTTGCCTAGTCTCACTCACCCATTGCTTTTATGCGGGGGCAAAAGGTACCGGTACCCCCAAGAACCCATCGGTTTCAGGGCTGGCATTCGAGCACGGCTGGGTGAAAACTTTCGACTGCATCATTTCTGGGTACCCATACATAGTTCGGCCTTAAATAAAATTCATGCCCTGCCTCGCTCCCCTCATTCGGGGTGTGTGCCCGTTAGCATTGGGTGCCATTCCGGTACCTACACCTTATCTTCCGCCCTGACCTAGTTTCGACAGCGGTTTGGCCAGGACATTTTGTTACACCTCCGCAATCATGTCAAGCATGGCATTAGTATCATTTGCCTGGTCTCACTCACCCATTGCTTTCATGCGGGGGCGAAAGGTACCGGTACCCCCCCAAGAACCCATCGGTTTCGGGGCTGGCATTCGAGCACGGCTGGGTGAAAACTTTCGACTGCATCATTTCTGGGTACCCATACATAGTGCAGCCTTACAGAAAATTCATGCCTGGCCTCGCTTCCCTCATTCGGGGTGTGTGCCCGTTAGCGTTGGGTGCCATACCGGTACCTACACCTTATTGTCCGCCCTGACCTAGTTTCGACAGCGGTTTAGCCAGGACAATCTTTTCCACCTCCGCAATCATGTCAAGCATGGCATGAGTATCATTTGCCTGGTCTCACTCACCCATTGCTTTCATGCGGGGGCGAAAGGTACCGGTACCCCCAAGAACCCATCGGTTTCGGGGCTGGCATTCGAGCACGGCTGGGTGAAAACTTTCGACTGCATCATTTCTGGGTACCCATACATAGTGCAGCCTTAAATAAAATTCATGCCCTGCCTCGCTCCCCTAATTCGGGGTGTGTGCCCGTTAGCATTGGGTGCCATTCCGGTACCTACACCTTATCGTCCGCCCTGACCTTGTTTCGACAGCGGTTTGGCCAGGACATTTTGTGACACCTCCGCAATCATGTCAAGCATGGCATTAGTATCATTTGCCTGGTCTCACTCACTCATTGCTTTCATGCGGGGGCGAAAGGTACCGGTACCCCCCAAGAACCCATCGGTTTCGGGGCTGGCATTCGAGCACGGCTGGGTGAAAACTTTCGACTGCATCATTTCTGGGTACCCATACATAGTGCGGCCTTTAATAAAATTCATGCCCTGCCTCGCTCCTCTCATTCGGGGTGTGTGCCCGTTAGAATTGGGTGCCATTCCGGTACCTACACCTTATCGTCCACCCTGACCTAGTTTCGACAGCGGTTTAGCCAGGACAATCTTTTCCACCTCCGCAATCATGTCAAGCATGGCATTAGTATCATTTGCCTGGTCTCGCTCACCCATTGCTTTCATGCGGGGGCGAAAGGTACCGGTACCCCCAAGAACCCATCGGTTTCGGGGCTGGCATTCGAGCACGGCTGGGTGAAAACTTTAGACTGCATCATTTCTGGGTACCCATACAAAGTGCGGCCTTACAAAAAATTCATGCCCGGCCTCGCTCCCCTCATTCGGGGTGTGTGCCCGTTAGCGTTGGGTGCCATACCGGTACCGACACCTTATCGTCCGCCCTGACCTAGTTTCGACAGCGGTTTGGCCAGGACAATATTTTACACCTCTGCAATCATGTCAAGCATGGCATTAGTATCATTTGCCTGGTCTCACTCACCCATTGCTTTCATGCGGGGGCGAAAGGTACCGGTACCCCCCAAGAACCCATCGGTTTCGGGGCTGGCATTCGAGCACGGCTGAGTGAAAACTTTCGACTGCATCATTTCTGGGTACCCATACATAGTGCTGCCTTAAATAAAATTCATGCCCTGCCTCGCTCCCCTCATTCGGGGTGTGTGCCCGTTAGCATTGGGTGCCATTCCGGTACCTACACCTTATCGTCCACCCTGACCTAGTTTCGACAGCGGTTTGGCCAGGACATTTTGTTACACCTCCGCAATCATGTCAAGCATGGCATTAGTATCATTTGCCTAGTCTCACTCACCCATTGCTTTTATGCGGGGGCAAAAGGTACCGGTACCCCCAAGAACCCATCGGTTTCAGGGCTGGCATTCGAGCACGGCTGGGTGAAAACTTTCGACTGCATCATTTCTGGGTACCCATACATAGTTCGGCCTTAAATAAAATTCATGCCCTGCCTCGCTCCCCTCATTCGGGGTGTGTGCCCGTTAGCATTGGGTGCCATTCCGGTACCTACACCTTATCTTCCGCCCTGACCTAGTTTCGACAGCGGTTTGGCCAGGACATTTTGTTACACCTCCGCAATCATGTCAAGCATGGCATTAGTATCATTTGCCTGGTCTCACTCACCCATTGCTTTCATGCGGGGGCGAAAGGTACCGGTACCCCCCAAGAACCCATCGGTTTCGGGGCTGGCATTCGAGCACGGCTGGGTGAAAACTTTCGACTGCATCATTTCTGGGTACCCATACATAGTGCAGCCTTACAGAAAATTCATGCCTGGCCTCGCTTCCCTCATTCGGGGTGTGTGCCCGTTAGCGTTGGGTGCCATACCGGTACCTACACCTTATTGTCCGCCCTGACCTAGTTTCGACAGCGGTTTAGCCAGGACAATCTTTTCCACCTCCGCAATCATGTCAAGCATGGCATGAGTATCATTTGCCTGGTCTCACTCACCCATTGCTTTCATGCGGGGGCGAAAGGTACCGGTACCCCCAAGAACCCATCGGTTTCGGGGCTGGCATTCGAGCACGGCTGGGTGAAAACTTTCGACTGCATCATTTCTGGGTACCCATACATAGTGCAGCCTTAAATAAAATTCATGCCCTGCCTCGCTCCCCTAATTCGGGGTGTGTGCCCGTTAGCATTGGGTGCCATTCCGGTACCTACACCTTATCGTCCGCCCTGACCTTGTTTCGACAGCGGTTTGGCCAGGACATTTTGTGACACCTCCGCAATCATGTCAAGCATGGCATTAGTATCATTTGCCTGGTCTCACTCACTCATTGCTTTCATGCGGGGGCGAAAGGTACCGGTACCCCCCAAGAACCCATCGGTTTCGGGGCTGGCATTCGAGCACGGCTGGGTGAAAACTTTCGACTGCATCATTTCTGGGTACCCATACATAGTGCGGCCTTTAATAAAATTCATGCCCTGCCTCGCTCCTCTCATTCGGGGTGTGTGCCCGTTAGAATTGGGTGCCATTCCGGTACCTACACCTTATCGTCCACCCTGACCTAGTTTCGACAGCGGTTTAGCCAGGACAATCTTTTCCACCTCCGCAATCATGTCAAGCATGGCATTAGTATCATTTGCCTGGTCTCACTCACCCATTGCTTTCATGCGGGGGCGAAAGGTACCGGTACCCCCAAGAACCCATCGGTTTCGGGGCTGGCATTCGAGCACGGCTGGGTGAAAACTTTAGACTGCATCATTTCTGGGTACCCATACAAAGTGCTGCCTTACAGAAAATTCATGCCCGGCCTCGCTCCCCTCATTCGGGGTGTGTTCCCGTTAGCGTTGGGTGCCATACCGGTACCGACACCTTATCGTCCGCCCTGACCTAATTTCGACAGCAGTTTAGCCAGGACAATCTTTTCCACCTCCGCAATCATGTCAAGCATGGCATTAGTATCATTTGCCTGGTCTCAGTTACCCATTGCTTTCATGCGGGGGCGAAAGGTACCGGTTCCCCCAAGAACCCATCGGTTTCGGGGCTGGCATTTGAGCACGGCTGGGTGAAAACTTTCGACTGCATCATTTCTGGGTACCCATACATAGTGCGGCCTTAAATCAAATTTATGCCCCGCCTCACTCCCCTCATTCGGGGTGTGTGCCCGTTAGCGTTGGGTGCCATACCGGTACCGACACTTTATCGTCCGCCCTGACCTAGTTTCGACAGCGGTTTGGCCAGGACAATCTTTTCCACCTCCGCAATCATGTCAAGCATGGCATTAGTATCATTTGCCTGGTCTCACTCACCCATTGCTTTCATGCGGGGGCGAAAGGTACCGGTAACCCCAAGAACCCATCGGTTTCGGGGCTGGCATTCGAGCACGGCTGGGTGAAAACTTTAGACTGCATCATTTCTGGGTACCCATACAAAGTGCGGCCTTACAGAAAATTCATGCCCGGCCTCGCTCCCCTCATTCGGGGTGTGTGCCCTTTAGCGTTGGGTGCCATTCCGGTACCTACACCTTATTGTCCGCCCTGACCTAGTTTCGACAGCGGTTTGGCCAGGACATTTTGTTACACCTCCGCAATCATGTCAAGCATGGCATTAGTATCATTTGCCTGGTCTCACTCACCCATTGCTTTCATGCGGGGGCGAAAGGTACCGGTACCCCCAAGAACCCATCGGTTTCGGGGCTGGCATTCGAGCACGGCTGGGTGAAAACTTTCGACTGCATCATTTCTGGGTACCCATACATAGTGCAGCCTTAAATAAAATTCATGCCCTGCCTCGCTCCCCTAATTCGGGGTGTGTGCCCGTTAGCATTGGGTGCCATTCCGGTACCTACACCTTATCGTCCGCCCTGACCTTGTTTCGACAGCGGTTTGGCCAGGACATTTTGTGACACCTCCGCAATCATGTCAAGCATGGCATTAGTATCATTTGCCTGGTCTCACTCACTCATTGCTTTCATGCGGGGGCGAAAGGTACCGGTACCCCCCAAGAACCCATCGGTTTCGGGGCTGGCATTCGAGCACGGCTGGGTGAAAACTTTCGACTGCATCATTTCTGGGTACCCATACATAGTGCGGCCTTTAATAAAATTCATGCCCTGCCTCGCTCCTCTCATTCGGGGTGTGTGCCCGTTAGCATTGGGTGCCATTCCGGTACCTACACCTTATCGTCCACCCTGACCTAGTTTCGACAGCGGTTTAGCCAGGACAATCTTTTCCACCTCCGCAATCATGTCAAGCATGGCATATGTATCATTTGCCTGGTCTCACTCACCCATTGCTTTCATGCGGGGGCGAAAGGTACCGGTACCCCCAAGAACCCATCGGTTTCGGGGCTGGCATTCGAGCACGGCTGGGTGAAAACTTTAGACTGCATCATTTCTGGGTACCCATACAAAGTGCGGCCTTACAGAAAATTCATGCCCGGCCTCGCTCCCCTCATTCGGGGTGTGTGCCCGTTAGCGTTGGGTGCCATACCGGTACCGACACCTTATCGTCCGCCCTGACCTAATTTCGACAGCAGTTTAGCCAGGTCAATCTTTTCCACCTCCGCAATCATGTCAAGCATGGCATTAGTATCATTTGCCTGGTCTCAGTTACCCATTGCTTTCATGCGGGGGCGAAAGGTACCGGTTCCCCCAAGAACCCATCGGTTTCGGGGCTGGCATTTGAGCACGGCTGGGTGAAAACTTTCGACTGCATCATTTCTGGGTACCCATACATAGTGCGGCCTTAAATCAAATTTATGCCCCGCCTCACTCCCCTCATTCGGGGTGTGTGCCCGTTAGCGTTGGGTGCCATACCGGTACCTACACCTTATCGTCCGCCCTGACCTAGTTTCGACAGCGGTTTGGCCAGGACTATATTTTACACCTCTGCAATCATGTCAAGCATGGCATAAGTATCATTTGCCTGGTCTCACTCACCCATTGCTTTCATGCGGGGGCGAAAGGTACCGGTACCCCCAAGAACCCATCAGTTTCGGGGCTGGCATTCGAGCACGGCTGGGTGAAAACTTTCGACTGCATCATTTCTGGGTACCTATACATAGTGCGGCCTTAAATAAAATTCATGCCCCGCCTCGCTCCCCTCATTCGGGGTGTGTGCCCGTTGGCATTGGGTGCCATACCGGTACCTACACCTTATTGTCCGCCCTGACCTAGTTTCGACAGCGGTTTAGCCAGGACAATCTTTTCCACCTCCGCAATCATGTCAAGCATGGCATGAGTATCATTTGCCTGGTCTCACTCACCCATTGCTTTCATGCGGGGGCGAAAGGTACCGGTACCCCCAAGAACCCATCGGTTTCGGGGCTGGCATTTGAGCACGGCTGGGTGAAAACTTTCGACTGCATCATTTCTGGGTACCCATACATAGTGCGGCCTTAAATCAAATTTATGCCAGGCCTCACTCCCCTCATTCGGGGTGTGTGCCCGTTAGCATTGGGTGCCATACCGGTACCTACACCTTATCGTCCGCCCTGACCTAGTTTCGACAGCGGTTTGGCCAGGACAATATTTTACACCTCTGCAATCATGTCAAGCATGGCATTAGTATCATTTGCCTGGTCTCACTCTCCCATTGCTTTCATGCGGGGGCGAAAGGTACCGGTACCCCCAAGAACCCATCGGTTTCGGGGCTGGCATTCGAGCACGGCTGGGTGAAAACGTTCGACTGCATCATTTCTGGGTACCCATACATAGTGCGGCCTTTAATAAAATTCATGCCCTGCCTCGCTCCTCTCATTCGGGGTGTGTGCCCGTTAGCATTGGGTGCCATTCCGGTACCTACACCTTATCGTCCGCCCTGACCTAGTTTCGACAGCGGTTTGGCCAGGACATTTTGTTACACCTCCGCAATCATGTCAAGCATGGCATTAGTATCATTTGCCTGGTCTCACTCACCCATTGCTTTCATGCGGGGGCGAAAGGTACCGGTACCCCCCAAGAACACATCGGTTTCGGGGCTGGCATTCGAGCACGGCTGGGTGAAAACTTTCGACTGCATCATTTCTGGGTACCCATACATAGTGCGGCCTTAAATCAAATTCATGCCCCGCCTCGCTCCTCTCATTCGGGGTGTGTGCCCGTTAGCATTGGGTGCCATTCCGGTACCTACACCTTATCGTCCACCCTGACCTAGTTTCGACAGCGGTTTAGCCAGGACAATCTTTTCCACCTCCGCAATCATGTCAAGCATGGCATAAGTATCATTTGCCTGGTCTCACTCACCCATTGCTTTCATGCGTGGGCGAAAGGTACCGGTACCCCCAAGAACCCATCGGTTTTGGGGCTGGCATTCGAGCACGGCTGGGTGAAAACTTTAGACTGCATCATTTCTGGGTACCCATACAAAGTGCGGCCTTACAGAAAATTCATGCCCAGCCTTGCTCCCCTCATTCGGGGTGTGTGCCCTTTAGCGTTGGGTGCCATACCGGTACCGACACCTTATCGTCCGCCCTGACCTAGTTTCGACAGCGGTTTAGCCAGGACAATCTTTTCCGACTCCGCAATTATGTCAAGCATGGCATTAGTATCATTTGCCTGGTCTCACTCACCCATTGCTTTCATGCGGGGGCGAAAGGTACCGGTACCCCCAAGAACCCATCGGTTTTGGGGCTGGCATTTGAGCACGGCTGGGTGAAAACTTTCGACTGCATCATTTCTGGGTACCCATACATAGTGCGGCCTTAAATCAAATTTATGCCCCGCCTCACTCCCCTCATTCGGGGTGTGTGCCCGTTAGCGTTGGGTGCCATACCGGTACCTACACCTTATTGTCCGCCCTGACCTAGTTTCGACAGCGGTTTGGCCAGGACAATATTTTACACCTCTGCAATCATGTCAAGCAAGGCAGAAGTATCATTTGCCTGGTCTCACTCACCCATTGCTTTCATGCGGGGGCGAAAGGTACCGGTACCCCCAAGAACCCATCGGTTTCGGGGCTGGCATTCGAGCACGGCTGGGTGAAAACTTTAGACTGCATCATTTCTGGGTACCCATACAAAGTGCGGCCTTACAGAAAATTCATGCCCGGCCTCGCTCCCCTCGTTCGGGGTGTGTGCCCTTTAGCGTTGGGTGCCATACCGGTACCGACACCTTATCGTCTGCCCTGACCTAGTTTCGACAGCGGTTTAGCCAGGACAATCTTTTCAACCTCCGCAATCATGTCAAGCATGGCATTAGTATCATTTGCCTGGTCTCACTCACCCATTGCTTTCATGCGGGGGCGAAAGGTACCGGTACCCCCCAAGAACCCATCGGTTTCGGGGCTGGCATTCGAGCACGGCTGGGTGAAAACTTTCGACTGCATCATTTCTGGGTACCCATACATAGTGCAGCCTTTAATAAAATTCATGCCCTGCCTCGCTCCTCTCATTCGGGGTGTGTGCCCGTTAGCATTGGGTGCCATTCCGGTACCTACACCTTATCGTCCACCCTGACCTAGTTTCGACAGCGGTTAAGCCAGGACAATCTTTTCCACCTCCGCAATCATGTCAAGCATGGCATTAGTATCATTTGCCTGGTCTCACTCACCCATTGCTTTCATGCGGGGGCGAAAGGTACCGGTACCCCCAAGAACCCATCGGTTTCGGGGCTGGCATTTGAGCACGGCTGGGTGAAAACTTTCGACTGCATCATTTCTGGGTACCCATACATAGTGCGGCCTTAAATCAAATTTATGCCCCGCCTCACTCCCCTCATTCGGGGTGTGTGCCCGTTAGCGTTGGGTGCCATACCGGTACCGACACTTTATCGTCCGCCCTGACCTAGTTTCGACAGCGGTTTGGCCAGGACAATCTTTTCCACCTTCGCAATCATGTCAAGCATGGCATTAGTATCATTTGCCTGGTCTCACTCACCCATTGCTTTTATGCGGGGGCGAAAGGTACCGGTAACCCCAAGAACCCATCGGTTTCGGGGCTGGCATTCGAGCACGGCTGGGTGAAAACTTTAGACTGCATCATTTCTGGGTACCCATACAAAGTGCGGCCTTACAGAAAATTCATGCCCGGCCTCGCTCCCCTCATTCGGGGTGTGTGCCCTTTAGCGTTGGGTGCCATTCCGGCACCTACACCTTATTGTCCGCCCTGACCTAGTTTCGACAGCGGTTTGGCCAGGACATTTTGTTACACCTCCGCAATCATGTCAAGCATGGCATTAGTATCATTTGCCTGGTCTCACTCACCCATTGCTTTCATGCGGGGGCGAAAGGTACCGGTACCCCCAAGAACCCATCGGTTTCGGGGCTGGCATTTGAGCACGGCTGGGTGAAAACTTTCGACTGCATCATTTCTGGGTACCCATACATAGTGCAGCCTTAAATAAAATTCATGCCCTGCCTCGCTCCCCTAATTCGGGGTGTGTGCCCGTTAGCATTGGGTGCCATTCCGGTACCTACACCTTATCGTCCGCCCTGACCTTGTTTCGACAGCGGTTTGGCCAGGACATTTTGTGACACCTCCGCAATCATGTCAAGCATGGCATTAGTATCATTTGCCTGGTCTCACTTACTCATTGCTTTCATGCGGGGGCGAAAGGTACCGGTACCCCCCAAGAACCCATCGGTTTCGGGGCTGGCATTCGAGCACGGCTGGGTGAAAACTTTCGACTGCATCATTTCTGGGTACCCATACATAGTGCAGCTTTTAATAAAATTCATGCCCTGCCTCGCTCCTCTCATTCGGGGTGTGTGCCCGTTAGCATTGGGTGCCATTCCGGTACCTACACCTTATCGTCCACCCTGACCTAGTTTCGACAGCGGTTAAGCCAGGACAATCTTTTCCACCTCCGCAATCATGTCAAGCATGGCATTAGTATCATTTGCCTGGTCTCACTCACCCATTGCTTTCATGCGGGGGCGAAAGGTACCGGTACCCCCAAGAACCCATCGGTTTCGGGGCTGGCATTCGAGCACGGCTGGGTGAAAACTTTAGACTGCATCATTTCTGGGTACCCATACAAAGTGCGGCCTTACAGAAAATTCATGCCCGGCCTCGCTCCCCTCATTCGGGGTGTGTGCCCGTTAGCGTTGGGTGCCATACCGGTACCGACACCTTATCGTCCGCCCTGACCTAATTTCGACAGCAGTTTAGCCAGGACAATCTTTTCCACCTCCGCAATCATGTCAAGCATGGCATTAGTATCATTTGCCTGGTCTCACTTACCCATTGCTTTCATGCGGGGGCGAAAGGTACCGGTACCCCCAAGAACCCATCGGTTTCGGGGCTGGCATTTGAGCACGGCTGGGTGAAAACTTTCGACTGCATCATTTCTGGGTACCCATACAAAGTGCGGCCTTACAAAAAATTCATGCCCGGCCTCGCTCCCTTCATTCGGGGTGTGTGCCCGTTAGCGTTGGGTGCCATACCGGTACCGACACCTTATCGTCCGCCCTGACCTAGTTTCGACAGCGGTTTGGCCAGGACAATATTTTACACCTCTGCAATCATGTCAAGCATGGCATTAGTATCATTTGCCTGGTCTCACTCACCCATTGCTTTCATGCGGGGGCGAAAGGTACCGGTACCCCCCAAGAACCCATCGGTTTCGGGGCTGGCATTCGAGCACGGCTGGGTGAAAACTTTAGACTGCATCATTTCTGGGTACCCATACAAAGTGCGGCCTTACAGAAAATTCATGCCCGGCCTCGCTCCCCTCGTTCGGGGTGTGTGCCCTTTAGCGTTGGGTGCCATACCGGTACCGACACCTTATCGTCTGCCCTGACCTAGTTTCGACAGCGGTTTAGCCAGGACAATCTTTTCAACCTCCGCAATCATGTCAAGCATGGCATTAGTATCATTTGCCTGGTCTCACTCACCCATTGCTTTCATGCGGGGGCGAAAGGTACCGGTACCCCCCAAGAACCCATCGGTTTCGGGGCTGGCATTCGAGCACGGCTGGGTGAAAACTTTCGACTGCATCATTTCTGGGTACCCATACATAGTGCAGCCTTTAATAAAATTCATGCCCTGCCTCGCTCCTCTCATTCGGGGTGTGTGCCCGTTAGCATTGGGTGCCATTCCGGTACCTACACCTTATCGTCCACCCTGACCTAGTTTCGACAGCGGTTAAGCCAGGACAATCTTTTCCACCTCCGCAATCATGTCAAGCATGGCATTAGTATCATTTGCCTGGTCTCACTCACCCATTGCTTTCATGCGGGGGCGAAAGGTACCGGTACCCCCAAGAACCCATCGGTTTCGGGGCTGGCATTCGAGCACGGCTGGGTGAAAACTTTAGACTGCATCATTTCTGGGTACCCATACAAAGTGCGGCCTTACAGAAAATTCATGCCCGGCCTCGCTCCCCTCATTCGGGGTGTGTGCCCGTTAGCGTTGGGTGCCATACCGGTACCGACACCTTATCGTCCGCCCTGACCTAGTTTCGACAGCGGTTTGGCCAGGACAATATTTTACACCTCTGCAATCATGTCAAGCATGGCATTAGTATCATTTGCCTGGTCTCACTCACCCATTGCTTTCATGCGGGGGCGAAAGGTACCGGTACCCCCCAAGAACCCATCGGTTTCGGGGCTGGCATTCGAGCACGGCTGGGTGAAAACTTTAGACTGCATCATTTCTGGGTACCCATACAAAGTGCGGCCTTACAGAAAATTCATGCCCGGCCTCGCTCCCCTCGTTCGGGGTGTGTGCCCTTTAGCGTTGGGTGCCATACCGGTACCGACACCTTATCGTCTGCCCTGACCTAGTTTCGACAGCGGTTTAGCCAGGACAATCTTTTCAACCTCCGCAATCATGTCAAGCATGGCATTAGTATCATTTGCCTGGTCTCACTCACCCATTGCTTTCATGCGGGGGCGAAAGGTACCGGTACCCCCCAAGAACCCATCGGTTTCGGGGCTGGCATTCGAGCACGGCTGGGTGAAAACTTTCGACTGCATCATTTCTGGGTACCCATACATAGTGCAGCCTTTAATAAAATTCATGCCCTGCCTCGCTCCTCTCATTCGGGGTGTGTGCCCGTTAGCATTGGGTGCCATTCCGGTACCTACACCTTATCGTCCACCCTGACCTAGTTTCGACAGCGGTTAAGCCAGGACAATCTTTTCCACCTCCGCAATCATGTCAAGCATGGCATTAGTATCATTTGCCTGGTCTCACTCACCCATTGCTTTCATGCGGGGGCGAAAGGTACCGGTACCCCCAAGAACCCATCGGTTTCGGGGCTGGCATTCGAGCACGGCTGGGTGAAAACTTTAGACTGCATCATTTCTGGGTACCCATACAAAGTGCGGCCTTACAGAAAATTCATGCCCGGCCTCGCTCCCCTCATTCGGGGTGTGTGCCCGTTAGCGTTGGGTGCCATACCGGTACCGACACCTCATCGTCCGCCCTGACCTAATTTCGACAGCAGTTTAGCCAGGACAATCTTTTCCACCTCCGCAATCATGTCAAGCATGGCATTAGTATCATTTGCCTGGTCTCACTTACCCATTGCTTTCATGCGGGGGCGAAAGGTACCGGTACCCCCAAGAACCCATCGGTTTCGGGGCTGGCATTTGAGCACGGCTGGGTGAAAACTTTCGACTGCATCATTTCTGGGTACCCATACAAAGTGCGGCCTTACAAAAAATTCATGCCCGGCCTCGCTCCCTTCATTCGGGGTGTGTGCCCGTTAGCGTTGGGTGCCATACCGGTACCGACACCTTATCGTCTGCCCTGACCTAGTTTCGACAGCGGTTTAGCCAGGACAATCTTTTCAACCTCCGCAATCATGTCAAGCATGGCATTAGTATCATTTGCCTGGTCTCACTCACCCATTGCTTTCATGCGGGGTCGAAAGGTACCGGTACCCCCAAGAACCCATCGGTTTCGGGGCTGGCATTTGAGCACGGCTGGGTGAAAACTTTCGACTGCATCATTTCTGGGTACCCATACATAGTGCGGCCTTAAATCAAATTTATGCCCCGCCTCACTCCCCTCATTCGGGGTGTGTGCCCTTTAGCGTTGGGTGCCATACCGGTACCGACACCTTATCGTCCGCCCTGACCTAGTTTCGACAGCGGTTTAGCCAGGACAATCTTTTCTGACTCCGCAATCATGTCAAGCATGGCATTAGTATCATTTGCCTGGTCTCACTCACCCATTGCTTTCATGCGGGGGCGAAAGGTACCAGTACCCCCCAAGAACCCATCGGTTTCGGGGCTGGCATTCGAGCACGGCTGGGTGAAAACTTTCGACTGCATCATTTCTGGGTACCCATACATAGTGCTGCCTTAAATAAAATTCATGCCCTGCCTCGCTCCCCTCATTCGGGGTGTGTGCCCGTTAGCATTGGGTGCCATTCCGGTACCTACACCTTATCGTCCACCCTGACCTAGTTTCGACAGCGGTTTGGCCAGGACATTTTGTAACACCTCCGCAATCATGTCAAGCATGGCATTAGTATCATTTGCCTGGTCTCACTCACCCATTGCTTTCATGCGGGGGCGAAAGGTACCGGTACCCCCAAGAACCCATCGGTTTCAGGGCTGGCATTCGAGCACGGCTGGGTGAAATCTTTCGACTGCATCATTTCTGGGTACCCATACATAGTGCGGCCTTAAATAAAATTCATGCCCTGCCTCGCTCCCCTCATTCGGGGTGTGTGCCCGTTAGCATTGGGTGCCATTCCGGTACCTACACCTTATCTTCCGCCCTGACCTAGTTTCGACAGCGGTTTGGCCAGGACATTTTGTTACACCTCCGCAATCATGTCAAGCATGGCATTAGTATCATTTGCCTGGTCTCACTCACCCATTGCTTTCATGCGGGGGCGAAAGGTACCGGTACCCCCAGGAACCCATCGGTTTCGGGGCTGGCATTTGAGCACGGCTGGGTGAAAACTTTCGACTGCATCATTTCTGGGTACCCATACATAGTGCGGCCTTAAATCAAATTTATGCCCCGCCTCACTCCCCTCATTCGGGGTGTGTGCCCTTTAGCGTTGGGTGCCATACCGGTACCGACACCTTATCGTCCGCCCTGACCTAGTTTCGACAGCGGTTTAGCCAGGACAATCTTTTCTGACTCCGCAATCATGTCAAGCATGGCATTAGTATCATTTGCCTGGTCTCACTCACCCATTGCTTTCATGCGGGGGCGAAAGGTACCGGTACCCCCAAGAACCCATCGGTCTTGGGGCTGGCATTTGAGCACGGCTGGGTGAAAACTTTCGACTGCATCATTTCTGGGTACCCATACATAGTGCGGCCTTAAATCAAATTTATGCCCCGCCTCACTCCCCTCATTCGGGGTGTGTGCCCGTTAGCGTTGGGTGCCATACCGGTACCTACACCTTATTGTCCGCCCTGACCTAGTTTCGACAGCGGTTTGGCCAGGACAATATTTTACACCTCTGCAATCATGTCAAGCAAGGCATTAGTATCATTTGCCTGGTCTCACTCACCCATTGCTTTCATGCGGGGGCGAAAGGTACCGGTACCCCCAAGAACCCATCGGTTTCGGGGCTGGCATTCGTGCACGGCTGGGTGAAAACTTTCAACTGCATCATTTCTGGGTACCCATACAAAGTGCGGCCTTACAAAAAATTCATGCCCGGCCTCGCTCCCCTCATTCGGGGTGTGTGCCCGTTAGCGTTGGGTGCCATACCGGTACCGACACCTTATCGTCCGCCCTGACCTAGTTTCGACAGCGGTTTGGCCAGGACAATATTTTACACCTCTGCAATCATGTCAAGCATGGCATTAGTATCATTTGCCTGGTCTCACTCACCCATTGCTTTCATGCGGGGGCGAAAGGTACCAGTACCCCCCAAGAACCCATCGGTTTCGGGGCTGGCATTCGAGCACGGCTGGGTGAAAACTTTCGACTGCATCATTTCTGGGTACCCATACATAGTGCTGCCTTAAATAAAATTCATGCCCTGCCTCGCTCCCCTCATTCGGGGTGTGTGCCCGTTAGCATTGGGTGCCATTCCGGTACCTACACCTTATCGTCCACCCTGACCTAGTTTCGACAGCGGTTTGGCTAGGACATTTTGTAACACCTCCGCAATCATGTCAAGCATGGCATTAGTATCATTTGCCTGGTCTCACTCACCCATTGCTTTCATGCGGGGGCGAAAGGTACCGGTACCCCCAAGAACCCATCGGTTTCAGGGCTGGCATTCGAGCACGGCTGGGTGAAATCTTTCGACTGCATCATTTCTGGGTACCCATACATAGTGCGGCCTTAAATAAAATTCATGCCCTGCCTCGCTCCCCTCATTCGGGGTGTGTGCCCGTTAGCATTGGGTGCCATTCCGGTACCTACACCTTATCTTCCGCCCTGATCTAGTTTCGACAGCGGTTTGGCCAGGACATTTTGTTACACCTCCGCAATCATGTCAAGCATGGCATTAGTATCATTTGCCTGGTCTCACTCACCCATACCTTTCATGCGGGGGCGAAAGGTACCGGTACCCCCAAGAACCCATCGGTTTCGGGGCTGGCATTCGAGCACGGCTGGGTGAAAACTTTAGACTGCATCATTTCTGGGTACCCATACAAAGTGCGGCCTTACAGAAAATTCATGCCCGGCCTCGCTCCCCTCATTCGGGTTGTGTGCCCGTTAGCGTTGGGTGCCATACCGGTACCGACACCTTATCGTTTGCCCTGACCTAGTTTCGACAGCAGTTTAGCCAGGACAATCTTTTCCACCTCCGCAATCATGTCAAGCATGGCATTAGTATCATTTGCCTGGTCTCACTCACCCATTGCTTTCATGCGGGGGCGAAAGGTACCGGTACCCCCAAGAACCCATCGGTTTTGGGGCTGGCATTTGAGCACGGCTGGGTGAAAACTTTAGACTGCATCATTTCTGGGTACCCATACAAAGTGCGGCCTTACAGAAAATTCATGCCCGGCCTCGCTCCCCTCGTTCGGGGTGTGTGCCCTTTAGCGTTGGGTGCCATACCGGTACCGACACCTTATCATCTGCCCTGACCTAGTTTCGACAGCGGTTTAGCCAGGACAATCTTTTCAACCTCCGCAATCATGTCAAGCATGGCATTAGTATCATTTGCCTGGTCTCACTCACCCATTGCTTTCATGCGGGGGCGAAAGGTACTGGTACCCCCAAGAACCCATCGGTTTCGGGGCTGGCATTCGAGCACGGCTGGGTGAAAACTTTCGACTGCATCATTTCTGGGTACCCATACATAGTGCGGCCTTAAATCAAATTTATGCCCCGCCTCACTCCCCTCATTCGGGGTGTGTGCCCTTTAGCGTTGGGTGCCATACCGGTACCGACACCTTATCGTCCGCCCTGACCTAGTTTCGACAGCGGTTTAGCCAGGACAATCTTTTCTGACTCCGCAATCATGTCAAGCATGGCATTAGTATCATTTGCCTGGTCTCACTCACCCATTGCTTTCATGCGGGGGCGAAAGGTACCGGTACCCCCAAGAACCCATCGGTTTTGGGGCTGGCATTTGAGCACGGCTGGGTGAAAACTTTCGACTGCATCATTTCTGGGTACCCATACATAGTGCGGCCTTAAATCAAATTTATGCCCCGCCTCACTCCCCTCATTCGGGGTGTGTGCCCGTTAGCGTTGGGTGCCATACCGGTACCGACACCTTATCGTCCGCCCTGACCTAGTTTCGACAGCGGTTTGGCCAGGACAATATTTTACACCTCTGCAATCATGTCAAGCATGGCATTAGTATCATTTGCCTGGTCTCACTCATCCATTGCTTTCATGCGGGGGCGAAAGGTACCAGTACCCCCCAAGAAACCATCGGTTTCGGGGCTGGCATTCGAGCACGGCTGGGTGAAAACTTTCGACTGCATCATTTCTGGGTACCCATACATAGTGCTGCCTTAAATAAAATTCATGCCCTGCCTCGCTCCCCTCATTCGGGGTGTGTGCCCGTTAGCATTGGGTGCCATTCCGGTACCTACACCTTATCGTCCACCCTGACCTAGTTTCGACAGCGGTTTGGCTAGGACATTTTGTAACACCTCCGCAATCATGTCAAGCATGGCATTAGTATCATTTGCCTGGTCTCACTCACCCATTGCTTTCATGCGGGGGCGAAAGGTACCGGTACCCCCAAGAACCCATCGGTTTCAGGGCTGGCATTCGAGCACGGCTGGGTGAAATCTTTCGACTGCATCATTTCTGGGTACCCATACATAGTGCGGCCTTAAATAAAATTCATGCCCTGCCTCGCTCCCCTCATTCGGGGTGTGTGCCCGTTAGCATTGGGTGCCATTCCGGTACCTACACCTTATCTTCCGCCCTGACCTAGTTTCGACAGCGGTTTGGCCAGGACATTTTGTTACACCTCCGCAATCATGTCAAGCATGGCATTAGTATCATTTGCCTGGTCTCACTCACCCATTGCTTTCATGCAGGGGCGAAAGGTACCGGTACCCCCAAGAACCCATCGGTTTCGGGGCTGGCATTCGTGCACGGCTGGGTGAAAACTTTCGACTGCATCATTTCTGGGTACCCATACAAAGTGCGGCCTTACAAAAAATTCATGCCCGGCCTCGCTCCCCTCATTCGGGGTGTGTGCCCGTTAGCGTTGGGTGCCATACCGGTACCGACACCTTATCGTCCGCCCTGACCTAGTTTCGACAGCGGTTTGGCCAGGACAATATTTTACACCTCTGCAATCATGTCAAGCATGGCATTAGTATCATTTGCCTGGTCTCACTCACCCATTGCTTTCATGCGGGGGCGAAAGGTACCAGTACCCCCCAAGAACCCATCGGTTTCGGGGCTGGCATTCGAGCACGGCTGGGTGAAAACTTTCGACTGCATCATTTCTGGGTACCCATACATAGTGCTGCCTTAAATAAAATTCATGCCCTGCCTCGCTCCCCTCATTCGGGGTGTGTGCCCGTTAGCATTGGGTGCCATTCCGGTACCTACACCTTATCGTCCACCCTGACCTAGTTTCGACAGCGGTTTGGCCAGGACATTTTGTAACACCTCCGCAATCATGTCAAGCATGGCATTAGTATCATTTGCCTGGTCTCACTCACCCATTGCTTTCATGCGGGGGCGAAAGGTACCGGTACCCCCAAGAACCCATCGGTTTCAGGGCTGGCATTCGAGCACGGCTGGGTGAAATCTTTCGACTGCATCATTTCTGGGTACCCATACATAGTGCGGCCTTAAATAAAATTCATGCCCTGCCTCGCTCCCCTCATTCGGGGTGTGTGCCCGTTAGCATTGGGTGCCATTCCGGTACCTACACCTTATCTTCCGCCCTGACCTAGTTTCGACAGCGGTTTGGCCAGGACATTTTGTTACACCTCCGCAATCATGTCAAGCATGGCATTAGTATCATTTGCCTGGTCTCACTCACCCATTGCTTTCATGCGGGGGCGAAAGGTACCGGTACCCCCAAGAACCCATCGGTTTCGGGGCTGGCATTCGAGCACGGCTGGGTGAAAACTTTAGACTGCATCATTTCTGGGTACCCATACAAAGTGCGGCCTTACAGAAAATTCATGCCCGGCCTCGCTCCCCTCATTCGGGGTGTGTGCCCTTTAGCGTTGGGTGCCATACCGGTACCGACACCTTATCGTCCGCCCTGACCTAGTTTCGACAGCGGTTTGGCCAGGACATTTTGTAACACCTCCGCAATCATGTCAAGCATGGCATTAGTATCATTTGCCTGGTCTCACTCACCCATTGCTTTCATGCGGGGGCGAAAGGTACCGGTACCCCCAAGAACCCATCGGTTTCGGGGCTGGCATTCGAGCACGGCTGGGTGAAATCTTTTGACTGCATCATTTCTGGGTACCCATACATAGTGCGGCCTTAAATTGAATTCATGCCCTGCCTCGCTCCCCTCATTCGGGGTGTGTGCCCGTTAGCATTGGGTGCCATTCCGGTACCTACACCTTATCTTCCGCCCTGACCTAGTTTCGACAGCGGTTTGGCCAGGACAATATTTTACACCTCTGCAATCATGTCAAGCATGGCATTAGTATCATTTGCCTGGTCTCACTCACCCATTGCTTTCATGCGGGGAAGAAAGGTACCGGTACCCCCCAAGAACACATCGGTTTCGGGGCTGGCATTCGAGCACGGCTGGGTGAAAACTTTCGACTGCATCATTTCTGGGTACCCATACATAGTGCGGCCTTTAATAAAATTCATGCCCTGCCTCGCTCCTCTCATTCGGGGTGTGTGCCCGTTAGCATTGGGTGCCATTCCGGTACCTACACCTTATCGTCCACCCTGACCTAGTTTCGACAGCGGTTTAGCCAGGACAATCTTTTCCACCTCCGCAATCATGTCAAGCATGGCATTAGTATCATTTGCCTGGTCTCACTCACCCATTGCTTTCATGCGGGGGGCGAAAGGTACCGGTACCCCCAAGAACCCATCGGTTTCGGGGCTGGCATTCGAGCACGGCTGGGTGAAAACTTTCGACTGCATCATTTCTGGGTACCCATACAAAGTGCGGCCTTACAGAAAATTCATGCCCGGCCTCGCTCCCCTCATTCGGGGTGTGTGCCCTTTAGCGTTGGGTGCCATACCGGTACCGACACCTTATCGTCCGCCCTGACCTAGTTTCGACAGCGGTTTAGCCAGGACAATCTTTTCCGACTCCGCAATCATGTCAAGCATGGCATTAGTATCATTTGCCTGGTCTCACTCACCCATTGCTTTCATGCGGGGGCGAAAGGTACCGGTACCCCCAAGAACCCATCGGTTTTGGGGCTGGCATTTGAGCACGGCTGGGTGAAAACTTTCGACTGCATCATTTCTGGGTACCCATACATAGTGCGGCCTTAAATCAAATTTATGCCCCGCCTCACTCCCCTCATTCGGGGTGTGTGCCCGTTAGCGTTGGGTGCCATACCGGTACCTACACCTTATTGTCCGCCCTGACCTAGTTTCGACAGCGGTTTGGCCAGGACAATATTTTACACCTCTGCAATCATGTCAAGCAAGGCATTAGTATCATTTGCCTGGTCTCACTCACCCATTGCTTTCATGCGGGGGCGAAAGGTACCGGTACCCCCAAGAACCCATCGGTTTCGGGGCTGGCATTCGAGCACGGCTGGGTGAAAACTTTAGACTGCATCATTTCTGGGTACCCATACAAAGTGCGGCCTTACAGAAAATTCATGCCCGGCCTCGCTCCCCTCATTCGGGGTGTGTGCCCGTTAGCGTTGGGTGCCATACCGGTACCGACACCTTATCGTCTGCCCTGACCTAGTTTCGACAGCGGTTTAGCCAGGACAATCTTTTCAACCTCCGCAATCATGTCAAGCATGGCATTAGTATCATTTGCCTGGTCTCACTCACCCATTGCTTTCATGCGGGGGCGAAAGGTAACGGTACCCCCAAGAACTTATCGGTTTCGGGGCTGGCATTCGAGCACGGCTGGGTGAAAACTTTCGACTGCATCATTTCTGGGTACCCATACATAGTGCAGCCTTAAATAAAATTCATGCCCTGCCTCGCTCTCCTCATTCGGGGTGTGTGCCCGTTAGCATTGGGTGCCATTCCGGTACCTACACCTTATCGTCCGCCCTGACCTAGTTTCGACAGCGGTTTGGCCAGGACATTTTTTTACACCTCCGCAATCATGTAAAGCATGGCATTAGTATCATTTGCCTGGTCTCACTCACCCATTGCTTTCATGCGGGGCGAAAGGTACTGGTACCCCCAAGAACACATCAGTTTCGGGGCTGGCATTCGAGCAAGGCTGGGTGAAAACTTTCGACTGCATTATTTCTGGGTACCCATACATAGTGCGGCCTTACAGAAAATTCATGCCCTGCCTCGCTCCCCTCATTCGGGGTGTGTGCCCGTTAGCGTTGTGTGCCATACCGGTACCGACACCTTATCGTCCGCCTTGACCTAGTTTCCACAGCGGTTTGGCCAGGACAATCTTTTTCCACCTCCGCAATCATGTCAAGCATGGCATTAGTATCATTTGCCTGGTCTCACTCACCCATTGCTTTCATGCGGGGGCGAGTCGGAGCTCTGCAAGCATGTAGTAGCTCTAGAATTACCACGTGTATCCAATTAAGGATCGTATTGTCTTTAAAACCATAACTGATTTAATGAGCCATGCGCAGTTTTGCCATGAGTCGGTTTATACTTAGACATGTCTGGCTTAATCTTTGAGACAAGCATATGACTACTGGCAGGATCAACCAGAGAATTTAGCACATCATTTCAAAGAGCAATCTCCGATCTTGCTCTGCGATCAGCGCGTGATCATAAAATCGTAGAGCGTGAGGGGCGTCGGCCTTGCGCTTGTTATGCGGCATTTGTCTGGCATAGAAGCCCCCGCCGCGCACGATGCCGCTCCAAGAGCGACTCATCGGCGCCAGGGGTCAGCTTTTAACCGAGCGATACCCCGAACGTGAACCAGCAGGTCCACCTTCAATTTCCGCCAAAACGAGTCACAGTACTGTTTCTGAGATGGGTGTCCGTGTCGTGTTAGCTCCATGTGAGGCTCGATCACGAAATGGTGACTGACGCCGAGTGCTGGAATTGCAACTCCCCGAGAACAAATCTCCCGAACGCACTTACTCCCGTTTGCCGACGACCAACAAACTAGCATTCCCCGCGAGTGCGTATAGACCAACGTTCCTCCCGAGAGGCCTGATGATCGATCTCAATTCATCCCAGATTAGGGGCTACCCAAACCGGCTTGGTATTAACAGGGAGAGGGCATTCACCCCAGAATGAACGAGACCGCCAACAAGTCGCCCGGGCGTTAGCCTAATGCCGAACAGCGCACTGCAAGCAACCGACGCCCTATGACCATAGACTATGCTCGGCCCAGTAAACTGAAGACCTCCCACAGAACCAAGGCATCCTCCGAGGAGAATGCTATGTCCCAGCGTACTAATCGTGCAGGCCGATCGACAGCATCTGACGGCTTTCCATGGTGCGTTCACAAGGCATAGTCGCCGATCACCGTACGCATATGCCCAGCTCCTCTCGTTGCCGAGACTCGCAGATACATGCCTCGTAATGACCGACGAAATGTATGCACCCTGACCCGTGGCTATGAAAACCTGCAACGTACACCTTGTGACCATCATTGCCGCTTGGTCCAGTAAACTGAAGACCTCACGACAACGGCGAGCCGCTCGTAGAGCAACCTTTGTCCCGGTGTAGCATCTTGGACCACGGGCCATGAATACAGACGGCCTGCTACTAGCTGCGCAATGAAACCGAGCCGGCTTGCACTGACTCGACATGCGTCGAGTGTCATCTCGCCGAACCCCGGTTTCCGAGCATCTGTATCATTTGTCCTGATGCCGGGCCTTGACTAACACGGCCGCCCGTTTTTCAAACAATTCAAATTCACGCTCTAACTGGCTTAGAGCCACTGGGTAAGAGTTGTGTGAAAAGTTATCCCGGCGGGGTGAGCATTGCTCGCCGCGATTTTATAGCAAGGCTCCCTCACTTCAGCATTGATCACCAAATCTACGCACGATGCCGAGCGTAACACAGACAAGCTCTTCCCTCGCCGACTAAACGTCCTAATAAGCATGGAATCTCGCCTCCACCCGTACAGTTTGCAAGATGAACGGCACACTGCATCCAACCGAAGCTCTATGACCATGGCCGGTGCTCGGTCCAGTAACCTGAAAACCTCCCACAAACCAAGGCATCCTCCGAGGAGAATGCTATGTCCCAGCGTACTAATCGCGCAGGCCGATGATTTACAGCTGCAACTATAGAGTCGATCAAACTTACTTGGCGTTTCTCCGCCGAGACGCGGCACTCTACGTGCTCAAGAATAGTTTACGTTATCAACTCTACCGTTCACCGTTGAAAGGTCCAGAGGACATGCTGGTGCCACAATGCGAATCGTGCCAGTAGGGACCTGCAATAGGTAATATCTCCACGACCCCAGGACAAGCAGACCTAGCCCACTCCTCGTTTACTTGCGTACAGAGCTTCTGACTCCAGTGTGGCTATCGTAGAGTTAATGCAAACGCATTCAGTTCTAGCCGCTTCGTACGATTGCCGGTAGTTGCCGACCTGCATACCCTCGTACAGCATACGTGATCATCAAATCTTTACGGGAGCACAAAGACGAATTCTCGCACTCTCCCGCATCGGTAATAGTCTGAAGACTGTCGTATCACAAGACCTAAGCACACCGATTGGGATGTTTGCCAGTTTCAATGGTTTCGTCGTGTGCCCTGATCTTGACATTGGCAGTGCCGCTGTCCTACACATGATCCATCGAAATAGCTCCCAACCGAATTATACACGTCGTCGTACAGGAAACGACGCGGAGACAGCTTTATAATAATGCAGCTGCTGGGGAGGTCAGAGTTGGCGTGTACCCTAGTTACCCCGCTCTAGCTCGTTTCTGCATATACCGTGACGCCAAATCATTAACCGACACCGACGTGTCCATTCCGGTATCTGCAATCGCACACGTACTCATTGTACAATTACTAGCCTTTCTTGGGTCACAGTCAGATATTTACCGACCGCTCCACTGGATCGATCACGAGATGTGATCGCGCCGTAATTAAGCTCTACATACGAGGTGTGCAGTTCGCTGCTAGTTCGATGATAGTAGCAAGCTTGGTAACAATAGTTTCAGGCAACTAAAGCTTCATTCAGTGTGAGCCCCTCAATGGCAAGTAGATAGCGCACAATAAGTACGTACATACTGCTAAAAATTTAGAATTCACCAGCGGCCAATTGCCTGACGCTACTTCGAGCTACAGTCGCCGGTATTTCACTCCGCTTGGGCAATTCTACAATCACCCAACGCTCAGGTCTTTGACCCAAGCATCAGTTCATCGTCCCTCATCATCGACGCCCTCACCTTTCCAAATCTTTTAGAATTCGACTCCGCTTGACCAACTGACACTATCACAAGCTATAGTCGCCGGCAATTCTTTTTCCTCTGCGTTCACCCAACGCTCTGGTCTTTGACCAAGCAACAGCTCATCGTCGGTCATCATTATCGACGGCCTCACCTTTTATCAGATTTGGCATGTAACCAAACTTGCAATCCGCTCTTTGGCAGCCATTGCTAGAATCCGCTAGTGTACGGTAGGTATTTAGCAGAAGTCAACAAGTCTTTTAGTTTTGTATTTGAGTTCTTATTTTTTAATAGATTGAATTTCAAGTAAATAAACTGATCAATTCACAAAGAATTTAAATGCGAGATGTATTGTTCCTTCATAATTTTCTGGTTCATTTTCAAACTCTCCGGTGAAGACTGGCTTGATTTTACATTCTAAAGTTGGTAACATGTAGTCAAAGTCCACCTCACCACATCACCTTTGTCAGCATTCCATTCGACCAGCAACATCAGCAACCTCCTTGACACTGAAAATAAAAAGCAAAAGTTTGTTATTATCGATACAATTCTACTAACAAATGATCAAGGGCCTGTGGATGTTTGGCGGTATCGACATCTTCCTAGTGCTTCTCCAAAAACGAAAGACGTCATCACTCTTCATATCATTAAATAATAAAACAACTGAGCACAAGACTGCTGGCCGTTGACAAAACATCAACAATTTCCTACAAATAGAATGCCCGTCAACTGGCAAATGCAATTAAGTCAACTTGGCTCGCAAAATTTACTACCTGTGACAAGTTGCTAGGTATACCTAGGCCCTGCAGTGCGATTCTAGGATTTCATTGAGCTCTCGATCTTAAGCTACGCTGATCGACAAGGGTCTCGGCTGGGTCTCGGCGATCGAGAACGCGCTCGATTGTCATCTGCGTTTCACTGTCTCAGAATCGCACAACTATCGCTCGATAACCTTGGTACTTCTTGATCTCTAGCTAGATGCCGACATCGACAAAAAAATCCTTGAGTCGCACTGCTGGGACAAAACTAATCCCCCTAACCCAGAGTGGGTGCAGAAAAAGTCTAGATAATATCCATCTCGCACACACATTTTTAGTCATGAAAATGCTGTTCAAATACCGAAAATGCGTTTGGAAAACTAGAGTTGGCCGGTGGGTGGTTGCAGCCGAAATGCCTGCTTTCCACAAACCTATCTGATCAAAGCAGTGATCATGGATCTCTTTCATCCCACAGCCCTGTTATTGGAACAAAATATTTTTACTACTGTCATCCACTACTTCCCATGCACAATCCATAGCCACCAGCATTAATTGTATCATATTTTAAATTTTGTACCGATTCTGGTGTTGGCGTCTTAGTCGTTTGGTTACTGTTTACATAATATTATGCAAGTGCTTGTCAATGACCTAGCATGCAAGCCAACAATCATGAAACCACATGCGGACCCGCCAAAATCTTTATAAGCATCTAGCTTCGTAAGCTGCTGGCGCTCACTGATAGCATGTGGAGCGGTGAGTTCGCTTTCAAATATGTGGAATAAATTCCAATATCAATAACCGAATGCGCTCCGAGTTCCTGATAATTGAATAACTATACGATCATTTACCAAGCGATGGCTTGAACTTACCACTTATAGCCGCAGTAGCCAATTTCACAGCATGGCAGCCAGCGAAAACAAAAACTTCGACGGGCACCCTTCACTGAGCGAGACCGAACTGACGCCCGGGGAAGTCCAGACAATCGCACGGTCGGAGTCGGTCGGCATGTTACCCCCACTTCCTGTTGCATCTCCAACGGAAACACGCGTGCCGGACTCAATCGGTAAGTGGGCGAGCTTGAAGGTGTTCAAGTTCGCCGACTTGCCGAGTGAGGTCGGCATGAGTACCGAACTCACGTTCGGTACTCATCTTCTTGCAACTGCTCCATATCATATCACTTCATTTCACTTCACATTGTCATGGACCAACTAGCAAAACACGTAGCGACTACAAAATAAAGCCATGCGATGCATTCTGAGATGTAAAAGGGAACCCTTTAAAGAAGAGATGCAGGCTTAAATGGTTAAATGTCAATAATCAGATTAAGTTTTAAGTTTTAGTCGTTATATTTAAAATTAGCAAGGGTCAAATGCCAGGATACTTAACAGATAAACTCAAGGTTGTCAATTAAGTACATAATTTAAATACTAGAAGTGCGAAAGCGAATACAGCTATGAAGATACATGGCAAAGGAGAAAAATGGCTAAGATCAGTGTTCAACCAGGGAGTTGTATTGCATGATAGGCTTCCTACAAATAATAAAATTTTAAAAATTTAAATGTATTAAAAAAAAAAAAATTGAAATAATATATACAAAATGTGAAGTGTATTTTATGGTTGTTTATTGAGGAATTGGTTACTTATAATAAGTAATATTAATTATATATATACTAGCAGTACCCGCTGCCTAACGACCGCTTAAGATTTTGGGGGAGTGGGCATTTTGGTTTAAATGGGACCACAACCAAAATTACCATGGAATACCATACAGTATCCCCATTTATTTTATTTGAAATTTGCCGCTTATGTCACTCGGGGTCACTGCATTGTGGAAACTCTGTGAATTCCAAAGTGACCACGATGACAATTTTGAAAACAAACGACGTTGGCTGTCAAAAGATTTTTGTGCATGATTTCTTGAAATATTTCTTAGTGAAACTTGTGAAATACCTTTTATAATTATAATAAGTATTATTATAATTACTAATAATAAGTAATATTAAATATATATATATAAATATTCAAAACATGCAACTGTGTAATGTGCGTCTTATGGGTAGAGCCAAGATTTTATGGTGTTATGATTTCGATCATTTCGTGGTAAGCTTTTTGGATTACGATGTTATGGCAGTGTTATGGAAAAAGTATAGAATTTTTATGTCTATAGCAGATTTCGGACATAGGTGACGAAAAAAAGAAGAATAGTTATACATAGTGTTTCTGTTCAATAAGTTCCTATAAAATGTAGCTAATACCTTTGTTCCATCAAATAAATTGTTACGCCACAAGAAAACTTCAAAACAAATAAAACACAAGAAACATTTATCTGTATCAGCTCCATGTTTTTATTATTATTGATGCAAAATTTAATTAATTTCAATTAGCTCCTATTTGTAACACTAATTTTCCAAAAAGAGTTTAAAACTATAAAGTTTGTGTGTTTCTGACAGTTTACATCCAGCTTTTTAAAAGTGCTACTACGTCTAGGTATATATTATTTACAAGGTTTTATTGACTAAAAAACCTCTCTGCATCAACACTGTTGACTGGGGCCCAAATAGTTTGCTAAGGCAGAACTGCAAATGAGGGGTTTGAAATTTTTATATCCATGATAATTTGAATTAGACCCACTGCCTGGTACTAACAACATACTTTGCAAGATTGTCTTTTTTCTCCCAGACAAGTCTGGTGTTCCAGATTCCACACCAAAATATATCCATCACTCACAAAGAGTTGCTTTGTTTGATCCTCAAAAGTCAAAAATATATTACACCCCATTGAAATTTGAAATCCCAGCTAATCTCTACCAACAGGTAGATTGAATGCATGTGGTGCTGGTGCTCACATTGGCAAGGAGGGGAAGATTCAGCCAACCAATGGCAATGGTTTCCTACAACGAACATTTTGCCCCACTACTTCTACCCCCTAAGCTTAGGAATGTTGACAGCGTTTGATGAGGAAGAGACCTGACATCAAGACTGGGGGAAATAATATGACAAATTCATGGAAATGTGTGTTTAGAGAGATAAAATAAACATTTTAAAATTTTTTCATGGACATTAGTGGCTATTTCGCAAAATACACACATTTTAGTGAAATGGGTTATTTTGTTTGTTTATTTATGTTCTGTGAAATAACGTTTGATAAAAATGAAAAAAAAAAAAAAAAAAAAAAACAGATTATCTGAAATTTAAGATAATTGGATGGGAAAAGGCGATGATTTCGTGGGAAGTAGTTGATTTCGGTGTTATATATGATTTTTTGTGAATTTCGCATTATGTCGCGATGAGATTATTACATATTTGAGTTGGGAATTCAATGAATGGCACTCATTTGTAAGAAAAACAAGAGATAAGAACAATTCGCGATTTTGCGCATCACCATATAATCGTGGCTCTAATTATGGGAAGTATTTCTGGATCATAATTGTTTAGAAAAATATCGTGTAAAACAAAGAAACAAGCTGTGTTACGGTGGTCAAAATGTTTTTTAATATCTGCTTCATCTGCTTCAGCAATTGTCCAAAGAAAGCACAAAAATGCCAATTTTTATCAATTTTTTATTCAATTAGCAATTCAAACAATTCAACAAACAATTCAAGCAATTCAAATAGCAACAGCAATTTCTTTAACTCAACAAAAATTCCTAAATCGCAGTAACCAGGGATACCTCGTGTTTCAGACATTGAAAGTGTCGGCTGCAATTTTAGCCATAATTTTGACAAAAATGAATGGTTGATTCTTATTCGAAATCGAACGAGTTTTTGCGGAATTGAAAGTAAAATGTAGCACAACACTTTTTTCATGGTTAAAAATGCAAAAAATCGCGGGAAAACACAGTTGCAAAACTATTTTTGTCCATATTTTGGGAATTTTATGGTACAAAAGAGGCTTTATAGAGTCAGAAGCATGAGCGTGGTGTCACTGCGATAATATACGTACCAGAAACTCACCGATGTAATGCTCGATAAGTGAGAAATTGGTCAAAATATGACAATTTTTCTCCATCCCCAGCCTAGGCAAGATCACGCAGTTGATTCCAGGCGATCAGTGTTATTTGTGACTTTTAAGCAAAATACCAATAATTTTAAGAAAAACTATTTGAAATGGGTTTTGAATGCTTAGTAAAGAACAACTAAATTTCCCGACGTTTCGTAACATGTACTAGTTACTTCTTCAAGGGTTAGAGCAGTCCTTGAAGAACAGCCCAAGAAGGATAAATCAAGTAGAAGTCTAAGAACCATCAGAACCAACAATTTTAACTTACTTTGCAAACTTTTAAGACATAAAATAGGGTTTTTTTATTAACCAAAACAGTTTCTTATCAATAATTTTGCCAAAACTAGATTGTGGGTGACAGATCAAAGAAAAACATTTGATATATATATCAACTTAGGACGCCGTGGATATTAATTTGATTTCATGACACCATGTGATACATGGTAACTATTGATGCTATTTTTTCAGAATCAAAACTGTTCAGTCTTTAGTATGGCTAGGGTCAATGTTCAGCACAGAACACATGTGCATGTGATGGGTTAAAATATCGATGATGGATACCGAATACGCAGCCGTCTGCCAGGGAGGTGTAGAGGACGATGGCAAAATTAAGGTTATATTCATGAAGCACTACAACAACGTGATAAAACATATAGATAGTGCTTACAAGAAAATTAAAAACAGAAAATCTATTATATTATATTCAAATATTTTTGAGTCCGCGGATTGGGATTTTTGATGGGCAAATAGCGTTCGCAAACCCACGGTCCGAATGTTTGCTTAAAATAAATTGCTAGCAAGACCTTTTCTTCGGTCTCTTTGAGACATTGTGCAAACATTTTACCTATTTTTTCATGGACACCACTTTAAAATGAAAAGGACAGGAAACAAGTGTTAATCCTCTCTTTCATGCAAAGCCCACACATTTAATTAAAGGTTGCCGGATACAGGTATTTGGTACCTGAGCTTCACTGAATATAATAATATACACCTGCGACATCGAAACAATTGAAAGGGTACTTTTACAAAAATATTTTTTTGAAATTTCTATCACTATAGTTGCCGACAATGTAATGCGGATGGGTTTGGGTTTGGTAGAACACACTCAAGCATCAATCAAATGCGTCGAAAAGTCAGGTCGCATAACGACGATTTCGGCATTATCATCAACAATTGAAAAACCCAGCCTGCATGGTTAGCTGCATTCATGTTAGTATTATAAATAACTCTCAGAATGCAAACTCGTGACCAAAATGCTTGCAGTAGCATTATGTAATGCTTAGGGTAAGAAGAAAACTCGTTTTCTGATTTTTCTGCTGCTCGGATCTTTTCCTTGTCCAACGCACGCACGGAACGAATCATATGGTGCCCTGGCTCCATTCCAACTTGGGCTATCACTCGACATCGGCCACATTTTCCGTCATTAAATGCCAGAATTGCGTCGTGTTCGCCAAACGTTAGGGCTGTTTTGGCCACAAATACAGTTTTGGGTAGTCGGGTCCAAATCACAATTGAAATTCTCATTTGCATTTTGGGTTCCACCGAGCTGACACTTTGACAAAAGTTCGACACTTGTCAAATCGTATGTTGGCTTGATAGCTTCCATTACAGCTACAGGTAGATTGGTTTTGTGTGAATAGACCGTACCAGCAGCCTCTGCTTTTTTGAAGCGGCACCAACTTTCTTCGCAAAGTCCATGTTGCGGCTTTTCGTCCGTCGACAACTTGTGGAAGAAGGTCGCCCAGATTGCTTTCTTCATTTTGTCAATGTTGGTAACATTATGGCGAATTGCTGATCCATAATACTTCTGAAGCAGGTCAATTTCTGCGTCGGTCAACCGTTTCTTTCCCGACAGAAGCTTTCCGTCGGTGAGTTTCACACCTTTCTGAGTTTTCTTCAGTCGCCGAAGACGCGAACCCATCCGCTTCTGAACGTGTCCCAAACACTCCAATTTTTCAACTGTTACATCGGCAATCGGCAAAATTTCTCCGTCACAACACTGTTGAAGGCTTTCGAGTCACCGTCTCCTAAGTACTTCGTGTAACGAACACCTCTTGTCGCTTCCGATCGCTTGAAGATTTCACAGGCTCCAGCCACTTCCATGCCTCCACTAGATCCATCGTAGTTTGCCGGGCAGTCTTCTTCGTGTTCTTTATCCAACTTTACTGAACACCGACAGTACTTGGAGAGAATTGACACATCAATTACTTTACCCGTGTCAACACTGGTCGCTGTCACAACACCATTCTTGGAGTTGTGCCCGCGTCGTTGCCAGGAACCGTCGAACTCTGCTGCAATGTCGGTGTCACTGTTGTTTTCAACAACCGCTTCTTGAATGGCTGCTTTCATGGATGAAGTGCTGACATCTTCAACTACTGCTGCCAAGAACTTGTTGTACTCACAACACTTAACAATAGAAGATGGCAGATTCATAACGCCGCACAGAATAGCTCCCGCTGTTTGTCCCTTTCCAATCGATCGAAGACCGTAGACATAGGGCATGTTGATGTCATACCTTGCCTGTTCACCTGGAGACGAAACAACTCTCTTCTTCGATGAATCAAACAAAAAAGAAGACGAGCAAGCACTGCAATACAGGTTCAATTTAGTCGCAAGTCATATCCTAGAACTTAGTTTGACAGACAGGCAGTTTTTAGCGGCACATTCACTACACGCGGCTTTGCGAAACAAAGCGGCCGATAACTCTTCCAAGTCGATGATTTTGTTGCCGAAGTTTCTTGCTTGCAGCGCTGGTAGATCGAGATGAAGTTCCAGCATAGCATTCGGCTAGTTCACATGGCGTGGATTCTAACCTCACTTCTACGACGTCGTCGCACACTTGACTTGTAGATGTTCCTTCGGTCTCTTGCTTTGCACATGCGTCCTTATAAAGACTACAAGAGATCCTTTTCTTAAATACTCTACCAATAGGAGGCATTTTTTCAGAAACTTTGCTAAGCAAACACGATCAAACTGAAAGGTACCAAGGCAAAACGTGCTCGAAATAAAATGTATTTGCGAAGCATTGTGGGAGCATAAATAAACAAATATCCATTTACAAAAGCGCGATATTCGAAAGGGCAAAAAAGATAGAAGCGTTGATAGAAGCATATGAAAAAAAACCTAAAGTTGAAGTGATTTTGCTTGAAAATATGGGTTTTGAGCAGAATACAGTCACACACGGATGAACCAAATAATTTTTTGTGGACACAATAATCACATTATTCGATCCGTAATTAATTATTAACAATCCTAAGATATGAAAGTAATTAATAAGTAAAAAAAAATTACAAAATTTTCTAATTCTAGCCTCCGGGTGGCTTTCCGTGTAAACCTCGGATTTAATTAAAATATAATTAAACATTTACACTATTAGACCAGTACCGCATGGCAAGATGTCAAAACAGTGCGTCGCTTAACACCACAAATAAATAAGTCAATCAATTTAGCTTAATTGTGACAGGGATGATGCGATGCTAACCACATTCAATTCGGACTCGATTCCGGTCGGTTAACTGGCCTGTGGATTGGTTGTGGCGGCTGCATCCGAAACAAATCAACGCGCATCACCCAATCCAGAGCTGTGGATCGCCAAGTGTATTTCTTATCTGAATCACATGCGGCAAAAGAGCCATAGGCAATCCACATCTGATTCGCATCGTACCTCATGCTCTGTGCTGCCTGGGTAGTGAATCAGAAAAAAAGATGTACAGTGTTGACACGGACATAAATGGTTATGAATGTCCTGTAGGACTGAATGGAACGCTATCCAAACATCAAGAATGGGTGCACTTGAAATGACAGACTTGCCCCATACCTTCTAGGTCTCTTGAAGTGCAAACAATGCTACGTGTTGGCCACTGGCAAGGAGCCGCGGAAAAACTGGCTTCAGCTGCTCTACGATGTGCCATTGGCAGCCTGCGATGTTGGGGAAAGCATGGAGCCAACAGAGTTGCTCGAGGAAGATCGCTCCATTTTCTCCGATGCAGAGTTTGCAGATGAGTTGCCTGACAACAGAGAAGGTGGATCAAAAGAGGCACTTGAGGAGGGTATGACTTTGCTTGACTTTGTTCATGCACTGCTTGAAAAACATCTGCTCAAATCTCCATTGGAGTTTGAGCCAGCTCTGAATAAGATGGCAGAAAGCTTTCGCAGGATTAAAACTCCTGCTGCGCTATTATCAGCTGGGGTGACTTGTGGCAAAGATGAGTGTAGATTTTTAAATGAAAATATATAAATAAATGCCATAGAAAAAAAAATATGTTTGTAACTACCAAGATAATTAGATTGGTCTGCAAATCCAATTAGTTTGTGCCAGCAATTTGACAAAATAACATTAAAATATTAGAGGTACCGTTAGTATTGCAGTGGTGCAGGTGTGAAGAATTTATGTGGCTTTTGCTTGGGGCCTTCTTTCATGACTGCCAAGATCCTACAAATGAAGCTAATTTTATACAATAAAAAAAGTTTTGATAAATATGGATATGTTATCATAACTTTAAAGAGAGAGCCATGCATCTGGGCCTAATAGTTGTACTTAATTAACTGCAGTTACCACCAGCCATCGAAGAAGAGGAGCTAAGATTCCGGTTCAGCCAACCGCAATTGCTCACAGGAAGACTGCTCTGTCAGGACGATGTGCATACGTCAGTGGTCGGCCACGTCTCCTAAACAGTGGGCGTCGTAACGTTGCCAACACTTTGCCTTCACGCAAAGTTCCTGCACCTCACAACCTGCAACAATGTGTTTCAAACAATATAGCCCTAGGTACCACACATTCGTCAAAGCAAGCATAGATTTCAAAACTCCAGACAATCAAGTAGACTTTGATTAAATCTTCATATATGCTAAGGATAAATGACCATAGACTGTCTTTGTTAGTACCTACTTAATATTCAAAAACCAAGATATGATAATGAGTTCATTTGATGGTACCTATGGTTTATAGTCTACGTAGGTACTAATTATTGTCTGCTCTTGACTCTTGCTCCTAGACTAGAATTTGTTCACTCAATTTTTGGTAATCATAACAATGCGCTGCATTAGCGGTAACACTTGGAGTCATACTCTTCGATATTTGACAAGGGTCAAGTCACTCTGGAGGGTGATTTTCAATGTTCACTGTGCTTCACTGTTTTTCTGTGATTTTCTTCACATATATAAAATAACCATCTAGGTTTAATATGTACATGTAGTCTTTTTATAAATTCCTAACTGGTTCTTTTCTGTCATTCTATTTTTTTTTCATGTTATGCCTTTCTAAATGGATTTGACCATTTGTAAGAGGTGAAGGTAATCAATGATTACATACCTTGCCAACCCCCCTCACCCTATTTAAATACAAGTGCTAATGACAACTGCAAGCCTAGATTAAAGAATTCTGTACCTACTACCTACCTACCTACCAATACTTACCAGTTCAAGCACGATGCTGTTGGATTTCAGCTGTTCTTGTTTAAAACAGTGACTTGCAACACCTCAGTGTTGCAAGTCCTGTGGTAGGTGGCATATCATAACCTAGAAAAATATTATGAAAATGAAACACAAGATTGGTTATTTTTTTCAAATGTCTTACATTATTAAGAGAACAAACTAATAATAAATGTTTATTGATCTGCACAAGTTATTTAATATAACTTCTAGAGAAGGAGAGAATAAGAAACGAGCAAGGGCTCACCTTCAAACACCTGTTGTTCCGAGCTTTTTGGCGAATAATGTTGATTGGTTGAAGTTGATCTTGACAGTAATAATATTTCTATCAAGTTTCACGTAGTGTTATCGCAGATAGATACCATAATGTATCCACACAAATTGGCACAGCAATCACGCGAATGAGGTTTGTCGTGAAATGTGAGTTGACAGACAAGGCGCGTTGGGCGAAATGACAGCTGGATGCTCCTTGACCTCGACCCAGAGAGCCAGCGAGTTACGTGTGACGTCAGTGCGACGACTCCATAAAAGAAGTTATTGCAGATTTGTTTCTCGCCACCGGGTGCATTGCAAGCAGCAGCAGCGAGAGCTAAAGAGCAGGCAGTGCCCCTGGATTTGGCTGAAAGCTCTGCACAGATTGTTTGGGCGCTCAAATCACCATGATGTGCATGCACTTCACGGTATGCGAGCCTTGCGCGGTGACACAAACTAAAAGTGAGCAAAGGTTGAGCAGTTAGAACGAGACTGATAAGAGTACTAGCAGTTAGTGTTCCTAACACGTTAACGATGAGCACTAACCGTTACTTTTAAAAGCAAAAAAGTAAATAGTTATTAAGTTTCTGTTCCTTGTTGATAAAAAATTAACATTGGCTCTTATGGCAATGCGAATTTTTGTCTCCGAGGCAATGAAACTGAAAAATTATCAACACAAGAAAAAATGTAAGAAGTGTTATGAAATTGGCAGTGACACTAGATTGTAAAAAAAGGAATTTGAATAAAAAGTTTCGTTCCAGAAATCTAAAAAATAGATTTTAGATTAAGAATTTCCCCGTGGCTGCGACTATAAACTCCGTCAAGGGACGCGCAAGGTATAAGGTCCTGCTCCCCATCCGATGACTCGTGAGCTGTGTGAAAGTAAGCAAAGAATGTTTACAGGTGCGGAGTCGCTTGGAAAGTGGCGGCAGTCGACTCTCAGGCGACGGTCGTGAATTCGCTTGCGTTACGAGGACAAGACGAGTGGCGGGCACAGGCTGGTCCCTTCAGGACGACGCCTGTGACTGCGTGTCGGCTTGGCGAGCGTGACTGCTCGACACCCAACGCTAACGGGCACCCACCCCGAATGAGTCCAGCAAGGCCGGGCATGAATTTTATGTGAGACCGCACTTTGTATGGGTACCCAGAATTGATGCAGTCGAAAGTTTTCACCTAGCCGTGCTCGAATGCCAGCCCCGAAACTGATGGGTTCTTGGGGGTACCGGTACCTTTTGCCCCCGCATGAAAGCAATGGGTGAGTGAGACCAGGCAAATGATACTAATGCCATGCTTGACGTGAGTGCGGAGGTGGAAAATATTGTCACGGCCAAACCGCTATCGAAACTAGGTCAGGGCAGACGATAAGGTGCCGGTACCGATATGGCACCCAACGCTAACGGGTACCCACCCCGAATGAGGCGAGCGAGGCCGGGCTTGAATTTTTTGTAGGCCTGTACTATTCCTAGCTACAATAAAAATATCAGCTTGGAAGTTTTCACCCAGCTTGCTCGAATGCCAGCCCCGAAACCGATGGGTTCTTGGGGGTACCAGTACCTTTCGCCCCCGCATGAAAGCAATGGGTAGATGAGACCGGGCAAATGATACTAATACCATGCTTGACATGAGTGCGGAGGTGGAAAAAATTATCCCGGCCAAACCGCTATCGAAACTAGGTCAGGGTAGACGGTACACCAGGATTGATTTTTTTTTTTCATACATTGATAGATTTAAAATTTTCTAGGAAGTGCAGAACACTAGGATCTTTGAAAATCAGAGGCTGGAAATAAAGGTAGAGTTCACCGGCAAATATAGATGATGACTTACGATCGGCCGGTGTATAGTCCAGCCTCCCTTGATAAACCCTCCCTTGATGAAATTGTAAAAATTATAAAAAGAGTTGCGATTAACCGAAATGAATGAAATTTATACTGAAGCTAGACCGTACATAGATTTAGTTGGAAAAAAAGTTTGATTAGTTGAATATGAGAAATAAAAAAATAATTCAAGTTTAAAAAAAAACAAAAAAAGTAAAATCAGTATAAAAACTTTTCTACACGTTAGATATTGATGAAAATTGAATTGGTAGTAGGCAACAAGGTGTTTAAGAGTGAATTAGAATATGAACAATATCTAACATGACAATAAATTGCAATGATTAAAAAAAAAAAAAAAATCCCCCCCAAAAATATATAAAAATTTTGAGCAAGACCCTCCGAGTGAAAAACAGTTCGAGGAAATAGCGCGTTCTACAAGAAATTTTTTGATTTTTACACTAACTATCAAAACTCGGCACGTTACGTCGTATTTAAGATTTGAAATTTAACCCAGGAAGCATAGGGAATCTCGATTGAATCAAAATTTTGATTCGATTGGCGGTCCCTAATCGAAATAAGAAAAAGCAAAGATGTGTTTCGAAGCGCAATGATTGTCTGGTTCTGTTTTGTGTAACGAGAAGACGATCGGGTGACTAAAAATATATTTTGTTTTGGGAGGAAAAAGTCAAAAAAAGAAATAAAAAAAAAAAAATAGCCCATGCCCCCTGAGTCCCGAATGTCAAAAAAAAAGTTATCCCTAATGCAAGCGCTTGTTTAATTTTTTTTTTAAGTCTCTAACACAAAAATTGAGGAATTTATTCATGTAAGAAGATTTTGCCAGATTTGGGCAAAAGGAAAAAAATATATAATAAAAAGTTGTTCTCCTGAAAGCGTTGAGCTGTATCTCTGAGAATTGGCGAATGGGTCATTCCATGTCAAATCAACCGACCAAAAAACCGTCACCTCTTAGAAATCGACCAAACTTGGTAGGATGATGACCACATCATTTCTCTTGTTGACGTATTTTTTTGTATGCCTCTGAGTCAAATGGTTCGCCCGGTACGGCCCCGAAACGGCGGGACGGCACTGAATTTTGGGGTACACGCGTCTTTTTTCTTTCTCAAATTGCGCCGGCTGTAGATAAGATAGATTAATGAAAAAATTTTGTATGAAAGGTATTGAAATGTTGTTTCATAAAACATAAATTTCGTTTAAAAAAAAGTAAAAAATCCCCCCCTTCCCCCTTTTTATTTTTTCTACCCTTATTTTATTTTTAAGTACTATTTTGATTTTCTTTAAAAAAATTCTATTTGATAGCTATAAGTATAAACTCTATTTTCTGGAAGTTTCGTAGTGAGACATTGAGGGAATTTTGAGATAAAAATTAAAAAGTATCGCCGTGTGAAAAAAAACGCATGTTTTTACATTTGTTTACGTGTATATGGGATAGTTCATACAAAACCAACACATCATTAAACCTGACCAACTTTTATGTGAAATAAAAGTATGCTTAGGCATAAAGTAGACTTAGAACAGACTTTCACTATTTTTTTCAAAATTTTGTCCCGCATCATTCATGCGCAGTAGCAGTCCAAACTTGAGTACTTTTCAGTGTTTTGGTTCGCCTTCCAAGACGTTTGGGCTTCTAGCTAACTACCCGTTAATGATAACGAAAAAATAAAAACACTGATAGAAAGCTGAAAAAATTTAGAAAATGTCGAATTGAAAAAAATCTAAAAAATCTAAAAACTACCCTTAATGTACAAACATCCCCTAAATTGAGAAGAAAAAAGATTCCCCATACTTCGAACCTGATGAAAATTTAACAAAACATCACCAAAGAACTGGTGAAGCTTATCTGAAAGTTTCGTGATGGAACTCCCCTGCTGAAAAATCTTACGTAAGATCTTGCCACGATTGTGTAAGATCTTGCCAAGTTCTTATAAGATCTTGCCAAGTTCTTATAAGATCTTGCCAAGAACTTGCCACGATTGTTTAGGATCTTACCAAGTTCTTATAAGATCTTGCCACGATCTCATGAAATCTTACTACGATCTGATAAGATCTTGTTTGAAGATCTTGCAAGATTCCCTAAGATTCATTGCAAAATGGCACGGAAAGGCAAAGCAGGTTTACAAAAAAATGAATGCATATTAGAGATGCTACCAAATTTATTTTAAAATTGCAAAACTGTATGCACTGTATAACAAATTACAGAAATTGCAGTTTAGATATACTTTCTTCTTTCCAACAACTTCAAAACAGCTTCAAAACAAAACAAACAAAAATCAAATAAGAATTGAAAATCGGCAAATACAAACTATCAATGCCCTATCTTTTGTAGGATGTAAACATGAAACAAAATTAAGAAAAAAATTGTCAAATAGAATCAAAGCTCTATTAATTGAAAATATAGTATAAGAATTTTATGAATGCAATTCAGTATACCTATATAGGTGTTCCCAAAAATAAAAATAAAATACTTTAAAACTTGGCAAATAAAAATCATGAATGCCTCATATAACATTAAAATATTTTAAACAATATTAAGATAAAAATGGTAAAAAAGAACCATGTAGGCTATGATTGAGAAATATAATAAGTATGCAAAAATAATAACCTAAATCAGCACAAAATTCAAACAAGTTACTTAATGAACATGAAGAGAAGAGAGGAACAGCCGGCCAGGAAGTGCAGTGCAACCTCTGTCAATTAGGATGTCTTACTGTATCTGTAAAAAAAAAGTAAATGTGTAAAAGCTTTGTCGCCAGACAAATAACAGCCAAAACAAATAAACAAGAGCATCTGTTTTCTAAATTTTTTAAATCTGTGATATACTTTTTTTTCAATGAATCATTGATTTTACAGAGTAAACAAATTTGTTTTTGTTGTACTATCACAGAATAATAACAGAGGTGAGTAAATGGATTTAGATATGCCATTTTTTGTGGTTTTGGGATTTTTTATTCAAAAAGCCTCATTTAGCTGGATTAATTATAGAACTATTTTGATTCTAGGAATCCTTGGCAAAAATATAATTTCTTCTTGATATTTTGTTTATGCTGTCAAATCCATCAAACATTTTACCTTGAGAAAGCAACTAGCAAAGGTTACAAAATGTTGGTAAAGCAGTTAAAGGGGCCCACCAAGTAGTTTTTTTTGAGTACTTGTATATTACGTGAGAAATATCAATCAATGAGATTGCATTAAAAGACTTAAAAAAATTTGCGTCTAAGAAACCGCATATGTTAACAAATGCTATTTAAATAGATAGTACGAACATAGATTTTGGAGGAAAATTCAAATTAACTTACCATAATCATTTTTCTTCCAATGGAGCTTGGAATGGAGCGCAGAAATAAGTTGGGACATCACACCATGGGCATGGAATCTCAGAGGTTGTTGCCACCAGCCAGGAGAGATTCACAGCACTGCAATAAAAAATGTGCGGTTTTAAACACATGAAAACAAGCATCATTTGTACTAGCACCTCCTGATCAATAAATGCCACCATAGGTTTCTGAAAATTAATTGATTATTGTAGTTGCATCCTAGCAAACTTACCAAGAGTTGTAAAATTGTCCGTTGACATCGCAACGCTATCTTCAAGTTCGTGGGAAGTTAGCCTCAGCCTTCGCCTTCTAAAGCTCGGAATTGCTCGGAATTGCTTAACAGACTATGTGAACGTACCGCAGTAAAAAATGTGTGTACATAAAAAACAGCACATAAATATTCCACTCTTAATAACACATGAAAGCAAATAGAAACTACATTACATTTTTCACAGATAATAAAACACGTGATGCGCTATCGATCCGTGATGGTCTAAATTTTTGGCCCAGCCCTGGACAAAAAAAGGCTAACTTTTTCAAAATTGTTGTTATCATTTATTTGCGAGAAAATGAAGGGGGGGTACTCCCTTGAAATTTTCACAGATGATAGAGTAAGTGATGGGCTTTCGATCTGTGATGGTCCTAATTTTTGGCCCAGCCCTGGGCAGAAATGAGAATAAGCCTACAAAACTCATAAGCGCTAGCCTTAAAAAATACGTGATGTACTGAACGAGACAGGCTAACAATAAAAAAATTTGGTTTTCATTTATTTGCGCGAAAATGAAGGGGGGGTACTCCCTTGAAATTTTCACAGATGATGATTACGTGATGGGCTTTTGATCTGTGATGGTCTAAATTTTTGGCCCAGCCCTGGACAAAAAAAAGGCTAACTTTTTCAAAATTTTTGATATCATTTATTTGCGAGAAAATGAAGGGGGGGTACTCCCTTAAAATTTTCACAGATGATAGAGTACGTGATGGGCTTTTGATCTGTGATGGTCTTAATTTTGAGCCCAGCCCTGGACAAAAAAGGCTAACTTTTACAAAATTTTTGTTATCATTTATTTGCGAGAAAATGAAGGGGGGGTACTCCCTTGAAATTTTCACAGATGATAGAGTAAATGATGGGCTTTCGATCTGTGATGGTCCTAATTTTTGGCCCAGCCCTGGGGAGAAATGAGAATAAGCCTACAAAACTCATAAGCGCTAGCCTTCAAAAATACGTGATGTACTGAACGAGACAGGCTAACAATAAAAAAATTTGGTTTTCATTTATTTGCGCGAAAATGAAGGGGGGTTACTCCCTTGAAATTTTCACAGATGATAAAGTACGTGATGGGCTTTTGATCTGTGATGGTCTAAATTTTTGGCCCAGCCCTGGACAAAAAAAGGCTAACTTTTACAAAATTTTTGTTATCATTTATTTGCGAGAAAATAAAAGGGGGGTTACTCCCTTGAAATTTTCACAGATGATAGAGTACGTGATGGGCTTTTGATCTGTGATGGTCTTAATTTTAAGCCCAGCCCTGGACAAAAAAAGACTAACTTTTACAAAATTTTTGTTATAATTTATTTGGGGGAAAATGAAGGGGGGGTACTCCCTTGAAATTTTCACAGATGATAGAGTACGTGATGAGCTTTTGATCTGTGATGGTCTAAATTTTTGGCCCAGCCCTGGACAAAAAAAGGCGGACTTTTTACAAAAATTTTGTTATCATTTATTTGCGAGAAAATGAAGGGGGGGTACTCCCTTGAAATTTTCACAGATTATAGAGTACGTAATGAGCTTTTTATCTGTGATGGTCTTAATTTTTGACCCAGCCCTGGACAAAAAAAGGCTAACTATTTTAAAATTTTTGTTATCATTTATTTGCGAGAAAATGAAGGGGGGGTACTCCCTTGTTATTTTCACAGATGATAGAGTAAGTGATGGGCTTTCGATCTGTGATGGTCCTAATTTTTGGCCCAGCCCTGGGCAGAAATGAGAATAAGCCTACAAAACTCATAAGCGCTAGCCTTCAAAAATACGTGATGTACTGAACGAGACAGGCTAACAATAAGAAAATTTGGTTTTCATTTATTTGCGCGAAAATGAAGGGGGGGTACTACCTTAAAATTTTCACAGATGATAGAGTACGTGATGGGCTTTTGATCTGTGATGGTCTAAATTTTTGGCCCAGCCCTGGACAAAAAAAAGGCTAACTTTTTCAAAATTTTTGATATCATTTATTTGCGAGAAAATGAAGGGGGGGTACTCCCTTAAAATTTTCACAGATGATAGAGTACGTGATGGGCTTTTGATCTATGATGGTCTTAATTTTGAGCCCAGCCCTGGACAAAAAAAGGCTAACTTTTACAAAATTTTTGTTATAATTTATTTGGGGGAAAATGAAGGGGGGTTACTCCCTTGAAATTTTCACAGATGATAGAGTACGTGATGGGCTTTTGATCTGTGATGGTCTAAAGTTTTGGCCCAGCCCTGGACAAAAAAAGGCTAACTTTTTCAAAATATTAGTTATCATTTATTTGCGAAAAATGAAGGGGGGGTACTCCCTTGATATTTCCACAGATGATAGAGTAAGTGACGAGCTTTTGATCTGTGATGGTCTATATTTTTGGCCCAGCCCTGGACAAAAAAAAGGCTAACTTTTTCAAAATTTTTGATATCATTTATTTGCGAGAAAATGAAGGGGGGGTACTCCCTTGAAATTTTCACAGATGATAGAGTACGTGATGGGCTTTTGATCTGTGATGGTCTTAATTTTAAGCCCAGCCCTGGACAAAAAAAGACTAACTTTTACAAAATTTTTGTTATAATTTATTTGGGGGAAAATGAAGGCGGGGTACTCCCTTGAAATTTTCACAGATGATAGAGTACGTGATGAGCTTTTGATCTGTGATAGTCTAAATTTTTGGCCCAGCCCTGGACAAAAAAAGGCGAACTTTTTACAAAAATTTTGTTATCATTTATTTGCGAGAAAATGAAGGGGGGGTACTCCCTTGAAATTTTCACAGATTATAGAGTACGTAATAAGCTTTTTATCTGTGATGGTCTTAATTTTTGACCCAGCCCTGGACAAAAAAAGGCTAACTTTTTTAAAATTTTTGTTATCATTTATTTGCGAGAAAATGAAGGGGGGGTACTCCCTTGTTATTTTCACAGATGATAGAGTACGTGATGGGCTTTTGATCTGTGATGGTCTAAATTTTTAGCCCAGCCCTGGGCAGAAATGAGAATAAGCCTACAAAACTCATAAGCGCTAGCCTTCAAAAATACGTGATGTACTGAACGAGACAGGCTAACAATAAAAAAATTTGGTTTTCATTTATTTGCGCGAAAATGAAGGGGGGGTACTCCCTTGAAATTTTCACAGATGATAGAGTACGTGATGGGCTTTTGATCTGTGATGGTCTTAATTTTTGGCCTAGCCCTGGACAAAAAAAGGCTAACTTTTACAAAATTTTTGTTATCATTTATTTGGGGGAAAATGAAGGGGGGGAACTCCCTTGAAATTTTCACAGATTATAATATACGTGATGAGCTTTTGATGTGTGATGGTCTAAATTTTAAGCCCAGCCCTGGACAAAAAAAGGCTAACTTTTACAAAATTTTTGTTATCATTTATTTGCGAGAAAATTAAGGGGGGGTACTGCCTTGAAATTTTCACAGATGATAGAGTACGTAATGAGCTTTTGATCTGTGATGATCTTAATTTTTGGCCCAGCCCTGGACAAAAAAAAGCTAACTTTTTCAAAATTGTTGTTATCATTTATTTGCGAGAAAATGAAGGGGGGGTACTCCCTTGAAATTTTCACAGATGATAGAGTAAGTGATGGGCTTTCGATCTGTGATGGTCCTAATTTTTGGCCCAGCCCTGGGCAGAAATGAGAATAAGCCTACAAAACTCATAAGCGCTAGCCTTCAAAAATACGTCATGTACTGAACGAGACAGGCTAACAATAAAAAAATTTGGTTTTCATTTATTTGCGCGAAAATGAAGGGGGGATACTCCCTTGAAATTTTCACAGATGATAGAGTACGTGATGGGCTTTTGATCTGTGATGGTCTAAATTTTTGGCCCAGCCCTGGACAAAAAAAAGGCTAACTTTTTCAAAATATTAGTTATCATTTAATTGCGAGAAAATGAAGGGGGGGTACTCCCTTGAAATTTCCACAGATGATAGAGTAAGTGACGAGCTTTTGATCTGTGATGGTCTATATTTTTGGCCCAGCCCTGGACAAAAAAAAGGCTAACTTTTTCAAAATTTTTGATATCATTTATTTGCGAGAAAATGAAGGGGGGGTACTCCCTTGAAATTTTCACAGATGATAGAGTACGTGATGGGCTTTTGATCTGTGATGGTCTTAATTTTAAGCCCAGCCCTGGACAAAAAAAGACTAACTTTTACAAAATATTTGTTATAATTTATTTGGGGGAAAACGAAGGGGGGGGTACTCCCTTGAAGTTTTCACAGATTATAGAGTACGTGATGGGCTTTTGATCTGTGATGGTCTTAATTTTAAGCCCAGCCCTGGACAAAAAAAGGCGAACTTTTTACAAAATTTTTGTTATCATTTATTTGGGGGAAAATGAAGGTGGGGAACTCCCTTGAAATTTCCACAGATAATAAAATACGTGATGAGCTTTTGATCTGTGATGGTCTAAATTTTTAGCCCAGCCCTGGACAAAAAAAAAGGCTAACTTTTACAAAATTTTTGTTATCATTTATTTGCGAGAAAATGAAGGGGGGGTACTCCCTTGAAATTTTCACAGATGATAGAGTAAGTGATGGGCTTTCGATCTGTGATGGTCCTAATTTTTGGCCCAGCCCTGGGCAGAAATGAGAATAAGCCTACAAAACTAATAAGCGCTAGCCTTCAAAAATACGTGATGTACTGAACGAGACAGGCTAACAATAAAAAAATTTGGTTTTCATTTATTTGCGCGAAAATGAAGGGGGGGTAGTACTCCCTTTAAATTTTCACAGATGATAGAGTACGTGATGGGCTTTTGATCTGTGATGGTCTAAATTTTTGGCCTAGCCCTGGACAAAAAAAAGGCTAACTTTTTCAAAATTTTTGATATCATTTATTTGCGAGAAAATGAAGGGAGGGTACTCCCTTAAAATTTTCACAGATGATAGAGTACGTGATGGGCTTTTGATCTGTGATTGTCTTAATTTTAAGCCCAGCCCTGGACAAAAAAAGACTAACTTTTACAAAATTTTTGTTATAATTTATTTGGGGGAAAATGAAGGGGGGGTACTCCCTTGAAATTTTCACAGATGATAGAGTACGTGATGAGCTTTTGATCTGTGATGGTCTAAATTTTTGGCCCAGCCCTGGACAAAAAAAGGCGGACTTTTTACAAAAATTTTGTTATCATTTATTTGCGAGAAAATGAAGGGGGGGTACTCCCTTGAAATTTTCACAGATTATAGAGTACGTAATGAGCTTTTTATCTGTGATGGTCTTAATTTTTGACCCAGCCCTGGACAAAAAAAGGCTAACTATTTTAAAATTTTTGTTATCATTTATTTGCGAGAAAATGAAGGGGGGGTACTCCCTTGTTATTTTCACAGATGATAGAGTAAGTGATGGGCTTTCGATCTGTGATGGTCCTAATTTTTGGCCCAGCCCTGGGCAGAAATGAGAATAAGCCTACAAAACTCATAAGCGCTAGCCTTCAAAAATACGTGATGTACTGAACGAGACAGGCTAACAATAAAAAAATTTGGTTTTCATTTATTTGCGCGAAAATGAAGGGGGGGTACTACCTTAAAATTTTCACAGATGATAGAGTACGTGATGGGCTTTTGATCTGTGATGGTCTAAATTTTTGGCCCAGCCCTGGACAAAAAAAAGGCTAACTTTTTCAAAATTTTTGATATCATTTATTTGCGAGAAAATGAAGGGGGGGTACTCCCTTAAAATTTTCACAGATGATAGAGTACGTGATGGGCTTTTGATCTATGATGGTCTTAATTTTGAGCCCAGCCCTGGACAAAAAAAGGCTAACTTTTACAAAATTTTTGTTATAATTTATTTGGGGGAAAATGAAGGGGGGTTACTCCCTTGAAATTTTCACAGATGATAGAGTACGTGATGGGCTTTTGATCTGTGATGGTCTAAAGTTTTGGCCCAGCCCTGGACAAAAAAAGGCTAACTTTTTCAAAATATTAGTTATCATTTATTTGCGAAAAATGAAGGGGGGGTACTCCCTTGATATTTCCACAGATGATAGAGTAAGTGACGAGCTTTTGATCTGTGATGGTCTATATTTTTGGCCCAGCCCTGGACAAAAAAAAGGCTAACTTTTTCAAAATTTTTGATATCATTTATTTGCGAGAAAATGAAGGGGGGGTACTCCCTTGAAATTTTCACAGATGATAGAGTACGTGATGGGCTTTTGATCTGTGATGGTCTTAATTTTAAGCCCAGCCCTGGACAAAAAAAGACTAACTTTTACAAAATTTTTGTTATAATTTATTTGGGGGAAAATGAAGGCGGGGTACTCCCTTGAAATTTTCACAGATGATAGAGTACGTGATGAGCTTTTGATCTGTGATAGTCTAAATTTTTGGCCCAGCCCTGGACAAAAAAAGGCGAACTTTTTACAAAAATTTTGTTATCATTTATTTGCGAGAAAATGAAGGGGGGGTACTCCCTTGAAATTTTCACAGATTATAGAGTACGTAATAAGCTTTTTATCTGTGATGGTCTTAATTTTTGACCCAGCCCTGGACAAAAAAAGGCTAACTTTTTTAAAATTTTTGTTATCATTTATTTGCGAGAAAATGAAGGGGGGGTACTCCCTTGTTATTTTCACAGATGATAGAGTACGTGATGGGCTTTTGATCTGTGATGGTCTAAATTTTTAGCCCAGCCCTGGGCAGAAATGAGAATAAGCCTACAAAACTCATAAGCGCTAGCCTTCAAAAATACGTGATGTACTGAACGAGACAGGCTAACAATAAAAAAATTTGGTTTTCATTTATTTGCGCGAAAATGAAGGGGGGGTACTCCCTTGAAATTTTCACAGATGATAGAGTACGTGATGGGCTTTTGATCTGTGATGGTCTTAATTTTTGGCCTAGCCCTGGACAAAAAAAGGCTAACTTTTACAAAATTTTTGTTATCATTTATTTGGGGGAAAATGAAGGGGGGGAACTCCCTTGAAATTTTCACAGATTATAATATACGTGATGAGCTTTTGATGTGTGATGGTCTAAATTTTAAGCCCAGCCCTGGACAAAAAAAGGCTAACTTTTACAAAATTTTTGTTATCATTTATTTGCGAGAAAATTAAGGGGGGGTACTGCCTTGAAATTTTCACAGATGATAGAGTACGTAATGAGCTTTTGATCTGTGATGATCTTAATTTTTGGCCCAGCCCTGGACAAAAAAAAGCTAACTTTTTCAAAATTGTTGTTATCATTTATTTGCGAGAAAATGAAGGGGGGGTACTCCCTTGAAATTTTCACAGATGATAGAGTAAGTGATGGGCTTTCGATCTGTGATGGTCCTAATTTTTGGCCCAGCCCTGGGCAGAAATGAGAATAAGCCTACAAAACTCATTAGCGCTAGCCTTCAAAAATACGTCATGTACTGAACGAGACAGGCTAACAATAAAAAAATTTGGTTTTCATTTATTTGCGCGAAAATGAAGGGGGGATACTCCCTTGAAATTTTCACAGATGATAGAGTACGTGATGGGCTTTTGATCTGTGATGGTCTAAATTTTTGGCCCAGCCCTGGACAAAAAAAAGGCTAACTTTTTCAAAATATTAGTTATCATTTAATTGCGAGAAAATGAAGGGGGGGTACTCCCTTGAAATTTCCACAGATGATAGAGTAAGTGACGAGCTTTTGATCTGTGATGGTCTATATTTTTGGCCCAGCCCTGGACAAAAAAAAGGCTAACTTTTTCAAAATTTTTGATATCATTTATTTGCGAGAAAATGAAGGGGGGGTACTCCCTTGAAATTTTCACAGATGATAGAGTACGTGATGGGCTTTTGATCTGTGATGGTCTTAATTTTAAGCCCAGCCCTGGACAAAAAAAGACTAACTTTTACAAAATTTTTGTTATAATTTATTTGGGGGAAAACGAAGGGGGGGTACTCCCTTGAAGTTTTCACAGATTATAGAGTACGTGATGGGCTTTTGATCTGTGATGGTCTTAATTTTAAGCCCAGCCCTGGACAAAAAAAGGCGAACTTTTTACAAAATTTTTGTTATCATTTATTTGGGGGAAAATGAAGGGGGGGAACTCCCTTGAAATTTCCACAGATAATAAAATACGTGATGAGCTTTTGATCTGTGATGGTCTAAATTTTTTGCCCAGCCCTGGACAAAAAAAAAGGCTAACTTTTACAAAATTTTTGTTATCATTTATTTGCGAGAAAATGAAGGGGGGGTACTCCCTTGAAATTTTCACAGATGATAGAGTAAGTGATGGGCTTTCGATCTGTGATGGTCCTAATTTTTGGCCCAGCCCTGGGCAGAAATGAGAATAAGCCTACAAAACTAATAAGCGCTAGCCTTCAAAAATACGTGATGTACTGAACGAGACAGGCTAACAATAAAAAAATTTGGTTTTCATTTATTTGCGCGAAAATGAAGGGGGGGTAGTACTCCCTTTAAATTTTCACAGATGATAGATTACGTGATGGGCTTTTGATCTGTGATGGTCTAAATTTTTGGCCTAGCCCTGGACAAAAAAAAGGCTAACTTTTTCAAAATTTTTGATATCATTTATTTGCGAGAAAATGAAGGGAGGGTACTCCCTTAAAATTTTCACAGATGATAGAGTACGTGATGGGCTTTTGATCTGTGATTGTCTTAATTTTAAGCCCAGCCCTGGACAGAAAAAGGCTAACTTTTACAAAATTTTTGTTATAATTTATTTGGGGGAAAATAAAGGGGGGTACTCCCTTGAAATTTTCACAGATGATAGAGTACGTGATGAGCTTTTGAAGTGTGATGGTCTCAATTTTTGGCCCAGCCCTGGACAAAAAAAGGCTAACTTTTACAAAATTTTTGTTATCATTTATTTGCGAGAAAATGAAGGGGGGGTGCTCCCTTGAAATTTTCACAGATGATAGAGTACGCAATTAGCTTTTGATCTGTGATGGTCTTAATTTTGAGCCCAGCCCTGGACAAAAAAAGGCTAACTTTTACAAAATTTTTGTTATAATTTATTTGGGGGAAAATAAAGGGGGGTACTCCCTTGAAATTTTCACAGATGATAGAGTACGTGATGAGCTTTTGATCTGTGATGGTCTCAATTTTTGGCCCAGCCCTGGACAAAAAAAGGCTAACTTTTACAAAATTTTTGTTATCATTTATTTGCGAGAAAATGAAGGGGGGATACTCCCTTGAAATTTTCACAGATGATAGAGTACGTAATGAGCTTTTGATCTGTGATGGTCTTAATTTTTGGCCCAGCCCTGGGCAGAATTAAGAATAAGCCTACAAAACTCATAAGCGCTAGCCTTCAAAAATACGTGATGTACTGAACGAGACAGGCTAACAATAAAAAAATTTGGTTTTCATTTATTTGCGCGAAAATGAAGGGGGGGTAATCCCTTGAAATTTTCACAGATGATAGAGTACGTGATGGGCTTTTGATCTGTGATGGTCTAAATTTTAGGCCCGGCCCTGGACAAAAAAAGGCTAACTTTTACAAAATTTTTGTTATCATTTATTTGGGGGAAAATAAAGGGGGGTACTCCCTTAAAATTTTCACAGATGATAGAGTACGTGATAACCTTTTGATCTGTGATGGTCTTAATTTTGAGCCCAGCCCTGGACAAAAAAAGGCTAACTTTTACAAAATTTTTGTTATCATTTATTTGCGAGAAAATGAAGGGGGGGTACTCCCTTGAAATTTTCACAGATGATAGAGTAAATGATGGGCTTTCGATCTGTGATGGTCCTAATTTTTGGCCCAGCCCTGGGGAGAAATGAGAATAAGCCTACAAAACTCATAAGCGCTAGCCTTCAAAAATACGTGATGTACTGAACGAGACAGGCTAACAATAAAAAAATTTGGTTTTCATTTATTTGCGCGAAAATGAAGGGGGGGTACTCCCTTGAAATTTTCACAGATGATAGAGTACGTGATGGGCTTTTGATCTGTGATGGTCTAAATTTTAAGCCCAGCCCTGGACAAAAAAAAGGCTAACTTTTTCAAAATTTTTGATATCATTTATTTGCGAGAAAATGAAGGGGGGGTACTCCCTTAAAATTTTCACAGATGATAGAGTACGTGATGGGTTTTTGATCTATGATGGTCTTAATTTTAAGCCCAGCCCTGGACAAATAAAGGCTAACTTTTACAAAATATTTGTTATAATTTATTTGGGGGAAAATGAAGGGGGGTTACTCCCTTGAAATTTTCACAGATGATAGAGTACGTGATGGGCTTTTGATCTGTGATGGTCTAAAGTTTTGGCCCAGCCCTGGACAAAAAAAGGCTAACTTTTTCAAAATATTAGTTATCATTTATTTGCGAGAAAATGAAGGGGGGGTACTCCCTTGATATTTCCACAGATGATAGAGTAAGTGACGAGCTTTTGATCTGTGATGGTCTATATTTTTGGCCCAGCCCTGGACAAAAAAAAGGCTAACTTTTTCAAAATTTTTGATATCATTTATTTGCGAGAAAATGAAGGGGGGGTACTCCCTTGAAATTTTCACAGATGATAAAATACGTGATGAGCTTTTGATCTGTGATGGTCTAAATTTTTAGCCCAGCCCTGGACAAAAAAAGGCTAACTTTTACAAAATTTTTGTTATCATTTATTTGCGAGAAAATGAAGGGGGGGTACTCCCTTGAAATTTTCACAGATGATAGAGTACGTAATGAGCTTTTGATCTGTGATGATCTTAATTTTTGGCCCAGCCCTGGACAAAAAAAAGCTAACTTTTTCAAAATTGTTGTTATCATTTATTTGCGAGAAAATGAAGGGGGGGTACTCCCTTGAAATTTTCACAGATGATAGAGTAAGTGATGGGCTTTCGATCTGTGATGGTCTTAATTTTTGGCCCAGCCCTGGGCAGAAATGAGAATAAGCCTACAAAACTCATAAGCGCTAGCCTTCAAAAATACGTCATGTACTGAACGAGACAGGCTAACAATAAAAAAATTTGGTTTTCATTTATTTGCGCGAAAATGAAGGGGGGATACTCCCTTGAAATTTTTACAGATGATAGAGTACGTGATGGGCTTTTGATCTGTGATGGTCTAAATTTTTGGCCCAGCCCTGGACAAAAAAAAGGCTAACTTTTTCAAAATATTAGTTATCATTTAATTGCGAGAAAATGAAGGGGGGGTACTCCCTTGAAATTTCCACAGATGATAGAGTAAGTGACGAGCTTTTGATCTGTGATGGTCTATATTTTTGGCCCAGCCCTGGACAAAAAAAAGGCTAACATTTTCAAAATTTTTGATATCATTTATTTGCGAGAAAATGAAGGGGGGGTACTCCCTTGAAATTTTCACAGATGATAGAGTACGTGATGGGCTTCTGATCTGTGATGGTCTTAATTTTAAGCCCAGCCCTGGACAAAAAAAGACTAACTTTTACAAAATTTTTGTTATAATTTATTTGGGGGAAAACGAAGGGGGGGTACTCCCTTGAAGTTTTCACAGATTATAGAGTACGTGATGGGCTTTTGATCTGTGATGGTCTTAATTTTAAGCCCAGCCCTGGACAAAAAAGGCGAACTTTTTACAAAATTTTTGTTATCATTTATTTGGGGGAAAATGAAGGGGGGGAACTCCCTTGAAATTTCCACAGATGATAAAATACGTGATGAGCTTTTGATCTGTGATGGTCTAAATTTTTAGCCCAGCCCTGGACAAAAAAAAAGGCTAACTTTTACAAAATTTTTGTTATCATTTATTTGCGAGAAAATGAAGGGGGGGTACTCCCTTGAAATTTTCACAGATGATAGAGTAAGTGATGGGCTTTCGATCTGTGATGGTCCTAATTTTTGGCCCAGCCCTGGGCAGAAATGAGAATAAGCCTACAAAACTCATAAGCGCTAGCCTTCAAAAATACGTCATGTACTGAACGAGACAGGCTAACAATAAAAAAATTTGGTTTTCATTTATTTGCGCGAAAATGAAGGGGGGGTACTCCCTTGAAATTTTCACAGATGATAGAGTACGTGATGGGCTTTTGATCTGTGATGGTCTTAATTTTTGGCCTAGCCCTGGACAAAAAAAGGCTAACTTTTACAAAATTTTTGTTATCATTTATTTGGGGGAACATGAAGGGGGGGAACTCACTTGAAATTTTCACAGATGATAAAATACGTGATGAGCTTTTGATCTGTGATGGTCTAAATTTTAAGCCCAGCCCTGGACAAAAAAAGGCTAACTTTTACAAAATTTTTGTTATCATTTATTTGCGAGAAAATGAAGGGGGGGTACTCCCTTGAAATTTTCACAGATGATAGAGTACGTAATGAGCTTTTGATCTGTGATGATCTTAATTTTTGGCCCAGCCCTGGACAAAAAAAAGCTAACTTTTTCAAAATTGTTGTTATCATTTATTTGCGAGAAAATGAAGGGGGGGTACTCCCTTGAAATTTTCACAGATGATAGAGTAAGTGATGGGCTTTCGATCTGTGATGGTCTTAATTTTTGGCCCAGCCCTGGGCAGAAATGAGAATAAGCCTACAAAACTCATAAGCGCTAGCCTTCAAAAATACGTCATGTACTGAACGAGACAGGCTAACAATAAAAAAATTTGGTTTTCATTTATTTGCGCGAAAATGAAGGGGGGATACTCCCTTGAAATTTTTACAGATGATAGAGTACGTGATGGGCTTTTGATCTGTGATGGTCTAAATTTTTGGCCCAGCCCTGGACAAAAAAAAGGCTAACTTTTTCAAAATATTAGTTATCATTTAATTGCGAGAAAATGAAGGGGGGGTACTCCCTTGAAATTTCCACAGATGATAGAGTAAGTGACGAGCTTTTGATCTGTGATGGTCTATATTTTTGGCCCAGCCCTGGACAAAAAAAAGGCTAACATTTTCAAAATTTTTGATATCATTTATTTGCGAGAAAATGAAGGGGGGGTACTCCCTTGAAATTTTCACAGATGATAGAGTACGTGATGGGCTTCTGATCTGTGATGGTCTTAATTTTAAGCCCAGCCCTGGACAAAAAAAGACTAACTTTTACAAAATTTTTGTTATAATTTATTTGGGGGAAAACGAAGGGGGGGTACTCCCTTGAAGTTTTCACAGATTATAGAGTACGTGATGGGCTTTTGATCTGTGATGGTCTTAATTTTAAGCCCAGCCCTGGACAAAAAAGGCGAACTTTTTACAAAATTTTTGTTATCATTTATTTGGGGGAAAATGAAGGGGGGGAACTCCCTTGAAATTTCCACAGATGATAAAATACGTGATGAGCTTTTGATCTGTGATGGTCTAAATTTTTAGCCCAGCCCTGGACAAAAAAAAAGGCTAACTTTTACAAAATTTTTGTTATCATTTATTTGCGAGAAAATGAAGGGGGGGTACTCCCTTGAAATTTTCACAGATGATAGAGTAAGTGATGGGCTTTCGATCTGTGATGGTCCTAATTTTTGGCCCAGCCCTGGGCAGAAATGAGAATAAGCCTACAAAACTCATAAGCGCTAGCCTTCAAAAATACGTCATGTACTGAACGAGACAGGCTAACAATAAAAAAATTTGGTTTTCATTTATTTGCGCGAAAATGAAGGGGGGGTACTCCCTTGAAATTTTCACAGATGATAGAGTACGTGATGGGCTTTTGATCTGTGATGGTCTTAATTTTTGGCCTAGCCCTGGACAAAAAAAGGCTAACTTTTACAAAATTTTTGTTATCATTTATTTGGGGGAACATGAAGGGGGGGAACTCACTTGAAATTTTCACAGATGATAAAATACGTGATGAGCTTTTGATCTGTGATGGTCTAAATTTTTAGCCCAGCCCTGGACAAAAAAAGGCTAACTTTTACAAAATTTTTGTTATCATTTATTTGCGAGAAAATGAAGGGGGGGTACTCCCTTGAAATTTTCACAGATGATAGAGTACGTAATGAGCTTTTGATCTGTGATGATCTTAATTTTTGGCCCAGCCCTGGACAAAAAAAAGCTAACTTTTTCAAAATTGTTGTTATCATTTATTTGCGAGAAAATGAAGGGGGGGTACTCCCTTGAAATTTTCACAGATGATAGAGTAAGTGATGGGCTTTCGATCTGTGATGGTCTTAATTTTTGGCCCAGCCCTGGGCAGAAATGAGAATAAGCCTACAAAACTCATAAGCGCTAGCCTTCAAAAATACGTCATGTACTGAACGAGACAGGCTAACAATAAAAAAATTTGGTTTTCATTTATTTGCGCGAAAATGAAGGGGGGATACTCCCTTGAAATTTTCACAGATGATAGAGTACGTGATGGGCTTTTGATCTGTGATGGTCTAAATTTTTGGCCCAGCCCTGGACAAAAAAAAGGCTAACTTTTTCAAAATATTAGTTATCATTTAATTGCGAGAAAATGAAGGGGGGGTACTCCCTTGAAATTTCCACAGATGATAGAGTAAGTGACGAGCTTTTGATCTGTGATGGTCTATATTTTTGGCCCAGCCCTGGACAAAAAAAAGGCTAACTTTTTCAAAATTTTTGATATCATTTATTTGCGAGAAAATGAAGGGGGGGTACTCCCTTGAAATTTTCACAGATGATAGAGTACGTGATGGGCTTTTGATCTGTGATGGTCTTAATTTTAAGCCCAGCCCTGGACAAAAAAAGACTAACTTTTACAAAATTTTTGTTATAATTTATTTGGGGGAAAACGAAGGGGGGGTACTCCCTTGAAGTTTTCACAGATTATAGAGTACGTGATGGGCTTTTGATCTGTGATGGTCTTAATTTTAAGCCCAGCCCTGGACAAAAAAAGGCGAACTTTTTACAAAATTTTTGTTATCATTTATTTGGGGGAAAATGAAGGGGGGGAACTCCCTTGAAATTTCCACAGATAATAAAATACGTGATGAGCTTTTGATCTGTGATGGTCTAAATTTTTAGCCCAGCCCTGGACAAAAAAAAAGGCTAACTTTTACAAAATTTTTGTTATCATTTATTTGCGAGAAAATGAAGGGGGGGTACTCCCTTGAAATTTTCACAGATGATAGAGTAAGTGATGGGCTTTCGATCTGTGATGGTCCTAATTTTTGGCCCAGCCCTGGGCAGAAATGAGAATAAGCCTACAAAACTAATAAGCGCTAGCCTTCAAAAATACGTGATGTACTGAACGAGACAGGCTAACAATAAAAAAATTTGGTTTTCATTTATTTGCGCGAAAATGAAGGGGGGGTAGTACTCCCTTTAAATTTTCACAGATGATAGAGTACGTGATGGGCTTTTGATCTGTGATGGTCTAAATTTTTGGCCTAGCCCTGGACAAAAAAAAGGCTAACTTTTTCAAAATTTTTGATATCATTTATTTGCGAGAAAATGAAGGGAGGGTACTCCCTTAAAATTTTCACAGATGATAGAGTACGTGATGGGCTTTTGATCTGTGATTGTCTTAATTTTAAGCCCAGCCCTGGACAGAAAAAGGCTAACTTTTACAAAATTTTTGTTATAATTTATTTGGGGGAAAATAAAGGGGGGTACTCCCTTGAAATTTTCACAGATGATAGAGTACGTGATGAGCTTTTGAAGTGTGATGGTCTCAATTTTTGGCCCAGCCCTGGACAAAAAAAGGCTAACTTTTACAAAATTTTTGTTATCATTTATTTGCGAGAAAATGAAGGGGGGGTGCTCCCTTGAAATTTTCACAGATGATAGAGTACGCAATTAGCTTTTGATCTGTGATGGTCTTAATTTTGAGCCCAGCCCTGGACAAAAAAAGGCTAACTTTTACAAAATTTTTGTTATAATTTATTTGGGGGAAAATAAAGGGGGGTACTCCCTTGAAATTTTCACAGATGATAGAGTACGTGATGAGCTTTTGATCTGTGATGGTCTCAATTTTTGGCCCAGCCCTGGACAAAAAAAGGCTAACTTTTACAAAATTTTTGTTATCATTTATTTGCGAGAAAATGAAGGGGGGATACTCCCTTGAAATTTTCACAGATGATAGAGTACGTAATGAGCTTTTGATCTGTGATGGTCTTAATTTTTGGCCCAGCCCTGGGCAGAATTAAGAATAAGCCTACAAAACTCATAAGCGCTAGCCTTAAAAAATACGTGATGTACTGAACGAGACAGGCTAACAATAAAAAAATTTGGTTTTCATTTATTTGCGCGAAAATGAAGGGGGGGTAATCCCTTGAAATTTTCACAGATGATAGAGTACGTGATGGGCTTTTGATCTGTGATGGTCTAAATTTTAGGCCCGGCCCTGGACAAAAAAAGGCTAACTTTTACAAAATTTTTGTTATAATTTATTTGGGGGAAAATAAAGGGGGGTACTCCCTTGAAATTTTCACAGATGATAGAGTACGTGATAACCTTTTGATCTGTGATGGTCTTAATTTTGAGCCCAGCCCTGGACAAAAAAAGGCTAACTTTTACAAAATTTTTGTTATCATTTATTTGCGAGAAAATGAAGGGGGGGGTACTCCCTTGAAATTTTCACAGATGATAGAGTAAATGATGGGCTTTCGATCTGTGATGGTCCTAATTTTTGGCCCAGCCCTGGGGAGAAATGAGAATAAGCCTACAAAACTCATAAGCGCTAGCCTTCAAAAATACGTGATGTACTGAACGAGACAGGCTAACAATAAAAAAATTTGGTTTTCATTTATTTGCGCGAAAATGAAGGGGGGGTACTCCCTTGAAATTTTCACAGATGATAGAGTACGTGATGGGCTTCTGATCTGTGATGGTCTTAATTTTAAGCCCAGCCCTGGACAAAAAAAGACTAACTTTTACAAAATTTTTGTTATAATTTATTTGGGGGAAAACGAAGGGGGGGTACTCCCTTGAAGTTTTCACAGATTATAGAGTACGTGATGGGCTTTTGATCTGTGATGGTCTTAATTTTAAGCCCAGCCCTGGACAAAAAAGGCGAACTTTTTACAAAATTTTTGTTATCATTTATTTGGGGGAAAATGAAGGGGGGGAACTCCCTTGAAATTTCCACAGATGATAAAATACGTGATGAGCTTTTGATCTGTGATGGTCTAAATTTTTAGCCCAGCCCTGGACAAAAAAAAAGGCTAACTTTTACAAAATTTTTGTTATCATTTATTTGCGAGAAAATGAAGGGGGGGTACTCCCTTGAAATTTTCACAGATGATAGAGTAAGTGATGGGCTTTCGATCTGTGATGGTCCTAATTTTTGGCCCAGCCCTGGGCAGAAATGAGAATAAGCCTACAAAACTCATAAGCGCTAGCCTTCAAAAATACGTGATGTACTGAACGAGACAGGCTAACAATAAAAAAATTTGGTTTTCATTTATTTGCGCGAAAATGAAGGGGGGGTACTCCCTTTAAATTTTCACAGATGATAGAGTACGTGATGGGCTTTTGATCTGTGATGGTCTAAATTTTTGGCCTAGCCCTGGACAAAAAAAAGGCTAACTTTTTCAAAATTTTTGATATCATTTATTTGCGAGAAAATGAAGGGAGGGTACTCCCTTAAAATTTTCACAGATGATAGAGTAAGTGATGGGCTTTCGATCTGTGATGGTCCTAATTTTTGGCCCAGCCCTGGGCAGAAATGAGAATAAGCCTACAAAACTCATAAGCGCTAGCCTTCAAAAATACGTCATGTACTGAACGAGACAGGCTAACAATAAAAAAATTTGGTTTTCATTTATTTGCGCGAAAATGAAGGGGGGGTACTCCCTTGAAATTTTCACAGATGATAGAGTACGTGATGGGCTTTTGATCTGTGATGGTCTTAATTTTTGGCCTAGCCCTGGACAAAAAAAGGCTAACTTTTACAAAATTTTTGTTATCATTTATTTGGGGGAACATGAAGGGGGGGAACTCACTTGAAATTTTCACAGATGATAAAATACGTGATGAGCTTTTGATCTGTGATGGTCTAAATTTTTAGCCCAGCCCTGGACAAAAAAAGGCTAACTTTTACAAAATTTTTGTTATCATTTATTTGCGAGAAAATGAAGGGGGGGTACTCCCTTGAAATTTTCACAGATGATAGAGTACGTAATGAGCTTTTGATCTGTGATGATCTTAATTTTTGGCCCAGCCCTGGACAAAAAAAAGCTAACTTTTTCAAAATTGTTGTTATCATTTATTTGCGAGAAAATGAAGGGGGGGTACTCCCTTGAAATTTTCACAGATGATAGAGTAAGTGATGGGCTTTCGATCTGTGATGGTCTTAATTTTTGGCCCAGCCCTGGGCAGAAATGAGAATAAGCCTACAAAACTCATAAGCGCTAGCCTTCAAAAATACGTCATGTACTGAACGAGACAGGCTAACAATAAAAAAATTTGGTTTTCATTTATTTGCGCGAAAATGAAGGGGGGATACTCCCTTGAAATTTTCACAGATGATAGAGTACGTGATGGGCTTTTGATCTGTGATGGTCTAAATTTTTGGCCCAGCCCTGGACAAAAAAAAGGCTAACTTTTTCAAAATATTAGTTATCATTTAATTGCGAGAAAATGAAGGGGGGGTACTCCCTTGAAATTTCCACAGATGATAGAGTAAGTGACGAGCTTTTGATCTGTGATGGTCTATATTTTTGGCCCAGCCCTGGACAAAAAAAAGGCTAACTTTTTCAAAATTTTTGATATCATTTATTTGCGAGAAAATGAAGGGGGGGTACTCCCTTGAAATTTTCACAGATGATAGAGTACGTGATGGGCTTTTGATCTGTGATGGTCTTAATTTTAAGCCCAGCCCTGGACAAAAAAAGACTAACTTTTACAAAATTTTTGTTATAATTTATTTGGGGGAAAACGAAGGGGGGGTACTCCCTTGAAGTTTTCACAGATTATAGAGTACGTGATGGGCTTTTGATCTGTGATGGTCTTAATTTTAAGCCCAGCCCTGGACAAAAAAAGGCGAACTTTTTACAAAATTTTTGTTATCATTTATTTGGGGGAAAATGAAGGGGGGGAACTCCCTTGAAATTTCCACAGATAATAAAATACGTGATGAGCTTTTGATCTGTGATGGTCTAAATTTTTAGCCCAGCCCTGGACAAAAAAAAAGGCTAACTTTTACAAAATTTTTGTTATCATTTATTTGCGAGAAAATGAAGGGGGGGTACTCCCTTGAAATTTTCACAGATGATAGAGTAAGTGATGGGCTTTCGATCTGTGATGGTCCTAATTTTTGGCCCAGCCCTGGGCAGAAATGAGAATAAGCCTACAAAACTAATAAGCGCTAGCCTTCAAAAATACGTGATGTACTGAACGAGACAGGCTAACAATAAAAAAATTTGGTTTTCATTTATTTGCGCGAAAATGAAGGGGGGGTAGTACTCCCTTTAAATTTTCACAGATGATAGAGTACGTGATGGGCTTTTGATCTGTGATGGTCTAAATTTTTGGCCTAGCCCTGGACAAAAAAAAGGCTAACTTTTTCAAAATTTTTGATATCATTTATTTGCGAGAAAATGAAGGGAGGGTACTCCCTTAAAATTTTCACAGATGATAGAGTACGTGATGGGCTTTTGATCTGTGATTGTCTTAATTTTAAGCCCAGCCCTGGACAGAAAAAGGCTAACTTTTACAAAATTTTTGTTATAATTTATTTGGGGGAAAATAAAGGGGGGTACTCCCTTGAAATTTTCACAGATGATAGAGTACGTGATGAGCTTTTGAAGTGTGATGGTCTCAATTTTTGGCCCAGCCCTGGACAAAAAAAGGCTAACTTTTACAAAATTTTTGTTATCATTTATTTGCGAGAAAATGAAGGGGGGGTGCTCCCTTGAAATTTTCACAGATGATAGAGTACGCAATTAGCTTTTGATCTGTGATGGTCTTAATTTTGAGCCCAGCCCTGGACAAAAAAAGGCTAACTTTTACAAAATTTTTGTTATAATTTATTTGGGGGAAAATAAAGGGGGGTACTCCCTTGAAATTTTCACAGATGATAGAGTACGTGATGAGCTTTTGATCTGTGATGGTCTCAATTTTTGGCCCAGCCCTGGACAAAAAAAGGCTAACTTTTACAAAATTTTTGTTATCATTTATTTGCGAGAAAATGAAGGGGGGATACTCCCTTGAAATTTTCACAGATGATAGAGTACGTAATGAGCTTTTGATCTGTGATGGTCTTAATTTTTGGCCCAGCCCTGGGCAGAATTAAGAATAAGCCTACAAAACTCATAAGCGCTAGCCTTAAAAAATACGTGATGTACTGAACGAGACAGGCTAACAATAAAAAAATTTGGTTTTCATTTATTTGCGCGAAAATGAAGGGGGGGTAATCCCTTGAAATTTTCACAGATGATAGAGTACGTGATGGGCTTTTGATCTGTGATGGTCTAAATTTTAGGCCCGGCCCTGGACAAAAAAAGGCTAACTTTTACAAAATTTTTGTTATAATTTATTTGGGGGAAAATAAAGGGGGGTACTCCCTTGAAATTTTCACAGATGATAGAGTACGTGATAACCTTTTGATCTGTGATGGTCTTAATTTTGAGCCCAGCCCTGGACAAAAAAAGGCTAACTTTTACAAAATTTTTGTTATCATTTATTTGCGAGAAAATGAAGGGGGGGGTACTCCCTTGAAATTTTCACAGATGATAGAGTAAATGATGGGCTTTCGATCTGTGATGGTCCTAATTTTTGGCCCAGCCCTGGGGAGAAATGAGAATAAGCCTACAAAACTCATAAGCGCTAGCCTTCAAAAATACGTGATGTACTGAACGAGACAGGCTAACAATAAAAAAATTTGGTTTTCATTTATTTGCGCGAAAATGAAGGGGGGGTACTCCCTTGAAATTTTCACAGATGATAGAGTACGTGATGGGCTTCTGATCTGTGATGGTCTTAATTTTAAGCCCAGCCCTGGACAAAAAAAGACTAACTTTTACAAAATTTTTGTTATAATTTATTTGGGGGAAAACGAAGGGGGGGTACTCCCTTGAAGTTTTCACAGATTATAGAGTACGTGATGGGCTTTTGATCTGTGATGGTCTTAATTTTAAGCCCAGCCCTGGACAAAAAAGGCGAACTTTTTACAAAATTTTTGTTATCATTTATTTGGGGGAAAATGAAGGGGGGGAACTCCCTTGAAATTTCCACAGATGATAAAATACGTGATGAGCTTTTGATCTGTGATGGTCTAAATTTTTAGCCCAGCCCTGGACAAAAAAAAAGGCTAACTTTTACAAAATTTTTGTTATCATTTATTTGCGAGAAAATGAAGGGGGGGTACTCCCTTGAAATTTTCACAGATGATAGAGTAAGTGATGGGCTTTCGATCTGTGATGGTCCTAATTTTTGGCCCAGCCCTGGGCAGAAATGAGAATAAGCCTACAAAACTCATAAGCGCTAGCCTTCAAAAATACGTGATGTACTGAACGAGACAGGCTAACAATAAAAAAATTTGGTTTTCATTTATTTGCGCGAAAATGAAGGGGGGGTACTCCCTTTAAATTTTCACAGATGATAGAGTACGTGATGGGCTTTTGATCTGTGATGGTCTAAATTTTTGGCCTAGCCCTGGACAAAAAAAAGGCTAACTTTTTCAAAATTTTTGATATCATTTATTTGCGAGAAAATGAAGGGAGGGTACTCCCTTAAAATTTTCACAGATGATAGAGTACGTGATGGGCTTTTGATCTGTGATTGTCTTAATTTTAAGCCCAGCCCTGGACAGAAAAAGGCTAACTTTTACAAAATTTTTGTTATAATTTATTTGGGGGAAAATAAAGGGGGGTACTCCCTTGAAATTTTCACAGATGATAGAGTACGTGATGGGCTTTTGATCTGTGATGGTCTTAATTTTTGGCCTAGCCCTGGACAAAAAAAGGCTAACTTTTACAAAATTTTTGTTATCATTTATTTGGGGGAAAATGAAGGGGGGAACTCCCTTGAAATTTTCACAGATGATAAAATACGTGATGAGCTTTTGATCTGTGATGGTCTAAATTTTAAGCCCGGCCCTGGACAAAAAAAGGCTAACTTTTACAAAATTTTTGTTATAATTTATTTGGGGGAAAATAAAGGGGGGTACTCCCTTGAAATTTTCACAGATGATAGAGTACGTGATAAGCTTTTGATCTGTGATGGTCTTAATTTTTGGCCCAGCCCTGGACAAAAAAAGGCTAACTTTTACAAAATTTTTGTTATCATTTATTTGCGTGAAAATGAAGGGGGGGTACTCCCTTGAAATTTTCACAGACGATAGAGTACGTAATGAGCTTTTGATCTGTGATGGTCTAAATTTTTGGCCCAGCCCTGGGCAGAATCAAGAATAAGCCTACAAAACTCATAAGCGCTGGCCTTCAAAAATACGTGATGTACTGAACGAGACAGGCTAACAATAAAAAAATTTGGTTTTCATTTATTTGCGCAAAAATGAAGTTGGTGTACTCCCTTGAAATTTTCACAGATGATAAAGTACGTGATGGGCTTTGTATCTGTGATGGTCTACATTTTTGGCCCAGCCCTGGACAAAAAAAGGCTAACTTTTACAAAATTTTTGTTATCATTTATTTGCGAGAAAATGAAGGGGGGTTACTCCCTTGAAATTTTCACAGATGATAGAGTACGTGATGGGCTTTTGATCTGTGATGGTCTGAATTTTAGCCCAGCCCTGGACAAAAAAAAGGCTAACTTTTTCAAAATATTAGTTATCATTTATTTGCGAGAAAATGAAGGGGGGGTACTCCCTTGAAATTTCTACAGATGATAGAGTAAGTGACGAGCTTTTGATCTGTGATGGTCTAAATTTTTGGCCCAGCCCTGGACAAAAAAAAGGCTAAATTTTTCAAAATTTTTGATATCAATTATTTGCGAGAAAATGAAGGTGGGGTACTCCCTTGAAATTTTCACAGATGAAAGAGTACGTGATGGGCTTTTGATCTGTGATGGTCTTAATTTTAAGCCCAGCCCTGGACAAAAAAAGATTAACTTTTACAAAATTTTTGTTATAATTTATTTGGGGGAAAATGAAGGGGGGGTACTCCCTTGAAATTTTCACAGATGATAGAGTACGTGATGAGCTTTTGATCTGTGATGGTCTTAATTTTTGGCCCAGCCCTGGCCAAAAAAAGGCGAACTTTTACAAAATTTTTGTTATCATTTATTTGCGAGAAAATGAAGGGGGGATACTCCCTTGAAATGTTCACAGATGATTGAGTACGTAATGAGCTTTTGATCTGTGATGGTCTTAATTTTTGGCCCAGCCCTGGGCAGAATTAAGAATAAGCCTACAAAACTCATAAGCGCTAGCCTTCAAAAATACGTGATGTACTGAACGAGACAGGCTAACAATAAAAAAATTTGGTTTTCATTTATTTGCGCGAAAATGAAGGGGGGGTACTCCCTTGAAATTTTCACAGATGATAGAGTACGTGATGGGCTTTTGATCTGTGATGGTCTTAATTTTTGGCCTAGCCCTGGACAAAAAAAGGCTAACTTTTACAAAATTTTTGTTATCATTTATTTGGGGGAAAATGAAGAGGGGGAACTCCCTTGAAATTTTCACAGATGATAAAATACGTGATGAGATTTTGATCTGTGATGGTCTAAATTTTTAGAACAGCCCTGGACAAAAAAAGGCTAACTTTTACAAAATTTTTGTTATCATTTATTTGCGAGAAAATGAAGGGGGGGTACTCCCTTGAAATTTTCACAGATGATAGAGTACGTAATTAGCTTTTGTTCTGTGATGATCTTAATTTTTGGCCCAGCCCTGGACAAAAAAAAGCTAACTTTTTCAAAATTGTTGTTATCATTTATTTGCGAGAAAATGATGGGGGGGTACTCCCTTGAAATTTTCACAGATGATAGAGTAAGTGATGGGCTTTCGATCTGTGATGGTCCTAATTTTTGGCCCAGCCCTGGGCAGAAATGAGAATAAGCCTACAAAACTCATAAGCGCTAGCCTTCAAAAATACGTGATGTACTGAACGAGACAGGCTAACAATAAAAAAATTTGGTTTTCATTTATTTGCGCGAAAATGAAGGGGGGGTACTCCCTTGAAATTTTCACAGATGAAAGAGTACGTGATGGGCTTTTGATCTGTGATGGTCTTAATTTTTGGCCCAGCCCTGGACAAAAAAAGGCTAACTTTTACAAAATTTTTGTTATAATTTATTTGGGGGAAAATAAAGGGGGGTACTCCCTTGAAATTTTCACAGATGATAGAGAACGTGATAAGCTTATGATCTGTGATGGTCTCAATTTTTGCCCCAGCCCTGGACAAAAAAAGGCTAACTTTTACAAAATTTTTGTTATCATTTATTTGCGTGAAAATGAAGGGGGGGTACTCCCTTGAAATTTTCACAGATGATAGAGTACGTAATGAGCTTTTGATCTGTGATGGTCTTAATTTTTGGCCCAGCCCTGGGCAGAATTAAGAATAAGCCTTCAAAACTCATAAGCGCTAGCCTTCAAAAATACGTGATGTACTGAACGAGACAGGCTTACAATAAAAAAATTTGGTTTTCATTTATTTGCGCAAAAATGAAGGGGGTGTACTCCCTTGAAATTTTCACAGATGATAAAGTACGTGATGGGCTTTTGATCTGTGATGGTCTTAATTTTTGGCCCAGCCCTGGACAAAAAAAGGCTAACTTTTACAAAATTTTTGTTATCATTTATTTGCGAGAAAATTAAGGGGGGTTACTCCCTTGAAATTTTTACAGATGATAAAGTACGTGATGGGCTTTTGATCTGTGATGGTCTCAATTTTTGGCCCAGCCCTGGACAAAAAAAAGGCTAACTTTTTCAAAATATTAGTTATCATTTATTTGCGAGAAAATAAAAGGGGGGGTACTCCCTTGAAATTTCCACAGATGATAGAGTAAGTGACGAGCCTTTGATCTGTGATGGTCTATATTTTTGGCACAGCCCTGGACAAAAAAAAGGCTAACTTTTTCAAAATTTTTGATATCATTTATTTGCGAGAAAAAGGAAGGGGGGGTACTCCCTTGAAATTTTCACAGATGATAGAGTACGTGATGGGCTTTTGATCTGTGATGGTCTTAATTTTAAGCCCAGCCCTGGACAAAAAAAGACTAACTTTTACAAAATTTTTGTTATAATTTATTTGGGGGAAAATGAAGGGGGGGTACTCCCTTGAAATTTTCACAGATGATAGAGTACGTGATGAGCTTTTGATCTGTGATGGTCTAAATTTTTGGCCCAGCCCTGGACAAAAAAAGGCGAACTTTTTACAAAAATTTTGTTATCATTTATTTGCGTGAAAATGAAGGGAGGCTACTCCCTTGAAATTTTTACAGATTATAGAGTACGTAATGAGCTTTTTATCTGTGATGGTCTTAATTTTTGACCCAGCCCTGGACAAAAAAAGGCTAACTTTTTTAAAATTTTTGTTATCATTTATTTGCGAGAAAATGAAGGGGGGGTACTCCCTTGTTATTTTCACAGATGATAGAGTACGTGATGGGCTTTTGATCTGTGATGGTCTAAATTTTTAGCCCAGCCCTGGGCAGAAATGAGAATAAGCCTACAAAACTCATAAGCGCTAGCCTTCAAAATACGTGATGTACTGAACGAGACAGGCTAACAATAAAAAAATTTGGTTTTCATTTATTTGCGCGAAAATGAAGGAGGGGTACTCCCTTGAAATTTTCACAGATGATAGAGTACGTGATGGGCTTTTGTTCTGTGATGGTTTTAATTTTTGGCCTAGCCCTGGACAAAAAAAGGCTAACTTTTACAAAATTTTTGTTATCATTTATTTGGGGGAAAATGAAGGGGGGGAACTCCCTTGAAATTTTCACAGATGATAAAATACGTGATGAGCTTTTGATCTGTGATGGTCTAAATTTTTCGCCCAGCCCTGGACAAAAAAAAGGCTAACTTTTTCAAAATTTTTGATATCATTTATTTGCGAGAAAATGAAGGGGGGGTACTCCCTTGAAATTTTCACAGATGATAGAGTACGTGATGGGCTTTTGATCTGTGATGGTCTTAATTTAAAGCCCAGCCCTGGACAAAAAAAGACTAACTTTTACAAAATTTTTGTTATAATTTATTTGGGGGAAAATGAAGGGGGGGTACTCCCTTGAAGTATTCACAGATTATAGAGTAGGTGATGGGCTTTTGATCTGTGATGGTCTTAATTTTAAGCCCAGCCCTGGACAAAAAAAGGCGAACTTTTTACAAAAATTTTGTTATCATTTATTTGCGAGAAAATAAAGGTGGGGTACTCCCTTGAAATTTTCACAGATTATAGAGTACGTAATGAGCTTTTTATCTGTGATGGTCTTAATTTTTGACCCAGCCCTGGACAAAAAAAGGCTAACTTTTTTAAAATTTTTGTTATCATTTATTTGCGAGAAAATGAAGGGGGGGTACTCCCTTGTTATTTTCACAGATGATAGAGTACGTGATGGGCTTTTGATCTGTGATGGTCTAAATTTTTAGCCCAGCCCTGGGCAGAAATGAGAATAAGCCTACAAAACTCATAAGCGCTAGCCTTCAAAAATACGTAATGTACTGAACGAGACAGGCTAACAATAAAAAAATTTGGTTTTCATTTATTTGCGCGAAAATGAAGGGGGGTACTCCCTTGAAATTTTCACAGATGATAGAGTACGTGATGGGCTTTTGATATGTGATGGTCTTAATTTTTGGCCTAGCCCTGGACAAAAAAAGGCTAACTTTTACAAAATTTTTGTTATCATTTATTTGGGGGAAAATGAAGGGGGGGAACTCCCTTGAAATTTCCACAGATGATAAAATACGTGATGAGCTTTTGATCTGTGATGGTCTCAATTTTTAGCCCAGCTCTGGACAAAAAAAAGGCTAACTTTTACAAAATTTTTGTTATCTTTTATTTGCGAGAAAATGAAGGGGGGGTACTCCCTTGAAATTTTCACAGATGATAGAGTAAGTGATGGGCTTTCGATCTGTGATGGTCCTAATTTTTGGCCCAGCCCTGGGCAGAAATGAGAATAAGCCTACAAAACTCATAAGCGCTAGCCTTCAAAAATACGTGATGTACTGAACGAGACAGGCTAACAATAAAAAAATTTGGTTTTCATTTATTTGCGCAAAAATGAAGGGGGGGTACTCCCTTAAAAATTTTCACCGATGATAGAGTACGTGATGGGCTTTTGATCTGTGATGGTCTAAATTTTTGGCCCAGCCCTGGACAAAAAAAGGCTATCATTTACAAAATTTTTGTTATCATTTATTTGCGAGAAAATGAAGGGGGGTTACTCCCTTGAAATTTTCACAGATGATAGAGTACGTAATTAGCTTTTGATCTGTGATGGTCTTAATTTTTGGCCCAGCCCTGGCCAGAATTAAGAATAAGCCTACAAAACTCATAAGCGCAAGCCTTCAAAAATACGTGATGTACTGAACGAGACAGTCTAACAATAAAAAAATTTGGTTTTCATTTATTTGCGCAAAAATGAAGGGGGGGTACTCCGTTGAAATTTTCACAGATGATAAAGTACGTGATGGGCTTTTGATCTGTGATGGTCTAAATTTTTGGCCCAGCCCTGGACAAAAAAAGGCTATCTTTTACAAAATTTTTGTTATCATTTATTTGCGAGAAAATGAAGGGGGGTTACTCCCTTGAAATTGTCACAGATGATAGAGTACGTGATGGGCTTTTGATCTGTGATGGTCTTAATTTTTGGCCCAGCCCTGGACAAAAAAAAGGCTAACTTTTTCAAAATTTTTGATATCATTTATTTGCGAGAAAATGAAGGGGGGGTACTCCCTTAAAATTTTCACAGATGATAGAGTACGTGATGGGCTTTTGATCTGTGATGGTCTTAATTTTGAGCCCAGCCCTGGACAAAAAAAGGCTAACTTTTACAAAATTTTTGTTATATTTTTATTTGGGGGAAAATAAAGGGGGGTACTCCCTTGAAATTTTCACAGATGATAGAGTACGTGATGAGCTTTTGATCTGTGATGGTCTCAATTTTTGGCCCAGCCCTGGACAAAAAAAGGCTAACTTTTACAAAATTTTTGTTATCATTTATTTGCGAGAAAATGAAGGGGGGATACTCCCTTGAAATTTTCACGGATGATAGAGTACGTAATGAGCTTTTGATCTGTGATGGTCTTAATTTTTGGCCCAGCCCTGGGCAGAATTAAGAATAAGCCTACAAAACTCATAAGCGCTAGCCTTTAAAAATACGTGATGTACTGAACGAGACAGGCTAACAATAAAAAAATTTGGTTTTCATTTATTTGCGCGAAAATGAAGGGGGGGTACTCCCTTGAAATTTTCACAGATGATAAAGTACGTGATGGGCTTTTGATCTGTAATGGTTTAAATTTTTGGCCCAGCCCTGGACAAAAAAAGGCTAACTTTTACAAAATTTTTGTTATCATTTATTTGCGAGAAAATGAAGGGGGGTTACTCCCTTGAAATTTTCACAGATGATAAAGTACGTGATGGGCTTTTGATCTGTGATGGTCTAAATTTTTGGCCCAGCCCTGGACAAAAAAAGGCTAACTTTTACAAAATTTTTGTTATCATTTATTTGCGAGAAAATGAAGGGGGGTTACTCCCTTGAAATTGTCACAGATGATAGAGTACGTGATGGGCTTTTGATTTGTGATGGTCTAAATTTTTGGCCTAGCCCTGGACAAAAAAAAGGCTAACTTTTTCAAAATTTTTGATATCATTTATTTGCGAGAAAATGAAGGGGGGTTACTCCCTTGAAATTGTCACAGATGATAGAGTACGTGATGGGCTTTTGATCTGTGATGGTCTAAATTTTTGGCCCAGCCCTGGACAAAAAAAAGGCTAACTTTTTCAAAATTTTTGATATCATTTATTTGCGAGAAAATGAAGGGGGGGTACTCCCTTAAAATTTTCACAGATGATAGAGTACGTGATGGGCTTTTGATCTGTGATGGTCTTAATTTTGAGCCCAGCCCTGGACAAAAAAAGGCTAACTTTTACAAAATTTTTGTTATATTTTTATTTGGGGGAAAATAAAGGGGGGTACTCCCTTGAAATTTTCACAGATGATAGAGTACGTGATGAGCTTTTGATCTGTGATGGTCTCAATTTTTGGCCCAGCCCTGGACAAAAAAAGGCTAACTTTTACAAAATTTTTGTTATCATTTATTTGCGAGAAAATGAAGGGGGGATACTCCCTTGAAATTTTCACGGATGATAGAGTACGTAATGAGCTTTTGATCTGTGATGGTCTTAATTTTTGGCCCAGCCCTGGGCAGAATTAAGAATAAGCCTACAAAACTCATAAGCGCTAGCCTTTAAAAATACGTGATGTACTGAACGAGACAGGCTAACAATAAAAAAATTTGGTTTTCATTTATTTGCGCGAAAATGAAGGGGGGGTACTCCCTTGAAATTTTCACAGATGATAAAGTACGTGATGGGCTTTTGATCTGTAATGGTTTAAATTTTTGGCCCAGCCCTGGACAAAAAAAGGCTAACTTTTACAAAATTTTTGTTATCATTTATTTGCGAGAAAATGAAGGGGGGTTACTCCCTTGAAATTTTCACAGATGATAAACTACGTGATGGGCTTTTGATCTGTGATGGTCTAAATTTTTGGCCCAGCCCTGGACAAAAAAAGGCTAACTTTTACAAAATTTTTGTTATCATTTATTTGCGAGAAAATGAAGGGGGGTTACTCCCTTGAAATTGTCACAGATGATAGAGTACGTGATGGGCTTTTGATTTGTGATGGTCTAAATTTTTGGCCCAGCCCTGGACAAAAAAAAGGCTAACTTTTTCAAAATTTTTGATATCATTTATTTGCGAGAAAATGAAGGGGGGTTACTCCCTTAAAATTTTCACAGATGATAGAGTACGTGATGGGCTTTTGATCTGTGATGGTCTTAATTTTGAGCCCAGCCCTGGACAAAAAAAGGCTAACTTTTACAAAATTTTTGTTATAATTTATTTGGGGGAAAATAAAGGGGGGTACTCCCTTGAAGTTTTCACAGATGATAGAGTACGTGATGAGCTTTTGATCTGTGATGGTCTCAATTTTTGGCCCAGCCCTGGACAAAAAAAGGCTAACTTTTACAAAATTTTTGTTATCATTTATTTGCGAGAAAATGACGGGGGGATACTCCCTTGAAATTTTCACAGATGATAGAGTACGTAATGAGCTTTTAATCTGTGATGGTCTTAATTTTTGGCCCAGCCCTGGGCAGAATTAAGAATAAGCCTACAAAACTCATAAGCGCTAGCCCTCAAAAATACGTGATGTACTGAACGAGACAGGCTAACAATAAAAAAATTTGGTTTTCATTTATTTGCGCGAAAATGAAGGGGGGGTACTCCCTTGAAATTTTCACAGATGATAAAGTACGTGATGGGCTTTTGATCTGTGATGGTCTAAATTTTTGGCCCAGCCCTGGACAAAAAAGGCTAACTTTTACAAAATTTTTGTTATCATTTATTTGCGAGAAAATGAAGGGGGGTTACTCCCTTGAAATTTTCACAGATGATAGAGTACGTGATGGGCTTTTGATCTGTGATGGTCTAAATTTTGGCCCAGCCCTGGACAAAAAAAAAGGCTAACTTTTTCAAAATATTAGTTATCATTTATTTGCGAGAAAATGAAGGGGGGGTACTCCCTTGAAATTTCCACAGATGATAGAGTAAGTGACGAGCTTTTGATCTGTGATGGTCTAAATTTTTGGCCCAGCCCTGGACAAAAAAAAAGGCTAACTTTTTCAAAATTTTTGATATAATTTAATTGCGAGAAAATGAAGGTGGGGTACTCCCTTGAAATTTTCACAGATGAAAGAACATGTGATGGGCTTTTGATCTGTGATGGTCTTAATTTTTGGCCTAGCCCTGGACAAAAAAAGGCTATCTTTTACAAAATTTTTGTTATCATTTATTTGGGGGTAAATGAAGGGGGAGAACTCCCTTGAAATTTTCACAGATGATAAAATACGTGATGAGATTTTGATCTGTGATGGTCTAAATTTTTAGCCCAGCCCTGGACAAAAAAAGGCTAACTTTTACAAAATTTTTGTTATCATTTATTTGCGAGAAAATGAAGGGGGGGTACTCCCTTGAAATTTTCACAGATGATAGAGTACGTAATGAGCTTTTGTTCTGTGATGATCTTAATTTTTGGCCCAGCCCTGGACAAAAAAAAGCTAACTTTTTCAAAATTGTTGTTATCATTTATTTGCGAGAAAATAAAGGGGGGGTACTCCCTTGAAATTTTCACAGATGATAGAGTAAGTGATGGGCTTTCGATCTGTGATGGTCCTAATTTTTGGCCCAGCCCTGGGCAGAAATGAGAATAAGCCTACAAAACTCATAAGCGCTAGCCTTCAAAAATACGTGATGTACTGAACGAGACAGGCTAACAATAAAAAAATTTGGTTTTCATTTATTTGCGCGAAAATGAAGGGGGGGTACTCCCTTGAAATTTTCACAGATAAAAGAGTACGTGATGGGCTTTTGATCTGTGATGGTCTAAATTTTTGGCCCAGCCCTGGACAAAAAAAAGGCTAACTTTTTCAAAATTTTTGTTATCATTTATTTGGGGGTAAATGAAGGGGGAGAACTCCCTTGAAATTTTCACAGATGATAAAATACGTGATGAGATTTTGATCTGTGATGGTCTAAATTTTAAGCCCAGCCCTGGACAAAAAAAGGCTAACTTTTACAAAATTTTTGTTATCATTTATTTGCGAGAAAATGAAGGGGGGGTACTCCCTTGAAATTTTCACAGATGATAGAGTACGTAATGAGCTTTTGTTCTGTGATGATCTTAATTTTTGGCCCAGCCCTGGACAAAAAAAAGCTAACTTTTTCAAAATTGTTGTTATCATTTATTTGCGAGAAAATAAAGGGGGGGTACTCCCTTGAAATTTTCACAGATGATAGAGTAAGTGATGGGCTTTCGATCTGTGATGGTCCTAATTTTTGGCCCAGCCCTGGGCAGAAATGAGAATAAGCCTACAAAACTCATAAGCGCTAGCCTTCAAAAATACGTGATGTACTGAACGAGACAGGCTAACAATAAAAAAATTTGGTTTTCATTTATTTGCGCGAAAATGAAGGGGGGGTACTCCCTTGAAATTTTCACAGATAAAAGAGTACGTGATGGGCTTTTGATCTGTGATGGTCTAAATTTTTGGCCCAGCCCTGGACAAAAAAAAGGCTAACTTTTTCAAAATTTTTGATATCATTTATTTGCGAGAAAATGAAGAGGGGGTACTCCCTTAAAATTTTCACAGATGATAGAGTACGTGATGGGCTTTTGATCTGTGATGGTCTTAATTTTAAGCCTAGCCCTGGACAAAAAAAGGCTAACTTTTACAAAATTTTTGTTATAATTTATTTGGGGGAAAATAAAGGGGGGTACTCCCTTGAAATTTTCACAGATGATAGAGAACGTGATAAGCTTATGATCTGTGATGGTCTCAATTTTTGCCCCAGCCCTGGACAAAAAAAGGCTAACTTTTACAAAATTTTTGTTATCATTTATTTGCGTGAAAATGAAGGGGGGGTACTCCCTTGAAATTTTCACAGATGATAGAGTACGTAATGAGCTTTTGATCTGTGATGGTCTTAATTTTTGGCCCAGCCCTGGGCAGATTTAAGAATAAGCCTTCAAAACTCATAAGCGCTAGCCTTCAAAAATACGTGATGTACTGAACGAGACAGGCTTACAATAAAAAAATTTGGTTTTCATTTATTTGCGCAAAAATGAAGGGGGTGTACTCCCTTGAAATTTTCACAGATGATAAAGTACGTGATGGGCTTTTGATCTGTGATGGTCTTAATTTTTGGCCCAGCCCTGGACAAAAAAAGGCTAACTTTTACAAAATTTTTGTTATCATTTATTTGCGAGAAAATTAAGGGGGGTTACTCCCTTGAAATTTTTACAGATGATAAAGTACGTGATGGGCTTTTGATCTGTGATGGTCTCAATTTTTGGCCCAGCCCTGGACAAAAAAAAGGCTAACTTTTTCAAAATATTAGTTATCATTTATTTGCGAGAAAATAAAAGGGGGGGTACTCCCTTGAAATTTCCACAGATGATAGAGTAAGTGACGAGCCTTTGATCTGTGATGGTCTATATTTTTGGCACAGCCCTGGACAAAAAAAAGGCTAACTTTTTCAAAATTTTTGATATCATTTATTTGCGAGAAAAAGGAAGGGGGGGTACTCCCTTGAAATTTTCACAGATGATAGAGTACGTGATGGGCTTTTGATCTGTGATGGTCTTAATTTTAAGCCCAGCCCTGGACAAAAAAAGACTAACTTTTACAAAATTTTTGTTATAATTTATTTGGGGGAAAATGAAGGGGGGGTACTCCCTTGAAATTTTCACAGATGATAGAGTACGTGATGAGCTTTTGATCTGTGATGGTCTAAATTTTTGGCCCAGCCCTGGACAAAAAAAGGCGAACTTTTTACAAAAATTTTGTTATCATTTATTTGCGTGAAAATGAAGGGAGGCTACTCCCTTGAAATTTTTACAGATTATAGAGTACGTAATGAGCTTTTTATCTGTGATGGTCTTAATTTTTGACCCAGCCCTGGACAAAAAAAGGCTAACTTTTTTAAAATTTTTGTTATCATTTATTTGCGAGAAAATGAAGGGGGGGTACTCCCTTGTTATTTTCACAGATGATAGAGTACGTGATGGGCTTTTGATCTGTGATGGTCTAAATTTTTAGCCCAGCCCTGGGCAGAAATGAGAATAAGCCTACAAAACTCATAAGCGCTAGCCTTCAAAATACGTGATGTACTGAACGAGACAGGCTAACAATAAAAAAATTTGGTTTTCATTTATTTGCGCGAAAATGAAGGAGGGGTACTCCCTTGAAATTTTCACAGATGATAGAGTACGTGATGGGCTTTTGATCTGTGATGGTTTTAATTTTTGGCCTAGCCCTGGACAAAAAAAGGCTAACTTTTACAAAATTTTTGTTATCATTTATTTGGGGGAAAATGAAGGGGGGGAACTCCCTTGAAATTTTCACAGATGATAAAATACGTGATGAGCTTTTGATCTGTGATGGTCTAAATTTTTCGCCCAGCCCTGGACAAAAAAAAGGCTAACTTTTTCAAAATTTTTGATATCATTTATTTGCGAGAAAATGAAGGGGGGGTACTCCCTTGAAATTTTCACAGATGATAGAGTACGTGATGGGCTTTTGATCTGTGATGGTCTTAATTTAAAGCCCAGCCCTGGACAAAAAAAGACTAACTTTTACAAAATTTTTGTTATAATTTATTTGGGGGAAAATGAAGGGGGGGTACTCCCTTGAAGTATTCACAGATTATAGAGTACGTGATGGGCTTTTGATCTGTGATGGTCTTAATTTTAAGCCCAGCCCTGGACAAAAAAAGGCGAACTTTTTACAAAAATTTTGTTATCATTTATTTGCGAGAAAATAAAGGGGGGGTACTCCCTTGAAATTTTCACAGATTATAGAGTACGTAATGAGCTTTTTATCTGTGATGGTCTTAATTTTTGACCCAGCCCTGGACAAAAAAAGGCTAACTTTTTTAAAATTTTTGTTATCATTTATTTGCGAGAAAATGAAGGGGGGGTACTCCCTTGTTATTTTCACAGATGATAGAGTACGTGATGGGCTTTTGATCTGTGATGGTCTAAATTTTTAGCCCAGCCCTGGGCAGAAATGAGAATAAGCCTACAAAACTCATAAGCGCTAGCCTTCAAAAATACGTAATGTACTGAACGAGACAGGCTAACAATAAAAAAATTTGGTTTTCATTTATTTGCGCGAAAATGAAGGGGGGTACTCCCTTGAAATTTTCACAGATGATAGAGTACGTGATGGGCTTTTGATATGTGATGGTCTTAATTTTTGGCCTAGCCCTGGACAAAAAAAGGCTAACTTTTACAAAATTTTTGTTATCATTTATTTGGGGGAAAATGAAGGGGGGGAACTCCCTTGAAATTTCCACAGATGATAAAATACGTGATGAGCTTTTGATCTGTGATGGTCTAAATTTTTAGCCCAGCCCTGGACAAAAAAAAGGCTAACTTTTACAAAATTTTTGTTATCATTTATTTGCGAGAAAATGAAGGGGGGGTACTCCCTTGAAATTTTCACAGATGATAGAGTAAGTGATGGGCTTTCGATCTGTGATGGTCCTAATTTTTGGCCCAGCCCTGGGCAGAAATGAGAATAAGCCTACAAAACTCATAAGCGCTAGCCTTCAAAAATACGTGATGTACTGAACGAGACAGGCTAACAATAAAAAAATTTGGTTTTCATTTATTTGCGCGAAAATGAAGGGGGGGTACTCCCTTAAAAATTTTCACCGATGATAGAGTACGTGATGGGCTTTTGATCTGTGATGGTCTAAATTTTTGGCCCAGCCCTGGGCAGAATTAAGAATAAGCCTACAAAACTCATAAGCGCAAGCCTTCAAAAATACGTGATGTACTGAACGAGACAGTCTAACAATAAAAAAATTTGGTTTTCATTTATTTGCGCAAAAATGAAGGGGGGGTACTCCGTTGAAATTTTCACAGATGATAAAGTACGTGATGGGCTTTTGATCTGTGATGGTCTAAATTTTTGGCCCAGCCCTGGACAAAAAAAGGCTATCTTTTACAAAATTTTTGTTATCATTTATTTGCGAGAAAATGAAGGGGGGTTACTCCCTTGAAATTGTCACAGATGATAGAGTACGTGATGGGCTTTTGATCTGTGATGGTCTAAATTTTTGGCCCAGCCCTGGACAAAAAAAAGGCTAACTTTTTCAAAATTTTTGATATAATTTATTTGCGAGAAAATGAAGGGGGGGTACTCCCTTAAAATTTTCACAGATGATAGAGTACGTGATGGGCTTTTGATCTGTGATGGTCTTAATTTTGAGCCCAGCCCTGGACAAAAATAGGCTAACTTTTACAAAATTTTTGTTATATTTTTATTTGGGGGAAAATAAAGGGGGGTACTCCCTTGAAATTTTTACAGATGATAGAGTACGTGATGAGCTTTTGATCTGTGATGGTCTCAATTTTTGGCCCAGCCCTGGACAAAAAAAGGCTAACTTTTACAAAATTTTTGTTATCATTTATTTGCGAGAAAATGAAGGGGGGATACTCCCTTGAAATTTTCACGGATGATAGAGTACGTAATGAGCTTTTGATCTGTGATGGTCTTAATTTTTGGCCCAGCCCTGGGCAGAATTAAGAATAAGCCTACAAAACTCATAAGCGCTAGCCTTTAAAAATACGTGATGTACTGAACGAGACAGGCTAACAATAAAAAAATTTAGTTTTCATTTATTTGCGCGAAAATGAAGGGGGGGTACTCCCTTGAAATTTTCACAGATGATAAAGTACGTGATGGGCTTTTGATCTGTAATGGTTTAAATTTTTGGCCCAGCCCTGGACAAAAAAAGGCTAACTTTTACAAAATTTTTGTTATCATTTATTTGCGAGAAAATGAAGGGGGGTTACTCCCTTGAAATTTTCACAGATGATAAAGTACGTGATGGGCTTTTGATCTGTGATGGTCTAAATTTTTGGCCCAGCCCTGGACAAAAAAAGGCTAACTTTTACAAAATTTTTGTTATCATTTATTTGCGAGAAAATGAAGGGGGGTTACTCCCTTGAAATTGTCACAGATGATAGAGTACGTGATGGGCTTTTGATTTGTGATGGTCTAAATTTTTGGCCCAGCCCTGGACAAAAAAAAGGCTAACTTTTTCAAAATTTTTGATATCATTTATTTGCGAGAAAATGAAGAGGGGTTACTCCCTTAAAATTTTCACAGATGATAGAGTACGTGATGGGCTTTTGATCTGTGATGGTCTTAATTTTGAGCCCAGCCCTGGACAAAAAAAGGCTAACTTTTACAAAATTTTTGTTATCATTTATTTGCGAGAAAATGACGGGGGGATACTCCCTTGAAATTTTCACAGATGATAGAGTACGTAATGAGCTTTTGATCTGTGATGGTCTTAATTTTTGGCCCAGCCCTGGGCAGAATTAAGAATAAGCCTACAAAACTCATAAGCGCTAGCCCTCAAAAATACGTGATGTACTGAACGAGACAGGCTAACAATAAAAAAATTTGGTTTTCATTTATTTGCGCGAAAATGAAGGGGGGGTACTCCCTTGAAATTTTCACAGATGATAAAGTACGTGATGGGCTTTTGATCTGTGATGGTCTAAATTTTTGGCCCAGCCCTGGACAAAAAAAGGCTAACTTTTACAAAATTTTTGTTATCATTTATTTGCGAGAAAATGAAGGGGGGTTACTCCCTTGAAATTTTCACAGATGATAGAGTACGTGATGGGCTTTTGATCTGTGATGGTCTAAATTTTGGCCCAGCCCTGGACAAAAAAAAAGGCTAACTTTTTCAAAATATTAGTTATCATTTATTTGCGAGAAAATGAAGGGGGGGTACTCCCTTGAAATTTCCACAGATGATAGAGTAAGTGACGAGCTTTTGATCTGTGATGGTCTAAATTTTTGGCCCAGCCCTGGACAAAAAAAAAGGCTAACTTTTTCAAAATTTTTGATATAATTTATTTGCGAGAAAATGAAGGTGGGGTACTCCCTTGAAATTTTCACAGATGAAAGAACATGTGATGGGCTTTTGATCTGTGATGGTCTTAATTTTAAGCCCAGCCCTGGACAAAAAAAGACTAACTTTTACATAATTTTTGTTATAATTTATTTGGGGGAAAATGAAGGGGGGGTACTCCCTTGAAATTTTCACAGATGATAGAGTACGTGATGAGCTTTTGATCTGTGATGGTCTTAATTTTTGGCCCAGCCCTGGCCAAAAAAAGGCGAACTTTTACAAAATTTTTGTTATCATTTATTTGCGAGAAAATGAAGGGGGGATACTCCCTTGAAATTTTCACAGATGATTGAGTACGTAATGAGCTTTTGATCTGTGATGGTCTTAATTTTTGGCCCAGCCCTGGGCAGAATTAAGAATAAGCCTACAAAACTCATAAGCGCTAGCCTTAAAAAATACGTGATGTACTGAACGAGACAGGCTAACAATAAAAAAATTTGGTTTTCATTTATTTGCGCGAAAATGAAGGGTGGGTACTCCCTTGAAATTTTCACAGATGATAGAGTACGTGATGGGCTTTTGATCTGTGATGGTCTTAATTTTTGGCCTAGCCCTGGACAAAAAAAGGCTAACTTTTACAAAATTTTTGTTATCATTTATTTGGGGGTAAATGAAGGGGGAGAACTCCCTTGAAATTTTCACAGATGATAAAATACGTGATGAGATTTTGATCTGTGATGGTCTAAATTTTTAGCCCAGCCCTGGACAAAAAAAGGCTAACTTTTACAAAATTTTTGTTATAATTTATTTGGGGGAAAATAAAGGGGGGTACTTCCTTGAAATTTTCACGGATGATAGAGTACGTGATAAGCTTCTGATCTGTGACGGTCTCAATTTTTGGCCTAGCCCTGGACAAAAAAAGGCTAACTTTTACAAAATTTTTGTTATCATTTATTTGCGTGAAAATGAAGGGGGGGTACTCCCTTGAAATTTTCACAGATGATATAGTACGTAATGAGCTTTTGATCTGTGATGGTCTAAATTTTTGGCCCAGCCCTGGGCAGAATTAAGAATAAGCCTACAAAACTCATAAGCGCTAGCCTTCAAAAATACGTGATGTACTGAACGAGACAGGCTTACAATAAAAAAATTTGGTTTTCATTTATTTGCGCAAAAATGAAGGGGGTTCTCTCCTTTGAAATTTTCACAGATGATAAAGTACGTGATGGGCTTTTGATCTGTGATGGTCTAAATTTTTGGCCCAGCCCTGGACAAAAAAAAGCTAACTTTTACAAAATTTTTGTTATCATTTATTTGCGAGAAAATGAAGGGGGGGGTACTCCCTTGAAATTTTTACAGATGATAGAGTACGTGATGGGCTTTTGATCTGTGATGGTCTCAATTTTTGGCCTAGCCTTGGACAAAAAAAGGCTCACTTTTTCAAAATTTTTGTTATCATTTATTTGCGAGAAAATGAAGGGGGGGTACTCCATTGAAATTTGCACAGATGATAGATTACGTGATGGGCTTTCGATCTGTGATGATCTTAATTTTTGGCCCAGCCCTGGGCAGAAATGAGAATAAGCCTACAAAACTCATAAGCGCTAGACTTCAAAAATACGTGATGTATTGAACGAGACAGGCTAACAATAAAAAAATTTGGTTTTCATTTATTTGCGCGAAAATGAAGGGGGGGTACTCACTTGAAATTTTCACAGATGATAAAGTACGTGATGGGCTTTTGATCTGTGATGGTCTTAATTTTTGGCCCAGCCGTGGACAAAAAAAGGCTTACTTTTTCAAAATTTTTGTTATCATTTATTTGCGAGAAAATGAAGGGGGGGTACTCCCTTGTTATTTTCACAGATGATAGAGTACGTGATGGGCTTTTGATCTGTGATGGTGTTAATTTTTAGCCCAGCCCTGGGCAGAAATGAGAATAAGCCTACAAAACTCATAAGCGCTAGCCTTCAAAAATACGTGATGTACTGAACGAGACAGGCTAACAATAAAAAAATTTGGTTTTCATTTATTTGCGCGAAAATGAAGGGGGGGTACTCCCTTGATATTTTCACAGATGATAGAGTACGTGATGGGCTTTTGATCTGTGATGGTCTTAATTTTTGGCCTAGCCCTGGACAAGAAAAGGCTAACTTTTTCAAAATTTTTGTTTTCATTTATTTGCGAGAAAATGAAGGGGGGGTACCTCATTGAAATTTGCACAGATAATAGATTACGTGATGGGCTTTCGATCTGTGATGATCTTAATTTTTGGCCCAGCCCTGGGCAGAAATGAGAATAAGCCTACAAAACTCATAAGCGCTAGCCTTCAAAAATACGTGATGTATTGAACGAGACAGGCTAACAATAAAAAAATTTGGTTTTCATTTATTTGCGCGAAAATGAAGGGGGGGTACTCACTTGAAATTTTCACAGATGATAGAGTACGTGATGGGCTTTTGATCTGTGATGGTCTTAATTTTTGGCCTAGCCCTGGACAAGAAAAGGCTAACTTTTTCAAAATTTTTGTTTTCATTTATTTGCGAGAAAATGAAGGGGGGGTACCTCATTGAAATTTGCACAGATAATAGATTACGTGATGGGCTTTCGATCTGTGATGATCTTAATTTTTGGCCCAGCCCTGGGCAGAAATGAGAATAAGCCTACAAAACTCATAAGCGCTAGCCTTAAAAAATACGTGATGTATTGAACGAGACAAGCTAACAATAAAAAAATTTGGTTTTCAATTATTTGCGCGAAAATGAAGGAATCACTTGAAATTTTCACAGATGATAAAGTACGTGATGGGCTTTTGATCTGTGATGGTCTAAATTTTTGGCCCAGCCGTGGACAAAAAAAGGCTAACTTTTTCAAAATTTCTGTTATCATTTATTTGCGAGAAAATGAAGGGGGGGTACTCCCTTGAAATTTTCACAGATGATAGAGTACGTGATGAGATTTTGATCTGTGATGGTCTAATATTTAGGCCGGGACTTGCCGGCCGCACAAAATAAAAAGTTTGAAATTTGCTAAGTCCCAGAAGGTGAAAATTTCGGCTAAGTGTTTTGAAGATTTCGAAATTGTAAAAATTCTAAAATGAGTTGCAATATATTGAAAAATATGAAATTAACACTGAAGCTAGTCCGTACATAGATGTAAATAGAGAAAAAGTTTGATTAGTTAAATATTAAAAATGAAAAAATGATTAAAGTTTAAAAAAAAAGCAAAAAAGGAAAATGAGTATAACACCTTTTTTACACGTTAGATATTGATGAAAATTGAATTGGTAGTAGGTAACAAGGTGTTTAAGAGTGTTGTAGAATTTAAAGAATATCTAACGTGAGGAAAAATTTAAATGATAAAAAAAAAAAAAAAAAAAAATGTCCCCACCGAAAATATGTCAAAATTTTGAGCGAGACTCCCCGAGTTAAAAAATAAGTCGAGAAAAAAGCGTTGTCTACATGACCTTATTTGATTTTTACATTATTTTTAAAAACTCAGTACGTTACGTCGTATTTAAGATTTGAAATTTAACCCAGAAAGCATAGGGAATCTCGATTGAATTAAAATTTTGATTCGATTGGCGGTCCCTAATCAAAATAAAAAAAGCGAAGACAGCAAGAAAAAATTTTTTTTTGCCCAAGCCCCCCCGATTCCCGAATGTCAAAAAATGGTAAGCCCTTATGTGAGCGCCTGTTCCCTTTTTTTATATTCAGTCTCTAAGTCAGTAATTGAGGAAGTTATTCGTGTGAGACGGTTTGTGGCAAATTTGGTAAAATGAGAAAAAAAAATATAAAAAGTGAGTGTTGTGATATCAGAAAGCCATACCAGAAAATATTGAGGATTTTGAATTATAATATTTTCTGAAAAAGTTTAAAAAAAAAGGAAAAAAGTAAAATGAGTATAAAAACTTTTCTACACGTTAGATATTAATGAAAATTCAATAAGTAGTAGGTAACGAGGTGTTTAAGAGTGTTTCAGAATATGAACAATATCTAACATGAGGAAAAATTTCAATGATAAAAAAAAAAAAAAAAAATTGTCCCCCCCCCCAAAAGATGTCAACATTTTGAGCGAGACCCCCCGAACGAAAAACAGTTGGAGGGAATAGCGTTGTCTACAAGACCTTATTTGGTTTTTACATTAACTATGAAAACTCAGCACGTTACGTCGTATTTCAGATTGGAAATTTAACCCAGGAAGCATAGGGAATCTCAATTGAATTTAAAATTTTGATTTGATTGGCGGTCCCTGATCGAAATGAGAAAAAGCAAAGACATCGTTAGAAGCGCAATGAATGTCCGCTTCTGTTTTTTGTCACGCGAAAACGATCGGATCGTTAGAAGTATTTTTCTTTTAAAGAGAAAAAAGTCAAAAAGGGAAGTCAAAAAAAAAATGAGCTCATGCCCCAACAAGTTTTGAATGTCAAAAAACAGTTAGCCCTTATGTGAGCGCTTGTTCCCTTTTTATTTCAAGTCTCTAAGTCAAAAATTGAAGAAGTTATTTATGTCAGAAGAATTTTACAAATTTTGTGAAAAAGAAAAAAAAAATAATAAAAACTTGGTCTTTTGATAGCGTGGAGGTGTATCTCGAAATATTAGAGATTGCGAAAAATAATAATTTCTGAAATTTTGCAAAGTGTGGTGATTGACCATGTTGGCGGAAAAATATGTTCATCTGCCGATAAGCGGTTAGCGCTGGGCGAATGACAGAATGACAAGAGTGCGGGCGCCGACCAGCTCGAAAGATGAAAAGTGTTAGAGTTGCCGGGACTTGGTTGTCGGCCGCACAAAATAAAAAGTTTGAAATTTGCTAAGTCCAGGAATGAGAAAAATCTGCTAAGTGTTTGACGATTTTGAAATTGTAAAAATTCTAAAAAGAGTTGCGATGAACTGAAATGAATGCAATTTTTACTCAAGTTATTCCGTACAAAGATGTATTTGGAAAAAAAGTTTGATTAGTGAAATATTAAAAATGAAAAAATGATTAAAGTTTAAAAAAAAAGCAAAAAAGGAAAATGAGTATAACACCTTTTTTACACGTTAGATATTGATGAAAATTGAATTGGTAGTAGGTAACAAGGTGTTTAAGAGTGTTGTAGAATTTAAAGAATATCTAACGTGAGGAAAAATTTAAATGATAAAAAAAAAAAAAAAAAAAAATGTCCCCACCGAAAATATGTCAAAATTTTGAGCGAGACTCCCCGAGTTAAAAAATAAGTCGAGAAAAAAGCGTTGTCTACATGACCTTATTTGATTTTTACATTATTTTTAAAAACTCAGTACGTTACGTCGTATTTAAGATTTGAAATTTAACCCAGAAAGCATAGGGAATCTCGATTGAATTAAAATTTTGATTCGATTGGCGGTCCCTAATCAAAATAAAAAAAGCGAAGACAGCAAGAAAAAATTTTTTTTTGCCCAAGCCCCCCCGATTCCCGAATGTCAAAAAATGGTAAGCCCTTATGTGAGCGCCTGTTCCCTTTTTTTATATTCAGTCTCTAAGTCAGTAATTGAGGAAGTTATTCGTGTGAGACGGTTTGTGGCAAATTTGGTAAAATGAGAAAAAAAAATATAAAAAGTGAGTGTTGTGATATCAGAAAGCCATACCAGAAAATATTGAGGATTTTGAATTATAATATTTTCTGAAAAAGTTTAAAAAAAAAGGAAAAAAGTAAAATGAGTATAAAAACTTTTCTACACGTTAGATATTAATGAAAATTCAATAAGTAGTAGGTAACGAGGTGTTTAAGAGTGTTTCAGAATATGAACAATATCTAACATGAGGAAAAATTTCAATGATAAAAAAAAAAAAAAAAAATTGTCCCCCCCCCCAAAAGATGTCAACATTTTGAGCGAGACCCCCCGAACGAAAAACAGTTGGAGGGAATAGCGTTGTCTACAAGACCTTATTTGGTTTTTACATTAACTATGAAAACTCAGCACGTTACGTCGTATTTCAGATTGGAAATTTAACCCAGGAAGCATAGGGAATCTCAATTGAATTTAAAATTTTGATTTGATTGGCGGTCCCTGATCGAAATGAGAAAAAGCAAAGACATCGTTAGAAGCGCAATGAATGTCCGCTTCTGTTTTTTGTCACGCGAAAACGATCGGATCGTTAGAAGTATTTTTCTTTTAAAGAGAAAAAAGTCAAAAAGGGAAGTCAAAAAAAAAATGAGCTCATGCCCCAACAAGTTTTGAATGTCAAAAAACAGTTAGCCCTTATGTGAGCGCTTGTTCCCTTTTTATTTCAAGTCTCTAAGTCAAAAATTGAAGAAGTTATTTATGTCAGAAGAATTTTACAAATTTTGTGAAAAAGAAAAAAAAAATAATAAAAACTTGGTCTTTTGATAGCGTGGAGGTGTATCTCGAAATATTAGAGATTGCGAAAAATAATAATTTCTGAAATTTTGCAAAGTGTGGTGATTGACCATGTTGGCGGAAAAATATGTTCATCTGCCGATAAGCGGTTAGCGCTGGGCGAATGACAGAATGACAAGAGTGCGGGCGCCGACCAGCTCGAAAGATGAAAAGTGTTAGAGTTGCCGGGACTTGGTTGTCGGCCGCACAAAATAAAAAGTTTGAAATTTGCTAAGTCCAGGAATGAGAAAAATCTGCTAAGTGTTTGACGATTTTGAAATTGTAAAAATTCTAAAAAGAGTTGCGATGAACTGAAATGAATGCAATTTTTACTCAAGTTATTCCGTACAAAGATGTATTTGGAAAAAAAGTTTGATTAGTGAAATATTAAAAATGAAAAAATGATTAAAGTTTAAAAAAAAAGCAAAAAAGGAAAATGAGTATAACACCTTTTTTTCACGTTAGATATTGATAAAAATTGAATTGGTAGTATGTAACAAGGTGTTTAAGAGTGTTGTAGAATTTAAAAAATATCTAACGTTAGGAAAAATTTAAATAAATAAAAAAAAAAAAAAAAAATTGTCCCCACCGAAAATATGTCAAAATTTTGAGCGAGACTCCCTGAGTTAAAAAAAAAGTCGAGAAAAAGCGTTGTCTACATGACCTTATTTGATTTTTACATTAACTTTAAAAACTCAGTACGTTACGTCGTATTTAAGATTTGAAATTTAACCCAGGAAGCATAGGGAATCTCGATTGAATTAATATTTTGATTCGATTGGCGGTCCCTAATCGAAATAAAAAAAAGCGAAGACAGCAAGAAAAAAAAATTTTTTTGCCCAAGCCCCCCCGATTCCCGAATGTCAAAAAATGGTTAGCCCTTATGTGAGCGCCTGTTCCCTTTTTTTATATTCAGTCTCTAAGTCAGTAATTGAGGAAGTTATTCGTGTGAGACGGTTTGTGGCAAATTTGGTAAAATGAGAAAAAAAAAATATATAAAGTGAGTATTGTGATATCAGAAAGCCATACCAGAAAATATTGAGGATTTTGAATAATAATATTTTCTGAAAAAGTTTAAAAAAAAAGCAAAAAAGTAAAATGAGTATAAAAACTTTTCTACACGTTAGATATAAATGAAAATTAAATAAAAAGTAGGTAACGAGGTGTTTAAGAGTGTTTCAGAATATGAACAATATCTAACATGAGGAAAAATTTCAATGATAAAAAAAAAAAAAAAATTGTCCCCCCCCCAAAATATGTCAAAATTTTGAGCAAGACCCCCCGAACGAAAAACAGTTCGAGGGAATAGCGTTGTCTACAAGACCTATTTTGGTTTTTACATTAACTATGAAAACTCAGCACGTTACGTCGTATTTCAGATTGGAAATTTAACCCAGGAAGCATAGGGAATCTCAATTGAATTTAAAATTTTGATTTGATTGGCGGTCCCTGATCGAAATGAGAAAAAGCAAAGACATCGTTAGAAGCGCAATGAATGTCCGCTTCTGTTTTTTGTCACGCGAAAACGATCGGATCGTTAGAAGTATTTTTCTTTTGAAGAGAAAAAAGTCAAAAAGGGAAGTCAAAAGAAAAATGAGCTCATGCCCCAACAAGTTTTTAATGTCAAAAAACAGTTAGCCCTTATGTGAGCGCTTGTTCCCTTTTTATTTCAAGTCTCTAAGTCAAAAATTGAAGAAGTTATTTATGTCAGAAGAATTTTACAAATTTTGTGAAAATGAAAAAAAAAATAATAAAAACTTGGTCTTTTGATAGCGTGGAGGTGTATTTCGAAATATTAGAGATTGCGAAAAATAATTATTTCTGAAATTTTGCAAAGTGCGGTGATTGACCATGTTGGCGGAAAAATATGTTCATCTGCCGATAAGCGGTTAGCGCTGGGCGAATGACAGAATGACAAGAGTGCGGGCGCCGACCAGCTCGAAAGATGAAAAGTGTTAGAGTTGCCGGGACTTGGTTGTCGGCCGCACAAAATAAAAAGTTTGAAATTTGCTAAGTCCAGGAATGAGAAAAATCTGCTAAGTGTTTTGACGATTTTGAAATTGTAAAAATTCTAAAAAGAGTTGCGATGAACTAAAATGAATGCAATTTTCACTCAAGTTATTCCGCACAAAGATGTATTTGGAGAAAAAGTTTAATTAGTGAAATATTAAAAATAAAAAAATGATTAAAGTTTAAAAAAAAAGCAAAAAAGGAAAATGAGTATAACACCTTTTTTTTCACGTTAGATATTGATGAAAATTGAATTGGTAGTAGGTAACAAGGTTTTTAAGAGTGTTGTAGAATTTAAAGAATATCTAACGTAAGGAAAAATTTAAATGATAAAAAAAAAAAAAAAAATTGTCCCCACCGAAAATATGTCAAAATTTTGCGCGAGACTCCCCGAGTTAAAAAAAAAAGTCGAGAAAAAAGCGTTGTCTACAAGACCTTATTTGATTTTTACATTTACTTTAAAAACTCAGTACGTTACGTCGTATTTAAGATTTGAAATTTAACCCAGGAAGCATAGGGAATCTCGATTGAATTAATATTTTGATTCGATTGGCGGTCCCTAATCGAAATAAAAAAAAGCGAAGACAGCAAGAAAAAAAAAATTTTTTGCCCAAGCCCCCCCGATTCCCGAATGTCAAAAAATGGTTAGCCCTTATGTGAGCGCCTGTTCCCTTTTTTTATATTCAGTCTCTAAGTCAGTAATTGAGGAAGTTATTCGTGTGAGACGGTTTGTGGCAAATTTGGTAAAATGAGAAAAAAAAAATATATAAAGTGAGTATTGTGATATCAGAAAGCCATACAAGAAAATATTGAGGATTTTGAATTATAATATTTTCTGAAAAAGTTTAAAAAAAAAGCAAAAAAGTAAAATGAGTATAAAAACTTTTCTACACGTTAGATATAAATGAAAATTAAATAAGTAGTAGGTGACGAGGTGTTTAAGAGTGTTTCAGAATATGAACAATATCTAACATGAGGAAAAATTTCAATGATAAAAAAAAAAAAAAAATTTGTCCCCCCCCCCCAAAATATGTCAAAATTTTGAGCAAGACCCCCCGAACGAAAAATAGTTCGAGGGAATAGCGTTGTCTACAAGACCTTTTTTGGTTTTTACATTAACTATGAAAACTCAGCACGTTACGTCGTATTTCAGATTGGAAATTTAACCCAGGAAGCATAGGGAATCTCAATTGAATTTAAAATTTTGATTTGATTGGCGGTCCCTGATCGAAATGAGAAAAAGCAAAGACATCGTTAGAAGCGCAATGAATGTCCGCTTCTGTTTTTTGTCACGCGAAAACGATCGGATCGTTAGAAGTATTTTTCTTTTGAAGAGAAAAAAGTCAAAAAGGGAAGTCAAAAGAAAAATGAGCTCATGCCCCAACAAGTTTTGAATGTCAAAAAACAGTTAGCCCTTATGTGAGCGCTTGTTCCCTTTTTATTTCAAGTCTCTAAGTCAAAAATTGAAGAAGTTATTTATGTCAGAAGAATTTTACAAATTTTGTGAAAATGAAAAAAAAAATAATAAAAACTTGGTCTTTTGATAGCGTGGAGGTGTATCTCGAAATATAAGAGATTGCGAAAAATATTATTTCTGAAATTTTGCAAAGTGCGGTGATTGACCATGTTGGCGGAAAAATATGTTCATCTGCCGATAAGCGGTTAGCGCTGGGCGAATGACAGAATGACAAGAGTGCGGGCGCCGACCAGCTCGAAAGATGAAAAGTGTTAGAGTTGCCGGGACTTGGTTGTCGGCCGCACAAAATAAAAAGTTTGAAATTTGCTAAGTCCAGGAATGAGAAAAATCTGCTAAGTGTTTGACGATTTTGAAATTGTAAAAATTCTAAAAAGAGTTGCGATAAACTAAAATGAATGCAATTTTCACTTAAGTTATTCCGTACAAAGATGTATTTGGAGAAAAAGTTTAATAAGTGAAATATTAAAAATAAAAAAATGATTAAAGTTTAAAAAAAAAGCAAAAAAGGAATATGAGTATAACACCTTTTTTACACGTTAGATATTGATGAAAATTGAATTGGTAGTAGGTAACAAGGTTTTTAAGAGTGTTGTAGAATTTAAAAAATATCTAACGTAAGGAAAAATTTAAATGATAAAAAAAAAAAAAAAAATTGTCCCCACCGAAAATATGTCAAAATTTTGCGCGAGACTCCCCGAGTTAAAAAAAAAGTCGAGAAAAAAGCGTTGTCTACAAGACCTTATTTGATTTTTACATTTACTTTAAAAACTCAGTACGTTACGTCGTATTTAAGATTTGAAATTTAACCCAGGAAGCATAGGGAATCTCGATTGAATTAATATTTTGATTCGATTGGCGGTCCCTAATCGAAATAAAAAAAAGCGAAGACAGCAAGAAAAAAATTTTTTTTTGCCCAAGCCCCCCCGATTCCCGAATGTCAAAAAATGGTTAGCCCTTATGTGAGCGCCTGTTCCCTTTTTTTATATTCAGTCTCTAAGTCAGTAATTGAGGAAGTTATTCGTGTGAGACGGTTTGTGGCAAATTTGGTAAAATGAGAAAAAAAAAATATATAAAGTGAGTATTGTGATATCAGAAAGCCATACCAGAAAATATTGAGGATTTTGAATTATAATATTTTCTGAAAAAGTTTAAAAAAAAAGCAAAAAAGTAAAATGAGTATAAAAACTTTTCTACACGTTAGATATAAATGAAAATTAAATAAGTAGTAGGTGACGAGGTGTTTAAGAGTGTTTCAGAATATGAACAATATCTAACATGAGGAAAAATTTCAATGATAAAAAAAAAAAAAAAATTGTCCCCCCCCCCCAAAATATGTCAAAATTTTGAGCAAGACCCCCCGAACGAAAAACAGTTCGAGGGAATAGCGTTGTCTACAAGACCTATTTTGGTTTTTACATTAACTATGAAAACTCAGCACGTTACGTCGTATTTCAGATTGGAAATTTAACCCAGGAAGCATAGGGAATCTCAATTGAATTTAAAATTTTGATTTGATTGGCGGTCCCTGATCGAAATGAGAAAAAGCAAAGACATCGTTAGAAGCGCAATGAATGTCCGCTTCTGTTTTTTGTCACGCGAAAACGATCGGATCGTTAGAAGTATTTTTCTTTTGAAGAGAAAAAAGTCAAAAAGGGAAGTCAAAAGAAAAATGAGCTCATGCCCCAACAAGTTTTTAATGTCAAAAAACAGTTAGCCCTTATGTGAGCGCTTGTTCCCTTTTTATTTCAAGTCTCTAAGTCAAAAATTGAAGAAGTTATTTTTGTCAGAAGAATTTTACAAATTTTGTGAAAATGAAAAAAAAAATAATAAAAACTTGGTCTTTTGATAGCGTGGAGGTGTATCTCGAAATATAAGAGATTGCGAAAAATAATTATTTCTGAAATTTTGCAAAGTGCGGTGATTGACCATGTTGGCGGAAAAATATGTTCATCTGCCGATAAGCGGTTAGCGCTGGGCGAATGACAGAATGACAAGAGTGCGGGCGCCGACCAGCTCGAAAGATGAAAAGTGTTAGAGTTGCCGGGACTTGGTTGTCGGCCGCACAAAATAAAAAGTTTGAAATTTGCTAAGTCCAGGAATGAGAAAAATCTGCTAAGTGTTTGACGATTTTGAAATTGTAAAAATTCTAAAAAGAGTTGCGATAAACTAAAATGAATGCAATTTTCACTCAAGTTATTCCGTACAAAGATGTATTTGGAGAAAAAGTTTAATTAGTGAAATATTAAAAATAAAAAAATGATTAAAGTTTAAAAAAAAAGCAAAAAAGGAAAATGAGTATAACACCTTTTTTACACGTTAGATATTGATGAAAATTGAATTGGTAGTAGGTTACAAGGTTTTTAAGAGTGTTGTAGAATTTAAAGAATATCTAACGTAAGGAAAAATTTAAATGATAAAAAAAAAAAAAAAAATTGTCCCCACCGAAAATATGTCAAAATTTTGCGCGAGACTCCCCGAGTTAAAAAAAAAGTCGAGAAAAAAGCGTTGTCTACAAGACCTTATTTGATTTTTACATTTACTTTAAAAACTCAGTATGTTACGTCGTATTTAAGATTTGAAATTTAACCCAGGAAGCATAGGGAATCTCGATTGAATTAAAATTTTGATTCGATTGGCGGTCCCTAATCAAAATAAAAAAAAGCGAAGACAGCAAGAAAAAATTTTTTTTTGCCCAAGACCCCCCGATTCCCGAATGTCAAAAAATGGTTAGCCCTTATGTGAGCGCCTGTTCCCTTTTTTTATATTCAGTCTCTAAGTCAGTAATTGAGGAAGTTATTCGAGTGAGACGGTTTGTGGCAAATTTGGTAAAATGAGAAAAAAAAAATTTAAAAAGTGAGTGTTGTGATATCAGAAAGCCATACCAGAAAATATTGAGGATTTTGAATTATAATATTTTCTGAAAAAGTTTAAAAAAAAAGGAAAAAAGTAAAATGAGTATAAAAACTTTTCTACACGTTAGATATATATGAAAATTGAATAAATAGTAGGTAACGAGGTGTTTAAGAGTGTTTCAGAATATGAACAATATCTAACATGAGGAAAAATTTCAATGATAAAAAAAAAAAAAAAAATTGTCCCCCCCCCCAAAATATGTCAAAATTTTGAGCGAGACCCCCCGAACGAAAAACAGTTCGAGGGAATAGCGTTGTCTACAAGACCTTTTTTGGTTTTTACATTAACTATGAAAACTCAGCACGTTACGTCGTATTTCAGATTGGAAATTTAACCCAGGAAGCATAGGGAATCTAACTTGAATTTAAAATTTTGATTTGATTGGCGGTCCCTGATCGAAATGAGAAAAAGCAAAGACATCGTTAGAAGCGCAATGAATGTCCGCTTCTGTTTTTTGTCACGCGAAAACGATCGGATCGTTAGAAGTATTTTTCTTTTGAAGAGAAAAAAGTCAAAAAGGGAAGTCAAAAGAAAAATGAGCTCATGCCCCAACATGTTTTGAATGTCAAAAAACAGTTAGCCCTTATGTGAGCGCTTGTTCCCTTTTTATTTCAAGTCTCTAAGTCAAAAATTGAAGAAGTTATTTATGTCAGAAGAATTTTACAAATTTTGTGAAAATGAAAAAAAAAATAATAAAAACTTGGTCTTTTGATAGCGTGGAGGTGTATCTCGAAATATTAGAGATTGCGAAAAATAATAATTTCGGAAATTTTGCAAAGTGTGGTGATTGACCATGTTGGCGGAAAAATATGTTCATCTGCCGATAAGCGGTTAGCGCTGGGCGAATGACAGAATGACAAGAGTGCGGGCGCCGACCAGCTCGAAAGATGAAAAGTGTTAGAGTTGCCGGGACTTGGTTGTCGGCCGCACAAAATAAAAAGTTTGAAATTTGCTAAGTCCAGGAATGAGAAAAATCTGCTAAGTGTTTTGACGATTTTGAAATTGTAAAAATTCTAAAAAGAGTTGCGATAAACTGAAATGAATGCAATTTTTACTCAAGTTATTCCGTACAAAGATGTATTTGGAGAAAAAGTTTAATTAGTGAAATATTAAAAATGAAAAAATGATTAAAGTTTAAAAAAAAAGCAAAAAAGGAAAATGAGTATAACACCTTTTTAACACGTTAGATATTGATGAAAATTGAATTGGTAGTAGGTATCAAGGTGTTTAAGAGTGTTGTAGAATTTAAAGAATATCTAGCTTGAGGAAAAATTTAAATGATAAAAAAAAAAAAAAAAATTGTCCCCAACGAAAATATGTCAAAATTTTGAGCGAGACTCCCCGAGTTAAAAAATAAGTCGAGAAAAAAGCGTTGTCTACAAGACCTTATTTGATTTTTACATTAACTTTAAAAACTCAGTACGTTACGTCGTATTTAAGATTTGAAATTTAACCCAGGAAGCATAGGGAATCTCGATTGAATTAAAATTTTGATTCGATTGGCGGTCCCTAATCGAAATAAAAAAAAAGCGAAGATAGCAAGAAAAAAAAAATTTTTTGCCCAAGCCCCCCCGATTCCCGAATGTCAAAAAATGGTTAGCCCTTATGTGAGCGCCTGGTCCCTTTTTTTATATTCAGTCTCTAAGTCGGTAATTGAGGAAGTTATTCGTGTGAGACGGTTTGTGGCAAATTTGGTAAAATGAGAAAAAAAAATTTTAAAAGTGAGTGTTGTGATATCAGAAAGCCATACCAGAAAATATTGAGGATTTTGAATTATAATATTTTCTGAAAAAGTTTAAAAAAAAAGCAAAAAAGTAAAATGAGTATAAAAACTTTTCTACACGTTAGATATAAATGAAAATTGAATAAGTAGTAGGTAACGAGGTGTTTAAGAGTGTTTCAGAATATGAACAATATCTAACATGAGGAAAAATTTCAATGATAAAAAAAAAAAAAAAAAATTCCCCCCCCCCCAAAATATGTCAAAATTTTGAGCGAGACCCCCCGAACGAAAAACAGTTCGAGGGAATAGCGTTGTCTACAAGACCTATTTTGGTTTTTACATTAACTATGAAAACTCAGCACGTTACGTCGTATTTCAGATTGGAAATTTAACCCAGGAAGCATAGGGAATCTCAATTGAATTTAAAATTTTGATTTGATTGGCGGTCCCTGATCGAAATGAGAAAAAGCAAAGACATCGTTAGAAGCGCAATGAATGTCCGCTTCTGTTTTTTGTCACGCGAAAACGATCGGATCGTTAGAAGTATTTTTCTTTTGAAGAGAAAAAAGTCAAAAAGGGAAGTCAAAAGAAAAATGAGCTCATGCCCCAACAAGTTTTGAATGTCAAAAAACAGTTAGCCCTTATGTGAGCGCTTGTTCCCTTTTTATTTCAAGTCTCTAAGTCAAAAATTGAAGAAGTTATTTATGTCAGAAGAATTTTACAAATTTTGTGAAAATGAAAAAAAAAATAATAAAAACTTGGTCTTTTGATAGCGTGGAGGTGTATCTCGAAATATAAGAGATTGCGAAAAATATTATTTCTGAAATTTTGCAAAGTGCGGTGATTGACCATGTTGGCGGAAAAATATGTTCATCTGCCGATAAGCGGTTAGCGCTGGGCGAATGACAGAATGACAAGAGTGCGGGCGCCGACCAGCTCGAAAGATGAAAAGTGTTAGAGTTGCCGGGACTTGGTTGTCGGCCGCACAAAATAAAAAGTTTGAAATTTGCTAAGTCCAGGAATGAGAAAAATCTGCTAAGTGTTTTGACGATTTTGAAATTGTAAAAATTCTAAAAAGAGTTGCGATTAACTAAAATGAATGCAATTTTCACTCAAGTTATTCTGTACAAAGATGTATTTGGAGCAAAAGTTTAATTAGTGAAATATTAAAAATAAAAAAATGATTAAAGTTTAAAAAAAAAAGCAAAAAAGGAAAATGAGTATAACACATTTTTTTCACGTTAGATATTGATAAAAATTGAATTGGTAGTATGTAACAAGGAGTTTAAGAGTGTTGTAGAATTTAAAGAATATCTAACGTGAGGAAAAATTTAAATGATAAAAAAAAAAAAAAAAAAATTGTCCCCACCGAAAATATGTCAAAATTTTGAGCGAGACTCCCCGAGTTAAAAAAAAAAAGTCGAGAAAAAAGCGTTGTCTACAAGACCTTATTTGATTTTTACATTAACTTTAAAAACTTAGTACGTTACGTCGTATTTAAGATTTGAAATTTAACCCAGGAAGCATAGGGAATCTCGATTGAATTAAAATTTTGATTCGATTGGCGGTCCCTAATCGAAATAAAAAAAAGCGAAGACAGCAAGAAAAAAAAATTATTTGCCCAAGCCCCCCCGATTCCCGAATGTCAAAAAATGGTTAGCCCTTATGTGAGCGCCTGTTCCCTTTTTTTATATTCAGTCTCTAAGTCAGTAATTGAGGAAGTTATTCGTGTGAGACGGTTTGTGGCAAATTTGGTAAAATGAGAAAAAAAAAAAAAAAAAAAGTGAGTGTTGTGATATCAGAAAGCCATACCAGAAAATATTGAGGATTTTGAATTATAATATTTTCTGAAAAAGTTAAAAAAAAAGGAAAAAAGTAAAATGAGTATAAAAACTTTTCTACACGTTAGATATTAATGAAAATTGAATAAGTAGTAGGTAACGAGGTGTTTAAGAGTGTTTTAGAATATGAACAATATCTAACATGAGGAAAAATTTCAATGATAAAAAAAAAAAAAAAAAATTGTCCCCCCCCCAAAATATGTCAACATTTTTAACGAGACCCCCCGAACGAAAAATAGTTCGAGGGAATAGCGTTGTCTACAAGACCTTTTTTGGTTTTTACATTAACTATGAAAACTCAGCACGTTACGTCGTATTTCAGATTGGAAATTTAACCCAGGAAGCATAGGGAATCTCAATTGAATTTAAAATTTTGATTTGATTGGCGGTCCCTGATCGAAATGAGAAAAAGAAAAGAAATTGTTAGAAGCGCAATGAATGTCCGCTTCTGTTTTTTTGTCACGCGAAAACGATCGGATCGTTAGAAGTATTTTTCTTTTAAAGAGAAAAAAGTCAAAAAGGGAAGTCAAAAAAAAAATGAGCTCATGCCCCAACAAGTTTTGAATGTCAAAAAACAGTTAGCCCTTATGTGAGCGCTTGTTCCCTTTTTATTTCAAGTCTCTAAGTCAAAAATTGAAGAAGTTATTTATGTCAGAAGAATTTTACAAATTTTGTGAAAATGAAAAAAAAAATAATAAAAACTTGGTCTTTTGATAGCGTGGAGGTGTATCTCGAAATATTAGAGATTGCGAAAAATAATAATTTCTGAAATTTTGCAAAGTGTGGTGATTGACCATGTTGGCGGAAAAATATGTTCATCTGCCGATAAGCGGTTAGCGCTGGGCGAATGACAGAATGACAAGAGTGCGGGCGCCGACCAGCTCGAAAGATGAAAAGTGTTAGAGTTGCCGGGACTTGGTTGTCGGCCGCACAAAATAAAAAGTTTGAAATTTGCTAAGTCCAGGAATGAGAAAAATCTGCTAAGTGTTTTGACGATTTTGAAATTGTAAAAATTCTAAAAAGAGTTGCGATGAACTGAAATGAATGCAATTTTTACTCAAGTTATTCCGTACAAAGATGTAAATGGAGAAAAAGTTTGATTAGTGAAATATTAATAATGAAAAAATGATTAAAGTTTAAAAAAAAAGCAAAAAAGGAAAATGAGTATAACACCTTTTTTTCACGTTAGATATTGATAAAAATTGAATTGGTAGTATGTAACAAGGTGTTCAAGAGTGTTGTAGAATTTAAAGAATATCTAACGTGAGGAAAAATTTAAATGATAAAAAAAAAAAAAAAAAATTGTCCCCACCGAAAATATGTCAAAATTTTGCGCGAGACTCCCCGAGTTAAAAAAAAAAGTCGAGAAAAAAGCGTTGTCTACAAGACCTTATTTGATTTTTACATTAACTTTAAAAACTCAGTACGTTACGTCGTATTTAAGATTTGAAATTTAACCCAGGAAGCATAGGGAATCTCGATTGAATTAAAATTTTGATTCGATTGGCGGTCCCTAATCGAAATAAAAAAAAGCGAAGACAGCAAGAAAAAAAAATTATTTGCCCAAGCCCCCCCGATTCCCGAATGTCAAAAAATGGTTAGCCCTTATGTGAGCGCCTGTTCCCTTTTTTTATATTCAGTCTCTAAGTCAGTAATTGAGGAAGTTATTCGTGTGAGACGGTTTGTGGCAAATTTGATAAAATGAGAAAAAAATAAAATAAAAAGTGAGTGTTGTGATATCAGAAAGCCATACCAGAAAATATTGAGGATTTTGAATTATAATATTTTCTGAAAAAGTTAAAAAAAAGGAAAAAAGTAAAATGAGTATAAAAACTTTTCTACACGTTAGATATTAATGAAAATTGAATAAGTAGTAGGTAACGAGGTGTTTAAGAGTGTTTCAGAATATGAACAATATCTAACATGAGGAAAAATTTCAATGATAAAAAAAAAAAAAAAAATTGTCCCCCCCCCCCCAAATATGTCAAAATTTTGAGCGAGACCCCCCGAACGAAAAACAGTTCGAGGGAATAGCGTTGTCTACAAGACCTTTTTTTGATTTTTCATTAACTATGAAAACTCAGCACGTTACGTCGTATTTCAGATTGGAAATTTAACCCAGGAAGCATAGGGAATCTCAATTGAATTTAAAATTTTGATTTGATTGGCGGTCCCTGATCGAAATGAGAAAAAGCAAAGACAGTGTTAGAAGCGCAATGAATGTCCGCTTCTGTTTTTTGTCACGCGAAAACGATCGGATCGTTAGAAGTATTTTTCTTTTGAAGAGAAAAAAGTCAAAAAGGGAAGTCAAAAGAAAAATGAGCTCATGCCCCAACAAGTTTTGAATGTCAAAAAACAGTTAGCCCTTATGTGAGCGCTTGTTCCCTTTTTATTTCAAGTCTCTAAGTCAAAAATTGAAGAAGTTATTTATGTCAGAAGAATTTTACAAATTTTGTGAAAATGAAAAAAAAAATAATAAAAACTTGGTCTTTTGATAGCGTGGAGGTGTATCTCGAAATATAAGAGATTGCGAAAAATAATTATTTCTGAAATTTTGCAAAGTGCGGTGATTGACCATGTTGGCGGAAAAATATGTTCATCTGCCGATAAGCGGTTAGCGCTGGGCGAATGACAGAATGACAAGAGTGCGGGCGCCGACCAGCTCGAAAGATGAAAAGTGTTAGAGTTGCCGGGACTTGGTTGTCGGCCGCACAAAATAAAAAGTTTGAAATTTGCTAAGTCCAGGAATGAGAAAAATCTGCTAAGTGTTTTGACAATTTTGAAATTGTAAAAATTCTAAAAAGAGTTGCGATGAACTAAAATGAATGCAATTTTCACTCAAGTTATTCCGCACAAAGATGTATTTGGAGAAAAAGTTTAATTAGTGAAATATTAAAAATAAAAAAAATGATTAAAGTTTAAAAAAAAAAGAAAAAAAGGAAAATGAGTATAACACCTTTTGTACACGTTAGATATTGATGAAAATTGAATTGGTAGTAGGTAACAAGGTTTTTAAGAGTGTTGTAAAATTAAAAGAATATCTAACGTAAGGAAAAATTTAAATGATAAAAAAAAAAAAAAAAAATTGTCCCCACCGAAAATATGTCAAAATTTTGCGCGAGACTCCCCGAGTTAAAAAAAAGTCGAGAAAAAGCGTTGTCTACAAGACCTCATTTGATTTTTACATTTACTTTAAAAACTCAGTACGTTACGTCGTATTTAAGATTTGAAATTTAACCCAGGAAGCATAGGGAATCTCGATTGAATTAATATTTTGATTCGATTGGCGGTCCCTAATCGAAATAAAAAAAAGCGAAGACAGCAAGAAAAAAAAAAATTTTTGCCCAAGCCCCCCCGATTCCCGAATGTCAAAAAATGGTTAGCCCTTATGTGAGCGCCTGTTCCCTTTTTTTATATTCAGTCTCTAAGTCAGTAATTGAGGAAGTTATTCGTGTGAGACGGTTTGTGGCAAATTTGATAAAATGAGAAAAAAAAAAAATAAAAAGTGAGTGTTGTGATATCAGAAAGCCATACCAGAAAATATTGAGGATTTTGAATTATAATATTTTCTGAAAAAGTTAAAAAAAAGGAAAAAAGTAAAATGAGTATAAAAACTTTTCTACACGTTAGATATTAATGAAAATTGAATAAGTAGTAGGTAACGAGGTGTTTAAGAGTGTTTCAGAATATGAACAATATCTAACATGAGGAAAAATTTCAATGATAAAAAAAAAAAAAAAAATTGTCCCCCCCCCCCCAAATATGTCAAAATTTTGAGCGAGACCCCCCGAACGAAAAACAGTTCGAGGGAATAGCGTTGTCTACAAGACCTTTTTTTGATTTTTCATTAACTATGAAAACTCAGCACGTTACGTCGTATTTCAGATTGGAAATTTAACCCAGGAAGCATAGGGAATCTCAATTGAATTTAAAATTTTGATTTGATTGGCGGTCCCTGATCGAAATGAGAAAAAGCAAAGACAGTGTTAGAAGCGCAATGAATGTCCGCTTCTGTTTTTTGTCACGCGAAAACGATCGGATCGTTAGAAGTATTTTTCTTTTGAAGAGAAAAAAGTCAAAAAGGGAAGTCAAAAGAAAAATGAGCTCATGCCCCAACAAGTTTTGAATGTCAAAAAACAGTTAGCCCTTATGTGAGCGCTTGTTCCCTTTTTATTTCAAGTCTCTAAGTCAAAAATTGAAGAAGTTATTTATGTCAGAAGAATTTTACAAATTTTGTGAAAATGAAAAAAAAAATAATAAAAACTTGGTCTTTTGATAGCGTGGAGGTGTATCTCGAAATATAAGAGATTGCGAAAAATAATTATTTCTGAAATTTTGCAAAGTGCGGTGATTGACCATGTTGGCGGAAAAATATGTTCATCTGCCGATAAGCGGTTAGCGCTGGGCGAATGACAGAATGACAAGAGTGCGGGCGCCGACCAGCTCGAAAGATGAAAAGTGTTAGAGTTGCCGGGACTTGGTTGTCGGCCGCACAAAATAAAAAGTTTGAAATTTGCTAAGTCCAGGAATGAGAAAAATCTGCTAAGTGTTTTGACGATTTTGAAATTGTAAAAATTCTAAAAAGAGTTGCGATGAACTAAAATGAATGCAATTTTCACTCAAGTTATTCCGCACAAAGATGTATTTGGAGAAAAAGTTTAATTAGTGAAATATTAAAAATAAAAAAAATGATTAAAGTTTAAAAAAAAAAGAAAAAAAGGAAAATGAGTATAACACCTTTTGTACACGTTAGATATTGATGAAAATTGAATTGGTAGTAGGTAACAAGGTTTTTAAGAGTGTTGTAAAATTAAAAGAATATCTAACGTAAGGAAAAATTTAAATGATAAAAAAAAAAAAAAAAAATTGTCCCCACCGAAAATATGTCAAAATTTTGCGCGAGACTCCCCGAGTTAAAAAAAAGTCGAGAAAAAGCGTTGTCTACAAGACCTCATTTGATTTTTACATTTACTTTAAAAACTCAGTACGTTACGTCGTATTTAAGATTTGAAATTTAACCCAGGAAGCATAGGGAATCTCGATTGAATTAATATTTTGATTCGATTGGCGGTCCCTAATCGAAATAAAAAAAAGCGAAGACAGCAAGAAAAAAAAAAATTTTTGCCCAAGCCCCCCCGATTCCCGAATGTCAAAAAATGGTTAGCCCTTATGTGAGCGCCTGTTCCCTTTTTTTATATTCAGTCTCTAAGTCAGTAATTGAGGAAGTTATTCGTGTGAGACGGTTTGTGGCAAATTTGGTAAAATGAGAAAAAAAAAAAATAAAAAGTGAGTGTTGAGATATCAGAAAGCCATACCAGAAAATATTGAGGATTTTGAATTATAATATTTTCTGAAAAAGTTAAAAAAAAAGGAAAAAAGTAAAATGAGTATAAAAACTTTTCTACACGTTAGATATTAATGAAAATTGAATCAGTAGTAGGTAACGAGGTGTTTAAGAGTGTTTCAGAATATGAACAATATCTAACATGAGGAAAAATTTCAATGATAAAAAAAAAAAAAAAAAATTGTCCCCCCCCCCCAAATATGTCAAAATTTTGAGCGAGACCCCCCGAACGAAAAACAGTTCGAGGGAATAGCGTTGTTTACAAGACCTTTTTTTGATTTTTCATTAACTATGAAAACTCAGCACGTTACGTCGTATTTCAGATTGGAAATTTAACCCAGGAAGCATAGGGAATCTCAATTGAATTTAAAATTTTGATTTGATTGGCGGTCCCTGATCGAAATGAGAAAAAGCAAAGACAGTGTTAGAAGCGCAATGAATGTCCGCTTCTGTTTTTTGGCACGCGAAAACGATCGGATCGTTAGAAGTATTTTTCTTTTGAAGAGAAAAAAGTCAAAAAGGGAAGTCAAAAGAAAAATGAGCTCATGCCCCAACAAGTTTTGAATGTCAAAAAACAGTTAGCCCTTATGTGAGCGCTTGTTCCCTTTTTATTTCAAGTCTCTAAGTCAAAAATTGAAGAAGTTATTTATGTCAGAAGAATTTTACAAATTTTGTGAAAATGAAAAAAAAAATAATAAAAACTTGGTCTTTTGAAAGCGTGGAGGTGTATCTCGAAATATAAGAGATTGCGAAAAATAATTATTTCTGAAATTTTGCAAAGTGCGGTGATTGACCATGTTGGCGGAAAAATATGTTCATCTGCCGATAAGCGGTTAGCGCTGGGCGAATGACAGAATGACAAGAGTGCGGGCGCCGACCAGCTCGAAAGATGAAAAGTGTTAGAGTTGCCGGGACTTGGTTGTCGGCCGCACAAAATAAAAAGTTTGAAATTTGCTAAGTCCAGGAATGAGAAAAATCTGCCAAGTGTTTTGACGATTTTGAAATTGTAAAAATTCTAAAAAGAGTTGCGATGAACTAAAATGAATGCAATTTTCACTCAAGTTATTCCGCACAAAGATGTATTTGGAGAAAAAGTTTAATTAGTGAAATATTAAAAATAAAAAAATGATTAAAGTTTAAAAAAAAAAGGAAAAAAGGAAAATGAGTATAACACCTTTTGTACACGTTAGATATTGATGAAAATTGAATTGGTAGTAGGTAACAAGGTTTTTAAGAGTGTTGTAGAATTTAAAGAATATCTAACGTAAGGAAAAATTTAAATGATAAAAAAAAAAAAAAAAAATTGTCCCCACCGAAAATATGTCAAAATTTTGCGCGAGACTCCCCGAGTTAAAAAAAAGTCGAGAAAAAAGGGTTGTCTACAAGACCTCATTTGATTTTTACATTTACTTTAAAAACTCAGTACGTTACGTCGTATTTAAGATTTGAAATTTAACCCAGGAAGCATAGGGAATCTCGATTGAATTAATATTTTGATTCGATTGGCGGTCCCTAATCGAAATAAAAAAAAGCGAAGACAGCAAGAAAAAAAAAATATTTTTTGCCCAAGCCCCCCCGATTCCCGAATGTCAAAAAATGGTTAGCCCTTATGTGAGCGCCTGTTCCCTTTTTTTATATTCAGTCTCTAAGTCAGTAATTGAGGAAATTATTCGTGTGAGACGGTTTGTGGCAAATTTGGTAAAATGAGAAAAAAAAATATATAAAGTGAGTATTGTGATATCAGAAAGCCATACCAGAAAATATTGAGGATTTTGAATTATAATATTTTCTGAAAAAGTTTAAAAAAAAAGCAAAAAAGTAAAATGAGTATAAAAACTTTTCAACACGTTAGATATAAATGAAAATTGAAAAAGTAGTAGGTAACGAGGTGTTTAAGAGTGTTTCAGAATATGAACAATATCTAACATGAGGAAAAATTTCAATGATAAAAAAAAAAAAAAAAAAATTGTCCCCCCCCCCAAAATATGTCAACATTTTGAGCGAGACCCCCCGAACGAAAAACAGTTCGAGGGAATAGCGTTGTCTACAAGACCTTTTTTGGTTTTTACATTAACTATGAAAACTCAGCACGTTACGTCGTATTTCAGATTGGAAATTTAACCCAGGAAGCATAGGGAATCTCAATTGAATTTAAAATTTTGATTTGATTGGCGGTCCCTGATCGAAATGAGAAAAAGCAAAGACATCGTTAGAAGCGCAATGAATGTCCGCTTCTGTTTTTTTGTCACGCGAAAACGATCGGATCGTTAGAAGTATTTTTCTTTTAAAGAGAAAAAAGTCAAAAAGGGAAGTCAAAAAAAAAATGAGCTCATGCCCCAACAAGTTTTGAATGTCAAAAAACAGTTAGCCCTTATGTGAGCGCTTGTTCCCTTTTTATTTCAAGTCTCTAAGTCAAAAATTGAAGAAGTTATTTATGTCAGAAGAATTTTACAAATTTTGTGAAAATGAAAAAAAAAATAATAAAAACTTGGTCTTTTGATAGCGTGGAGGTGTATCTCGAAATATTAGAGATTGCGAAAAATAATAATTTCTGAAATTTTGCAAAGTGTGGTGATTGACCATGTTGGCGGAAAAATATGTTCATCTGCCGATAAGCGGTTAGCGCTGGGCGAATGACAGAATGACAAGAGTGCGGGCGCCGACCAGCTCGAAAGATGAAAAGTGTTAGAGTTGCCGGGACTTGGTTGTCGGCCGCACAAAATAAAAAGTTTGAAATTTGCTAAGTCCAGGAATGAGAAAAATCTACTAAGTGTTTTGACGATTTTGAAATTGTAAAAATTCTAAAAAGAGTTGCGATGAACTAAAATGAATGCAATTTTCACTCAAGTTATTCCGCACAAAGATGTATTTGGAGAAAAAGTTTAATTAGTGAAATATTAAAAATAAAAAAATGATTAAAGTTTAAAAAAAAAAGCAAAAAAGGAAAATGAGTATAACACCTTTTGTACACGTTAGATATTGATGAAAATTGAATTGGTAGTAGGTAACAAGGTTTTTAAGAGTGTTGTAGAATTTAAAGAATATCTAACGTAAGGAAAAATTTGAATGATAAAAAAAAAAAAAAAAAATTGTCCCCACCGAAAATATGTCAAAATTTTGCGCGAGACTCCCCGAGTTAAAAAAAAGTCGAGAAAAAAGCGTTGTCTACAAGACCTTATTTGATTTTTACATTTACTTTAAAAACTCAGTACGTTACGTCGTATTTAAGATTTGAAATTTAACCCAGGAAGCATAGGGAATCTCGATTGAATTAATATTTTGATTCGATTGGCGGTCCCTAATCGAAATAAAAAAAAGCGAAGACAGCAAGAAAAAAAAAATTTTTTGCCCAAGCCCCCCCGATTCCCGAATGTCAAAAAATGGTTAGCCCTTATGTGAGCGCCTGTTCCCTTTTTTTATATTCAGTCTCTAAGTCAGTAATTGAGGAAGTTATTCGTGTGAGACGGTTTGTGGCAAATTTGGTAAAATGAGAAAAAAAAATATATAAAGTGAGTATTGTGATATCAGAAAGCCATACCAAAAAATATTGAGGATTTTGAATTATAATATTTTCTGAAAAAGTTTAAAAAAAAGCAAAAAAGTAAAATGAGTATAAAAACTTTTCAACACGTTAGATATAAATGAAAATTGAATAAGTAGTAGGTAACGAGGTGTTTAAGAGTGTTTCAGAATATGAACAATATCTAACATGAGGAAAAATTTCAATGATAAAAAAAAAAAAAAAAAATTTCCCCCCCCCCCCCAAATATGTCAAAATTTTGAGCGAGACCCCCCGAACGAAAAACAGTTCGAGGGAATAGCGTTGTCTACAAGACCTTTTTTTGATTTTTCATTAACTATGAAAACTCAGCACGTTACGTCGTATTTCAGATTGGAAATTTAACCCAGGAAGCATAGGGAATCTCAATTGAATTTAAAATTTTGATTTGATTGGCGGTCCCTGATCGAAATGAGAAAAAGCAAAGACATCGTTAGAAGCGCAATGAATGTCCGCTTCTGTTTTTTGTCACGCGAAAACGATCGGATCGTTAGAAGTATTTTTCTTTTGAAGAGAAAAAAGTCAAAAAGGGAAGTCAAAAGAAAAATGAGCTCATGCCCCAACAAGTTTTGAATGTCAAAAAACAGTTAGCCCTTATGTGAGCGCTTGTTCCCTTTTTATTTCAAGTCTCTAAGTCAAAAATTGAAGAAGTTATTTATGTCAGAAGAATTTTACAAATTTTGTGAAAATGAAAAAAAAAATAATAAAAACTTGGTCTTTTGATAGCGTGGAGGTGTATCTCGAAATATAAGAGATTGCGAAAAATAATTATTTCTGAAATTTTGCAAAGTGCGGTGATTGACCATGTTGGCGGAAAAATATGTTCATCTGCCGATAAGCGGTTAGCGCTGGGCGAATGACAGAATGACAAGAGTGCGGGCGCCGACCAGCTCGAAAGATGAAAAGTGTTAGAGTTGCCGGGACTTGGTTGTCGGCCGCACAAAATAAAAAGTTTGAAATTTGCTAAGTCCAGGAATGAGAAAAATCTGCTAAGTGTTTTGACGATTTTGAAATTGTAAAAATTCTAAAAAGAGTTGCGATGAACTAAAATGAATGCAAATTTCACTCAAGTTATTCCGCACAAAGATGTATTTGGAGAAAAAGTTTAATTAGTGAAATATTAAAAATAAAAAAATGATTAAAGTTTAAAAAAAAAAGCAAAAAAGGAAAATGAGTATAACACCTTTTGTACACGTTAGATATTGATAAAAATTGAATTGGTAGTATGTAACAAGGTGTTCAAGAGTGTTGTAGAATTTAAAGAATATCTAACGTGAGGAAAAATTTAAATGATAAAAAAAAAAAAAAAAAATTGTCCCCACCGAAAATATGTCAAAATTTTGCGCGAGACTCCCCGAGTTAAAAAAAAAAGTCGAGAAAAAAGCGTTGTCTACAAGACCTTATTTGATTTTTACATTAACTTTAAAAACTCAGTACGTTACGTCGTATTTAAGATTTGAAATTTAACCCAGGAAGCATAGGGAATCTCGATTGAATTAAAATTTTGATTCGATTGGCGGTCCCTAATCGAAATAAAAAAAAAGCGAAGACAGCAAGAAAAAAAATTTTTTTGCCCAAGCCCCCCCGATTCCCGAATGTCAAAAAATGGTTAGCCCTTATGTGAGCGCCTGTTCCCTTTTTTTATATTCAGTCTCTAAGTCAGTAATTGAGGAAGTTATTCGTGTGAGACGGTTTGTGGCAAATTTGTTAAAATGAGAAAAAAAAAATATAAAAAGTGAGTGTTGTGATATCAGAAAGCCATACCAGAAAATATTGAGGATTTTGAATTATAATATTTTCTGAAAAAGTTTAAAAAAAAAGGAAAAAAGTAAAATGAGTATAAAAACTTTTCTACACGTTAGATATTAATGAAAAGTGAATAAGTAGTAGGTAACGAGGTGTTTAAGAGTGTTTCAGAATATGAACAATATCTAACATGAGGAAAAATTTCAATGATAAAAAAAAAAAAAAAAAATTGTCCCCCCCCCCCCCCCCCAAAATATGTCAAAATTTTGAGCGAGACCCCCCGAACGAAAAACAGTTCGAGGGAATAGCGTTGTCTACAAGACCTATTTTGGTTTTTACATTAACTATGAAAACTCAGCACGTTACGTCGTATTTCAGATTGGAAATTTAACCCAGGAAGCAGAGGGAATCTCAATTGAATTTAAAATTTTGATCTGATTGGCAGTCCCTGATCGAAATGAGAAAAAGCAAAGACATCGTTAGAAGCGCAATGAATGTCCGCTTCTGTTTTTTGTCACGCGCAAACGATCGGATCGTTAGAAGTATTTTTCTTTTAAAGAGAAAAAAGTCAAAAAGGGAAGTCAAAAAAAAAATGAGCTCATGCCCCAACAAGTTTTGAATGTAAAAAACAGTTAGCCCTTATGTGAGCGCTTGTTCCCTTTTTATTTCAAGTCTCTAAGTCAAAAATTGAAGAAGTTATTTATGTCAGAAGAATTTTACAAATTTTGTGAAAATGAAAAAAAAAATAATAAAAACTTGGTCTTTTGATAGCGTGGAGGTGTATTTCGAAATATTAGAGATTGCGAAAAATAATAATTTCTGAAATTTTGCAAAGTGTGGTGATTGACCATGTTGGCGGAAAAATATGTTCATCTGCCGATAAGCGGTTAGCGCTGGGCGAATGACAGAATGACAAGAGTGCGGGCGCCGACCAGCTCGAAAGATGAAAAGTGTTAGAGTTGCCGGGACTTGGTTGTCGGCCGCACAAAATAAAAAGTTTGAAATTTGCTAAGTCCAGGAATGAGAAAAATCTGCTAAGTGTTTTGACGATTTTGAAATTGTAAAAATTCTAAAAAGAGTTGCGATGAACTAAAATGAATGCAAATTTCACTCAAGTTATTCCGCACAAAGATGTATTTGGAGAAAAAGTTTAATTAGTGAAATATTAAAAATAAAAAAATGATTAAAGTTTAAAAAAAAAAGCAAAAAAGGAAAATGAGTATAACACCTTTTGTACACGTTAGATATTGATAAAAATTGAATTGGTAGTATGTAACAAGGTGTTCAAGAGTGTTGTAGAATTTAAAGAATATCTAACGTGAGGAAAAATTTAAATGATAAAAAAAAAAAAAAAAAATTGTCCCCACCGAAAATATGTCAAAATTTTGCGCGAGACTCCCCGAGTTAAAAAAAAAAGTCGAGAAAAAAGCGTTGTCTACAAGACCTTATTTGATTTTTACATTAACTTTAAAAACTCAGTACGTTACGTCGTATTTAAGATTTGAAATTTAACCCAGGAAGCATAGGGAATCTCGATTGAATTAAAATTTTGATTCGATTGGCGGTCCCTAATCGAAATAAAAAAAAAGCGAAGACAGCAAGAAAAAAAATTTTTTTGCCCAAGCCCCCCCGATTCCCGAATGTCAAAAAATGGTTAGCCCTTATGTGAGCGCCTGTTCCCTTTTTTTATATTCAGTCTCTAAGTCAGTAATTGAGGAAGTTATTCGTGTGAGACGGTTTGTGGAAAATTTGTTAAAATGAGAAAAAAAAAATATAAAAAGTGAGTGTTGTGATATCAGAAAGCCATACCAGAAAATATTGAGGATTTTGAATTATAATATTTTCTGAAAAAGTTTAAAAAAAAAGGAAAAAAGTAAAATGAGTATAAAAACTTTTCTACACGTTAGATATTAATGAAAAGTGAATAAGTAGTAGGTAACGAGGTGTTTAAGAGTGTTTCAGAATATGAACAATATCTAACATGAGGAAAAATTTCAATGATAAAAAAAAAAAAAAAAAATTGTCCCCCCCCCCCCCCCCCCAAAATATGTCAAAATTTTGAGCGAGACCCCCCGAACGAAAAACAGTTCGAGGGAATAGCGTTGTCTACAAGACCTATTTTGGTTTTTACATTAACTATGAAAACTCAGCACGTTACGTCGTATTTCAGATTGGAAATTTAACCCAGGAAGCAGAGGGAATCTCAATTGAATTTAAAATTTTGATCTGATTGGCAGTCCCTGATCGAAATGAGAAAAAGCAAAGACATCGTTAGAAGCGCAATGAATGTCCGCTTCTGTTTTTTGTCACGCGCAAACGATCGGATCGTTAGAAGTATTTTTCTTTTAAAGAGAAAAAAGTCAAAAAGGGAAGTCAAAAAAAAAATGAGCTCATGCCCCAACAAGTTTTGAATGTAAAAAAACAGTTAGCCCTTATGTGAGCGCTTGTTCCCTTTTTATTTCAAGTCTCTAAGTCAAAAATTGAAGAAGTTATTTATGTCAGAAGAATTTTACAAATTTTGTGAAAATGAAAAAAAAAATAATAAAAACTTGGTCTTTTGATAGCGTGGAGGTGTATTTCGAAATATTAGAGATTGCGAAAAATAATAATTTCTGAAATTTTGCAAAGTGTGGTGATTGACCATGTTGGCGGAAAAATATGTTCATCTGCCGATAAGCGGTTAGCGCTGGGCGAATGACAGAATGACAAGAGTGCGGGCGCCGACCAGCTCGAAAGATGAAAAGTGTTAGAGTTGCCGGGACTTGGTTGTCGGCCGCACAAAATAAAAAGTTTGAAATTTGCTAAGTCCAGGAATGAGAAAAATCTGCTAAGTGTTTTGACGATTTTGAAATTGTAAAAATTCTAAAAAGAGTTGCGATGAACTGAAATGAATGCAATTTTCACTCAAGTTATTCCGTACAAAGATGTAGTTGGAGAAAAAGTTTGATTAGTGAAATATTAAAAATGACAAAATGATTAAAGTTTAAAAAAAAAGCAAAAAAGGAAAATGAGTATAACACCTTTTTTTCACGTTAGATATTGATAAAAATTGAATTGGTAGTATGTAACAAGGTGTTTAAGAGTGTTGTAGAATTTAAAGAATATCTAACGTGAGGAAAAATTTAAATGATAAAAAAAAAAAAAAAAAAATTGTCCCCACCGAAAATATGTCAAAATTTTGAGCGAGACTCCCCGAGTTAAAAAAAAAAAAAAGTCGAGAAAAAAGCGTTGTCTACAAGACCTTATATGATTTTTACATTTACTTTAAAAACTCAGTACGTTACGTCGTATTTAAGATTTGAAATTTAACCCAGGAAGCATAGGGAATCTCGATTGAATTAAAATTTTGATTCGATTGGCGGTCCCTAATCGAAATAAAAAAAAGCGAAGACAGCAAGAAAAAAAAATTTTTTTGCCCAAGCCCCCCCGATTCCCGAATGTCAAAAAATGGTTAGCCCTTATGTGAGCGCCTGTTCCCTTTTTTTATATTCAGTCTCTAAGTCAGTAATTGAGGAAGTTATTCGTGTGAGACGGTTTGTGGCAAATTTGGTAAAATGAGAAAAAAAAATATATAAAGTGAGTATTGTGATATCAGAAAGCCATACCAGAAAAAATTGAGGATTTTGAATTATAATATTTTCTGAAAAAGTTTAAAAAAAAAGCAAAAAAGTAAAATGAGTATAAAAACTTTTCAACACGTTAGATATAAATGAAAATTGAATAAGTAGTAGGGAACGAGGTGTTTAAGAGTGTTTCAGAATATGAACAATATCTAACATGAGGAAAAATTTCAATGATAAAAAAAAAAAAAAAAATTGTCCCCCCCCCCCCAAATATGTCAAAATTTTGAGCGAGACCCCCCGAACGAAAAATAGTTCGAGGGAATAGCGTTGTCTACAAGACCTTTTTTTGATTTTTCATTAACTATGAAAACTCAGCACGTTACGTCGTATTTCAGATTGGAAATTTAACCCAGGAAGCATAGGGAATCTCAATTGAATTTAAAATTTTGATTTGATTGGCGGTCCCTGATCGAAATGAGAAAAAGCAAAGACATCGTTAGAAGCGCAATGAATGTCCGCTTCTGTTTTTTGTCACGCGAAAACGATCGGATCGTTAGAAGTATTTTTCTTTTGAAGAGAAAAAAGTCAAAAAGGGAAGTCAAAAGAAAAATGAGCTCATGCCCCAACAAGTTTTGAATGTCAAAAAACAGTTAGCCCTTATGTGAGCGCTTGTTCCCTTTTTATTTCAAGTCTCTAAGTCAAAAATTGAAGAAGTTATTTATGTCAGAAGAATTTTACAAATTTTGTGAAAATGAAAAAAAAAATAATAAAAACTTGGTCTTTTGATAGCGTGGAGGTGTATCTCGAAATATAAGAGATTGCGAAAAATAATTATTTCTGAAATTTTGCAAAGTGCGGTGATTGACCATGTTGGCGGAAAAATATGTTCATCTGCCGATAAGCGGTTAGCGCTGGGCGAATGACAGAATGACAAGAGTGCGGGCGCCGACCAGCTCGAAAGATGAAAAGTGTTAGAGTTGCCGGGACTTGGTTGTCGGCCGCACAAAATAAAAAGTTTGAAATTTGCTAAGTCCAGGAATGAGAAAAATCTGCTAAGTGTTTTGACGATTTTGAAATTGTAAAAATTCTAAAAAGAGTTGCGATGAACTAAAATGAATGCAATTTTCACTCAAGTTATTCCGCACAAAGATGTATTTGGAGAAAAAGTTTAATTAGTGAAATATTAAAAATAAAAAAATGATTAAAGTTTAAAAAAAAAAGCAAAAAAGGAAAATGAGTATAACACCTTTTGTACACGTTAGATATTGATAAAAATTGAATTGGTAGTATGTAACAAGGTGTTCAAGAGTGTTGTAGAATTTAAAGAATATCTAACGTGAGGAAAAATTTAAATGATAAAAAAAAAAAAAAAAAATTGTCCCCACCGAAAATATGTCAAAATTTTGCGCGAGACTCCCCGAGTTAAAAAAAAGTCGAGAAAAAAGCGTTGTCTACAAGACCTCATTTGATTTTTACATTTACTTTAAAAACTCAGTACGTTACGTCGTATTTAAGATTTGAAATTTAACCCAGGAAGCATAGGGAATCTCGATTGAATTAATATTTTGATTCGATTGGCGGTCCCTAATCGAAATAAAAAAAAGCGAAGACAGCAAGAAAAAAAAATTTTTTTGCCCAAGCCCCCCCGATTCCCGAATGTCAAAAAATGGTTAGCCCTTATGTGAGCGCCTGTTCCCTTTTTTTATATTCAGTCTCTAAGTCAGTAATTGAGGAAGTTATTCGTGTGAGACGGTTTGTGGCAAATTTGGTAAAATGAGAAAAAAAAATATATAAAGTGAGTATTGTGATATCAGAAAGCCATACCAGAAAAAATTGAGGATTTTGAATTATAATATTTTCTGAAAAAGTTTAAAAAAAAAGCAAAAAAGTAAAATGAGTATAAAAACTTTTCAACACGTTAGATATAAATGAAAATTGAATAAGTAGTAGGTAACGAGGTGTTTAAGAGTGTTTCAGAATATGAACAATATCTAACATGAGGAAAAATTTCAATGATAAAAAAAAAAAAAAAAATTGTCCCCCCCCCCCCCAAATATGTCAAAATTTTGAGCGAGACCCCCCGAACGAAAAACAGTTCGAGGGAATAGCGTTGTCTACAAGACCTTTTTTTGATTTTTCATTAACTATGAAAACTCAGCACGTTACGTCGTATTTCAGATTGGAAATTTAACCCAGGAAGCATAGGGAATCTCAATTGAATTTAAAATTTTGATTTGATTGGCGGTCCCTGATCGAAATGAGAAAAAGCAAAGACATCGTTAGAAGCGCAATGAATGTCCGCTTCTGTTTTTTGTCACGCGAAAACGATCGGATCGTTAGAAGTATTTTTCTTTTGAAGAGAAAAAAGTCAAAAAGGGAAGTCAAAAGAAAAATGAGCTCATGCCCCAACAAGTTTTGAATGTCAAAAAACAGTTAGCCCTTATGTGAGCGCTTGTTCCCTTTTTATTTCAAGTCTCTAAGTCAAAAATTGAAGAAGTTATTTATGTCAGAAGAATTTTACAAATTTTGTGAAAATGAAAAAAAAAATAATAAAAACTTGGTCTTTTGATAGCGTGGAGGTGTATCTCGAAATATAAGAGATTGCGAAAAATAATTATTTCTGAAATTTTGCAAAGTGCGGTGATTGACCATGTTGGCGGAAAAATATGTTCATCTGCCGATAAGCGGTTAGCGCTGGGCGAATGACAGAATGACAAGAGTGCGGGCGCCGACCAGCTCGAAAGATGAAAAGTGTTAGAGTTGCCGGGACTTGGTTGTCGGCCGCACAAAATAAAAAGTTTGAAATTTGCTAAGTCCAGGAATGAGAAAAATCTGCTAAGTGTTTTGACGATTTTGAAATTGTAAAAATTCTAAAAAGAGTTGCGATGAACTAAAATGAATGCAATTTTCACTCAAGTTATTCCGCACAAAGATGTATTTGGAGAAAAAGTTTAATTAGTGAAATATTAAAAATAAAAAAATGATTAAAGTTTAAAAAAAAAAGCAAAAAAGGAAAATGAGTATAACACCTTTTGTACACGTTAGATATTGATAAAAATTGAATTGGTAGTATGTAACAAGGTGTTCAAGAGTGTTGTAGAATTTAAAGAATATCTAACGTGAGGAAAAATTTAAATGATAAAAAAAAAAAAAAAAAATTGTCCCCACCGAAAATATGTCAAAATTTTGCGCGAGACTCCCCGAGTTAAAAAAAAAGTCGAGAAAAAAGCGTTGTCTACAAGACCTTATTTGAATTTTACATTAACTTTAAAAACTCAGTACGTTACGTCGTATTTAAGATTTGAAATTTAACCCAGGAAGCATAGGGAATCTCGATTGAATTAAAATTTTGATTCGATTGGCGGTCCCTAATCGAAATAAAAAAAAAGCGAAGACAGCAAGAAAAAAAAATTTTTTGCCCAAGCCCCCCCGATTCCCGAATGTCAAAAAATGGTTAGCCCTTATGTGAGCGCCTGTTCCCTTTTTTTATATTCAGTCTCTAAGTCAGTAATTGAGGAAGTTATTCGTGTGAGACGGTTTGTGGCAAATTTGTTAAAATGAGAAAAAAAAATATAAAAAGTGAGTGTTGTGATATCAGAAAGCCATACCAGAAAATATTGAGGATTTTGAATTATAATATTTTCTGAAAAAGTTTAAAAAAAAAGGAAAAAAGTAAAATGAGTATAAAAACTTTTCTACACGTTAGATATTAATGAAAATTGAATAAGTAGTAGGTAACGAGGTGTTCAAGAGTGTTTCAGAATATGAACAATATCTAACATGAGGAAAAATTTCAATGATAAAAAAAAAAAAAAAAAATTGTCCCCCCCCCCTCCCAAAATATGTCAAAATTTTGAGCGAGACCCCCCGAACGAAAAACAGTTCGAGGGAATAGCGTTGTCTACAAGACCTATTTTGGTTTTTACATTAACTATGAAAACTCAGCACGTTACGTCGTATTTCAGATTGGAAATTTAACCCAGGAAGCAGAGGGAATCTCAATTGAATTTAAAATTTTGATCTGATTGGCAGTCCCTGATCGAAATGAGAAAAAGCAAAGACATCGTTAGAAGCGCAATGAATGTCCGCTTCTGTTTTTTGTCACGCGCAAACGATCGGATCGTTAGAAGTATTTTTCTTTTAAAGAGAAAAAAGTCAAAAAGGGAAGTCAAAAAAAAAATGAGCTCATGCCCCAACAAGTTTTGAATGTAAAAAAACAGTTAGCCCTTATGTGAGCGCTTGTTCCCTTTTTATTTCAAGTCTCTAAGTCAAAAATTGAAGAAGTTATTTATGTCAGAAGAATTTTACAAATTTTGTGAAAATGAAAAAAAAAATAATAAAAACTTGGTCTTTTGATAGCGTGGAGGTGTATTTCGAAATATTAGAGATTGCGAAAAATAATAATTTCTGAAATTTTGCAAAGTGTGGTGATTGACCATGTTGGCGGAAAAATATGTTCATCTGCCGATAAGCGGTTAGCGCTGGGCGAATGACAGAATGACAAGAGTGCGGGCGCCGACCAGCTCGAAAGATGAAAAGTGTTAGAGTTGCCGGGACTTGGTTGTCGGCCGCACAAAATAAAAAGTTTGAAATTTGCTAAGTCCAGGAATGAGAAAAATCTGCTAAGTGTTTTGACGATTTTGAAATTGTAAAAATTCTAAAAAGAGTTGCGATGAACTGAAATGAATGCAATTTTCACTCAAGTTATTCCGTACAAAGATGTAGTTGGAGAAAAAGTTTGATTAGTGAAATATTAAAAATGACAAAATGATTAAAGTTTAAAAAAAAAGCAAAAAAGGAAAATGAGTATAACACCTTTTTTTCACGTTAGATATTGATAAAAATTGAATTGGTAGTATGTAACAAGGTGTTTAAGAGTGTTGTAGAATTTAAAGAATATCTAACGTGAGGAAAAATTTAAATGATAAAAAAAAAAAAAAAAAAATTGTCCCCACCGAAAATATGTCAAAATTTTGAGCGAGACTCCCCGAGTTAAAAAAAAAAAAAGTCGAGAAAAAAGCGTTGTCTACAAGACCTTATATGATTTTTACATTTACTTTAAAAACTCAGTACGTTACGTCGTATTTAAGATTTGAAATTTAACCCAGGAAGCATAGGGAATCTCGATTGAATTAAAATTTTGATTCGATTGGCGGTCCCTAATCGAAATAAAAAAAAGCGAAGACAGCAAGAAAAAAAAATTTTTTTGCCCAAGCCCCCCCGATTCCCGAATGTCAAAAAATGGTTAGCCCTTATGTGAGCGCCTGTTCCCTTTTTTTATATTCAGTCTCTAAGTCAGTAATTGAGGAAGTTATTCGTGTGAGACGGTTTGTGGCAAATTTGGTAAAATGAGAAAAAAAAATATATAAAGTGAGTATTGTGATATCAGAAAGCCATACCAGAAAAAATTGAGGATTTTGAATTATAATATTTTCTGAAAAAGTTTAAAAAAAAAGCAAAAAAGTAAAATGAGTATAAAAACTTTTCAACACGTTAGATATAAATGAAAATTGAATAAGTAGTAGGTAACGAGGTGTTTAAGAGTGTTTCAGAATATGAACAATATCTAACATGAGGAAAAATTTCAATGATAAAAAAAAAAAAAAAAATTGTCCCCCCCCCCCAAATATGTCAAAATTTTGAGCGAGACCCCCCGAACGAAAAATAGTTCGAGGGAATAGCGTTGTCTACAAGACCTTTTTTTGATTTTTCATTAACTATGAAAACTCAGCACGTTACGTCGTATTTCAGATTGGAAATTTAACCCAGGAAGCATAGGGAATCTCAATTGAATTTAAAATTTTGATTTGATTGGCGGTCCCTGATCGAAATGAGAAAAAGCAAAGACATCGTTAGAAGCGCAATGAATGTCCGCTTCTGTTTTTTGTCACGCGAAAACGATCGGATCGTTAGAAGTATTTTTCTTTTGAAGAGAAAAAAGTCAAAAAGGGAAGTCAAAAGAAAAATGAGCTCATGCCCCAACAAGTTTTGAATGTCAAAAAACAGTTAGCCCTTATGTGAGCGCTTGTTCCCTTTTTATTTCAAGTCTCTAAGTCAAAAATTGAAGAAGTTATTTATGTCAGAAGAATTTTACAAATTTTGTGAAAATGAAAAAAAAAATAATAAAAACTTGGTCTTTTGATAGCGTGGAGGTGTATCTCGAAATATAAGAGATTGCGAAAAATAATTATTTCTGAAATTTTGCAAAGTGCGGTGATTGACCATGTTGGCGGAAAAATATGTTCATCTGCCGATAAGCGGTTAGCGCTGGGCGAATGACAGAATGACAAGAGTGCGGGCGCCGACCAGCTCGAAAGATGAAAAGTGTTAGAGTTGCCGGGACTTGGTTGTCGGCCGCACAAAATAAAAAGTTTGAAATTTGCTAAGTCCAGGAATGAGAAAAATCTGCTAAGTGTTTTGACGATTTTGAAATTGTAAAAATTCTAAAAAGAGTTGCGATGAACTAAAATGAATGCAATTTTCACTCAAGTTATTCCGCACAAAGATGTATTTGGAGAAAAAGTTTAATTAGTGAAATATTAAAAATAAAAAAATGATTAAAGTTTAAAAAAAAAAGCAAAAAAGGAAAATGAGTATAACACCTTTTGTACACGTTAGATATTGATAAAAATTGAATTGGTAGTATGTAACAAGGTGTTCAAGAGTGTTGTAGAATTTAAAGAATATCTAACGTGAGGAAAAATTTAAATGATAAAAAAAAAAAAAAAAAATTGTCCCCACCGAAAATATGTCAAAATTTTGCGCGAGACTCCCCGAGTTAAAAAAAAAGTCGAGAAAAAAGCGTTGTCTACAAGACCTTATTTGAATTTTACATTAACTTTAAAAACTCAGTACGTTACGTCGTATTTAAGATTTGAAATTTAACCCAGGAAGCATAGGGAATCTCGATTGAATTAATATTTTGATTCGATTGGCGGTCCCTAATCGAAATAAAAAAAAGCGAAGACAGCAAGAAAAAAAAAATTTTTTGCCCAAGCCCCCCCGATTCCCGAATGTCAAAAAATGGTTAGCCCTTATGTGAGCGCCTGTTCCCTTTTTTTATATTCAGTCTCTAAGTCAGTAATTGAGGAAGTTATTCGTGTGAGACGGTTTGTGGCAAATTTGGTAAAATGAGAAAAAAAAATATATAAAGTGAGTATTGTGATATCAGAAAGCCATACCAAAAAATATTGAGGATTTTGAATTATAATATTTTCTGAAAAAGTTTAATAAAAAAGCAAAAAAGTAAAATGAGTATAAAAACTTTTCAACACGTTAGATATAAATGAAAATTGAATAAGTAGTAGGTAACGAGGTGTTTAAGAGTGTTTCAGAATATGAACAATATCTAACATGAGGAAAAATTTCAATGATAAAAAAAAAAAAAAAAAATTTCCCCCCCCCCCCAAATATGTCAAAATTTTGAGCGAGACCCCCCGAACGAAAAACAGTTCGAGGGAATAGCGTTGTCTACAAGACCTTTTTTTGATTTTTCATTAACTATGAAAACTCAGCACGTTACGTCGTATTTCAGATTGGAAATTTAACCCAGGAAGCATAGGGAATCTCAATTGAATTTAAAATTTTGATTTGATTGGCGGTCCCTGATTGAAATGAGAAAAAGCAAAGACATCGTTAGAAGCGCAATGAATGTCCGCTTCTGTTTTTTGTCACGCGAAAACGATCGGATCGTTAGAAGTATTTTTCTTTTGAAGAGAAAAAAGTCAAAAAGGGAAGTCAAAAGAAAAATGAGCTCATGCCCCAACAAGTTTTGAATGTCAAAAAACAGTTAGCCCTTATGTGAGCGCTTGTTCCCTTTTTATTTCAAGTCTCTAAGTCAAAAATTGAAGAAGTTATTTATGTCAGAAGAATTTTACAAATTTTGTGAAAATGAAAAAAAAAATAATAAAAACTTGGTCTTTTGATAGCGTGGAGGTGTATCTCGAAATATAAGAGATTGCGAAAAATAATTATTTCTGAAATTTTGCAAAGTGCGGTGATTGACCATGTTGGCGGAAAAATATGTTCATCTGCCGATAAGCGGTTAGCGCTGGGCGAATGACAGAATGACAAGAGTGCGGGCGCCGACCAGCTCGAAAGATGAAAAGTGTTAGAGTTGCCGGGACTTGGTTGTCGGCCGCACAAAATAAAAAGTTTGAAATTTGCTAAGTCCAGGAATGAGAAAAATCTGCTAAGTGTTTTGACGATTTTGAAATTGTAAAAATTCTAAAAAGAGTTGCGATGAACTAAAATGAATGCAATTTTCACTCAAGTTATTCCGCACAAAGATGTATTTGGAGAAAAAGTTTAATTAGTGAAATATTAAAAATAAAAAAATGATTAAAGTTTAAAAAAAAAAGCAAAAAAGGAAAATGAGTATAACACCTTTTGTACACGTTAGATATTGATAAAAATTGAATTGGTAGTATGTAACAAGGTGTTCAAGAGTGTTGTAGAATTTAAAGAATATCTAACGTGAGGAAAAATTTAAATGATAAAAAAAAAAAAAAAAAATTGTCCCCACCGAAAATATGTCAAAATTTTGCGCGAGACTCCCCGAGTTAAAAAAAAAAGTCGAGAAAAAAGCGTTGTCTACAAGACCTTATTTGATTTTTACATTAACTTTAAAAACTCAGTACGTTACGTCGTATTTAAGATTTGAAATTTAACCCAGGAAGCATAGGGAATCTCGATTGAATTAAAATTTTGATTCGATTGGCGGTCCCTAATCAAAATAAAAAAAAAGCGAAGACAGCAAGAAAAAAAAATTTTTTGCCCAAGCCCCCCCGATTCCCGAATGTCAAAAAATGGTTAGCCCTTATGTGAGCGCCTGTTCCCTTTTTTTATATTCAGTCTCTAAGTCAGTAATTGAGGAAGTTATTCGTGTGAGACGGTTTGTGGCAAATTTGTTAAAATGAGAAAAAAAAATATAAAAAGTGAGTGTTGTGATATCAGAAAGCCATACCAGAAAATATTGAGGATTTTGAATTATAATATTTTCTGAAAAAGTTTAAAAAAAAAGGAAAAAAGTAAAATGAGTATAAAAACTTTTCTACACGTTAGATATTAATGAAAAGTGAATAAGTAGTAGGTAACGAGGTGTTTAAGAGTGTTTCAGAATATGAACAATATCTAACATGAGGAAAAATTTCAATGATAAAAAAAAAAAAAAAAAATTGTCCCCCCCCCCCCCCAAAATATGTCAAAATTTTGAGCGAGACCCCGCGAACGAAAAACAGTTCGAGGGAATAGCGTTGTCTACAAGACCTATTTTGGTTTTTACATTAACTATGAAAACTCAGCACGTTACGTCGTATTTCAGATTGGAAATTTAACCCAGGAAGCAGAGGGAATCTCAATTGAATTTAAAATTTTGATCTGATTGGCAGTCCCTGATCGAAATGAGAAAAAGCAAAGACATCGTTAGAAGCGCAATGAATGTCCGCTTCTGTTTTTTGTCACGCGCAAACGATCGGATCGTTAGAAGTATTTTTCTTTTAAAGAGAAAAAAGTCAAAAAGGGAAGTCAAAAAAAAAATGAGCTCATGCCCCAACAAGTTTTGAATGTAAAAAAACAGTTAGCCCTTATGTGAGCGCTTGTTCCCTTTTTATTTCAAGTCTCTAAGTCAAAAATTGAAGAAGTTATTTATGTCAGAAGAATTTTACAAATTTTGTGAAAATGAAAAAAAAAAATAATAAAAACTTGGTCTTTTGATAGCGTGGAGGTGTATTTCGAAATATTAGAGATTGCGAAAAATAATAATTTCTGAAATTTTGCAAAGTGTGGTGATTGACCATGTTGGCGGAAAAATATGTTCATCTGCCGATAAGCGGTTAGCGTTGGGCGAATGACAGAATGACAAGAGTGCGGGCGCCGACCAGCTCGAAAGATGAAAAGTGTTAGAGTTGCCGGGACTTGGTTGTCGGCCGCACAAAATAAAAAGTTTGAAATTTGCTAAGTCCAGGAATGAGAAAAATCTGCTAAGTGTTTTGACGATTTTGAAATTGTAAAAATTCTAAAAAGAGTTGCGATGAACTGAAATGAATGCAATTTTCACTCAAGTTATTCCGTACAAAGATGTAGTTGGAGAAAAAGTTTGATTAGTGAAATATTAAAAATGACAAAATGATTAAAGTTTAAAAAAAAAGCAAAAAAGGAAAATGAGTATAACACCTTTTTTTCACGTTAGATATTGATAAAAATTGAATTGGTAGTATGTAACAAGGTGTTTAAGAGTGTTGTAGAATTTAAAGAATATCTAACGTGAGGAAAAATTTAAATGATAAAAAAAAAAAAAAAAAAATTGTCCCCACCGAAAATATGTCAAAATTTTGAGCGAGACTCCCCGAGTTAAAAAAAAAAAAAGTCGAGAAAAAAGCGTTGTCTACAAGACCTTATATGATTTTTACATTTACTTTAAAAACTCAGTACGTTACGTCGTATTTAAGATTTGAAATTTAACCCAGGAAGCATAGGGAATCTCGATTGAATTAAAATTTTGATTCGATTGGCGGTCCCTAATCAAAATAAAAAAAAGCGAAGACAGCAAGAAAAATTTTTTTTTTTGCCCAAGCCCCCCCGATTCCCGAATGTCGAAAAATGGTTAGCCCTTATGTGAGCGCCTGTTCCCTTTTTTTATATTCAGTCTCTAAGTCAGTAATTGAGGAAGTTATTCGTGTGAGACGGTTTGTGGCAAATTTGGTAAAATGAGAAAAAAAAAATATATAAAGTGAGTATTGTGATATCAGAAAGCCATACCAGAAAAAATTGAGGATTTTGAATTATAATATTTTCTGAAAAAGTTAAAAAAAAAAGCAAAAAAGTAAAATGAGTATAAAAACTTTTCTACACGTTAGATATTAATGAAAATTGAATAAGTAGTAGGTAACGAGGTGTTTAAGAGTGTTTCAGAATATGAACAATATCTAACATGAGGAAAAATTTCAATGATAAAAAAAAAAAAAAAAAATTGTCCCCCCCCCCCAAATATGTCAAAATTTTGAGCGAGACCCCCCGAACGAAAAACAGTTCGAGGGAATAGCGTTGTCTACAAGACCTTTTTTTGATTTTTCATTAACTATGAAAACTCAGCACGTTACGTCGTATTTCAGATTGGAAATTTAACCCAGGAAGCATAGGGAATCTCAATTGAATTTAAAATTTTGATTTGATTGGCGGTCCCTGATCGAAATGAGAAAAAGCAAAGACATCGTTAGAAGCGCAATGAATGTCCGCTTCTGTTTTTTTGTCACGCGAAAACGATCGGATCGTTAGAAGTATTTTTCTTTTAAAGAGAAAAAAGTCAAAAAGGGAAGTCAAAAAAAAAAATGAGCTCATGCCCCAACAAGTTTTGAATGTCAAAAAACAGTTAGCCCTTATGTGAGCGCTTGTTCCCTTTTTATTTCAAGTCTCTAAGTCAAAAATTGAAGAAGTTATTTATGTCAGAAGAATTTTACAAATTTTGTGAAAATGAAAAAAAAAATAATAAAAACTTGGTCTTTTGATAGCGTGGAGGTGTATCTCGAAATATAAGAGATTGCGAAAAATAATTATTTCTGAAATTTTGCAAAGTGCGGTGATTGACCATGTTGGCGGAAAAATATGTTCATCTGCCGATAAGCGGTTAGCGCTGGGCGAATGACAGAATGACAAGAGTGCGGGCGCCGACCAGCTCGAAAGATGAAAAGTGTTAGAGTTGCCGGGACTTGGTTGTCGGCCGCACAAAATAAAAAGTTTGAAATTTGCTAAGTCCAGGAATGAGAAAAATCTGCTAAGTGTTTTGACGATTTTGAAATTGTAAAAATTCTAAAAAGAGTTGCGATGAACTAAAATGAATGCAATTTTCACTCAAGTTATTCCGCACAAAGATGTATTTGGAGAAAAAGTTTAATTAGTGAAATATTAAAAATAAAAAAATGATTAAAGTTTAAAAAAAAAAGCAAAAAAGGAAAATGAGTATAACACCTTTTGTACACGTTAGATATTGATGAAAATTGAATTGGTAGTAGGTAACAAGGTTTTTAAGAGTGTTGTAGAATTTAAAGAATATCTAACGTAAGGAAAATTTTAAATGATAAAAAAAAAAAAAAAAAATTGTCCCCACCGAAAATATGTCAAAATTTTGCGCGAGACTCCCCGAGTTAAAAAAAAGTCGAGAAAAAAGCGTTGTCTACAAGACCTCATTTGATTTTTACATTTACTTTAAAAACTCAGTACGTTACGTCGTATTTAAGATTTGAAATTTAACCCAGGAAGCATAGGGAATCTCGATTGAATTAAAATTTTGATTCGATTGGCGGTCCCTAATCGAAATAAAAAAAAAGCGAAGACAGCAAGAAAAAAAAATTTTTTGCCCAAGCCCCCCCGATTCCCGAATGTCAAAAAATGGTTAGCCCTTATGTGAGCGCCTGTTCCCTTTTTTTATATTCAGTCTCTAAGTCAGTAATTGAGGAAGTTATTCGTGTGAGACGGTTTGTGGCAAATTTGTTAAAATGAGAAAAAAAAATATAAAAAGTGAGTGTTGTGATATCAGAAAGCCATACCAGAAAATATTGAGGATTTTGAATTATAATATTTTCTGAAAAAGTTTAAAAAAAAAGGAAAAAAGTAAAATGAGTATAAAAACTTTTCTACACGTTAGATATTAATGAAAAGTGAATAAGTAGTAGGTAACGAGGTGTTTAAGAGTGTTTCAGAATATGAACAATATCTAACATGAGGAAAAATTTCAATGATAAAAAAAAAAAAAAAAAATTGTCCCCCCCCCCCCCCAAAATATGTCAAAATTTTGAGCGAGACCCCCCGAACGAAAAACAGTTCGAGGGAATAGCGTTGTCTACAAGACCTATTTTGGTTTTTACATTAACTATGAAAACTCAGCACGTTACGTCGTATTTCAGATTGGAAATTTAACCCAGGAAGCAGAGGGAATCTCAATTGAATTTAAAATTTTGATCTGATTGGCAGTCCCTGATCGAAATGAGAAAAAGCAAAGACATCGTTAGAAGCGCAATGAATGTCCGCTTCTGTTTTTTGTCACGCGCAAACGATCGGATCGTTAGAAGTATTTTTCTTTTAAAGAGAAAAAAGTCAAAAAGGGAAGTCAAAAAAAAAATGAGCTCATGCCCCAACAAGTTTTGAATGTCAAAAAACAGTTAGCCCTTATGTGAGCGCTTGTTCCCTTTTTATTTCAAGTCTCTAAGTCAAAAATTGAAGAAGTTATTTATGTCAGAAGAATTTTACAAATTTTGTGAAAATGAAAAAAAAAATAATAAAAACTTGGTCTTTTGATAGCGTGGAGGTGTATTTCGAAATATTAGAGATTGCGAAAAATAATAATTTCTGAAATTTTGCAAAGTGTGGTGATTGACCATGTTGGCGGAAAAATATGTTCATCTGCCGATAAGCGGTTAGCGCTGGGCGAATGACAGAATGACAAGAGTGCGGGCGCCGACCAGCTCGAAAGATGAAAAGTGTTAGAGTTGCCGGGACTTGGTTGTCGGCCGCACAAAATAAAAAGTTTGAAATTTGCTAAGTCCAGGAATGAGAAAAATCTGCTAAGTGTTTTGACGATTTTGAAATTGTAAAAATTCTAAAAAGAGTTGCGATGAACTGAAATGAATGCAATTTTCACTCAAGTTATTCCGTACAAAGATGTAGTTGGAGAAAAAGTTTGATTAGTGAAATATTAAAAATGACAAAATGATTAAAGTTTAAAAAAAAAGCAAAAAAGGAAAATGAGTATAACACCTTTTTTTCACGTTAGATATTGATAAAAATTGAATTGGTAGTATGTAACAAGGTGTTTAAGAGTGTTGTAGAATTTAAAGAATATCTAACGTGAGGAAAAATTTAAATGATAAAAAAAAAAAAAAAAAAATTGTCCCCACCGAAAATATGTCAAAATTTTGAGCGAGACTCCCCGAGTTAAAAAAAAAAAAAAGTCGAGAAAAAAGCGTTGTCTACAAGACCTTATATGATTTTTACATTTACTTTAAAAACTCAGTACGTTACGTCGTATTTAAGATTTGAAATTTAACCCAGGAAGCATAGGGAATCTCGATTGAATTAAAATTTTGATTCGATTGGCGGTCCCTAATCAAAATAAAAAAAAGCGAAGACAGCAAGAAAAATTTTTTTTTTGCCCAAGCCCCCCGATTCCCGAATGTCGAAAAATGGTTAGCCCTTATGTGAGCGCCTGTTCCCTTTTTTTATATTCAGTCTCTAAGTCAGTAATTGAGGAAGTTATTCGTGTGAGACGGTTTGTGGCAAATTTGGTAAAATGAGAAAAAAAAAATATATAAAGTGAGTATTGTGATATCAGAAAGCCATACCAGAAAAAATTGAGGATTTTGAATTATAATATTTTCTGAAAAAGTTAAAAAAAAAAGCAAAAAAGTAAAATGAGTATAAAAACTTTTCTACACGTTAGATATTAATGAAAATTGAATAAGTAGTAGGTAACGAGGTGTTTAAGAGTGTTTCAGAATATGAACAATATCTAACATGAGGAAAAATTTCAATGATAAAAAAAAAAAAAAAAAATTGTCCCCCCCCCCCAAATATGTCAAAATTTTGAGCGAGACCCCCCGAACGAAAAACAGTTCGAGGGAATAGCGTTGTCTACAAGACCTTTTTTTGATTTTTCATTAACTATGAAAACTCAGCACGTTACGTCGTATTTCAGATTGGAAATTTAACCCAGGAAGCATAGGGAATCTCAATTGAATTTAAAATTTTGATTTGATTGGCGGTCCCTGATCGAAATGAGAAAAAGCAAAGACATCGTTAGAAGCGCAATGAATGTCCGCTTCTGTTTTTTTGTCACGCGAAAACGATCGGATCGTTAGAAGTATTTTTCTTTTAAAGAGAAAAAAGTCAAAAAGGGAAGTCAAAAAAAAAATGAGCTCATGCCCCAACAAGTTTTGAATGTCAAAAAACAGTTAGCCCTTATGTGAGCGCTTGTTCCCTTTTTATTTCAAGTCTCTAAGTCAAAAATTGAAGAAGTTATTTATGTCAGAAGAATTTTACAAATTTTGTGAAAATGAAAAAAAAAATAATAAAAACTTGGTCTTTTGATAGCGTGGAGGTGTATCTCGAAATATAAGAGATTGCGAAAAATAATTATTTCTGAAATTTTGCAAAGTGCGGTGATTGACCATGTTGGCGGAAAAATATGTTCATCTGCCGATAAGCGGTTAGCGCTGGGCGAATGACAGAATGACAAGAGTGCGGGCGCCGACCAGCTCGAAAGATGAAAAGTGTTAGAGTTGCCGGGACTTGGTTGTCGGCCGCACAAAATAAAAAGTTTGAAATTTGCTAAGTCCAGGAATGAGAAAAATCTGCTAAGTGTTTTGACGATTTTGAAATTGTAAAAATTCTAAAAAGAGTTGCGATGAACTAAAATGAATGCAATTTTCACTCAAGTTATTCCGCACAAAGATGTATTTGGAGAAAAAGTTTAATTAGTGAAATATTAAAAATAAAAAAATGATTAAAGTTTAAAAAAAAAAGCAAAAAAGGAAAATGAGTATAACACCTTTTGTACACGTTAGATATTGATGAAAATTGAATTAGTAGTAGGTAACAAGGTTTTTAAGAGTGTTGTAGAATTTAAAGAATATCTAACGTAAGGAAAATTTTAAATGATAAAAAAAAAAAAAAAAAATTGTCCCCACCGAAAATATGTCAAAATTTTGCGCGAGACTCCCCGAGTTAAAAAAAAGTCGAGAAAAAAGCGTTGTCTACAAGACCTCATTTGATTTTTACATTTACTTTAAAAACTCAGTACGTTACGTCGTATTTAAGATTTGAAATTTAACCCAGGAAGCATAGGGAATCTCGATTGAATTAATATTTTGATTCGATTGGCGGTCCCTAATCGAAATAAAAAAAAGCGAAGACAGCAAGAAAAAAAAATTTTTTTGCCCAAGCCCCCCCGATTCCCGAATGTCAAAAAATGGTTAGCCCTTATGTGAGCGCCTGTTCCCTTTTTTTATATTCAGTCTCTAAGTCAGTAATTGAGGAAGTTATTCGTGTGAGACGGTTTGTGGCAAATTTGGTAAAATGAGAAAAAAAAATATATAAAGTGAGTATTGTGATATCAGAAAGCCATACCAGAAAAAATTGAGGATTTTGAATTATAATATTTTCTGAAAAAGTTTAAAAAAAAAGCAAAAAAGTAAAATGAGTATAAAAACTTTTCAACACGTTAGATATAAATGAAAATTGAATAAGTAGTAGGTAACGAGGTGTTTAAGAGTGTTTCAGAATATGAACAATATCTAACATGAGGAAAAATTTCAATGATAAAAAAAAAAAAAAAAAATTTCCCCCCCCCCCCAAATATGTCAAAATTTTGAGCGAGACCCCCCGAACGAAAAACAGTTCGAGGGAATAGCGTTGACTACAAGACCTTTTTTTGATTTTTCATTAACTATGAAAACTCAGCACGTTACGTCGTATTTCAGATTGGAAATTTAACCCAGGAAGCATAGGGAATCTCAATTGAATTTAAAATTTTGATTTGATTGGCGGTCCCTGATCGAAATGAGAAAAAGCAAAGACATCGTTAGAAGCGCAATGAATGTCCGCTTCTGTTTTTTGTCACGCGAAAACGATCGGATCGTTAGAAGTATTTTTCTTTTGAAGAGAAAAAAGTCAAAAAGGGAAGTCAAAAGAAAAATGAGCTCATGCCCCAACAAGTTTTGAATGTCAAAAAACAGTTAGCCCTTATGTGAGCGCTTGTTCCCTTTTTATTTCAAGTCTCTAAGTCAAAAATTGAAGAAGTTATTTATGTCAGAAGAATTTTACAAATTTTGTGAAAATGAAAAAAAAAATAATAAAAACTTGGTCTTTTGATAGCGTGGAGGTGTATCTCGAAATATAAGAGATTGCGAAAAATAATTATTTCTGAAATTTTGCAAAGTGCGGTGATTGACCATGTTGGCGGAAAAATATGTTCATCTGCCGATAAGCGGTTAGCGCTGGGCGAATGACAGAATGACAAGAGTGCGGGCGCCGACCAGCTCGAAAGATGAAAAGTGTTAGAGTTGCCGGGACTTGGTTGTCGGCCGCACAAAATAAAAAGTTTGAAATTTGCTAAGTCCAGGAATGAGAAAAATCTGCTAAGTGTTTTGACGATTTTGAAATTGTAAAAATTCTAAAAAGAGTTGCGATGAACTAAAATGAATGCAATTTTCACTCAAGTTATTCCGCACAAAGATGTATTTGGAGAAAAAGTTTAATTAGTGAAATATTAAAAATAAAAAAATGATTAAAGTTTAAAAAAAAAAGCAAAAAAGGAAAATGAGTATAACACCTTTTGTACACGTTAGATATTGATAAAAATTGAATTGGTAGTATGTAACAAGGTGTTCAAGAGTGTTGTAGAATTTAAAGAATATCCAACGTGAGGAAAAATTTAAATGATAAAAAAAAAAAAAAAAAATTGTCCCCACCGAAAATATGTCAAAATTTTGCGCGAGACTCCCCGAGTTAAAAAAAAAGTCGAGAAAAAAGCGTTGTCTACAAGACCTTATTTGAATTTTACATTAACTTTAAAAACTCAGTACGTTACGTCGTATTTAAGATTTGAAATTTAACCCAGGAAGCATAGGGAATCTCGATTGAATTAAAATTTTGATTCGATTGGCGGTCCCTAATCGAAATAAAAAAAAAGCGAAGACAGCAAGAAAAAAAAATTTTTTGCCCAAGCCCCCCCGATTCCCGAATGTCAAAAAATGGTTAGCCCTTATGTGAGCGCCTGTTCCCTTTTTTTATATTCAGTCTCTAAGTCAGTAATTGAGGAAGTTATTCGTGTGAGACGGTTTGTGGCAAATTTGTTAAAATGAGAAAAAAAAATATAAAAAGTGAGTGTTGTGATATCAGAAAGCCATACCAGAAAATATTGAGGATTTTGAATTATAATATTTTCTGAAAAAGTTTAAAAAAAAAGGAAAAAAGTAAAATGAGTATAAAAACTTTTCTACACGTTAGATATTAATGAAAATTGAATAAGTAGTAGGTAACGAGGTGTTTAAGAGTGTTTCAGAATATGAACAATATCTAACATGAGGAAAAATTTCAATGATAAAAAAAAAAAAAAAAAATTGTCCCCCCCCCCCCCCAAAATATGTCAAAATTTTGAGCGAGACCCCCCGAACGAAAAACAGTTCGAGGGAATAGCGTTGTCTACAAGACCTATTTTGGTTTTTACATTAACTATGAAAACTCAGCACGTTACGTCGTATTTCAGATTGGAAATTTAACCCAGGAAGCAGAGGGAATCTCAATTGAATTTAAAATTTTGATCTGATTGGCAGTCCCTGATCGAAATGAGAAAAAGCAAAGACATCGTTAGAAGCGCAATGAATGTCCGCTTCTGTTTTTTGTCACGCGCAAACGATCGGATCGTTAGAAGTATTTTTCTTTTAAAGAGAAAAAAGTCAAAAAGGGAAGTCAAAAAAAAAAATGAGCTCATGCCCCAACAAGTTTTGAATGTCAAAAAACAGTTAGCCCTTATGTGAGCGCTTGTTCCCTTTTTATTTCAAGTCTCTAAGTCAAAAATTGAAGAAGTTATTTATGTCAGAAGAATTTTACAAATTTTGTGAAAATGAAAAAAAAAATAATAAAAACTTGGTCTTTTGATAGCGTGGAGGTGTATCTCGAAATATTAGAGATTGCGAAAAATAATAATTTCTGAAATTTTGCAAAGTGTGGTGATTGACCATGTTGGCGGAAAAATGTGTTCATCTGCCGATAAGCGGTTAGCGCTGGGCGAATGACAGAATGACAAGAGTGCGGGCGCCGACCAGCTCGAAAGATGAAAAGTGTTAGAGTTGCCGGGACTTGGTTGTCGGCCGCACAAAATAAAAAGTTTGAAATTTGCTAAGTCCAGGAATGAGAAAAATCTGCTAAGTGTTTTGACGATTTTGAAATTGTAAAAATTCTAAAAAGAGTTGCGATGAACTGAAATGAATGCAATTTTCACTCAAGTTATTCCGTACAAAGATGTAGTTGGAGAAAAAGTTTGATTAGTGAAATATTAAAAATGACAAAATGATTAAAGTTTAAAAAAAAAGCAAAAAAGGAAAATGAGTATAACACCTTTTTTTCACGTTAGATATTGATAAAAATTGAATTGGTAGTATGTAACAAGGTGTTTAAGAGTGTTGTAGAATTTAAAGAATATCTAACGTGAGGAAAAATTTAAATGATAAAAAAAAAAAAAAAAAAATTGTCCCCACCGAAAATATGTCAAAATTTTGAGCGAGACTCCCCGAGTTAAAAAAAAAAAAGTCGAGAAAAAAGCGTTGTCTACAAGACCTTATTTGATTTTTACATTTACTTTAAAAACTCAGTACGTTACGTCGTATTTAAGATTTGAAATTTAACCCAGGAAGCATAGGGAATCTCGATTGAATTAAAATTTTGATTCGATTGGCGGTCCCTAATCAAAATAAAAAAAAGCGAAGACAGCAAGAAAAAATTTTTTTTTTGCCCAAGCCCCCCCGATTCCCGAATGTCAAAAAATGGTTAGCCCTTATGTGAGCGCCTGTTCCCTTTTTTTATATTCAGTCTCTAAGTCAGTAATTGAGGAAGTTATTCGTGTGAGACGGTTTGTGGCAAATTTGGTAAAATGAGAAAAAAAAAATATATAAAGTGAGTATTGTGATATCAGAAAGCCATACCAGAAAAAATTGAGGATTTTGAATTATAATATTTTCTGAAAAAGTTTAAAAAAAAAGGAAAAAAGTAAAATGAGTATAAAAACTTTTCTACACGTTAAATATAAATGAAAATTGAATAAGTAGTAGGTAACGAGGTGTTTAAGAGTGTTTCAGAATATGAACAATATCTAACATGAGGAAAAATTTCAATGATAAAAAAAAAAAAAAAATTGTCCCCCCCCCCCCCAAAATATGTCAAAATTTTGAGCGAGACCCCCCGAACGAAAAACAGTTCGAGGGAATAGCGTTGTCTACAAGACCTTTTTTGGTTTTTACATTAACTATGAAAACTCAGCACGTTACGTCGTATTTCAGATTGGAAATTTAACCCAGGAAGCATAGGGAATCTCAATTGAATTTAAAATTTTGATTTGATTGGCGGTCCCTGATCGAAATGAGAAAAAGCAAAGACATCGTTAGAAGCGCAATGAATGTCCGCTTCTGTTTTTTGTCACGCGAAAACGATCGGATCGTTAGAAGTATTTTTCTTTTGAAGAGAAAAAAGTCAAAAAGGGAAGTCAAAAGAAAAATGAGCTCATGCCCCAACAAGTTTTGAATGTCAAAAAACAGTTAGCCCTTATGTGAGCGCTTGTTCCCTTTTTATTTCAAGTCTCTAAGTCAAAAATTGAAGAAGTTATTTATGTCAGAAGAATTTTACAAATATTGTAAAAAAGAAAAAAAAAAAAAAAAAAAAAAATTGTCTTTTGATAGCGTGGAGGTGTATCTCGAAATATTAGAGATTGCGAAAAATAATAATTTCTGAAATTTTGCAAAGTGTGGTGATTGACCATGTTGGCGGAAAAATATGTTCATCTGCCGATAAGCGGTTAGCGCTGGGCGAATGACAGAATGACAAGAGTGCGGGCGCCGACCAGCTCGAAAGATGAAAAGTGTTAGAGTTGCCGGGACTTGGTTGTCGGCCGCACAAAATAAAAAGTTTGAAATTTGCTAAGTCCAGGAATGAGAAAAATCTGCTAAGTGTTTTGACGATTTTGAAATTGTAAAAATTTTAAAAAGAGTTGCAATGAAACGAAATGAATGAAATTTTTACTGAAGCTAGTCCGTACATAGATGTAGTTGTAAAAAAAGTTTGACGAGTTTTTTATGAAGAATTAATAAATTAAAAATTTTACAAAAAAAACCAAAAAAGTAAAATGAGTCTAAAAACTTTTCTACATGTTAGATATTGATGAAAATTGAATTGGTAGTAGTTAACAAGGTGTTTAAGAGTGTTTTAGAATATGAACAATATCTAACCTGAGGAAAAATTTTTATGATGAAAAAAAAAAAAAAATTTTTGTCCCCCCCCAAATTTTATCAAAATTTTGAGCGAGACCCCCCGAGTGAAAAACAGTTCGAGGGAATAGCGTTCCCTACAAGACCTTATTTGATTTTTACATTAAATATAAAAACTCAGCACGTTAGGTTGTTTTTAAGATTTGAAATTTAACCCAGGAAGCATGGGGGAATCTCGATTGAATTAGAAATTTGATTCGATTGACGGTCTCCGATCGAATTAAGAAAAAGCAAAGACATGGTTCAAAGCGCAATGATTGTCCGCTTCGTTTTTATGTATTGCGAAGACGATCGGATGGTTAAAAGTTTTTTTTTTTTTGAAGAGAAAAAAGTCAAAAAGGGAAGTCAAAAAAAAAAAATGAGCCCATGCCCCCCCGAGTCCGGAATGTCAAAAAACGGTTAGCCCTCGTGCAAGCGCTTGTTCCCTTTTTTATTTCAAGTCTCTAAGTCAAAAATTGAGAAAGTTATTCATGTCAGAAGATTTTGACAAATTTTGTAAAAATGAAAAAAAAATAATAAAAACTTGGTCTACTGATAGCGTGGAGGTGTACGTCGAAATATTAGAGATTGTGAAAAATAATATTTTCAGAAATTTTGTAAAGTGCGGGCGCCGACCAGTTACCGTAGACCCACCGGTAAAATTTGGCCGCCCGCAAAATGCAAAAGTTCACCCAACGTTGTCGGCACCGGTCGCCGACGAAAATACCGGCTTTTGCGGGGGGAATCGCCGCCCATGATAAAGTGGAAGTGAAGAGAAGAAATTCAAAAAAGGATATATGAGAGGGTACCCTACTCTGAAATCGAAAATGGAAAAAAAGACTAACATTTTCGAGATGCGAAAAAAGATGAAATGGCTTGGCTTGCAATGAACGGTGTGCAGCCGGGAGGAAATTTGTGAAAGACGATTTTTAGAAATTTTTAAAAATTTCCAGAAAAATCTCAGAGTAGGGTACCCTAGGAGGTTCGCGGACGAATGTGTTGACCGTCCGCGAAGTGGGTTGGCCTCCGGTGAATGACAAAGTGCGGTCGCCGACCAACTCGAAAGATGAAAAGTGTTCGAGTGCCGGGGACTTGGTTGTCGGCCGCATAAAATAAAAAGTTTAAAATTTTTTTAAAAAATTAAAAAAATCTTTTTTTTTCCCAAAAAGATAAAATAGCTTGGCGGGCAATGAGCGATGTGGAACCGGGAGGAATCTTGTGAAAGACGAAAAATATAAAAAGTTGGAAAATGTCAAAGTGCGGCCGCCGACTTGGTTGGCGGACGAGAAGTTAGAGTGGCCGGGACTTGATGATCGGCCGCACAAAAATATAAAAGTTGAAAAATGTCAAAGTGCGGCCGCCGACTTGGTTGGCGGACGAGAAGTTAGAGTGGCCGGGACTTGATGATCGGCCGCACAAAAATATAAAAGTTGAAAAATGTCAAAGTGCGGCCGCCGACTTGGTTGGCGGACGAGAAGTTAGAGTGGCCGGGACTTGGTGATCGGCCGCACAAAAATATAAAAGTTGAAAAATGTCAAAGTGCGGCCGCCGACTTGGTTGACGGACGAGTAGTGAGAGTGGCCGGGACTTGGTGATCGGCCGCACAAAAATATAAAAGTTGGAAAATGTCAGAGTGCGGGCGCCGACTTGGTTGACGGACGAAAGTGACGACCGACCGGGAAGTGGTTGGCGCCCGGCGAATTACATGGTGCGTACAGAGTGCGGTAGCCGAGCGTTTTCAAGGTGCCTTCATTTCCCGGGACTGATCGTCGGCGCCCGCACTCGAAAAAAGTTAGAGTCCAATAACCCACAGTCTTATGGGCTGGGACTCTGCCGAAATTTCGAGAAAAAAGGTCGCGCCGCAGACCCAAACCTAAGGTACTTAACATGTTAAAGTGACAGTGCAGAGAAGAAATTCAAAAAAGGATATATGAGAGGTACCCCTCCTAGGAAGGGTAGGTCAGACCACGGGCCGCACCTCTCAAAAGTCCATATACCGGCAATTAGGCACTGCCTCCCGGGAAAACCGCCAGAGCCGCACTTTAGCAATGCTCGGAAAGATTTGAAAATCTAGCGGTCGCTAACGCGATACCGGACGGACTAGTGGTAGCTTCGGGGAGCAAGCTCTAGTGCCCCTCAAAGCTGACGCACAATAAAAGTGCGGCGCTCTATGCATAAGCGGAAAAGTAAGGTACGATACTGGCAACCAGCAGTAGCACTGGGTGAATGACACGGATCACGATTCTCCCAACCGGGATGAAATACCGGCGACCGAAGGAATTGGCATAAGCGGTCGGTCGGTTACCACGGAATATTGGTTGATATGAAATAGTGCGGCCGCCGACGCTCATCGCGGACAATGAAGCGAGGCACCGGCTTGAGGACAGAGCGTTGGGTGAATGACCTGGATAACCATTCACCCAAGCAGAATGAAATACCGGCGACCGAAGGGATTGGCATAAGCGGTCGGTCGGTTACCACGGAATATTGGTTGATATGAAATAGTGCGGCCGCCGACGCTCATCGCGGACAATGAAGCGAGGCACCGGCTTGAGGACAGAGCGTTGGGTGAATGACCTGGATAACCATTCACCCAAGCAGAATGAAATACCGGCGACCGAAGGGATTGGCATAAGCGGTCGGTCGGTTACCACGGAATATTGGTTGATATGAAATAGTGCGGCCGCCGACGCTCATCGCGGACAATGAAGCGAGGCACCGGCTTGAGGACAGAGCGTTGGGTGAATGACCTGGATAACCATTCACCCAAGCAGAATGAAATACCGGCGACCGAAGGGATTGGCATAAGCGGTCGGTCGGTTACCACGGAATATTGGTTGATATGAAATAGTGCGGCCGTCGACGCTCATAGCGGTCAATGAAGCGAGGCACCGGCTTGAGGACAGAGCGTTGGGTGAAAGACTGGGATCACCATTCACCCAACTGGAATGAAATACCGGCGACCGAAGGGATTGGCATAGTCGGTCGGTCGGTTACCACGGAATATTAAATAAAATGCCAAAGTGCGGGCGCCGATGATTATATCGGGCAATGAAGCAACTTTTTGTCTTCAGGCGAGATCGTTGGGTGAATGACATAGATACCCATTCACCCAACCGGAATGAAATACCGGCGACCGAAGGGATTGGCATAGTCGGTCGGTCGGTTACCACGGAATATTAAATAAAATGCCTAAGTGCGGGCGCCGATGACTATATCGGACAATGAAGCAACTTTTTGTCTTCAGGTCAGATCGTTGGGTGAAGGGATTTGCCAACCTTTCGCCCAAGAATAATGAAATACCGGCGATCGAAGGGATAAGCTCCTTCGGTCGATCGGTTAGCAAAGAATTAAAGAATTAATTCAATGGTGCGGGTGCCGTCCAAGATATCGGGCAATGAGTTGGTGAATCGGCCAGAGGCCGGAGTGTTGGGAGAATGACACGGATCGTCATTCTCCCAAGCAGAAAGAATTACCGGCGACTGTAGCTCGAAGTAGCGTCAGTTAATTTGGCCACCGGTTAATTCTAACGTAAATATAATATACGCTAAATAAAACGATAGTTGCCTATTGCTATTGTAACAAAGCGTACTACTATCATCGAGCTAGCAGGGAACTGCGCATCTCCTGTGTAAAACCAAATTACGGCGCGATCACACCTCGTGATCGATCCAGTGGAGCGGTCGGTGAATATCCGACTGCAACCCAAGAAAGGCTAGTATTTGTACTATGAGTACGTGTATGACTGCATATACCCAACGGACACGTCGGTGTCTGTTAGTGATTTGGCGTCACGGTATATGCAGAAAGGAGCTAGAGCGGGGTAACTAGGGTGTACGCCAACTCTGACCTCCCCACCAGCTGTTAATTAAAAAGCTGTCTCCGCGTCGTTCCCTGTACGACGTGTATGGTTCGGTTGGGAGCTATTCGATGGATCGTGTGTAGGACAGCGGCACTGCCACTGTCAAGATCAGGGCACACGACGAAACCATTGAAACTGGCAAAAATCCCAATCTGTGTGCTTAGGTCTTGTGATACGACAGTCTTCGGACTATTATCGATGCGGGAGAGTGCGAGCATTCGTCTTTGCGCTCCCGTCAAGATTTGACGATCACTTAAGTTGTACGAGGGTACACAGGTCGGCAACTACCGGCAACTATACGGCGCCGCTAGAATTGTTTGCATTCGCGCTAGCTCTACCATAGCCAACTGGAGTCAGAAGCTCTGTACGCACGCGAGGAGTGGGCTAGGTCTGCTTGTCCTGGGGTCGTGGAGAAATACCTATTGCAGGTCCCTACTGGCACGATTCGCATTGTGGCACCAGCACGTCCTCTGGACCTTTCATCGGTGAACGGTAGAGCTAAGAACGTAATCAATTCTTGAGCACGTAGGCTGTCGCGTCTCGGCGGAGAAACGCCAAGTAAGTGTGCTCGACTTTGTAGTCGCAGCTGTAACTTATCGGCCTGCGCGATCTGTACGCTGGGACATAGCATTCTCCTCGGAGGATGCCTTGGTTTGTGGGAGGTTTTCAGGTTACTGGACCGAGCACCGGCCATGGTAATAGGGCGTCGGTTGGATGCAGTGCGCCGCAAAGCCTTTGCAAACTGGACAGGGAGTAATGAGAATCCATACTTACTAGGACGTTTAGTCGGCGAGGGAAGAGCTTGTCTGTGTTACGCTCGGCATCGTGCGTAGATTTGGTGATCAACGCTGCAGTGAGGGAGGCTTGCGATAAAATCGCGGCGAGCAATGGTCACCCCGCCGGGATAACTTTTCGTTTAGCCAGGTTTGAGCATGATTCGAACTGTTTGAAAAGCGGGGGCGGCCGTGCTCGTCGAGGCCTGGCATCACGACAAATGATACAGATGCTCGGAAACCGGGATTCGACGAGATGACACTCGACGCATGTCGAGTCAGTGCAAGCCGGCTCGGTTTCATTGCGCAGCTAGTAGCAGGCCGTCTGTATTCATGGTCCGTGGTCCAAGATGCTACACCGGGACAAAGGTTGCTCTACGAGCGGCTCGCCGTTGTCGTGAGGTCTTCAGTTTACTGGACCAAGCGGCAATGATGGTCACAAGGTGTACGTTGCAGGTTTTCATAGCCACGGGTCAGGGTGCATACATTTCGTCGGTCATTACGAGGCATATATCTGCGAGTCTACGTGAGGAGCTGGACATATGCGTACGGTGATCGGCGACTATGCCTTGTGAACGCACCATGGAAAGCCGTCAGATGCTGTCGATCGGCCGGCACGATTAGTACGCTGGGACATAGCATTCTCCTCGGAGGATGCCTTGGTTCTGTGGGAGGTCTTCAGTTTACTGGGCCGAGCATAGTCCATGGTCATAGGGCGTCGGTTGCTTGCAGTGCGCTGTTCGGCATTAGGCCAACGCCCGGGCGACTTGTTGGCGGTCTCGTTCATTCTGGGGTGAATGCCCTCTCCCTGTTATCGTACCGGTTTGGGTAGCCCCTACTCTGGGATGAATTGAGATCGATCATCAGGCCTCTCGGGAGGAACGTTGGTCTATACGCACTCGCGGGGAATGCTAGTTTGTTGGTCGTCGGCAAACGGGAGTAAGTGCGTTCGGGAGATTTGTTCTCGGGGAGTTGCAATTCCAGCACTCGGCGTCGATCACCATGTCGTGATCGAGCGTCGCGCCTCACGCGGCGCTCATACGACGACACCCATCTCGGAAACGATGTGGCTACCCTGCTTCGTCTGTACGAGATGCATCGGCACACGGGATGTCGAGCCGGGGAGCAATCGTCGGCCCGGCGGTCGATCATCGAGTTCGGCGGGTCAAAGCAGAGTAGTCTTGGGTGCCGTGGAAATCGGGCGACCTCTAGCAGGCCCTCCGGGTTCGGTTCTCTCCTCGACGCGGTCCACATGCGACTGCGTCGGCATGCCGGTGGGCTAGGGGGCCGCCGGGTACAATTCTGACAGGCACGGCGTTGGTCTGGTCTGAGATGGCGGCGGCGGGCGGCTTGAGTAAACCGCGTCGCCGTCATCGCCGCGTAATGCTTTGCAAAGCGAGGGTATGCGAGTGGCGGGCACAGGTTCAACGAACGTCTGTAAAAGGACAATTCCTGTGACCACGAGCGGCCGGCGGGGAGTGATTGACTCCGTCGTCAGTTCGTGGGGTGCGCTTCGACGCACTTGCACCGCCACCGTAAGCAATATCGAGAAACAAGGATGGACGAGTTGCACCACTCGCGGTGCACGTGCCCGGCGGCTGATAATACGCGATCGAAAGTGGCGCTCAGCAGCACTGACTGCCGATGCCCCGGGTTCGCGCGTAAAGTGGCAGGCGACAGAGTGCTGGCTAGGGTTGATCACATACCAGTGTCTGTCGTCCAAAGCAAGACGTCGGTAGGCTAGCGGGGACTCTTGTTGGTTACCGTAATAGTAATTGGCACTCTCTTGGAACGTGCGGGTCGGCCCTCCTCGTCTTTGGATCACCAGTGACGTTACAAAAGCGAATGGCTGCGGTGTACGTTTAATGCGGCTGTCGTGTGGAACACATCGAAATGTTCGCCGGCTGGCGCAGCGTGCATCGTCGACAAGCTTTCAGTGCGGCAAGCTAAATCGATGGTCGTTCGTATTGGCCTCCGGTGTGAGCTATATGACCTGTGCATGCTCGACAGAGGCATGCTCGAGCACACGCCGTAACACGGCGCTCGTCCTTACCTCAGCTCATGGTCCTACCTTCGTAATTCAATAGCTACACATTCGCGGCGACGCCGAGACTCGACTGGAGACTAGGGGTGCGTAGCGCCTGCTTCGACGTCGGAACCGAGTGTCATTGCACAGACACGCGGTGGACTGGACTCTGATACGGCTCTTGTGCGGTGGACAGGTACGA